>OW029935.1:15125000-15807500 GCA_932305915.1 Agriopis marginaria
TGGCGGTGCGTTGCCTACCTTTGAGGACTCTATTCACTCTTCGCTTGAAGCGATTGAGTACGTGGTAGTAGTTCCGCGAATGGTTGTCTAGAGTCTAGAAAACCCTTCGCGGAACTACCTGGGACTGATTTGTCTAGTTTCTAGAGTCTAGAGTCTAGACAACCATTCGCGGAACTACCTGGGACTGATTTGTCTAGTTTCTAGAGTCTAGAGTCTAGACAACCATTCGCGGAACTACCTGGGACTGATTTGTCTAGTCTCTAGAGTCTAGAGTCTAGACAACCATTCGCGGAACTACCTGGGACTGATTTGTCTAGTCTCTAGAGTCTAGAGACTAGACAACCATTCGCGGAAATACCTGGGACTGATTTGTCTAGTCTCTAGAGTCTAGAGACTAGACAAACGAATAACATGTAGCCATGTTGCGGCCCAGAACTTGACCTTGGATTCCCAAAATTTGCATTCAATAAACTTCGCGCCCCTGGTCGAACTAACCAGCTGCTAGTGTCACATCGAGAAGATTTGATTGATGATTTTTTCAACGTTGGCTTACAAAATTTAAATTATCACAGAATAACAACATAAATCAAGTGTCAGGAATGGTTGAATCATCGATCGGAGTTGATAAATAACATTGTTTTGTGTTTATTTACAACAAACTTGGCGATGACTCCAGTTGAGGGATTACTTGTTTTTAGGTACGTACCTTTAGAATTAACCTAAAACAAAATGACGTCACAAAATGTTAGGTTAGGTTAGGTACCTAAGCAAAATTCCACTCACTCACTCACTCCATCTGACTCATCACGGAATTTCGAAAACTACTTGACCTATGAAGCTGGAACTTGGCACGTGGATTCTTTATGGGTAGAGGTCTACTAAAAGTAGGTTTGCGCAAGGATCAAAAATTTATATAAAAATCTACGCGTACTATGTCGCGGACAACACCTAGTACAATTTTTATTTTTTATTTATTTTTCTTAGTATATAGGCTTGCACTTGGCCGCCATTTAACGATGGAGCACGCTTGCCTAGAAGAAACCGATTCACAATGAATATAAATTATTTTATATATACTATTTATAATATACCAGCTGCACCCCGCGGTTTCACCCGCATAATGATGTAAAATGGTGATGATGATGATGAAAAGTAACCTGTCACTCTCCAGCCCTTGAACTATACTCACGCAAAAACACAGGTCGATCCGTTGCTCTGTTGCTGCGTGAAAGAGGAACAAACAAACCAACAAACTAACAAACCAACAAACTTTTCGCATTTATAATATTAGTATGATTATTATTTTGTTTTAGGTTGATTTTGTGGGTAAATCTCAGATCAAACAAACAAGGGAGATTTGGTAAGGCAACGTGGCAGTAGTGGAGGATGCGAACGCATATGGCCGTCAGAGAATTCAAACAACAAAACCTTTTTTGTTTGACCTGGCCTAAATCAGGCTTGATTCTTTTAATCAAACTCACCCCAAGTAGACGACTTTGTCGCCCTTTTTTGACAGAAAATAAACGAAAAAAAAACTGTGCTTTTTTTTGCATGACTATTATTTAGTTTATTGGTGTTGTTACAAGTTTCTTAGTGTGTGTAAAAAATGCATAAGTGTGCAGTCTTAGCGAAATTATGATAGCAGTCATCATAATTTCAGTCATAGGACGTCCACTGCTGGGCATAGGCCTCCCCCATCGATCTTAAAAAGGGTCGGTTGTTAGCGGCCTGCATCCAGTGTTTCTTCTGCCCATCTGCGGGCACGAAAAATCGTCACCGCTTTATGGTTGATATTCCGAAAACCCGTACGAAGCGCTTTGATTCCACATTTATTATGCGAACTGCTAGTCAGTGGAATTCGCTGCCTGAATGGGTGTTCCCCGATGGTTACAATCTGGGCGTCTTCAAATCACGAGTGAATCGGTTCCTTCCAGGCAAGCGTGCTCCGACGTAGACCGCATCATCGCTTAACATCAGGCGTGATGGTGGTCAAACGCAAACCTATTATTTATTTAAAAAAAAAAACATCTTATAGGACGTCCTACGCTGCGCTACTAGTCCGTGGTCTCCATTCGACAACCTTTCGGCCCCATTGGTCATCTGTTCTACGTGCTATGTGCTCTGCCCACCGCCACTTCAACTTAGCGGTATAGTGAAATTTTTTAATGAAAAATTTAGATATTTGAACACGAACGATAATTGTACTAAGGCACATCTCATTTGTTTGTCTGCTCTGAGGGGTAAACTGTTGACTGAACAATCACTTGACTGTGCTTGCGAATTCACGAATGATTAGGCATGATGACTAATATTTTTTTATTACCTCATAAAAAAAGCTGACCATTAATGGAGCACATCACCGAAAACAAAATTAAAATTAGTTCAAAAATAAATAAGATATAAGCATTTTAATTTCATGCTAGACAAAGAGAGCACTATACTGAGCCGTGACGTCACGGCTCAGGTGCGCCATACAAATGCTATACTAACACACGCTTTGCGAGAAAGGGATAGAGCATCCCTTCTCTATCCCCACCTAAAACTTTAAACACTCGTATCTCAGAGATTTATCAGCCAATTTAAATTATTTTTTCATTATGTGTAATGTATTTAGGTATATTAATCGCTTAGCCGGTTATTTGTAATAAATCAAATATTAGTCATCATGCCTATTAAAACTGGGCTCTTGGGGACCGGGAGCTCACGTCATTTTCAAAAATCTTTCAGAGCGCCTGGTTAATGCGACGCGTGACCAAAATGCTGGCGTGTTTCTGGCTCAACGCATAAGCATTGCCATTCAACGTGGTAATGCCGCC
This sequence comes from Agriopis marginaria, assembly GCA_932305915.1. NCBI lineage: Eukaryota > Metazoa > Arthropoda > Insecta > Lepidoptera > Geometridae > Agriopis > Agriopis marginaria. The sequence goes on from OW029935.1 coordinate 15,127,817, forward strand.
AGCATGCTGGGTACGCTGCCAACTGGTAGTGGGCTTGAGCATTTGTATTGTCTTTAGACCTTCAACGGGCTATGGGCAGTCTAACTGTATTTGTAGTTTTAGTTTTAGCTTGTATTTTGTTTAGTAAATAAAGGCGCTAGCCCAGGAAAAAAAAATTAAAACTAACATACCGTACTCACACACGTTATGTAATGTACATTTTAAGCGCTTTCTTTATTCAACTGTCCATGTCTAATAGGATTTTTATTGCGACATATAAAAATTTCAAGGAGTAATAAATAATTAATCGATATCACACTAATATTGTAAAAGCGAAAGTTGTGTGTTTGTTCACACTCAACTCTGTAATAGCTGCACGGATTTGAATGAAATTTGGTAAGGAGGTAGCTTATACCCTGGATTTGTTAATCCATTCTAAATTTTTATCCGAGGACCGTATCGTCTTTTGCTTTAAGGGTCCTGTATATCCTCTGCAGCTCTCTCGCTCGCACATTTTCACACTATTGAAGATATAAAATCAATGAGTGTGAATTTCCAAAAAGTAACAAAATCATGTCATGGTGTCTATAGTAACATTACAAACAAAGAAATTGTCAATTTGATATATTTTAATTTGACACAGTAAAATGGTAACAAGTGATTTTTATTTCTCGTGTCATTTTATTCCGTCAAATTACAAGATATCGAAGCAAACATTTCTTTGTTTGTAATGTTACGATAGACACCATGACATGATTTTGTTACTTTTTGGAAATTCACACTCATTGATTTTATATCTTCAGTAATGTGAAAATGTGCGAGCGAGAGAGCGTACAGGACCCTTAAAGTTACTCGGAAATGTCGCATGGTAGCTCATTACACAAATTGCAGGTGTGAGGACTGGGTCGTGGAGCAGTCATATGCGCAAGAGGCGCCGCTGTACCAGTCCAGTTATTACCTACAACTGTTCATCTCACACAGGTAGAGTAGAGTACGTAAAGTGTAACGCTACCTTGACCCGCTGCGGCCAGCTGACTGCCCTGTCACTTTCTGCCGGCGCACGCGCACAAACAATACCGTCACGTGTGGAACTCATATTGAAATTGAAAGCTACTTACTTATGTACATTCTGTTAATTTATTACATTAAAATTGCAACATTCAACGAAATTTATTATTATTAAATTTATTATGTTAATTTATTTAGACACCGTTGATATTCTCAAATGATGGACCCGGGTATGTCCTAAAACTGCGTCCAGAACCACCGGAGGATGGGCAGCAGCGTCCTATTAGTACACGGTGAACGTACTGCGATCCCCAAGCCGCCTGCCAAGCGTGGGGATTATGGCAACACCCCTCTCTAAGAGGGAGGCCTTTGTCCAGCAGTGGACGTTTAATGGCTGCTGATGTGTGATGTGATATTCCCAAAACCCGTACGAAGCGTTTTGATTCCACTTTTATTATGCGTACTGCTAGTCTGTAGAATGCGCTGACTGAATGGGTTCGCCCATAGTTATAATCTGGGTGTCTTCAAATCACGAGTGAATCGGTTTCTTCTAGGCAAGCGTGCTCTATCGTAGACCGCATCGTCGCTTAACATCGGGCGAGTTGGCGGTCAAACGCATTTTAGTAGATAAAAAAAATACTATCTATAGACAACGAAGGCCTATAACTGGCGACAGATTTTTCTTCTCATTTCCTTTCTATTCACTTCTATTTTCTGTGCAAGTAGGTACTCTCCTACTTGATTAAAGATTAAAGATATCTTGCAAAACAGATAGCTATAGAAACATAACCTACATCTAGTATCTGGATTGAGATTGTATCGTTGACAATACGCCGGTGCCTAGGTCTGTTGCGTGGCGTTTTGTAATCCGGAACTCGCGTTATGAAACGGTTGTTCTGCAAATGCAGCTTTATCCAGCTAGGCGCTGCATTTTAACAGGGTTTCAGGGTTCATCATTATCATCAGCCCTGAATGACCCACCGCTATATTATTATATTCACTAGTTGTACTAGTTGCCATTCAACGTGGTAATGCCGCCAGCATGCTGGGTACGCTGCCAACTGGTAGTGGGCTTGAGCATTTGGATTGTCTTTAGACCTTCAACGGTCTATGGGCAGTCTAACTGTATTTGTAGTTTTAGCTTGTATTTTGTTTAGTTAATAAAGGCACTTGCCTAGTTGTATATATTATGACAAAAAAATACTCTTGGACATGTAATTAGTTAATCTGGTAGGTATTTAAATTCTATGATTGTGTAATATTATGTTATTGTCCAGAACCTTTCGGCCCCATCGGCCATCTGTTCTGCGTGATATGTGCCCTGCCCACTGCCACTTCAACTTGCTAATCCGGTGGGCTATGTCGGTGACTTTCGTTTGTCTACGGATCTCCTCATTTCGGATTCGATCTCGTAGAGAAACCCCGAGCATTGCCCTCACCTCGAAACGCTGGATGGATGCAGGCCGCTTCCAACCGGCCCTTTTGGAGATCGATGGGGGAGGCCTATGTCCAGCAGTGGACGTCCAATGGCTGAATTGATGATAATGATGATGATGATGTTATTGTCATTAGTGTAATTGGTGTTTGAACCGTGCTAATTGAATAAATAAATACAAATACCGCTGGGTATAGGCCTCCCTTTGTTTATATTAGTCCCAAAATATTTATCGCCGTATCAAAAAAGTCATGTACCCCGATTACTCCGTCATTTGTGAAGCAATTTACGTGTTTTTTTTTATTACGCGATTACGGAGCTTTTTTGCCTCACACCTGCAATTTGTGGAATGAGCGCCCTCCTGCGGCATTTCCGAGTAACTATAACATGGGGTTCTTCAAAAGGGTTGTTAATAGAGTCTGTAAGGATTGGGAACGTATCTTTGATGCCCCTGGTGTTGCAGGTATCCATAGGTGACGGCGATTGCTTACCATCAGGCGGCCCGTCTGCGTGATTGCCACCTATGGCATAAAAAAACAAAAAATAAAAAGTAGCGGAAGCTCTCTAACTAAATGGTCCAACTAAATTTCCATTGACTAAAGATTTTAGGCAGTAATACGAATAATTGTGTTGGAGCGCTAATACATTTTGAAATTGTGGGGCCCAGAAGAAGCGCATTTTTGAAGATTACAAAATGAGCGCCAGCGCTCACTTAGTTTCAGTCGGTCTCTAGCCGTAGGAAGTGCAACACGCGTCTATTGTTACATGATTACGAAACATCTGACAAAATTATGCCTTCGTGTGCTTTCCCGAATTGTAAATACACATTAAAAACCGCTATCTATTTTTTTGTAACAAATGTACTGTACATGGTTATAATAAGGCGTTGAAGTATATGTCCAACGGTATTGCCTCGTTTTTACAGTGCAATTTCAATGGTTATGGCCGGTCCATTCATTTTATTTTGGTTGAAGTTTGAAGTCGTTATTTTGAATCTTTTAGCCAGTTCTTTCAACAAACAACGTCTAATTGGTAAATCAAATAATTTTCTTCAACAAAATGTTCAAACAGCAATTACTTAAAAGCCAATCATCAGCACAATTAACCAAACTGAAGTAATTAACATATCTGCAGGTAATGTAATTGCGGGTGTAAAGTTTTGCGCCGCTGGGTTTAGTAAACCACTTGTTACTGCGATTATATGCAATTAAGACAATTACCGAGCAAACAGGGTTCGTTTTTACGGTTCCGTACTCAAAGCGTAAAAATGGGACCCTATTACTAAGCCTACGTTGTCTGTTCGTCCTATATTTAAACGGCTGTATCTTTCGAACCGTAATAAATAGCTAGTTGAAATAACCTTACCCTAATAAGCCTATTCATTAGGGTTTTCGCTTCCAGCTTCTGCTAGTTGCCTTACGTACATTGTCAATCATACGTTGCTACAGTCAGTGGGGTTTTTATTGCTGTGAAAAGTTTCAATGTTTTTGTCAATGGGGTACCTATAAGTTCAGGTTGTTTTAGGTTTTAACTTTGTGTTTTTGTGACGTTTCAAAGGTATATCATGGTATACCTATTTGAGAAAGATCAAACTGAATTGAATCACCATTCAAAGGAAAAAAAGTCAATTAAGAAAGTGTTAAATTGGGGTCACCAAGACATGATTTTGTTACTTTTTGGAAATTCACACTCATTGATTTTTTATCTTCAATAATGTGAAAATGTGCGAGCGAGAAAACTGCAGAGGGTATCATCATCATCATCATCAGCCAGAAGACGTCCACTGCTGAACATAGGCCTCCACCTTTAACCTCCACACTGAACGACAGCCTGCCTTTTGCATCCACTGGATGCCCGCGACTCTCACAATGTCGTCGGTCCATCTAGTGGGAGGCCTCCCTACGCTGCGTCTTCCGGTTCGTGGTCTCCACTCCAGAACCTTTCTTCCCCATCGGTTATCGGTTCTTCGAGCGATGTGGCCTGCCCATTGCCACTTCAACTTGCAAATTTTAACAGCTATGTCGGTGACTCTGGTTCTTTGGCGAATATCCACGTTTCGGATTTTATCGCGCAAAGAAACTCCGAGCACAGCTCTCTCCATTGCCCGCTGTGTGACTCTGAGTTTTTCCAAAAGGCCAACAGTTATGGACCACGTTTCATTACGATATGTCAGCAGAGGGTATACAGGCCCCTTAAACTTAGAACATCCCTCTGTTTGCGTCGGGGGCTATAAAATATTACGGCCGTCTTGATTGTAAGTGAAACTGGTTGTATCAGTGAATCACTATCCTCCTCCATTCTCATCCCACCGTGTCGGATGACAGATGGGCGTATATTATCATAACACCCAACACATGGTGATGATACGTTGTCAATTACATTTATGGACACCTTAATCATTTGTATTAATGTACTTTGACTATTAGGCAAGTATGTCATCTTTTAGGGGTTTTTTTTTCAAATAAAAATATGGGAAAACAAGCATGCGGTCCACTTGATGGTAAGCGATAACCGCGGAAAGCTGCAACACAAGCGGCGTTGTCGATGCTTTACCAGCGCATTTACAACGGGGAGTGTTCTGAAGAACTGTTTGATCTGATGCCGGCGTCGCGGTGTTACCATCGCACTAGCCGCCACCGCCTGAAGGCTCATCCACACATCATAGATCAGTGGAAATCGCACACTGTGCGTTTCACACGATCCTTCTTGCCTCATACCTACAAAATGTGGAATGAGCTACCTTCTTCGGTGTTTCTGAGAAGCTACAACATGGGGTTCTTCAAAAGGCGAGTTAATCGAGTTCTAAAGGGTCGGCAACGTATTTGTGATGCCTCGGGTGTTACAAGTATCCATAGGCGACGGTGACTGCTTACCATCAGGCAGCCTGTCTGCTTGTTTGCCACCTATGGCATAAAAAAAAACTAAGTGGAAGCTCAAACACCCTTGTAAGCGTGTCAGTTTGTATTCGTAAGACGTACCATGCGTTTCCGTCCAACATCCATACTGAGTCTTTATCATGACCACCCGAAGATTAATTTACCTTACCATCAGATAGCCGGTTTGCTTGTTTGCCACCTATGGCATCTTTATCTTCTCTACATCTCTACATAGTATAAATTGAAGTCGCTTTCCGAGTCTGTCTGTCTGTATGTCTGTATGGCCGCTAACTCCTCCTAAACCACGCAACGGATTTTCACCACCACACCACCATCATCATCATCAGTTAGATACATTTTCATGGAAGGTTTATATATATAACTAGCGACCCGCCCCGGTTTCGCACGTAAATTACCTACACCCGTGCGAAGCCGGGCGGGCGGGTCGCTAGTTATTAATAACTAGTAGGCCGCCCCTGCTTCGCACGGGCGAAGCCGGGATATATAGCGTATGTCAACCGGGGATAGTGCAGCATCCCAACAGTGAAAGAATTTTTCAAATCGCTTCAGTAGTTTCGGAGCCTATTCAATGCAAACAAACAAACAATCAAATCTTTCCTCTTTATAATATTAGTATAGATTAGTATAGATAAAATACGCATTGATTTAAGAACGTCCTCTTCTTTAAGTCGGATAAAAGTAACGAGTAATTGATAGATAATTAGTAAATATTAGTAATCTACCAATTTTATTTTCATATATTAATTTCATTCAAAACGATGTCGATTTACGAAATTGTAAAGTAACACAAACTCACACAACGAAATAAACTTTAGTAAGCAAGTTTCAAATCCACTTGAGATTTTAGGGTGCCGTACCCAAAGGGTAAAAACGGGACCCTATTACTAAGCCTACATTGTCTGTCTATCTGTTTGTCCGTCTTCTTCCGAACTGTAATAAAAAAAAAAAGTTTAAATTAAAAAAGAAAAAAAAAGTTTATATAAAAAAAAATAAAAAAATAGTTTAAATTTTCACAGAATATGTAATGACTGTTACGATTTAGCAAATCAGAGAAGAATTATGTCAAAGTAATATTGTTCTGAAGAAGATCTAATAAAGTATAATCCACCTACTTTAGCATGAATAGTCCACATTCTCACCTACACAATATTGATCATAATAATGAAACGCATCTTTTGAATACATTAAAAATAATCTACTCCCAAACAATGATGATCCATCTGCATAATCCTTGAAATTTCTTCAAGATCGCGTGCGCTTCCTACCACGCCGTACATAACATCTTCCAAGCGGAGGTGTTACCTCTAACGCTAGGGCCGCCGACTCGGCCTACGCGACGTGCGAGCAAGTGTAGGCGTCGCTAAATTAAATAACACTAAAATGAAATAGAAAGTGGGTTCACCCACTTTACTTTGTTTAGACAACTTAAGGCTGGGTTTAGTTTAGTTTAATATAATATATTTTTATTTAGCGTATTTAATTTAATTTAGTTTAGTATTAGTTTTTAATTTTGTAAGTAGTTTTAGGTTTTATTTTTGTTTCTATTCCAAATATGTGTAATTTTCTTGTTTAAATAAATATCAGAAGTCTAACAAAAAAAAAAAGGCTGGGTTGCACGATCTTTTGATACAGGAAAAACTATCAGATTTCGGTCTGAAAAAAAAACTTTGAAAAAGGTTATTTGACTGATTTTATAAAACCATCTTAATTTTTTTTTATTAAAAGAAAGCGCAATCTTGTGATTTTATACCTACTCATAATTTTCAGTATTTATGTTTTAAATGGTGGGTCAAAATTCAAATTAAGAAACTACCGCGTAAACGCTAAACTGTTACTAATAAACTTTTACAGCGCGATCCAGTCCGTCCACAGACTAAGTAGTAATAGTAAGTAGTCTTTGGATCCGTCCACAGATAAGAAAATCAATTTTTTTTTAAATTGGAACGGCTGTCAAGGCATTTTTCTAAGGTTGTAGCCAGTTGCACCCATAAAAACGAAACGTCAGTCTTTCGAAATCAGTTAGCAACTGTGATGCGGACAAAGAACTTTAAGACCTAACCCAGAAGGGGAAGTTCCAAGTTCTTTGGATGCGGAGTTCGACGCGTTGACATAAATGGATTGAGTATTTATTTCAGGCAATAAATAATTATACATAATTGGAAAAAAAAAAACTAAACTAAATACACTAAATAAAAATATATATTGTTGACATAAATAAGAATGTTCAATCAAGGTTCTGTCATAATGCCTGGCGACAGATTTTCCTTCTCATTTCCGTTCTATTTTATTTCTTTTTTCTGTGGGTCCGTCCGATGCGGGCGTGGTGGACGCCTACGTTAAGAGGGCATACCACGGCCAAGAAATTTGATGAATAGGTATTTAACAAATCTATTGCTTTCCCTTGACCTCAAGCCTCTCCCAGTAGAGCGCAATAGGGACAACTGCAGCCCGGAACGATTATACCTACGAAAAGTAGACAAAATCATTGTCTCGTATTTTTCTGTTTCCTCATTAAAAACTAAGCCGATTTCATTATTTTTTTAATTAATAAGGGTTAAAAAGATAGAACTATGCTTCTATCATTTATTTTTGTTTTAAAAACTTGTCAAATTTGTTTGGTAGATGTCTGAACATGGCGTTAAAAAAACACAATTTTTGGGATATTTAAAGGCTCATATTTCTTATAGTATTAACTTATAAGAAAAGATAAATGATAGAAGCATGACAATGGGGGAGATAATTTTATTTAAAAAAAATACATTTCTAGTGGTATTATCCAGGGAGGAAACACGAGAATACGTTTGAATGGACAAAACACTGCCCGTGTGCCCACTTAATAGGTCACACATACTCAAATACTGATAAAACATAGTCAAAGACACACCGATGACAGACAGATGGTGTTAAAAGATTCAAAAGCTATTAAAGTTCACATCCGGCTCTTCAATCAATACAATATGCGCAAAAATGTAATTCGAGTTGCAACACCGATTGCACCACTAGTTGGGCAACACCACGCTTCGTCAGATCGCGTTATTGTTCAACATATGAAGGGCGATCGATTTTAGAATTATACGCCTCTACGTGATTTATGGCTGGAACAATCTCTTTGCTGAGTGTGCTCATGTTTACTTAGATAATTCATCATTATTTCATGAAGCATACAAGAGAATTGTGGAGCTATTCTGGGGAAGTAGATGTTATTTCTGTCACTTTCATGAAGATTAAAATGAGAGTGACGGGTATAAAATTTTGTCGAAAGGTCTAGAATTAGCCTGCTGGTCTCCTTCAGATGCTCTATTATCTTATCGAGTCAATGTTGGTCAATGGTTGGTTGGTGGATGGTATGTGGTGGTTGGTGGTTGGTTGGTGATTGTATTAAGTTTTTTACCAGAATTTGATAAAGATAAAGATAAAGATTATTTATTTGCACAAAACACGTGTAAATCATACACAGTATTCATAATTATTCACATTTAAAAACGCATGCACAATAGGTGGGTTAAAATATTAGTCACTTTGTATCATGTTTTGCCTAGTTTGTAGGCGTACAAATCTAGAGAGATGGTATAAAAATACCGTAAGAATTATTTATATAAATAAATATTGATTAAACTAACTGTCGAAATAATTTCAAAAGTTCAGATAGTTATGATGTTATTCATTTAAATAGTTAACAGATAGACATTACTATAATTGTATGATAAACAAATTGACCTACTGCAATCATTACTACAATTTATCTATACTTCTATACTAATATTATAAAGAGGAAAGATTTGATTGTTTGTTTGCATTAAATAGGCTCCGAAACTGCTGAACCGATTTGAAAAATTCTTTCACTGTTGGGAAGCTACACTATCCTCGGGTGACATAGGCTATAATCTATACCCGTGCGAAGCTAGGGCGGACCGCTAGTCATTTATAAAATCACTAACTTTGTAATAACATTTCTCGCCTAAAAGTTTTTTTAGTTTTATTTTAAATTGACTATATTTTAGATCCCTTATTGAAATCGGTACAGTGTTGTAGATAGTCGGTCCCATACACATTATACTGTGGTTAATTAAGGTAATTTTAAATGGGCGATTACGACATCTGTTTTGGTCTCTACGATTTCTTACCGCTAAGTCAGATATTGCCAGGAATAATTCTGGATTTATTTTTACGAATAAGGCAGTTTCCAATATATAAAGAGACGGAAGCGTAAGAATTTTATGTTTAGTGAAGTAAGACGTGCAACTAATAGTACTTTTTAATCCAAAATCGATGACCACCTCGATGTCATCCTTTGTGGCCTCATTCAGGTCTTTCAGAGTGCAGTGTGTAGAACACGCTGCGGTCCATCGAAAGTGTCATAGTCTGAAGCCCTCATAGACGCATTAAGTATCGGACTTTTTATATCACCCCACTTTACCATGTTATCCCGACTTCAGCCTCTCATAGGGTTAAAGTCGGTTCAGAGTTATCCAAGAGGGCCATGGCATTTTATGCAGACAGGAAGAATACAATTGGGAGGTGGACTGTGCTGTTTTTGCCATATGGTAAGTCGAGGTATGTTGGGGTGGTGGTGCTGCGTATACAATGTAAATATGGGCAGAATTGTTTAAATGGTGAAAAAGCTAGCATTGTCTTCAACTCTTCTGATGGAAACTGATGATGTTGTCTAAGCTGAAGCATGCCTATGAGGTGCCTACTCACTCTTCTCTTGAAGAGACCCAGATGCCTTATTATGGATGAAACGGATCGTGATCGTGATCGCGTGCCATCTCACTTACGCACGTGGTGCGAGTAAATAGATGCGAACGGGACGGCGTGCAATCTCGATCACGATCAAACTTGTATAATAAGGCCGCAGGTTGTACTTAATAGAGAACACCGAGGCAGGGAGCGCATTTCATTCCTGACTGGTGTTCATTACTGGCTTGAGATGACGTATTTCTGGTCAAATATCTGCTATATTCATCAGTCCCTTACCACCCGTTTCAACATTTTCTGATGTCATTAAATCATTTCATGGATTACGTAATTTTCGGGAATAAAAGTCGTAGATTTTCCTGAATAAATACTTATTAGAAGTTTTTAGATGCTTTCCATTTCTTATTCTTACGCATACTTTATCGATCTGTTATTTTGGACAACCGAATCAAGAAACCCCTGGTCAGTCTGTTGGCAAGAATCATAGGAGCTAGTCTTCCTGCGACATAACATTATTAATGACGCCGGTAGTAAATTACGCAAGTGTTGTGAGATGGAAGTTTTTGTCGCTTTTCCTCCTCAGAGGGGAAGACTAGAGGATGGAAAAGACCGCATTTTAGTGAAAGAATCTATGTTTTATCCTAGTAAATCTTAATATATATAAAAGCGAAAAATACAACACACTCACTGATTGAGCTATCACGATATTTTGAAACTACTTAATCGCTCACTTGAAAACTACTTATGGAGTGTAAAGGTTCATTATCATCATCATCATCATCAGCCAGAAGATGTCCACTGCTGAACATAGGCCTTCCCCTTTAACCTCCACACTGAACGACAGCCTGCCATCTGCATCCACTGGATGCCCGCGACTCTCACAATGTCGTTGGTTCATTAAGTGGGAGGCCTACCTAGGCTGCGTCTTCCGGTTCGTGGTCTAGAAATAATTTTGCGAAAAAGTTTAATTAAGGGGCGCAAAAAAGGGGTTCAACGACTAGGCATACGAAGTCGCGGGCAACATCTAGTAGAGTGGATATTAGTAAAATTAATACTGCATATTTCGACTATTAAGAACGTATACTCGTTTCCAGTCTATTTTTATTATTAAAAATAGACTGGAAACGAGTATACGTTCTTAATTAATTAATTACTTAATTATCAGAATTCAAAGTCTAGATCAATCCGATTGAAATAGCTATAGATAATAAGATATTTGTTGCATTAATAACCAAAAATGCGACCAAACGGGCTCGTTTCAATGTCAATGTGTTCTCGGGAAAGGTGACACTGGTTCTTACGTTATTACAGATATATGAGAACAAGTTATATTGTTGTAGCGCTCGTGACGTAGCTCGTTCAATCTACTCCTGACAGATCACAGAAGTAGCTTGAGAAGGGAGTCTAACTTCGGTGGCTGGCAGTGTTTGGATGGGTGACCATGGTGGCATATACAATGTTGTTGGTCGGTTGAAACTTTTTAACAGATTTAAACTTTTTGTAAGATACATGATAGCACCACTTTCATAGACTCCATGCAGCTCCTACTGACCGTTACCATGGTTTTTCGTCTTCTTTACTCTTAAACGAATTTTGGCGTCCTACGTCTTGTGCATTTGCCAGTATTGAAATGAATTTGCAACAGCAGGACTTTTACCAGCTAGTAGGCATTATAACCGGTAATTGCAACTTGAATAGTCACTTGCATAAGCTAGGAGCCACGGACAGTCTACTGTGTCGTGGCTGCATGAAGGAGAACGAAACTGTAGAGAATGTGAAGCCATAGAAAAAACTAGAATCACTACCGGGTTGCACGAGGCATCTTTATATTTATCATCCACGTCACCATATCAGCTAGACTACTTTTCACCATCATTATTTACACTTCCATCTACTGGAGCGTGTGTGTCAGCGCCCCAGAGCCTCGATAGCACCAGAGTTTCGATATTTCAAGGAGTTGGGTTGGCTCGGGTTAATGCTGGTAGGGGGAAATGCACAATACACCCCAAGCGAGATGTCAGTGCAAGATTTATAGCCCCCATCTCCATCTAAGAATAAGAAAATGACGTTAAGGCGTCTTTGACGATATTGGTTCAGATGGCATATAATTTGTAAGGTAACGGACCTAACAAAATTTAGAACCAAAATTGGCAGGCCATTCTATGTGGCCTTTAGGCATACAACCCCCGACTTTGGAAAATACGCAAACTAACACTGCTACGATTTGTTTTGTATAATCTGTGGTTTTCAGGTTGTGTATAAGCTCGATTAAAATAATAAAACTATTCAAATTTAAGGTATATGTATGTAAATATGTTTTAACGGGGAAAAACAGCAAAGCGCTTCTCCGCTTGGGGTTTTCACTAATTTTCCTTTTTTCCTTCTGAGAAAATTTTGGCTTCGAACGTCCTGTGTAAAGTATTTTCAAGTTTTGTCACGACGGATTTTGCCAACTTTAGTACCTATAGCAAACTGACAAAACCGAAAAACATCGTTACGATATAATAAATCTGAATAGGGTTATGTTAAAGTTAGGTTAGGTTAAGTTCAAGGAATATCTTTACAAAAAAAGAGAAGGCTGTCCTAGGCAAATTTAAAAAAGTCAGGCTGAAATAATATTAAAATTGGATATATAAGAGCGATCGAGTAAGATATCAAAACGATATTAACCTTAAAAGAAGTTCTTCCTCGAGCGAATCAAAGAATCATTATCAGGGTCTCAAGGAAACCTTGAACTTTAAACATCTTTACATATTAAAGTAAAGCTAAGTAGTTCTGCAAATTGTAGCTTCTCGGTATTCTGACATTTGGCCAGTGATTGATTGTAGGTATGTGGTTATATTGGCGCCACTCTCTGGTAACGAGGGGGTAATTAAGCAACAACTCAACATCATCATCATTTCAGCCATAGAATGTCCACTGCTGGACAAAGGCCTCCCCCATTGATCTCCAAAAGGGCTGGTTGGAAGCGGCCTGCATGCAGCGTTTCCCTGCGGTCTTTTTTAGGTCGTCTGTGCATCTTGTGGACGGACGTTATACGCTGCGCTTGCCTGTCCGTGGTCTCCATTCCAGAACCTTTCAGCCCCATCGGCCATCTGTTCTGGGTGCTATGTGCTCTGCCCACTGCTACTATGCCGATGGGGTCAAAAGGTTCTCGAATGGAGACCACAAACCATTAAGCGCAGCGTAGGACGTCCACCCACAAGATGGACAGACGACCTAAAAGAGACCGCAGGGAAACATTGGATGCAGGCCGCTTCCAACCGGCTCTTTTGGAGATCGATGGGGGAGGCCTATGTCCAGAAATGGACGTTCTATGGCTGAAATGATGATGATGATGAAATCACTCGCCTGATAGTTAGCTACATGCTTGCCCATAACAATTATATCCGGGTTCTTTAGAATTTAGCTCCGTACAGTAATGTTTTTCGGAATAACAATTAGTAAAGTTAAACATTATATATTATGTTGCCTGTGAAATTGAGAAATTTCAAGAAGTTTTCTACCGGCGCGGGTAAAGTCACATCAGTCCTGTAGGTACTTTTGTTTGCGTGTTAGGTCTAATTTGACCTCACAAGTACTCACAACCCATAGTGACATACCAGGGTGCAAACCAGCGGGTAACCGAGCGCACTGGTGCAAGCCACGCGAGGTCTTTTAGACCTCACACACAGATAAAAAACCTATCTAAAATAAGATCTAAAGTTCGGACATTTGTATATTTAGTGCGGCCGTTAAAAGCAAGGCTCCACGCAAGTAGGTTACATGCTTATTGCCGTCTAATAGACAGTCGATATGTTACGAAACCGGACGACGACTTTTCGTAAATACTGGAAACTGACCTTGGAGATTCGATTTACTTTTTAGTGCCAATCAACTCTAATTAATTGTACAAGCTGTTGCATGTAGGCTTTCATAGACTAGGTACAAGAAGCTCTTTAACTTCCAAATGTCATGGGAGAGACCAAACCCAGGGACTTCGCTGGACAAGCCACCTGCTGAGAATTGGGGAGGATCGTAATGTCAAGAAGGCGTATTTAGGAGTTCCCAATGGCGGCTGACCCGTTGGTTGGCCTATATATAACTAGGAAGATGCCGTAAAGTTGAACTTGCGTGAACTCCAAGACTGGCGAGAGACAACGCGAGACCGGGACTGATGGCGTTCTCTTATGTCGGAGGCCAAGATCCACTTCGAGTCACTGCGTCAGTGAAGTAAAGTAAAAGTAAGTAACAACTTTCCATTCCCGAGAATCAAGATCCCGAGAGTCAGTTATATACAATCTGGGTGTATTCACGTCGAGAGTGAATCGGTTTCTTCTAGGCAAGCGTGGTCCATCGTAGGCCGCATCATCGCTTAGCATAAGGCGAGATGGCAGCCAAGCGCGATCCTATCTACTATAATAAAAAAACCTTTACCTACGAGACCAACACTGAAATTGCGAAAAAATATCAGCTGCTCCATACATTTTGTTCTAAAAGCTGCTGGTAGAGGTAAATGGCATCACATTAAATATATTTTGGAATTTTTTTTTTTTTTTTTTTTTAGAAACATATGAGATGGCCAGTGTGGGTTAGTGGTAGCACGTTGGCCTTATAAACCTCGAATCAAGATTCGAGGTTCGGTTCTCGCCCGGGCAGATGTTGCACATAGTGAAATGGAATTGCACTGTCTAGGAGTTAGGATTATCTTTGTGTCTCCCATGGATCCCGGCCACGGAGAAACTAAGCCGGTGTTTTTTTTAAATTAAACTTTTTAATTTGTCTACACTCAACTCCGTATAAGTTGAACGGGTTTGTAAGAAATCAGATAAAGAGATAGCTGTCATCATCATCATCAGCCAGAAGACATCCACTGCTGAACATAGGCCTACCCCTTTAACCCCCACACTGAACGACAGCCTGCCAGAGATAGCTATACTGTGGATTAATACATAGGCTTTTTATCTGGAAAAATAAAAACCCTGTGGAAAAGCGGATGAAACCGCAAGCCGTTGCTAGTCGTAAGAACAATCTAGTGAATTCAAGTGTATCTCCTTACAATGATAAGTAAGTGATCTTAATGACCTTCCATACGGAATTACAAAACATGGTGAAGGTCGTCGATTCGCTGCATGTTTCGATACCGGTGCTAACATAAAACCAAAGTGTTGGGTTACAATGGCTTCGATTCTGTCATACCACTCACTAAACTAAACCAATCTGACAGGACTAAAATTATCTGCTTCTCTTTTCATTTTAATATGTGAGAGAAGAATGGCAACAATTTTAGAGCTCAAGAACTAGAAGTCAAATTTAGTTTAGTTTAGATAATGGTACGACAGAATTGACACCAATATCGACCACCCGGACTATATAATACTTCTTACTCAAATGTTGCATTTTAACCGCCTTCAAGAAAGGAGGAAAGAAAGGGTTATCAACTCGATGGTATTTTTTTATGTTTGTTACCTCAGTAACTCCGTCATTTATATACGTATGATTTTTCAATGTAATATTTTTTATTTCAATTTTGGCGTTATTAATATAAATGAATTTAATTTTAATACTGTATATATCGTATATGCGTGACATCTTCTCGTCCAAAATACCACAGTGCCTCAAGACGAGGGTCTTTGACCAGTGTGTGTTGCCAGTGATGACATATGGTACTGAGACGTGATCCTTAACTGTTGGCCTTTTGGAAAAACTCAGAGTCTCACAGCGAGCATTGGAGAGAGCTATGCTCGGAGTTTCTTTGCGCGATAGAATCCGAAACGTGGATATTCGCCAAAGAACCAGAGTCACCGACATAGCTGTTAAAATTTGCAAGTTGAAGTGGCAATGGGCAGGCCACATCGCTCGAAGAACCGATAACTGATGGGGAAGAAAGGTTCTGGAGTGGAGACCACGAACTGGAAGACGCAGCGTAGGTAGGCCTCCTACTAGATAGGCCGACGACATTGTGAGAGTTGTGGGCATCGAGTGGATGCAAAAGGCAGGCTGTCATTTAATGTGGAGGTTAAAGGGGGAGGCCTATGTTCAGCAGTGGACATCTTATGGCTGATGATGATGATGATGACTGCATAAATATTGTCAATGGGTAGAGCAGACAATGTACCACTCCAGCAATATACATTTAGATATGAGTCTTATAAACTCATACTACTTATTAGTACTCGTTTTATGTATCGGATCATATTATATAAATTTAAATGATGCTTTTCAATGACAAATTCCACCTTCCTGCTACCCTCTACCCAGGGTTGCCACACTTGCCACTTTGTTGAAAAAAATCGGGTCGTGTCATTGTGCTGTGAGTCTGGAAGAATTGAGCGACCGTAACTTGTAAAAAATCGGTACAAAATTATAGATGGGACCATAATTATCAAAATCGGGACGGTCCCGACAGAATCGACAAGTGGTAACCCTGCTCTCACCCTTCCGCGGAGGTCTGAGCAGGAGTGAGGTAATAGGAAGTCCAATTAACTCTACTAAAAATCGGGTTGCAACAAGGATATAAAACTAACATGCTAAGTACTTAGTTGATTGTAAAAAGTACATATGAAATTTTAAGCTTTTAAAAACGAATAAAAATGCAATATAGCAAATATAAAAAAGCTAAATATAACTTTTTATTTAATAGTTTTTTTATAGCGGCAAATGCTAAAAGAGAACGTCTGAAATACCAAAACGAGGCAAACAAATATTTGTACACAAAACTTAGTGAAGCTCCTTAATTAAGTTTAAAACAAGAAAAACTTGCTGTGATTTCGTAATTATTATAAAATTAAATCATTTTATAGGGTATTAATGATTTTTACATCTTATTTCCTAATTATAAATAGAACATATTGTTAAAACACTTACATTGAAAAAATATCTGCGTCCAACACACAAGCGACGCACTCTTGGCTATAATACTGACTGGCGCTTGCTAACCGTTCTTTGCAAACTGTTACTACGTTCATTCTGAGTGAACGTTTGACCGAGTGAGTGAACAGTTACGATGCATGAAATTTTGGTGCAATAAGCGAATAAATGC
This sequence comes from Agriopis marginaria, assembly GCA_932305915.1. Taxonomy (NCBI): domain Eukaryota; kingdom Metazoa; phylum Arthropoda; class Insecta; order Lepidoptera; family Geometridae; genus Agriopis; species Agriopis marginaria. The sequence goes on from OW029935.1 coordinate 15,144,855, forward strand.
CGGTGTGTTAAGGCATTTTAAGCTGTGTTAAATAGACTTACCGCATTTGTTGATTGTATAAAGTTTGTTTGCAAGTTGTGGGCGGCTACTATCATTGTGGCTACTATCAGGTGAGAATGGTACATACTATAATGAGTTCGAATAGCTTTAGACGTTGGTTACAAGTAGGTACAGTTGGGCATCAGTTCAGTCCGTGTCCTTAGGCATAATATACTTCATAGCACGGAGTACAGAACTACAGACGCGGCTGCTTTCTTGCAATTCTACAAGCAATTTCAACAAGATTTCATGTATTTTTTGTGATAAAACTGTTTACTGAGGCATAATTATACCTACTGTTATAATAAGAGAAGCCACTGGCACCCGACACACAGTCCCAGACTAGTTCGGGAGCTTATGGAAAATTACGTTATGTAAAACTCAAATTATGTCAAAATAAATTACTTTGTTGGCCTTTTGGAAAAACTCAGAGTCACACAGCGGGCAATGGAGAGAGCTATGCTCGGAGTTTCTTTGCGCGATAAAATCCGAAACGTGGATATTCGCCAAAGAACCAGAGTCACCGACATAGCTGTTAAAATTTGCAAGTTGAAGTGGCAATGGGCAGGCCACATCGCTCGAAGAACCGATAACCGATGGGGAAGAAAGGTTCTGGAGTGGAGACCACGAACCGGAAGACGCAGCGTAGGGAGGCCTCCCACTAGATGGACCGACGACATTGTGAGAGTCGCGGGCATCCAGTGGATGCAAAAGGCAGGCTGTCGTTCAGTGTGGAGGTTAAAGGGGGAGGCCTATGTTCAGCAGTGGACGTCTTCCGGCTGATGATGATGATGATGAAATTACTTTGTTTGTTTGTTTGAAACAAAGAGACTTGGAACGCGACAGTAGAGGACGAAGCACACGGGTGAAACCTTTTATGTTTTGTAAAAGGTCACTAAAGATGAAATTTGTTTGAAAGAGTGTCCATATTCGCGCGCTGTCACAGGCGCTTTAATATAAGTGCGTCAGTCACCATCATAAGACTTATCAGCATGTTTGTACACGATTGTCCATTGGTCTTCGCGTACACAATCATAGTCATACTTAAAAAATAACTTTTCTAAAAAAAAAAAAAAAAAAAAAAAAAAAACTTGACGTTTTTGCACACACGGTCATCTGACCCCAAACTAAGCAAAGCTTGTGATATGGCTGCCAGAGACTGATATACATACATATATAGGTTTAAGTACATACTTACATAGATATTAACACCCAGATATAGAACAAACACAAATGTTCATAACACAAATGTTTGTCCTAGGTGGGAATCGAACCCACGCCCCTAAGCTCAGAAGGCAGGTTCACTACCAACTGGACCAACGGGCTATCAAAGACTGAACTGATGCTAAAACTGACGTGTATAACTACGTCTTACATTGCAGCGCACAGATTTCCTCACAAATTGGCGAGAGACTGATATAATTGCGTGTAACATGAAAAAGATGAAGTTCTAATTACTTTTTCATCCCATCTATTCAAAAAGCGTTGATTGTTTCCTCTATCAATAAGTGCGCCGAAAGTACCTAGTTATTTTCTAAAAGAAATTTTTATAGTAATAATGAATTTTGATTTTTGACTTTTGATCAGAAATGAGGAGATCCGTAGACGAACGAAAGTTACTGACATAGCCCACCGGATTAGCAAATTGAAGTGGCAGTGGGCAGAGCACATAGCACGCAGAACAGATGGCCGATGGGGCCGAAAGGTTCTCGAATGGAGACCACGGATTACAGATATGGCCGATGGGTCTGAAAGGTTCTCAAATGGAAACCATGGACCGGTAAGTGCAGCGTAGGATGTCCACCCACAAGATTCAAATTCAAATTCAAATTAAATTTATTTACATAAAATATTACATAACAGTTAAAAGCCATGGCGTAATACCTTATTTACTTACTACATAATATTATTCAAATTAAACTACCAACAATAAGATGGACAGACGACCTAAAAGAGACCGCAGGGAAACGCTGGATGCAGGCTGGTTCCAACCGCCCTTTTTGGAGATCTATGGGGGAGGCATATGTCCAGCTGTGGACATCCTATGGCTGAAATGATGATGATGATGATGATGAGTTATTGCTTAATTACCCCCTCGTTACCAGAGAGTGGCGCCAATATAACCACATACCTACAATCAATCACTGGCCTGATGATGATGATGAATAACTTTTGAATTAGGAACATATTCATAATTATTCTTCATGTTTTTAATTCAAAACTAAATTACCTATAATATTTACGTTCATACGAAAGTATACAATACTTTCGTATGAACGTAAATATTATAGGAGTAAAGAGTAGGATAATATGAGTAAAGTACGGTCTGAGGCGGTGTACTCCGTATTTTAAAATACATACGTACTAATGTATTTTTCCTGTTAAATTGTTTTAATAGTTGGCTTCAAACATCTGGTATATTTAGCCAGTATCAAGTATCGAATCGCCCGAAGAATCCAACTCGGATGGGCAGCGTTCGGGAAATTGCGTGACATCTTCTCGTCCAAGATACCACAGTGCCTCAAGACGAAGGTCTTTGACCAGTGTGTGTCGCCAGTGATGACATATGGTACTGAGACGTGGTCCTTAACTGTTGGCCTTTTGGAAAAACTCAGAGTCACACAGCGGGCAATGGAGAGAGCTATGCTCGGAGTTTCTTTGCGCGATAAAATCCGAAACGTGGATATTCGCCAAAGAACCAGAGTCACCGACATAGCTGTTAAAATTTGCAAGTTGAAGTGGCAATGGGCAGGCCACATCGCTCGAAGAACCGATAACCGATGGGGAAGAAAGGTTCTGGAGTGGAGACCACGAACCGGAAGACGCAGCGTAGGGAGGCCTCCCACTAGATGGACCGACGACATTGTGAGAGTCGCGGGCATCCAATGGATGCAAAAAGCAGGCTGTCGTTCAGTGTGGAGGTTAAAGGGGGAGGCCTATGTTCAGCAGTGGACGTCTTCTGGCTGATGATGATGAAGTATCGAATAAATTATAAAATTTTGAGGATATCCTTAAACATAGTCAAAGTCAAATTGAAGCGATGTGCCTAGTGTCTCTTACTTCTTTTTCTCATAAAGGGAAATATATTACTCGTGCTCATATTCAAAATCCTTTGCTCCGCTCTACATTCAAAATAGCACCCACGCCGTAAAAATACGTTTTACTCCCTTGTAATTCAATCAACTATTATCAAGTAGTATTTTATGATATGGACGAATTTTATGCCTGTACACACCAATCAGGGCCATATTTATACTATAGAAAATGTTGTACACACACTCCTACTGCTGTTATAATATATATTATATAGGTATCTGATCTCAATTTTTTATTTTTATTATGTAAATATATTACTAGATTAGATTATTTTTTTTGGGCTAGCGCCTTTATTAACTAAACAAAATACAAGCTAAAACTAAAACTACAAATACAGTTAGACTGCCCATAGACCGTTGAAGGTCTTAAGACAATCCAAATGCTCAAGCCCACTACCAGTTGGCAGCGTACCCAGCATGCTGGCGGCATTACCACGTTGAATGGCAATGCTTAGAATGATATGATAGAATGCTTATGATTAGAAATTAACATATTTAATATTTTATTAATTATATTGCTCCTTGTTTTTCAAATTTTCTAATTTTTTGTGTTAATATGGTTAAATAGATGAATGTAGGTTAAATTGTATTACCTACTGCTAATGTATGTATCAATATATAAAAATAATTGCACGTCCGCTAGGACAGACTGTTGAAACTCTAAACATTTGATCCATCATCATTGTACACAGTTTATGCAATAAAATTTACTTTTACTTTTACTCAAATAAATGTTTTATACTCAAATTACTTTTTGTCCTTTGGTCTACCAACGTTTATGATCGAGTTTACTATGAGTACCAATAGTACCACGCTACTAGTACCAGAGTAGAAATACCTATTCTGCCGCAAAGAATACCTACATAGTTATAATCTGTGCGTGATTATAGATCGGTGACCTTGCAGTCGGACACCATTTAAAACATGTAAATAGACATATTAAAACTGAACTAGAACCTAGTGCGCAATATCATAGACATGACATGTAATCTTGGGAGTAATTTGCTGGTAATCTGAGATTTCTGTGAAGGCAACATCAATATACATTAGTTCGCCCCAAACTGAGACCTCAATTTCTTCGCAACCACTAGATAGATTTTACTCATATTTATTTATTTTATTTTTATTGAAATTAACTACTAGCCTACAAAATTTTATAAAGATCGGATCTACGTTACGCAAGTTATCGTCGAACAAATATACAAACATACAAGAACTCAACTGTGTTACATGACCCGTCGTCTGTTTGTTTACTTTATATTTTTAGGGTTCCGTACCCAAAGGGTAAAACGGGACCCTATTACTAAGCCTACGATGTCTGTGTATCCGTCTGTCCCACAGAAAAGAAAAAAAATATTGTTTAAATTAGAACGGCTGTCAAGGCATTTTTGTAAGATTTTTTTTTGTAGCCAGTTGCACCCTTATTAATGAAAGGTCAGTTATTTGAAATCAGCAGCTGTGATGCGGACAAAGAACTTTGAGATGTTATCCAAAAAGGTAAGGTCTAAGTTCTTTGGATGCGGAGTTCGATGCGTTGACATACATGAGAATTTTCAAGCAAGATTCTGTCATAATACCTGGCGACAGATTTTCCTTCTCATTTCCGTTCTATTTACTTCTCTTTTCTGTGGTTTGTCCTACCTATTAACGGCTGTATCTTTCGAACCGTAATAGATAGCCAGTTGAAATTTTCACAGAATATGTACCTAATGTTACGGCGGATTAACTATAATGACATATGATATATATCATTATAGAACAAATAAATAAAACTAAGAAATAATAAAAAAACAAAAAAAAAAAAAAAGGGGGTCTCCATACAACAAACGTATTATTTAACGCATTTTTGAATAAGCACAAGCGCCAAACTTGGTATAATTATAGTGAATATTCTAAAGTATAACAAAAAATAATAAACATTGGCCAAGTGCAAGTCGGTGACAAATTTCTGTTCACCACCGGTTCTCGTGCGATCACCGAAGTGAAGCAACGTCGGGCGCGGTTGGTACTTGGTTGGGTGACCGCCTGGGCGTTGTTGGGATTTTGTCTTTTGCACAATTTTTTTGTACTTTAGTAGCTACCAAGTTATGTGGTGGTACGGAACCCTCAGGGTGCGAGCCCGACTTACACTTGACTGGTTTTATTCTTATCTAAAATTAAGTGTAGTGAAAAGTTAAGTCAGCAAGTGCCTACCGTTGTAATGGGGCAATTTCCTTAAGAGATCTTTTCTAATCCAACTATTGTAGGGTTTTCCACCAATATACTCACATTATATTATGTTCTTCTGTTACGTTAATTCTTTCCATCCAATGGTTGCTGGAAGAGATCGCTTTTAGCGATAAGGCCGCCACTTGTGGCACTGGCTCATAAGTGTTTTCTATCTGTTTGTAATTTTTATTTGTGGTGCACACAATAAAGAGTTTCTAACTATCTATATGAAAGAAATTTGGAATGCTTAGATAGCCTAAAAGTTCGGTAATACAAGGATAGGTCTAATATATACTAGTAGGCCGCCCCTGCTTCGCACGGGCGAAGCCGGGATATATAGCCTATGTCAACTGGGGATAGTGCAGCATCCCAACAGTGAAATAATTTTTCAAATCGGTTCAGTAGTTTCGGAGCCTATTCAATGCAAACAAACAAACAAACAATCAAATCTTTCTCTTTATAATATTAGTATAGATAAACCTTCTCCTCGTAGAAATGTTCAGCGTACGTACTCATCAGTAGTACAAAACTTGACTACGAATCCTCCTAGCAAAAGACATCAACGCGCTTCCACAAAAATGTTTTGTTAAAATATTGATGGAGCGTTGGTGACTGAGCGGTAGCGTGTGCGCTTTACAATCACCCAGCACCCAGTTCAGTCCTCGACCCTGTACCAGTCACTCATTTAGTATCTTAAATAAATGATGTGCAGTTTCGATGCCATTGTGAAGGAACCGGTCTGTCCAAGAACCTCACAAGCTCAAAGACATGTGACATTCACCAACATGCACTGGGCCAGCATGGAGAGTTAGGATCCATCCTCTCTCTCTGTCTCTGAGAGAAGACCTGTGTCTCAGTAGTGGAAACATGGGCTGATAATGAAGAATAACGACAATATTGATAGAATTTAATTTGTTTACCCATTTTATTTGGAATCATAATTTTTTTTAAATAATTTTTGAATAGGAACTTAAAAAAAAAAACAGAAAATTAATGAAATCTTAAAATATAAACTAAAACTTAAAATAACTAAATAAAAGCTACAATTAAACTAAAAGATGAATTTATAAAATATACAAACATCATTTATTTATTTTTCCCATTTTATTTATTTATCCCAATGACAACTATCATTACAGGAAATTCATATGATTGTTTACGGGATATACGGGTTGTAAGGGGAACACTCTCGAAGCCAAAAGAAGGTTATTGTACTCATCATTATGAACCACTTTTAGTATGGAAAAAAAAAATCAGCTGTTCTATACATTTTGTCGAGTGTCAATTGCCGTTTTCTATAGAACAGCTGATATATTTTTTCGCGATTTCAGGGTTTGTCCCATAATAAAAGTTGTTCATAATTATGAGTACAATTACCGTCTTTTGGCTTCGAGAGTGTTCCCCTTACAACCCGTATATCCCGTAAATAATCATATGAATTTCCTGTAATGATAGTTGTCATTGGGATAAATAAATAAAATGGGATAAATAAATAAATGATGTTTGTATGGGGTGTAAGGGGAACACCCTTTACACCCCGTATACCGTGGTAAGGTTGTGGAATGAGCTCCCGATATTTCGGCGCAGTTACATGCACCATGTTCACGGGAAGACTGAAGAATGCGTAGGAATAAGGTACCCGCGTGCGCATGCGGGTGCCTACGTGGTGGTTTACCTTGCCACGGTAAATATGCCGGAAATAATCATATAAATTTAGTAAACAACCGTGATAGTTTAAAACAGTGTTTTATCATTACAGGATCACTAAATGCGACTATAATACAATATAATATGTAATTACAAACGTTGCTTAAAATTGGGCAAAACTCGCCTTAACACAGAAATTATCTACTATTAACAGCACAATACTGCATGACATGGACTGACACACTGGCGCGACGTTATACAAATCATCTATTATAATTTTTCAGTAAATTATGATTCATAGTGTACCCAGTAGTTACCCAAATACTACCCAGGGACCTCACGGGTACCTGTTTAAAACGCGACCGCAAACAATATCTGGGCGCGTTAAGTTTCACGCCGCCTTCACGTTCGCGTGAATTTCCGAACTGCGCAGTTTTAATGTTAGTTTGATACCGCGTAAGCAGTTGGCCGTAAGGTCAGTAGTACGTGGTAGTAGTTCTGCGAATACTAATAAATAATAAATAAATATTCGGGACATTTTTCACACACGGTCATCTGACCCCAAACTAAGCAAAGCTTGTGATATGGCTGCCAGAGACTGATATACATACATATATAGTTTTAAATACATACTTAAATATATATTAAACACCCAGATATAGAACAAACACAAATGTTTGTCCTAGATGGGAATCGAACCCACGCCCCCAAGCTCAGAAGGCAGGTTCACTACCAACTAGACCAACGGGCTATCTAGAGTCTAGACAATCATTCGCGAAACTACCTGGGACTGATTTGTCTAGTCTCTAGAGTCTAGAGACTAGACAAACGAATAACATGTAGCCATGTTGCGGCCCAGAACTTGACCTTGGATTCCCAAAATTTGTATTCAATAAACCTTCGCGTTTATAACATTTACATTAACCAGTTTAAGTCTCAAATGTGCGATTAAACTAACTTGGATGATAAAAATACTTTTTTATTGGCATGATTATTCTCTACACTACAATTTAAGACCTTGAAATTTTACTGACATCAACCTGCTAATGCTTTTTTGAATTTGTATTATAGTTTGAAGCTCTACGGATTCAGTATATCAGGATTAGTGCTGTTATCATTATCATCATCAGCCAGAAGACGTCCACTGCAGAACATAGGCCTCCCCCTTTGACCTCCACACTGAACTACAGCCTGCCATCTGCATCCACTGGATGCCAGCGAATCTCACAATGTCGTCGGTCCATCTAGTGGGAGGCCTACCTACGCTGCGTCCAGTGGTCCGTGCCATTCGTAAACTAATCTAACTGCTGATCTTTTGGGAAAACTCAAAGTAACTAACCATGCTCGGAGATTCTTTATTTTATTTTATTTGGAAAACATACAGTGATAAATAACTAAGTTACTTATATATTTTATAATTAAACACCATTTAGCAGTTTTCGCATATTGAAACAATTTTTTCGCATGGAGATGAAAAGAAAGATATTAATTAATATTATGATAGAATAAAAACAAAATAGGTATATATACTTTTTTTGCTATGAAACACAAGACAGTCAGGGAGACACACCAAACCAACTTTTACTAATATGTTGTCTAATTGAATTCAAGGATGTATTGAACAAGTCAAAGTCGGGAAAGTCTTCCAGTGTGTTTACGGAGTTAGATGCTCTTAAGAAGAAGGAGTTTTGCCCTATAAAATCCAGAACATCGAATGTCCCTGACATAGCTGCTAAGATTTGCAAGTTGAAGTGGCAATGAGCAGGCTATATCCCACGAAGACACGATAACCGATGGGAAAGAAAGGAACCCCGAACCGGAAGACGCAGCGTAGGTAGGCCTCCCACTAGATGGACCGACGACATTGTGAGAGTCGCGGGCAACCAGTGGATGCAGATGGCAGTCTGTCGTTCAGTGTGAAGCGCCAAGGGGTAGGCCTTGTTCAGCAGTGAAAGTTTTCTTGCTGATGACGAACAGTGCAGTGGTTTTGTCTCGAAGATGCTTGAGGCATCATGGTGCTTTCCTATGGAGACCCCAGTGCTCTCCGGCGAGCACAAAGGCTGGATATCAAGAAGGTTTTAGTGCGTCCAATCTCACATACCGCAACTACACTGTAATGCAACAGAGTTAAAGTTTGGGGAAACTTTAACTCTGTTGCATTACAGTGTCGTTGCGGTGTAAAGTTTCCCCAAACTTTAACTCTGTTGCATTACAGTATACTTGAGGTGTAAGTTGTTAGCTAAGTTTGACCACACGAAAACAAAACCAAAAAAATCTAATTATTTATTAAGATAATAAGTTTATGAGTGAACAGAGCATGACTGGGCACACTGGTAGAGCTATGCATGATAGCAATTTAATTCATAATAGATCATTACCTAGGCTCATTGCTTTATAGGCTCTATTTACAACAAGCTAATAAATCACGCATGATCCTGGTAACCGTTTTTTTTTAATTCGAAAATAGATTTTCGTTTGACAAATTTTCACCTGGATAATGCGAACTACGATGGAGCACGCGTAACATGAAGAAACCTAGTCGCTTGGCAAGTATTTTCCAATAAAAACTACTAATAGCTTATAATAGACAAACGAAATGTAAACAAACCAGGAAGTATTAGATACTGTAAATGAGCTAAGTCGAGAATAGTGCCAAAACTAGAAGACTACGTTTGGTTACCTTAAGGTATACTTCCAATGACTTCCATGCATCACGATCGATCGCAGCTGTGCGCGTCTGACGCACAATATGTATAACGCGCGCGGCTGATGCGACTATAGTTCCACTATGAAAATGTATAGCGCTACTTCCGAGGTATGCGACAGACGCGCACAGCCGACGCGTCAGACGCGCACAGCCGACGCGTCACCATACATTTTCACATTCCAAGTATTGTCGCGTTGGACGGAAGTCTGCCTATACTTACTCGTGTACGACATAATTATGACAAACAAATAAAATCCGTGATGTATAGTAATAAATTTATATATACCTCTTTCCTATACGAGTAATAACACAAAAATTACCTCTAATTAATGTTACCATCGGTTATCGGTCGACGACATAGTGAGAGTCGCTGGCATCCAGTGGATGCAAAAGGCAGGCTGTCGTTCAGTGTGGAGGTTAAAGGGGGAGGCCTATGTTCAGCAGTGGACGTCTTCTGGCTGATTATGATGATGATGATGAATGTTACCAAAAATGTTATTATGATAACAGTGTATAATTTCAATAATTCGGCATTACAAATAAACTGATAAACAGATTATAAATTTTATTGATAATATTGTGAATAAGTCAAGAATTGCATGTAAGAAAAAAAAACAATAATATTCCAATCAATAAAAATAAAACATAAATAAATCAAGGTAAAAAAATATAATAATATATAAAATAAACAATTCAAATAATCCGACACCTTCTTATATTTAATAGTGCCGGATTAGTAAGACGCTGTATTATAAAAGAAGACGCTATGACCTGCTGATTATGATGTTGATACAACAATTTTAACTCCCACTTTTCTCGAACGTCGACGCGTCGCACCGCGCGTCTATTTCCCAAGACGCGCGTCATTCACACGCTAGTGTGAACATACCTTTACGTAAACATTGGATCCTGCAGATAATCTTGTACATTACATCTCAGTGAACCGTTGAAAGCGAACGTGTGCTATATTACCTTATTACTACTACCTATTCCGTGAGTTCAGTGTCAACATAAGTGTTAACATACTGTAAATATTGTAAGTACTTATTATAATTTGTTTTAGTATACAGGGTGTAAGGGGAACACTCTCGAAGCCAAAAGAAGGTAATTGTACTCATCATTATGAACCACTTTTACTATGGGACCAGCCCTGAAATCGTGAAAAAAATATCAGCTGTTCTGTAGAAAACGGTCATTGACACTCGACAAAATGTATGGAACAGCTGATTTTTTTTCGTGATTTCAGGTTTGGTCCCATAGTAAAAGTTGTTCATAATGATGAGTACAATTACCTTCTTTTGGCTTCGAGAGTGTTTCCCTTACACCCTGTATAGTACAGGGTTACTGGTAGCATCCTTGACAAAAAAAAACAGCAAAAAAGCAGGAAAAAAAATCAGCTGTTGCATATATTTATAGCTTTGCACTTATTTTTTTGTGTGGAACGGCTGTTTTCCCCCCCCCCCAAATTTCAAAAAGTTAAGTTAAGTAGAACAATAAAGGATGCTACCTGATTACCAGCAACCCTGTATACTAAATGTGCTCCACAGTTTCACCTGCTGCGTGAACAATCCCTTGAACCGTACATGTTCCGGGATAAAAAAATACTAAATTAGTGTCTGGCCCTCCAACTATTTCTATGCAACAAACAGAGAGATCCGTTGATCTCAAAGATAATATAATTTGTCATTGGTTGCTCTGTTGCTACATGCAAGGTAAATAAACAAACACATTGCGCATTTATAACATTTACATGTTACTTAGACTGTGTGAAGTGGTTAACGATTAACTTAAGTGACAACATTCTAGTTTTGTTTTAACAACAATCTATTTTCCATACCACCTGCTCGACAATGTGGAATTATAATATGTAATGCAAACCAAACCAAGTAATAATTGCCCTAAGGTCTGGCTGGGCAATTATATTGTACTGAATTTCATTATAACTCGCTGGCTACGCTCTAGCCGGGAAATTATATTGTACTGAATTTCATTATAACCCGCTGGCTACGCTCTAGCCGGGAAATTATATTGTACTAAATTTCATTACAACCCGCTGGGTACGGTCTACCCGGGCTTATATTGTACTGAATTTCTTTATAGCTCGCTAGCTACGGTCTAGCCAGGCAATAATATTGTATTGCTATTTCATTATAACCCGCTGGCTACGCTCTAGCCGGGAAATTATATTGTACTAAATTTCATTACAACCCGCTGGCTACGGTCTACCCGGGCTTATATTGTACTAAATTTCTTTATAGCTCGCTAGCTACGGTCTAGCCAGGCAATAATATTGTGCAGATATTTCATTGTAACCCACTGCTTTACAATGAATTTGTATTTTTTTCTCTGGCAACCTGCACTAAAAACAATTTATTCAAAGTCAAACTGGCTATCACGTATAGAACACATAAAAGAAAAAAAGGCGCGAATACTGCAAATCTCTGTAGTGTTAAACAATAAACATTAATTTGTCTTTCCACAACTGGCCCCCGATTCTAAAGAAATTGTTATTGAATTGTAATTGTTTCAATTTTAATTTTTTAAATAATTCCCTTAAAACTGACAGTTAAAATTTTTTTTTACTAGAAAAATACAACCACCTTAGTATAAAAAAACAGACACTTTTGAGGAAAAAATAAAATTTAAAAAATTTCAATTTAAAAACATTTTTTTAGTAGAATCGGGGCCCTGTATAATTTATCAAACATTAATTTTCATTTTAAGTTTAATTAAAAAATTATCTACTTGTACGAGTTAAATAAATACTTTGTTTCTAGTAGTATACCAATATTTTTATTGTCTCGCAGAAAGTTCGAAAAGTAGAGTATTATCCTCGGGGATAAAGGTGTCTTCGTCTTGGGCGTACTTGAATCCCGAACGTAATGAAGGATCCTATTCTTAACTCCCTCGCTACTCTCAGGAGTTAACCGTCGAATCCATCATTACGCTCAGGATTCAATATGACGCCCGTGACTTAAGGCACTGCTTAATCCCCTTGGTGAATAATCTACTATAACATATCTGTGTATCTGTCTGTGGCATCGTATCTCCATAACGGCTGAACCGAATTTGATTTAGTTTTTTTTTTTTGAAAGGTGATTTGATCGAGATTTTTTTTAGCTACGATTCAAGAAATATGTTCTGCAATTTGAAGGTTACCAGCTATTTCATTGGGGGTGTAAAATAACCAGTTTATACTTGTTATTTTCGCCTCGCTCCATTCTTTTCAAATAAATTACATAATCATCACTTGCGCGTGCTATTGGGTTGATTTAAAAATAAAACTTCCTTATAACGATTTACTGCCGATTCTGAACAAAAAAAAATCTGGTTTCGCGCTATTTCGATCGCATGTTGTAAATGTAATTTTCAATTATTATAACGTAGACTGATAGATAGAAACGCTTTATTTGATAGCCCGTTGATCCAGTTGGTAGTGAACCTACCTTCTGAGCTTGGGGGCGTGGGTTCGATTCCCATCTAGGACAAACATTTATGTGATGAACATTTGTGTTTGTTCTATCTCTGGTTGTTAATATCTATTTAAAATTATATATGTATGTATATCAGTCTCTGGCAGCCATATCACAAGCTTTGCTTAGCTTGGGGTCAGATGACCATGCATATATGTGCAAAAATGTCCTGAAATATTAATTAATTAATTATTGTGTACACCAGAAATAAAAATTACAAACAGATAAAAAACACTTCGAGCTAGTCTCACAAGTGGCGGCCTTATCGCTAAAAGCGATCTCTTCCAGGCAACCATTGGATGGAATGAATTTACGTAACAGGGTCGACGGGGGATGCCTAGGTAAAGATTGTGCATTATTTTCACCAGCCCTTACCTCTTCATCCAAAGACTATAGTAAATGCATTACCATCTGAGTCGTCAGGTCATAAATCATTCTGTCTATCTCGCTCGCACCCACATGTCATATCTGTCTATCTCGCTCGCACTTACAGGTCTTATGGTATGACGTTTATGGCCCTACGACTCAGTTGGTAACGCGGTGACTATAGGCTCCTAGACTTGCATATCTGTGTTTATATCCCTCTGCCAGGTGTACCTACTCCTAGCAGTTACCTAACTGTGATATATGTATCTTCAGTAAAACCAGCTCTCAATGAAGAACCACAAAACTACCTAAAAACTACACGCTCTAGTATAAAAAAACCAGAACTAGCTGATATTTATGCAGTTGACCTCCAGAGATAAATACAAAACAGTGGAACGTAGAACTTTGTTGCAATAACAATATTGAACAGTTTGAGATGATTCAAAACAAAATGCGGAAGATTTTATTATCACAGAGTACTAAAGTGTTACGAGTACTATTTCTGGTAAGGTACGGTAGTTTTTGTTAGACATTCTTTTATTGGAATATTAAAAAATCTAAAGTTAAATAAAAAAAAAATACATGTTTTTAATCAAAGTTTAGTGTAATAAACCGGCCAAGTACGAGTCGGGCTCGCGCACTGAGGGTTCCGTACCACCACAAAAGTTAAAATTAAACGAAATTACCAGTTATAACTTGGTAGTTAACAGAAACTTGTCATCAACTCACACTTGGCCATTATTTACTATTTGTTGATATACTTTAGAGTGTGTACTATAATCATGCAAAGTTTGACGCTTATACGTAGGTATTTTAGTTTTTACTTTAGAGCTAATACAAAAATACGTTTGTTGTATGGGGACCTCTTTACATTATAACTTTTTTATTTCTTAGTTAATCCGCCGTAACATTACATATTCAGTGAAAATTTCAACTGGCTATCTATTACGGTTCGAAAGATCAGACGGACAGACAGACAGACATCGTAGGCTTAGTAATAGGGTCCTGTTTTTACCCTTTGGGTACGGAACCCTAAAAACGAGACAAGACTGATGTTTAATAATAAAAACTTAGTAACTTTTTTCCTGATGGTCGTTTTTGTTATTGTCTGATTACTTCATGAATCAATAAAAAAGTTAATATGCAAAATTGCAACTCGACCAGTTTATTGCTTTTAAGTGGGCACATGGGCAGCGTATTGTTTATACAAATGTATTCTCGTGTTTCCTCCCTGGATAATACCGCTAGAACTGTATTTTTTTTAAAGTTAAATTTATCTCCCCTATTGCCATGCTTCTATCATTTATTTTTTCTTATAAGTAATTACTACTTATAAGAAATGAGCCTTTAAATATCCCAAAAATTGACTTTTTTTACCGCCATGTTCAGACATCTATCAAACAAATTTGACGAGTTTATAAAAGAAAAACAAATGATAGAAGCATAGATCAATCTTTTTCACATCTATTAATTTAAAAAATATTGAAATCGGCTTAGTTTTGAATGAGGAAACAGAAAAATACGAGACGATGATTTTGTCTTCTTTTCGTAGGTATAATCGATCCGAGCTGCAGTTGTTCCTATTGCGCTCTACGGGGAGAGGCTTGAGGTCAGGGGACAGCAATAGATTTGCTAAATACCTATTCATCAAATTTCTTGGCCGTGGTATGCCCTCTTAATTGTTTAGATTTAGATTGATTAGGGGCGATAGTTGCAGGCGTTAGCATGAGCGCTTTATAATCTGACGGCACCCCGTTCGATCCTCGGCCCTGCACAAATAACTTATTTAGTACCTAAAAACTTATGTACAGTTTCGATGCTGTCGCTCAACAACAGTGAAGGAAAACATCGTGAGGAAACCAAAGTAGAGAGTGTCAATTTTCTACAGAATTCATTTCGGAGAATGTGCATCAGAGCTACATGACCTTATCCTGCCATCCCCTTTTTACTACAGGACATTGGCCGTGGTATACCGTCTTAAAACTTAGATCTTTCAAGAGCTGAGTTCATTGAGTTAGTCTACGGCTAGATACTAGGAAGTACTTGCAGTGAAACCTTGACAGATCCCAATTATAGCTTCAATAGGAAGGTCTGCAGGCGGCACGAGTGACATGGTTCATCTACTATTGTACCTACTACTTTAGCAATCGTACCTAGCTAGCTTTTCTCGTAGGTACATATCAGGGACTCTATTACTGAATAGCTCGTATGATTCCGCACGAAAATATCATGCGAAATGAAGGTTTTTTTATTGATAGAAAGCAAATTACAATGGTACCACTAGAGTTCGATGAAGTCGGATTTTTAGGGTTCCAAAGTACTACAAGAACCTTTATAAATTTGTATATAGATGGACGAGCCGTCTGCCCGACCGACCTTCTAACTTCTATAGTTATTGGCATCGATTCTGATGTTCTCTAAACTAAATTTGACAGCTCTAAGATTGTTGCCGTCCTTCTCTCACATATTAAAATGAAAAGAGAGCCAGATAATTTTAGTCCTGTCAGATTGGTTTAGTTTAGTGGCAGAATATGCCTCATTATAAGGTAAGCGTATGAAATTCACATTTTTAAATTTAGATTGAAGAAGCTTCTGATTGACAAGGCATATTATGCCATAGATGAGTATTTTAAAGATAAATCATAAAATGTAATGTCATTATGTAATGGACATTTTTAATTTAAGGCATTATAAAAATAATCTGTACTATACAGGGTGTAAGGGGAACACTCTCGAAGCCAAAAGAAGGTAATTGTACTCATCATTACGAACCACTTTTAGTATGGGACCATCCCTGAAATCGCGAAAAAAAATCATCTGTTCCATACATTTTGTCGAGTGTCAATGACCGTTTTCCATAAACAGCTGATATTTTTTTCGCGATTTCAGGGCTGGTCCCATAGTAAAAGTTGTTCATAATGATGAGTGCAATTACCTTCTTTTGGCTTCGAGAGTGTTTCCCTTACACCCTGTCAAATAAATTATTTTGATTTTGATTTGAAACTTTGCACAATTACAGTTTTGGTATTAGAGCTCAATTTTAAGAGTATATAAAAAATATTTTTGCTTTAGAGGGGTGGCTCCAGTACCTAAATATGAAAGGGTATTGACATTTTTGAAGTGAAAACTTCTTTAGCCGCGTTGAGTGATTCTTGGTAGGGATAAAACTTATGGGTTCGCGTCACCGACATGCTAATGTGACGTGTTGCGCCACTCTGAGTTTTATGTTTTCACTTCTGTTGGCAGTCCTCATGACTGCCAATTTTTTCCCCGCTGCATCCCCTTGTTTGGTTGAATAGGTCTTTTGAAATAAAGGTAAGGTTTTATACATCACTAAACTTTTTCATCTAGTAAAAGCAAAGTGGCCAAAAGTTGGTCCGCATTTCTAAACTAAGTAGTAAAGTAACTAGTATTAGACATACAATACATACATAACTTCTTATAATAACTATAGGTATTCTAAGCATAACTTGTTTTCTTTTTGACTAAACCATAAAAAGTGTACCTATTTTATGGTTTTACTTTTTTATTTTGGTTTTACAAGTATCCATAGGCTACGGTGACTGCTTACCATCAGGCAGCCCGTCTGTTTTTTTTTGCCACGTATGGTATACAAACATATTTAAAAAGGATGTATTTATTCCATTCAATGTTTTTTTTTTTTTTTTTTTTTTTATAGTACATTGGCTTGCGCTTGGCCGCCATCTCGCCTGATGTTAAGCGACGATGCGGTCTACGATGGAGCATGCTTGCCTAGAAGAAACCGATTCACTCTCGACTTGAAGACACCTAGATTGTAACTAACGGGGAAAACCCATTCAGGCAGCGAATTCCACAGACTAGCAGTTCGCACAATAAATGTGGAATCATAGCGCTTCGTACGGGTTCTCGAAATATCAACCATAAAATGATGCCAAACGATGGTTGCCTAGAAAATATCGTTTTTAGCGATAAGACCGCCACTTGTGGCACTAGCTCGTAAATTTGTTTGTAATTTTTATTTCTGGGTTACACAATAAAGAGTTTCTATCTATCCAATTCAGAATGAGTTCTCTCCTGGTTCCAGCACGATGCCTGAGCTAATCCAGCAGTTCCCCCTGGACGAGGAGTACAAGAAGAAGACCGGCATCACGCGGGAGGACATCACCAAGCTCCGAGCCTGGATGGAGACACAGCCACATTTACCCGCGGAGGCTATCACAGGTCAGAGTTAAGCTGGAATTACCCCCCGGAGCCACGAAGCGCATTGCCGCATGCTATACGTTAAACGAAATGCAGGTAAACAAAATATAAGATTGGAGCCCGCTAGAGCAAATTGAACTCAATAGTCTCGTAGATTTTATGCAATCACCAACTAAAATCGTCTAAAATTTATCGTCTGTGCCGGCTCTTAAAACGGTATCTAAGCCAATACGAAGGGAGAGAGAGAGTGGGGGAGAGAGAGAGAGAGAGAGTGCGAGTGAGAAAGAGGGAGGGATATGGAGAGGGAGGGAGGGGGAGAGAGGGAGAGAATAAAGAGAGAACATAGCATAAACTTTGAATATAGGTCATCATCATCATCATCATTAGCCAGAAGACGTCCACTGCTGAACGCCAGCCTGTCATTTGCATCCACTGGATGCCAGCGACTCTCACTATGTCGTCGGTCCATCTAGTGGGAGGCCTCCCTACGCTGCGTCTTCCGGTTCGTGGTCTCCACTCCAGAACCTTTCTTCCCCATCGGTTATCGGTTCTTCGAGCGATGTGGCCTGCCCATTGCCACTTCTACTTGCAAATTTTAACAGCTATGTCGGTGACTCTGGTTCTTTGGCGAATATCCACGTTTCGGATTTTATCGCGCAAAGAAACTCCGAGCATAGCCTTCTCCATTGCCTGCTGAGTGACTCTGAGTTTTTCCAAAAGGCCAACAGTTAAGGACCACGTCTCAGTACCATATGTCATCACTGTTTGGATATAGGTATAATAGCTTAAATAAAAACCTGAAGTATATAATTATGATTATCAGTGAGTTTTATTTTTCCTGATCAAGAAGGTATATTACTAATCTATGTGCGACTAAACCACTTACTGTAAACGACAAACTTTATCTACATTAAGTAATCCTAATAATTAGTTTAATTTATTCTTATCTATTTATAATTTCCATAGAGGGTAAAAATTTAAGGTCTACTCAAGAACCTTTCTTCCCCATCGGTTATCGGTTCTTCGAGCGATGTGGCCTAACCATTGCCACTTCAACTTCCAAATTTTAACAGCTCCACATCTACGTTCCGAATTCTATCGCGCAAAGAAACTCCGAGCATAGCTATCTTCATTGCCCGCTGTGACTCTGAGTTTTTCAAAAAGACCACACACTGATCAAAGACCCTTGTCTTTAGGCACTGTGGTATATTGGACAGATTGTGACATGTTGACACATTATTTACCAATAAACTGACTTTTTGTTTTGTAACTTACGTATTTTGTTATATATTTTTATGACATAGGTAGGCACCTACTTGATTTATTAATTGTTTTTATTTTGACTTTATTATAAATTACCATGTATGACACGAATATTATTTATTAGATATTATCTTGTTTATTAGCAACTGTATGTAAATGGGTTTTTACCTAAATTGAAATAAATGAATTAATTGAACTGAAGCCTGCTTTTTGGTAATTCCCAAAAAGCAGGCTTCTTCAACACATTCATGCTTAAGGCTCTATAAATACCAAGAATATGAACGGAAGAAAGGAAAACCATCCCATGAGTATAAAGTGCTGTACATTTGGAAAAAAAAATATCCCTGAGGTCATGGTCAGGGTTAGCCAGGCCAGTCAGGTGGGGAAAGCGGCCCACCCTGCCCCAACTTGCCTACGCCCATGCACCTCATACCTACCTCTATACCCAGATAGCCCCCAGTCTAGTTGGTAGTGATCCTGCCTTTTGCGCTTGGGGGTATGGGTTCGATTCCCACCTAGGACAAAAATTCATGTTGATGAACATTTGTGTTTGTTTTATATCTGGATGTTAATATCTATTGAAGTACGTATTTAAAAAAATATATGTATATTTGTATATCAGTCTCTCGCAGCCATACTACAAGCTTTGCTTAGTTTGGGGTCAGATGACCGTGTGTGCAAAAAAATGTCTCGAACATTTGTTTATTTGTTTTAAACTATCACGGCTGTTCACTAAAGTTATATGTTTATTTATGGGATATTTACCGTGGTATAATTTTGGGAGTTGGAAGCTCATTCCATACCACGGTAAATACCCCTTAAATAATCATATAATTTATTTTATTTATTTATACTCTACCATACCGTGGACTTGGACTACCTTGGACAAAAGTACCCCCTAGTATGTCCTCATCATCATCATCAGCCAGAAGACGTCCACTGCTGAACATAGGCCTCCCCCTTTAACCTCCACACTGAACGACAGCCCACCTTGTACATTTACTGGATGCCAGTGACTCTCACTATGTCGTCGGTCCATCTAGTGGGAGGCCTACCTACGCTGCGTCTTCCGGTTCGTGGTCTCCACTCAAGAACCTTTCTTCCTTTTAGTTTGTCCTACTTATTATCTATTCTGTGCCCCTAGTATTGTATTATGTACGCACGTACCTAGCTAAGTGGACTGTTTGTAACCACTAACAGGTGATGCAGGTACATTAGACCTTTGTGACGGTTGATGGAATAATTGACGTGACGCCTGCAAATTATCACCGCATTGCTATATCCAGGTGTCATTATACACCATTAGAAAACCTGATGTGGAGGTTATAAGTTATCTAGGTAGCAAGGTATGAAGTATCGACTAGTTTCCGCCTATTTACGTTTTATGCACAGTTTTTTTAATAGGCTTGCGTTTTACTGCCAGCTTACTGTGGTCTACGATGGATGGATGGTTTATAGATCTTTATTAGGTAGACGCTGCGACCAGTGGGCTTACTCTTGACACTCGATTTCAATCGTAATTTGGGATTGGGATCGAAAACATGCCATTTGGTACTCTTCAATCGCGTCAAGAGTACCGAAAGCGTCGAGTTGAGTCGATTTTATTTAGTTCCATAAAATTCCACCATTATCGGTTCCAATCGTGCGCTAGTTTAGAATTCAAGAGTACCAAATAGCATGTTTTCGATCCCAATCCCAAATTACGATTGAAATCGAGTGTCAAGAGTAAGCCCACAGGTCAAACTGAATGAAAACTTAGCGTGCCGCATATTTGTACCTCCTATCATGTCACGAGAGCAATTTAGTGGTAGTTCACTCGGCTTTTTATTCACACGGCCAACTGCTTTCGAAGAGTTTTAACAGTCTAATATGGCGCACTGTGAAAATTTTAACAGAATTCCAAAAAGGAAGATGTTCAGTTGGATTTTTTTTAAGTTACTTCAGAACTCCCTCATTTATAAACAGATTTGGTAAATAATTTTAGAGATGATATACTGTCAGATTAGTCCCACAGAAATTACATCAAAAAAGTAGTTTGGCTTTTAAATCAAAATAACTGGAAAAATTATTTACTTATTCGTTTAGTAAAATAGGTAATTTCGGTTACTTTGATGAAAATATTACCTATTAGCTGCGCCCCGCGGTTTCACCTGCGCAGTGATGAAAAATGGTGATGATGATGAAAAGTTGCATAAGTCACTTTCCAGTCCTTGAACTATACCCATGCAAAAATCAGGTAGATAGGACAAAAAAACCAACAAACAAACACACTTTCGCATTTATAATATTAGTATGATGTCATCAAAAGTAAGCAAAATTGCGTATTTTACAAATTTTGAAGTCAGTTTTTTAAATTTTCGTCAGTTTTTTGATAACTATTTGTATTGACGTCCCACGTGCTACTGCCGAGAGGACGCAGATGGAGCTGAATTTAATTGGATGGAATATCGGTTCTCTAACCTATGCGGCGCTCTAGTTGGAGCACTCATCCAACTTAAGACACAGACACGCAGAGTAGGTGAACTCGCGGTGTCTATCGCATGATAAAGGTCTGTGGTTTTATGCATTGATTTCAGTCGTTGGTTTGGTTTATTTATAGTTTATATACATACTTAATTAATTTAAAACCCAACTGCATTTAAGATATTGAAATGATCTAATCACTTAGTTCCGTGTATTATTATGTAGACACTATTAAATGAAAAAAGGTCAAAAAAATATTGAATAAAAAAAGAACGTAGTTAAAATAAACTTAATAAGTAAAGTTTTATTATAAGATTAAAGATTACGTTGATGATAAATTTGCATGGACATGCCTTACGAACAACTACCATTGCGGCCCTAAACTAATCTTAAATCCGCTCAGTTGGAAAATCACGCGACCGCAAACCGTATCTGGGCGCGTTAAGGTTCACGTTCGCGTGATTTTGACAACTGAGCGGATTTAACGTTAGTTTGGTGCCGCAATTATCAATTGTCCGTAAGGCGCCAGGTGTAGTTCCGCACAAAAGTAATAAGATTGACATATAAGGCCTAGTTACAGCCGGATGCATGTTGTAATTATTAATGGTTTTTAATAATTTATTTATTATTATTTTTAAGGCGACAAGGCCCATCTGCAGCTGCATTTAAATTAATTAATGCAATTGGACTTATGTAACTTGACACAGCTGTGCTTTTTGTGTTCCTATCGCGAAAATAAATTAAATTTGATCTTGAACTATTGACGCTCTGTACCTGGGCACAGAGATCTGGTAATTAGTATCCGGTTGTGTTTCTGACGCTACTTAAATATTTTCTTGTCAAAGAGGCCAGTGACGATGAAGATCAAGGGTGAATCACTTTTATTGACAGACACCAGTGCTATATAGGGTCTTACCTTTGTGTTTTTTATTTGATGTCCAAGTAAATATCTAAATTTCTTCTTTTAATTAGTATCATATTAATTTTTTTATTGAGATAGTGCGAATTACCTTATTAGTATTTATGTATTTATGTTATGGTTTGTTTATATTAAATGTTAGTTTGTTATGTATTATGTGTTGTTGTTCCTATATTATTATTCAATTTGTTGTGTACTGTTGGCCATTGGTGATGTCACCGGCGGCTCCAACGGAAGACCAGCGCTGGTTGTTCGCAACCAGCATTATGTTGAGTTGGAACCGGTTTGTGCAGGAAAACAATTTGTAATGTGTGTATTTATTTCTATTAATTCTTAAAAATGTTTTATTTTCTTCCATAAATAAAAAATTGTCTATTGTCTATTGACCGATATTTTTTTTAAATGTTTAATCAATACATTGTTCAAATACGATTTACAAAAATATAGCACCAAAAAACCACGGAAGGTTTGTCTTGGCACACAGATTCACCCCGAACTGACGAACAATAAGCAGGTACCTAAGATGAAATTAAGAATAAAATAAAAATTATTGATGTAGAAGTTGTACAAAGTAAATCAAGTTTTGCGAGTGTTGTATGCATAACAAGCCACAATAGACAAAATGTATAGACCAGATGATATATTATATTATCACGATTTTAGGGTTGGTCCCATAGTAAAAGTGTTCACAATGATGAGTACAATGATATCTCCGAATATTTCCACTGTCTTACCAGTCGACAGTCACCCAGTAGAATGAGGAAAATATCTACATACGCCCGAAAAACATCTTTGTTGGGCAGTTGAGTAAAAATACAAGGCCGTAGCGAGATGCGAATCCATGTCATCAAGTATTCTTGAAGAATGTGAAGAAAATTTAACCTATTTATTTCTGTATATAGACTCTACGATACAGGGTGTAAGGGGAACACTCTCGAAGCCAAAAGAAGGTAATTGTACTCATCATAATGAATCACTTTTAGTATGGGACCATCCCTGAAATCGCGAAAAAAAATAAACTGTTCCATACATATTCCAATTACCTTCTTTTGGCTTCGAGAGTGTTCCCCTTACACCCCGTATACTGGCATAGGAACCTACTTGGACCAAGTGCCATTCCCGTTTTTTCCTCCCAACCGCAAAGAAAAAAACAGAGTTTGGTCAAAACCTTCTATTTCTAGATGACCTTCCCATTCAATTTTAAAACTGAGCAATTTCTGATAAAATCTTTAAGATTTATATCTGCATATTATTCAACACATAAATATCATATTACCTACCTGTTATACTTTGATATTGACTTGTATAAACAATTAAAGCTGTTATATTTTATGATAATTTATATTGTACTAACTGCGCCCTGCGGTTACACCCGCGAGTTAAAATCGTCGTTGTTTTCGAATATTTTCCAATTTCCTAACTTTTCTTTCGGTGAGAACTTTCTACGAGGTATAAGAAATGTAAAAAAAAAAGAGAAATAAAATCGGTTAACTCGTTCTAAAGTTATGGCGTGGCCAAGGTAAACAGGGATATATTTTTATTTAATATATAGATAGATTGTAGTAGGTATACTAGTTGTTCCCGCGTAGATTTATAAATAAACTTTAAATCCTCCTTTTTACTATTGCCTTCAAATTTACTTTTAACTTGAGTTAGTTCATTGGTGTGGCTACAAATTTGTTAATCATGCTTTGAGACCTCATCCCATTCGCTTTCCAGACATGGACCTGATCCTGACTTACCACTGCTGCCGGCGCAGTGCCGAAGTGTCCAAGCAGCTGATCGACCTGCACTTCACCCTCAGGACTCTCTTCCACAACTTCTTCAATAACAGGCTGGTGGATGAGAACCAGCTCAAGATTATGAGGAATTAGTGAGTACGCTAACCAATGAACGATGGACAGACGACATTGTCAGAGTCGCTGGCATCCAGTGACCCCGAAAGGGTGATCATCAGCCAGAAGACGTCCACTGCTGAACATAGGCCACCCCCTCTAAACTCCACACTGAACGACAGCCAATGTCGTCGGTCCATGTAGTGGGAGGCCTACCTACGCTGCGTCTTGCGGTTCGCGGTCTCCACTCCAGAACCTTTCTTCCCCATCGGTTATCGGTTCTTCGAGCGATGTGGCCTGCCCATTGCCACTTCAACTTGCAAATTTTAACAGCTATGTCGGTGACTCTGGTTCTTTGGCGAATATCCACGTTTCGGATTCTATCGCGCAAAGAAACTCCGAGCATAGCTCTCTCCATTGCCCGCTGCACTCAGCGGGCAATGGAGAGAGCTATGCTCGGAGCTATGGCTATGCACGTCTCAGTACCATATGTCATCACTGGCAACACACACTGGTCAAAGACCCTCGTCTTGAGGCACTGTAGTATCTTGGACGAGATGTCACGCAATTTCCCGAACGCTGCCCATCCGAGTTGGATTCTTTGGGCGACCTTTTTGCCTATTTTGGACTTACCTAACTGAACAATCTGTCCAAGATAGGTGTAAAGGTCAACAACTTCGAGAGTATCGTTCCCAACCACTACCGGCACGGGTTAAACATGGACATTGGACATAATTTTTGTCTTGCCCATGTTCATTTTAAGACCCACCTGTTGGGAAAGGGTGATTGGGCCATATCCACCACGCTGGCCCAGTGCAGGTTGGTGATTCACATACGCCATTGAATTCCTTCTCCGTACGTATGCAGGTTTCCTCACGATGTTTTCCTTCACCGAAAAGCCAATGGTATGAAAATCCCTACATAAGCTCCAAAGAGCTCATTGGTCGGCCCGGGGTTTGAACCCGCGACCTCACGCTTTCAAGTCAAGCGGTCTCCCAAATGGGCTACCACGGCTATTATATAATACTAGCTGACCTGACAGACGTTGTCCTGTCTTAGAACTGTCAAACACGCAATTTTTTTACGCCTTGGTTTACATTATTGGAGTTTTAGTAAGAATCCCTATTCTTTTTGAAAATATAATATAGCCTATGTTACCCGGGGATAGTGTAGCTTCCCAACAGTGAAAGAATTTTTCAAATCGGTTCAGTAGTTTCGGAGACTATTCAATGCAAACCAACAATCAAATCTTTCCTCTTTATAATATTAGTATATAGATATAATAATAAATAAAGGATAAGTAGGTATACGCATTGTTTATTGGTATGGTAGGGTATGTAATAACTTCAGACAGAAGCCAATCAGCCCGCCATACGCATCTGAGTTTCAAAAGACTGCCTACGTATTTACGTAGGTACTTAAGTGTAGAGTAGGTACCTATAAATTTACAACATGCAAGACAACACGTTGTGTTGTAAATACCACGCGCCAGTGAGCAAGAAAACAGGTACACAACTAAAAAAAAGAGCTTTATTTTGATCTAGCTGCATAATTATAACCTCTCAGCATGGCAAGTCACTTTGGCGGACCGTATTTCACGAAGGATACACATGATAACAAGTAATGTACCTAGCTAGATATTAACAATGAAACCTTATCTTCATTTTAAAAGACCACTCCTAAAATGCATATAAATAAAAAAAATTATACTTTTAAAATTGAGATCTTGTGAAAAGTTATCTATACTACTATACTACTAATATTATAAAGAGGAAAGATTTGATTGTTTGTTTGTTTGCATTGAATAGGCTCCGAAACTACGGAACCGATTTGAAAAATTCTTTCACTGTTGGGAAGCTGCACTATCCCCGGTTGACATAGGCTATATATCCCGGCTTCGCCCGTGCGAAGCCGGGGCGGCCTACTAGTCTGTACTAATAATATTATAAAGAGGAAAGATTTGATTGTTTGTTTGCATTGAATAGGCTCCGAAACTACTGAACCGATTTGAAAAATTCTTTCACCGTTGGGAAGCTGCACTATCCCCGGTTGACATAGGCTATATATCCCGGCTTCGCCCGTGCGAAGCTGGGGCGGCCTACTAGTATTCAATAAAGATGTAAGAAGGTTCTAAAGGTCGGATGGACGGGCGGACAGACAGAACGAATTTATAAGGGTTCCTTGTATTTAGTACTACGGAACCTTAAAAACTAAAATATTCAGAACCACTAACCTGTGTACTTATGTATGAGTATGTAACAAGATAATAGACCAGGGGCCTTACGGACAACTGCTGTTGCGGCACCTAATCCACTCAGTTGGAAAATCACGCGACCGCAAACCGTATCTGGGCGCGATAAGGTTCACGTTCGCGTGATTTTCCAACTGAGCGGATTAGGTGCTGCAATAGCAGTTGTCCGTAAGGCCCCAGGAAAATGTAACTCAGATCTTAGCATTGAGATAAATTTAATTGACAATAGTTGACAGGCAGTTCTGAATTAAATTAAACTACCTACCCACTGAATAATCGAGATCATATATTATGATATTTTTTTATTGTAAGTAGGCTTGAGTTTGGCCGCCAACTAGCCTGATGTTAAGCGATGATGCGGCCTATGATGGAGCACGCTTGCCTAGAAGAAACCTATTCACTCTCGACTTGAAGACACCCAGATTGTAACTATCAAGGAACACCCACTCAGGCAGCGAATTCCACAGACTAGCAGTTCGCACAATAAATGTGGAATCAAAGCGCTTCGTACGGGTTCTCGGAATATCAACCATAAAGCGGAGTGAATATAAATACCTAGTTAAAAAGTACCACCTACTTATTTAGGCATAATCACATTTTGTTTCGCAGCCTCTTCATGCCGCTGGAAATGAGGGCTTATGATGACTCCAAGGTGATGTACTGCAGACTGCTGGACTACGATGCAAAGAACTTCGTATTCTCAGAAGCTATCAAGTAAGATACATTTTTGCATACTCAGGTACTCGGTGAAAACCAAACATAACCTGTGCCTCTTCAGTTTCTTCAGAACATGGTAACGATGAGATTATCTTGGTCAGACTCATAACATTGAGACAAAGTAACGAAGATAATCTACCTCCCCTGAGTCAGATATCCACATATCCACTCCTGTGTGCAGGAGTGGACTTCACAGTGATTCATTTCTATTTTTACCACCAGCCCGGCGCACCCTATTAATCTATATGCTACCATGTCCTGACAATACATCATCATCAGCCAGAAGACGTCCACTGCTGAACATAGGCCTCCCCCTGAACGACAGCTTGCCTTTTGCATCCACTGGATACTAGCGACTCTCACAATGTCGTCGATCCATCTAGTGGGAGGCCTACCTACGCTGCGTCTTCCGGTTCGTGGTCTCCTATCTCAAGAACCTTTTTTCCCCATCGGCTATCGGCTCGAGTGATGTGGCCTGCCCATTGACACTTCAACTTGCAAATTTTAACAGCTATGTCGGTGACTCTGATTCTTTGACGAATATCTACGTTCCGGATTCTATCGCGCAAAGAAACTCGGAGCATAGCTTTCTCCATTGCCCGCTGAGTTTTACCAGAAGGCCACCAGTTAAGGACCACGTCTCAGTACCATTTATGTCATCACTGGCAACACACACTGGTCAAAGATTCAACCCTCGTCCATAGTGCCTCGAGACTAGGGTCTTTGACCACACTCTCTAGTCCTGACAAATACCTATATATTATTATGAATAAACTTGGTAACAATCAGCATCTCCCTGTTCCAGATGTGTGATAATGTCGATAGACCTGTGGCAGTACGCTGAAGGCACGTGGCCCGGGTTCGTCCTCCTGATAGACATGGACAAGGTCACGCTCGGCCACATCACTCGCCTCGACGTGCAGACCGTGCAGCAGTTCTTGTATTACTTGCAGGTACGTGAGCTTGTGCCTCATCTTCGCTGAGCACTAGCTCCTTCATCAGGAGTACGCGCGCTCCAATAATAGGTACAGTCCGCGAGGCGTAAGAGCTTTGGATTTGTGTAAGTGTAGATAGGTAGTGTAGGTGTGATAACCGGCCTGAGGCGCGGTGCATACTGTTTTTTGGCAACCGGCCTGAGGCGCGGTGCAACCTTCGCATTTGTGATTAGTGATCACCATGAGTGATCACTCACACACATGCAAAGCTCAGCTTAGTCCTCGCGGACTGTAACTATTATTGGAGCCACAAACCAATAAGGAAGGAGCTCCAATGGCGCCGAAACCGGTCGGGCGCTTGTCTCGACCGAATGCGTCTGACAGTTGCCATAACATTGTAAAAAGCTGAAGGAAAACAGTTAATTCTGATTAGTATTTACTTTCACTAGCTTTTTGACCGTTGGTAGCCAATATAACCAACCACAGTAAAATATTAAAATAACACAAATCTAATCATTGTAAAAAAACCCGTACAATATTCTGATCCCCACAAAAATATACCTAGATATGAAGAAAGTGGCAAGTTCAGCATGGGTACCTACCTTCAGGATAATAATTATAATTTTTAGAAAAAAAAAATGAACCGGCCTCATGACTATACATACCTACATTTACAAACTGAATATTACGACTGAAATACTTTGTATCCATGGTCATGAAAAATTTAACGAAAAACAACAAAAGGCCCGGTCGCCATGGTGACACTTTGTTTTTTTGAAGTTCTGTTGTAGGAACAGTTCCTCTATGTTTGCTGTTCAGTTGACAGCGTCGCTAGTGGAGAACAAAGTATGAAATTCCCCAAGAAATAACTGTAGTTCCAATTTTGCCCAATTTAACAGCTAAGTTGGTGGCACTGTGCAATGTACATTGAATTCGTTGCTTATCGTCATTTTTTGTAGTTTTTGTAGATTTTTGACCTATGAGATAAGACCTACCAACCAAAAAAAGAATCATCAAAAACAATTCTAAATTGGCGGAGTAATCGCGTAACAAATATACATTTAAAAAAAAACATACAGTCGAATTGATAACCGCCTCTTTTTGGAAGTCGGATAAAAAGAATTGAAATCTAAAGCAAGGGTGTAAAATTTTACGGAAATTACCTACTATAATTAATTACTAGATAGATACTTTAGGTACAAGAATTTACGACGTTCTACGTTTACAAAGAAAATTCCTTGTGTTTGTTTCACTAATTAAATTATGCAACTTGGCATGGCACTTTTCAGGAAGCAATGCTCGTTAAATTGAAAGGGCTGCACTTCCTGAACGCGCCCTCGTTCATGGACCGCCTCATGATGATCCTCCGGCCCTTCATGAAGAAGGAGCTGATGGATATGCTGCAGATTCACCAGGTGGGAGCCACTACGCTGGACAAGTCCGTGCCGAGAGAGGCACTCTTCAAAGAGGCTGGCGGGGAGTATTTGAGCTTTGATAGCGCAAGAGGTTAGTACCTGCTACCAAAGAAGATAACCTTAAGTATGGATCCTTGCTACCACTATCTATTATGTCTTGTTTGCTACTACCTATTCATCTTTAAAATAATCTATATCTAGCTAAATGACTTAATTCAACGCCAAATGCATTTAAGTGTGAGTTGCCAACAAGCCCGTGCCACCCAAGATCACTTTGCGAAAGTTGGGTAGTTTATAAGTTCACCCCGCTGCTGTAAGTTGCTGAAAATCCACTAATCTACCAGTCACAGGCTGCAGCCTGCTTAGAACATGCCATTATGAAAATCAGGCCCTGATATTACCGCACACTTTGTTCAACTTCGAAAGTGTCAAGCATAAGGTTACAGGGGCCTTACGGCTAGCTGTTTATAGCAATCCAGTTTAGGTGATGAAAAAATGTTGCGCGACCGCATATGGGGTTGGCCGTAAGGCCCCAGAACTAACTGGGAAAATTAAGTGCTCGCGAAAAAATCGAACAAAAATAAGGCATTGATAGATGTAGTATATTTCAATGAGAATACAATACTTACAAAGAATTCAAAGCCTACAGGTGCGTTTGGATAGCCCCTTGTACGCCAAAAATATCCAAAGTACATACTTAGCTTAGTTTATAAAAATGTAAATGCCACTCGCATCCGCGCATCCTAATAGAGACCATACCCGCCCTCATAACAACTTACAGAGCGAATATCTTTGTTGAATGATAGCCTCCATGTTTACTGTGTGGCTAAACCAAGCATTTAAGGTTGCCTGAAAGAGATCGCTTATAGCGATAAGGCAATTGTTTCACTACTTTTTAAGTTGTTATTGTCTCATGTATGTAATTTCTGGAGTGAACAATAGTTAATTTGTAGTATAAATATGACGAATTTCTAGTGTAATTCCGATTCTACGTCGTTTCGAGTAGGTACAATAAGGATTTTGGGATAAACTATTTTCCTCTATAGATATTAGTGAAGCTAATTTAAACCTAACCTGTCATAAAAAAAAAATACATAAAAGTGAAAAATTAACCTAACCTAAAACAAAAGGGAATTTAATTTTGTATCAAAAAATTCGGTACACTAGAAATTCGTCATATACAAATTAAAATGGACTTCCGCAAAGTAACGCCTGATTCAATCAACTATGTGAACAATAGTAATCTATCTTTGGCACAAATAACATGGTGGCTGAGGTTTCGGTCTACCTTGTACAAAAATAAATCAAAACTTTACTTTTTTCAGAGTTAGTGCTATCAAAAATGCAAGCAGGTGCAGACTACTTCTCATCTGAAAACAAGAAGCGCGTGGTGGAAGCGGCGCGCCGCGGGAAACCCAAGACTATCTCCGACATCTTCGGCAGCGTCGAGGGATCCTTCAAGAAACTGGAGATTGATTAGGAATGCTTTAACTTTAGTTTTTATGACAGGATTAAAATCTCGGCTGTTCATGCGAACAACTTCAAAGGAGAAGAAAAAACTCGACTGCAAAATGTAGATTTATTTATTTATTTAGTTTATTGGCACACAAAACAAAATATGGTCAAAACAATCTAAACTTAGAGTAGACTACAAAATTTTAAACTAAACCATATTCCTAAATATGTATACACAACATGTTTCTTTTTAATGCAGTAATTGGTAAAGTATTACAAACTAATTTAGATACAAAAATATTAAATAAACTTAACTACTTTTATTATGGACCGTAAAAACAATATTTCGTACATCTTTTTTAAATTTCAATAGTTTTTGATTACGTCACGTAAGGAACTGAAAATCAGGACTAACCTAATAGCAGTTCAAAAATTTTCAAACCGTGTAGGTTACAGTAGGAGGTAATTAATGTAGGATAAACAACCGAACAACATAACCTTTCTTATGGGCAGTCGGGTAAAAAGTAGAAGCTGTCGAAAAATATTGTAGGTAGGTATGTTACAAAATACATATTTATTAACATTTGATTGTTCTCATGTTGCGTTTTTATGATTGTTTATTTTATTATAATTTTATGGATTTAAAAATATTATTTGGGCAAGTGATTAAAATTGCTCAAGTAATGTTTTTTAGGTAACTGTGTATATAACTAGGTGTTGAGGTGGTATTTTACTATTTTATAAACTTGAATAGGTATAAATTATAAACTATGCAATGCAATGGTTGTTTGTATTATGTACCTACATTAAAGTACCTCAATAAGTTACAAGATTAAGTCGCAGACTTACCTACCCGTTGAGCGATCGGACGTCCAAACAATAGTGCACACCCATCAGTCACAGCTTACCGATACTTTCTTTGAGTAAAAAAATGCTAGCGTGTTTCTGGCTCAACGCATAAGCATTGCCATTCAGCGTGGTAATTCCGCCAGCATATTGGGTACGCTGCCAACTGGTAGTGGGCTTGAGCATTTGGATTGTCTTTAGACCTTCAACGGTCTATCAGTATTTGTAGTGTTAGTATTAGCTTGTATTTTGTTTAGTCGATTAAGGCACTTGCCCCAGTAAAAAAAAGTAAACATTAGGTAGATACTTTGTACAAGGAAGATAGGACTAGCTTTGTATGCAGCTAAGCACCTAACCGCTACAATCTGTAACACGATAGCTATCAACTCTGGGCAGCTCAGATCCCCAAAGACATCCTATGAAACATGAGGGTACATCTATAGGGGGCTGGGCAGTACTGGGCACGAAGTCAAAATAGGAACTTTTAAAAACAGTTTTAATGTACCGTGTCTACCCGTAAACATGGTGCATGTAACTGCGCCGAAATATCGGGAGCTCATTCCACCTTACCACGGTAAATATCCCGTAAATAATCATATAACTTTAGGGAACTTTTTAAGATTCCGTACCCAAAGGGTAAAATCGGGACCCTATTACTAAGCCTACGACAAATGTTAAGGCGGATTAACTAACAAATAATAAAAAAGTCAAAAAGTAAAAACGAAAGGTCTGTACATATTTTTTTCACGTATTTTTGTTTTAGCTCTAATGCAAAAAGGTTAATACGTATAAACGTCAAACTTGGCACGATTGTAGTACACACTAAAGTATTACAACAAATAATAAATAATGGCCAAGTGCGATTCGGCGACAAATTTATGTTCATTACCAATTTATTATACTCTAGCGCCTGTAGGAAACTACCACAATTTTGGAAGGCGTTTCAATAACTGGTAATTCGGTTACTTTGACAACTTTATTGTATTTTGTGGTGGTACGAAACCCTCAGTGCACAAGCCCGACTCGCACTTGGCCGGTTTATTATACAATGAAAGGTTTAGGATGAGAACCGCATTATTAGCGCGAATATTTCTGTCGGCTATACCTATATCTATAGACACGCAAAGTAAGCGAACTGGCGGTCTAAATTCTAATCCTTGGAGGTCTTTGGTGACATTCCTGTGAAGATACGATTCAATATAAATGTAACCTCTAGTATAGTATATTTCTCTATGATGTAACATACATCTGTTTATTTGTTACCTTTTCACTACTGAGAATGATCTGATCTTGACTTATAATTATTTCTGATTTCTTATTTAATGACATTAATTAGCCCGTTGGTCCAGTTGGTAGTGCACCTACCTTCTGAGCTTAGGGGCGTGGGTTCGATTCCCACCTAAGACAAACATTTGTGTGATGAACATTTGTGTTTGTTCTATATCTGGGTGTTTAATATCTATTTAAGTATGTATTTAAACCTATATATGTATGTATATCAGTCTCTGGCAGCCATATCACAAGCTTTGCTTAGTTTGGGGTCAGATGACCGTGTGTGCAAAAATGTCCCGATTTTTTTTTTTTGTATTTTTTTCTAATTTTAGTTACTAATTTTGTGTAACAATTTGTCTCATTGGTGTAATTGGCGCAAGCCGTACTAATTGAATAAACAAATACAAATTGGGGAAATTTGTGTATGAGATTTTAAAAAAGCTCGCCCCTAACCTAATTTGTAGGACTTTTAGGGTTTTTGTCATTTTTTTTTAGAAAATCTTGGTTATAACAGCAGGGTACAGCCAGTGGCCAATAAAACGGATATTAAAATTCGTAGCAAATATATTTCATAGAAACATACTTGCTATCCTGTTACTCTTAAACCAAAAATGGAATAACGGTCGGCGCCGCCACACTGAAACAAACAAAAACAACATGTATTAGTATTTTAGATACATTTGACGATAAAGAAACTCTTACGAAAGGGAATAAAATCATTATAATTAATCTCAAGTTACGAAATGTTGAGCACAGTTTTGTACCACATTTTGTGGTGATCATCATCATCATCATCAGCCAGAAGACGTCCACTGCTGAACATAGGCCTCCCCCTTTAACCTCCACACTGAACGACAGCCTGCCTTTGCATCCACTGGATGCCAGCGACTCTCACAATGTCGTCGGTCCATCTAGTGGGAGGCCTCCCTACGCTGCGTCTTCCGATTCGTGGTCTCCACTCCAGAACCTTTTGTGGTGATACGTTTCATCTATGGTGGGAAATAAAAAAAATTAACAGTTTTTTGTTTTTGTAGCTATTTTGTGTAGTTATTTTCAAACTAGCGACCCGCCCGCCCGGCTTCGCACGGGTGTAATTTACGTGCGAAGCCGGGGCGGGTCGCTAGTTATATATAGAAACCTTCCTTGAAAATGTATCTAACTGATGGTGAAAACCGCATCAAAATCCGTTGCGTGGTTTAGGAGGAGTTAGCGGACATACAGACAGACAGACAGACGCGGAAAGTGACTTCAATTTATACTATGTAGAGATGACAGTGTTTGCGCATTATCGTTGGTAGTTCTTTACATTATCATGTACAGTTATTTAACAGTAACGCACCATATTACTTACATTTGTCAATAAACCGTTTCAAACAGCAAAAACTAGTTTATTGACAAATGTAAGTAATAATGTGCATTACAGGTTATAGCTTTACATGATTTTGTAAAGAATAATAATCAATTTGCGCAAACATCATGATCGTTTACAATAATTACCTGGCCTAGCTACAAGGACAAGAAAACTGTTTGAAATTTGTATTTCCCGCCATAGGTGAAATGTACCACCTTAAAGGAAATCATTTGTAGTATGATTTTCAGATTCTCCTTTGTAACATTAAGTTTACTTATCGGGGTGCTTCATAATTATATATCTGGTCACATGCTGCATTTAAAGATATAATTTTTGACGTTTATTGAATTCTATTAGAAGACATTTCCATGGATTTGCTCAAATGTGACATACTCCGACAAATAGTTTGTACCTCACAGGTCAATTTAGTGTTACTGGAGGACTTTTACTTAACATTGTCAAGCATGGGCCCAGGCCTCGTGTTTACATAATTCCACACAACTACACAGATGTCCAAAGCAAGCACCTTTTTAAAATTGGGGTTACAGACAGTCCACTATGTAGAGGGTGTCTGGAGACTGATGAAACGGCCGCACATATGCTGCTGGAGTGCAGCAGCGTGGCAGAACAACGAAACACTATCCTCGGATTACCGAGAACGCTCTGGGAAGCCTGCGCAGGCATAAGCGAGCTGCTGGCTTTCCTGGAGGAGACCGGGTGGCTGAACTAGCTGCAGCCGGGTGACGCGAAATGGGCCAGTGATTGGCCTAGTTGCGGAAAATGCCCGCTACACAAGTAACAAGTACGTCCAAAGCGAGCTTTGCCAGGCAGTGGTACGTCGGAGTAAGGAATATAGTACTCCATGGCCTGACACAACACATCCGTCAGTCTGTGCATGTCAAAGGAAGTCACAGTTAGTCCCCACTATAGCCTCCGCGATTAGTTACCCTATGCGGCGTAACTGCACATGGTAGGAGTCTTGCAGCTAGTAACTGTTCCATCCCGTTTCCCCTAGTCACTGGACGAACACGGCTAGGCCACTTGGTGGATTGATTTGTCCGTCAGGTGGTCACTAGCCTACTACCAGTATGTAGCACTATCCGGGGTGTTTTCCACAAACGAGGGTCCCCAGTCCCCAAAGCTTATGTAGTATCATTTACCCGGTTTAGGTAGATATCTCTAAGCATTTGTCAGAGGGCCTTATACGATTTGTAAATAATGTAACGGGTTCTACGCATTTTATTGCTTGTGGTTGTAAAAAAAATATATATACTAGAGACCTGTAAAAGACTCCAAAGGCTACGTACTATTTGACAGGCCTTTTATGGTTTGTAATCACGTGAGAGTTTCCTTGCTCTTTGTAGTGCTGAAATAACTGACACCATGTATAACATGTAGATTTAATATTGTATGACGTACTTGGAACATCCGAACGTGAGGGACTTCAGTTTGTAACATCACAATGTACCACGTTTGCTACAATAAATAATTTTTCATTTCATTTTCAGCCCTTGCAAGGGTCGTGAGGTGTCTGAGTTAAGCATCTGTTGATTTTCATCGCCTTTTAAAATAGTGCTTTACCATTTTATCAGAGCGATGACCAGAGACTATTTACCCAAGTCATAAAATGTGGTAGAACTTACCTTCTGTAAAAAAATGCTTAGTCGAAGAGACCGAAGCCCATGTCCTCATCTTCAGACTCGGATTCCTCCTTCTTGGCCTCCTCTGTAACACAAAGAATTGAGGGCATTAGACCTTGGTATAAGGTGGTCGTCACCACGAGGAGTGTGGTAGGAAGTTCAGTTGTAAGTGTGACAGCACAAGGGCTCAGTCGAAAGATGGTGTTGATTGAAATCATCATTAAAAATCTTTTTTTTGAATTCTGCTCTCCTGTTTATGGTTTATCGCAAGCCCGGACAAACATAATCAAATAAGTATGTAATATACGTACATATATATTATGTGTATTTTATTTTATCAATACATTTTTTGACTGCCCCGGTGGCTCAGTTGGTAGTGAACCTATCTTCTGTGCTTGGGGGCGTGGGTTCGATTCCCATCTAGGACAAACATTTGTGTGATGAACATTTGTGTTTGTTCTATTTCTGGGTGTTAATATCTATTTATGTATGTATTTAAAAATATATATGTACGTATATCAGTTTCTGGCAGCCATATTACAAGCTTTGCTTAGTTTGGGGTCAGATGACCGTGTGTGCAAAAATTTCCCGAATATTTATTTATATTCAACGCTTCTAAATGTATGACAATTGCATTCACTCGTTCTCGTAACCCGATACTTCACAATTATAGCATTGACGGGATGCCAATGGTTAGAGTTAATGCTGTGAGGGATTTGGGGTTGACTCTTAACTCAGAGCTGATATTTCGGGATCACATTACTAAAATCTGCAAAAAAGCCTACAGAAATTTGGGTTTTATCCTGCGTATGGCTAACGGTTTTACAAATATTAATGCGATTGCCGCCTTATACAACGCTTTAGTCAGAAGTCAGCTTGAATGCAATGGAGTCATTTGGTCCCCTCACGAGACGAAGTACATTCTGATGGTCGAAAAGATACAAAACAAGTTCATTAGGTACTTGTATTTGAAAAAATATGGAGTTTATCCGTTTTATCCATTAATGTACCCTACTTTATTTATTTTAGGCATGGTTGGATACAACGAACTAAGGGTCAGGAGAGAGCTCACACTTGTTTCCTATATTTTCAAACTGGTGAGAGGTAGGGTGCACAATCCGGATATACTGAAACAGTTATATTTTTGCGTTCCTGATAGGTATGTGGGGCGGCGAAGATTGCCAAAACTGATATCAGTGCCACGCGCGCGAACACTTCTGCAGGAGGCACCTTTTACACGAGCACTTCGCACTCTCAACGTCATTGCCGTTGAAATAGACCTATTTAGTTGTGCTCTGAGTGAATTTACAAAGATAGCTTTAAAGGTTTTATGTTATTAAATAATTTAGTGTTATTGTCACAATGTTGTTGATAAAATGTAAATTTGCTACTCTATCGCATTAGGTTATAACCTGTAATGATAGTTCTAAGTTGGAAATAAAAAATAAAATAAAATAATAAAAAAAAATAAAAATATTTTGTTTTTTATGTTACCGAAACCTTTCTTAGTGTTTGCACATGTTTAACTTCTTATTATAATCTGTATCTACTCGTGATAACCTGTAATTGGTTTCCTATCACTGTTTTAAATTATCACAGTTGTTCACTAAAGTTACATGGTGCATGTAACTTCAGTGAACAACTGTGGAATTCGCTGCCTGAATGGGTGTTCCCCGATGGTTACAATCTGGGTGTCTTCAAATCACGAGTGAATCGGTTCTTTCTAGGCAAGCGTGCTCCAACGTAGACTGCATCATCACTTAACATCAGGCGTGATGGTGGTCAAACGCATGTCTATTATTTATAAAAATAAAAATAAAAAAAATGCGCCGAAATATCGGGAGCTCATTCCACAACCTTACCATGGTAAATATCCCATTAATAATCATTTAACTTTTGGCTTCCTATAGTTTTTCTATTATAATATTTTAGTGTAAAAAGCTGTTGGTTTTCCAATAAATAAATAAATAAAAGTATATGGGGAAGTGCTTTGATTCTACATGTTTTACAAGCACAGCGAGGGTGTTTGCTGAAGTCAGTTTCCACAACTAGAATTCTAGATTTATGTAACCTAAATAACAATATTAACAGTCAAACCCAAACATGTAAAGATACAAATATGTTGGACATACCCTTCTTCTCTTCAGCGGCCGCAGCAGCCACGGGGGCTGCTCCAGCGGCGGCCACCGGCGCGGCGCCTCCCACCGGCATCGAAGACAGCTTCTCGCGACCTGGAAAGTGGTGCAACACTCGTTAGAGATGTTTAGAGCTAGTATGAGGCTCCGTGAGGTTGAGAGGCGTCAGGTATGGAGTGAACAGCACGGACTTTCAGACGAAAGATGGTGTTTGATTGTGTATCATCATTTTAGGCAATGACTATTTTAAAATGGAGAACGAGGAGTAACGTTTTAATATTTTTATCACAAAACTTGGGTTTGTTTAATCTTTCATGATCGTGGATTCAATGTCCTTTAGTAGTTTCGTGTTGTTTCCAAAACTCCATAGGAGCCTCTTGTAAAGGCTCCACCACTTTACAGGGGCATGAGTTTGACTTGACCGTGACTTACTTAGCTTGACTCTGACTGTGACTATGATACTGTGACTATGTGCCTGGTTCGACCCTATTAAGACTATGTAAACTGATTAATATTACGAGTAAAGGACATTGAATCCACGCTCATGAAAATTTTAACAAAAAAAATGGGCTGGGACGTCTCGGTATAGCCAGATATCTCTGCAAGGAAGTTTTCCTCTGTAAAACTCTTCTTGATTTTAGGTTCATTAGTCATGGCTTAGTCAAACCAAGATTTTATTTGACATGCTATCTGAAGAACACTAGAAGAACTCACCAGCAGCAATCAGCTCCTCGACGTCCTTGCCGTTAAGCTCAGAGATGACCTTCTTGAGCTTCTCAGCATCGGCCTCGATACCGACTGAGCTGAGGATCTTCTCCACGTCAGCGGCGGCCGGCGAGGCCTTGCCTCCGAGCACGGCGAGTAAATACGCGGCCACGTAACGCATTCTGAAAGTTGACAACATTAAAGTTAATAATCTCCATCATAGATTATAATAAGGTTAAGTCACTTCAAACACTATAGCAGTGGTAGCCCATTTGGGAGACCGCTAGACTTGAAAACGAGGTTACGGATTCAAACCCCGGGCCCGTACCAATGACCTCTTTGGAGCTTATGTCCGAATATTCATACCACTGGCTTTTCGATGAAGGAAAACATTGTGAGGAAACCTGCATACATGCAGAGAAGGAATGGCATATGTGAATCCACCAACCCGCACTGGGCCAGCGTGGTGTATATGGCCCAATCAACCTAGGCTAAAAGTCCAGCAGTGGACTGTTAAAAGGCTGGCTATGATGATATGATGACTTCAAACTCTTGATCTTTCACATGTGCTGACACTATTAGCCTGGGACATGAGCCAAAGCACATGAATATAATTTTAGGGCACTTAAAACCTTTATAATAACGAAGATGGGAACAAAATGTATCACAAAAGAGCTAATTACAAGGTGTTGGTTAATTCCGGGAGTTTTATTTTATACTGGGTTCTCCGTTCAGTGTATCGACAATATCACAAGTTCTGATAGTGACACATTTCAGACCTCGGATCAATTCAGGCAAGCTGCGGGTCATTGATAAACTAGTCAATCAATACATAGTTTAAGACTGACATAAATTGCAGTAAGCAATGTCACTACATACAGGAGACAGGAGATTGATGCCAATGTGTTCTTGTTTGCGGTCAAACAGTTCGATGAAATGTCCAAGTCCACTCAAAGAGTGGGCTTGCAATAATTTTAAGGCTCTATCCCAGGTACAGGGAATTCTATGTAGTTATTTGAATTATTGGTTGAGCTTGCCTGATTAAACTGATTTAGGTACGATATAAGATTTCGGCGAGACCATACACGGTGATAACAAATTTAAAGAGCCAGGATTACTCGCTGCTGGCCGAGATAAACTCAATAGAACTTATAGATTTAGGAAGGGACCATTGAAGTTACCTGGTTAAACGTGTTTTTTAGGTTAGGACTTCTCACAACATCAGCGAATATTTAGACAAAATTGGCAAACAAATCCCCACGAGACTATAGCCGGTTAATGATGTGGTGGTTATACATGCACAATATGCACATGTTAATTTTAAAGTATCGAGTAAGAGTAACGCAATGATTTCACCACAAACCACCGGTCCAAGCTTGTTGGTGGTCATCTAGTAATCCAATTGAATCTCGCACAATAACAAAATAATTGCACAAGAACCATATTCCACGCCGTAATTACAATATTCACTATAAACACACAGTATTATTTTCAATAAATCACTTACTTTTAAGTCGTAATGACACGAAACGTGTTAAGCCG
This sequence comes from Agriopis marginaria, assembly GCA_932305915.1. Taxonomy (NCBI): domain Eukaryota; kingdom Metazoa; phylum Arthropoda; class Insecta; order Lepidoptera; family Geometridae; genus Agriopis; species Agriopis marginaria. The sequence continues at coordinate 15,185,316 of OW029935.1, forward strand.
AAATGAAACGTTCGTCCTGAACAAAATGTCAAGAGGAAAGAAATGGCGGTTGTGCTGCCAGCTCGGGCTCGCTATAAAGTTTTAGGGCTAAGCCGATTTTTAAATGGGCTAGATTTGTACAAAAATGTATGTATGAAGAGCTAAATTGCAAGATATTAATTAAAGTAGTTTATTTTTATACATAATTGAATACATTGTGTAGATTACACAATGTGTAATATAATAAATCTTATGTTAAATACAGATTTTTTATAATGTCATAAACATCGAATTAATATGTTATTAGTTTAAAAATAACAGAATAGATATAACTGGCCAACAGCATGTCAAGACACGCATATAGTAGGGTTCCGTAAACAAAACTAGGTATATAGGTTATTGACCATTTCAAGTACCGGCCGAGTGTGAGTCGGGTTCGCTCACTGAGGGTTCCGTACCACCACAAAATTCAATAACGAAATTACCAGTTATAACTTTGACAACTTGCAACTGGCCATTATTTATTGTTGTTATACTTTAGACTGTCTACTATAATCATGCCAAATTTGACGTATATAAGTATAACCATTTTTACATTTTAGAGCTATTACAAAAATACGTTTGTTGTATGAGGACCCCTCTTTGGTTTTTACTATTTGACTATTTTATTAATTCTTAGTTAATCCGCTGTAACATTACTTAATATTATGTGTAAATTTCAACATGCTATCATCTATTATGGTTCAAAAGATACAGCTGTTTAAAGGTAGTACAGAAGGACAGACGGACAGACAGACATCGTAGACTTAGTAATTATGGTCCTGTTTTTACTTTTTGGGTACAGAACCCTAAAAATTATCTTAATAAAGAATGTTTCCTAGTTTGAAATTACTAACCGCTCCCCTGACTAAACCAAAAAAGTGGTCTAGACCATAAAAAGTATATTATTATGATACGTTGGCATGATACATCTCTGAAAGTTGGCTAGGTCCACCGAACTTCATTCGTTAAAATTTTTCTAGTACCAGAAATTTCTGAACTTTGATTGTGACCGCAATTATTAGAAGCTAGATAGTCTTGAATTATTATTACAATTTTATCGTTTAAGTCATTTACAATAAGTTTAATAGCTTAACTACCGTAATGTCCCATAATTTGGTATCACCAAGGAACGTGCGCGGATTGGAGTAGGAGTATTTGACAAGTTTGACAATGACGGCAAATAATAAAACGACAGTGACAGTTTGAATAAGATGACAGTGACCTTTCCTGTAAAGTTTTTTTTCTTAATTTTTGGCTTTTTACTCTGTGCTTTCTGCCAGCTCATTCGATATCATAATTTTAGTAAATTACGTTTGAGAAAGGAAAACTAATTTTTACTCGTTCATTCATCATCATCTTCAACAATTTTCCACACACTGCAGTGCTGGTGTGCTTTTCCTGTTCAGTACGTCATTGTTTCTTGAGCTATTGTGTTCTAATACATAGCTAACGGAAACTCAATCAATACGGTACGTTAGTTAGACAAATCAAAATCGAATTATTTGGAGTTGAAACGTTCAGCGATTTTGGTAGTTTTCCGCTTTCAGACAGATCTTCCACCTCCACGTGAGCGGTGCAGTGGTACTTATTAGGGGATTGCCTCGGGTAAGCCTCGGGCTGAGTTGCTAACCTATGCAGCCTCCGAGCCGTAGTGTTTTTTCTTATTTTCGCAGGGGAGCGGTCATTTTTGCGAAGCGATAGGGTAGAATTAAGGTATGCGTCCACTGGGTCGGAATCGGCGCGTACGCAGCGTACGGATTTGTCACTTTGTATTGAGTTCTATGGCGCACAGTACCTACCATAAAAATCAATACAAAGCATCAAATCCGTACGCTCCGTTTGCTCCGATCCCGACGCAGTGGACGTACACCATTACTAAACTTTATAAAATGGATGGACATGCGATGTTGTGCTGGGTGCATTATTATAGGTCACTATCATCATAGTCAGCCTTTTAACAGTGGGGAAGGCTAAAAGTCCAGCAGTGCAGTGGGCACTGCTGGACTTTTAGCCTTCCCCCGAACGGGTGATTGGGCCATATCCACCACGCTGGCCCAGTGCGGATTGGTGGATTCACATACGCCATTAAATTCCTTCTCCGTACGTATGCAGGTTACCTCACGATGTTTTCCTTCACCGAAAAGCCAGTGGTATGGAAATCCGTAGGTACATAAGCTCCAAAGAGCTCATTGGTACGGGCCTGGGGTTTGAAACCGCGACCTCACGCTTTCAAGTCTAGCGGTCTCCCAAATGGGCTACCACGGCTTATATTATACGGCTTATTATTAGAGATAGGTACCACAACGCAAATAAGTAGGTTTAATATACAAGGTATTTATTATTAACTTAGCTCTGTCAAACGAATGGAAAAACTTATACCTAAGTAACCAAAATACGAAACAATTTCTTTCACTTGGCGCAGGTAGTGAAAAACAAAAGTGATTCCAATGACAAATGGCGCGCGAGATAGCTCGCCTATTTATTCTGCGCCACCGATCGACCCAGGAAATGGGATTTCGCGGAGCTCCCGCCGTTTTATGCTTTAGATCATACGAAAATTTAGTAATGGTTGAACAAGGCTACGAGTGGTAAGGTAGAATGTAGGTTATCTGCAGAGATGGATAGAACAGACAAGGTCGTCTACTCGTTTCCTAGTGAAATATCTGTAGGTGATATTCGAGATTCGTTGAGAAAGGATCTTTCATGTTCTAAGCAAGGCGAAGGTTGAATTGAAAAAAAGGTGACTTGAGCTTTGGGCACTTTGATCGGCGTGGCTATTACGGAATTCGCTAAGTGTGCAACTGTGGCTATCAAAAAAACTATGCAAATTTTATATTGAATTCCTGTCAGTTGGGCAACTACTCATCATCATCATCATGTCAGCCATATGATGTACACTGCTGGATATAGGCTTCCCCCTATCGATCTCCAAAGAGGCTGGTTGGAAGCAGCCTGCATCCAGCATTTCACTGCGGTCTGGAGGTCGTCTGTCTATATCTTTTGGCTGGACGTCCTACGCTGTGTTTATCGGTCCGTAGTCTCCATTTGAGAACCTTTCGGCCCCACCGGCCATCTATTCTGCGTGCTATGTGCCCTGCCCACTGTCAATTCAACTTGCTAATCATAATCATCATCATCAGCCAGAAGACGTTGACTGTTGAACATAGGCCTTTCCCTTTAACCTCCACACTGAACGACTAAAGCCTGCATCCACTGGATGCCAGCGATTCTCACAATGCCGTCGGTCCTATCAGACCGTGTCTGTCGCGTATGTAGTGGGAGGCCTACCTACGCTGCATCTTCCGGTTCGTGCAACTTGCTAATCCGGTGGGCTAATATAATGCGTGTACCTAAGAAATAATTATTGAGAATACCTATAATCAGTTGAGGGTGGGTTATTTGATGACTGAAAGGATGATGAGGATGGATACGAATACTCAAAGCTGTAGCAAGCATAATGTCAGATCAGACAATCAACGGAGATATGGTTAGGTGGCGTGGCGGGTGGGAACGCATCTGACCTCATTTAGTCGAACTCTGCAGACAATCTTGCCATCTTACTTTTTGCATGTGTACTATGAGTTAATTCATTGGTGTCTCTATAAATTTCTTAGTTTGGGTAAAAAATTTGTAAGCGAGCCGTACTTGCAGTTTTCGTGATGTGGTTGTCCTTTTGATGTGATACATCTATTGGCGCGCCTTGGCAGTAAAACAGACTCGTATGCCGTGACGCCATATGCCGTCATTTTTCACATCTGCCGGGCGTCCCGTGACGGTTAACTTTTTTATGCACTAGATGAGGAGATGAGAAAGTTATTCGCCGGGTTATAAATAAAAAAAAAAAAAAAAAACGGAAATTCGGATTTTTTTATGAAGGATTGCAGCTAATAAAACCTCTTTGGATACCTTGGCTTTGTGTTTCAGGGTACCAGGATCACAGAACACTATTACTCCTAGGATTGCCATAGGAACGAACTGGTTGCCCCAGCACGTTGCGAGGGGACATTCCCAGGAAGAATTTTCCCCAAAAAGACAAAGGCCATCGCCATAATTCTTTGGCTTTACTTGAACGCGAGCGAATCGGCTCAAGCAAGAGGATACGAAGCCATAGTATCGAGAATCCAAACTTCAGGATTAGCCACTGAAGATCCACCATGCAGGTAAGTAATGCATAGTAAATAACCTTCTGACTAAGAAGAGGACGATAAAGTGTATACAAGAGGAAATGAAAGGGTCCACATCACGGCATGGTCAGTTAACGAAGCAGCGGCGAGCGCGGTCGGTGGCAGCCGTAAAAGCGAGTAGTCCAGAAATACACCGGCCGGCGAGCGGGGCACAATAAAAACTAAAACTGATACGCAACGACCACCGTCGCACGCGCTACTAATATTAGACGAGACGGGGCAAAGAATAACACAAATAATAGTAGGTACATCTGTGATAAAGCTTGTCCGGGCTGGACTCTGAGGAACACCGCCCTCAGGGAGATTGGAGAGGCGAGTTTCCAACCCGGCATGGTGAAACCGGATGGCGTCTCGAGCACCCTCGTGCAGGATCATGATAGTGGTCCAATGGTGATATCTGGTAGTTGTTACATCTGATACTTAGTTGGTTTCATGGCCTCATTCTGGGCTGCCACCTTCATCCTCTTCGTAGCCTTCCTCTTCCGATCCAGCCAAGAGGAGCTCACGCGGGAGAGCACGCCAGGTACGTACGTCAGGTGGGCGTGTGTGGAGCGGCCCAATGTTGTTAAGGTGGGGGTGTGGTCCGTTGTCTGTACGGTCAAACAACGAACGATGTTGCGCGCGAGTCGGACAACGAACTCCCTCACCGATTCGATCTTCACGTCCCGAGCGATGACGTCATTGCGTACGTACCGGCCGGCTCCCGTGGCTATTCTCAGGGAAACGTTTTGAACCACCTGGATGCGTTTTCGTTGGCTGGCCGAGTATAGGGCATACCAAGCTGGCGCAGCGTAGGTCAATCTTACTCTGATGTATATCTTATAGATGCCCACTTTGGTCCGCAGTGACAACTTAGAGCGTAGTACCGGACGGAGCAGCGCTCGAGCAGCCTTCGCCTGGTGGATGGCATGTGAGGTCTGCGAGCGCAGGTCCGAGTCTATGAGGACGCCGAGGTACTTGACGGACTTTTCCCATGCGACGCCCTGGCCTCTAAGCTGTAGTGGTGGTGGCATTTGACTCCTACGCTGCGAGCCGGTGAGTAGCGCAGCCGTCTTGCCTACGTTGAAGGCCATCCGCCATTTGTCTAGCCACTCGGGCAGGATGTCGAGGACTCTCTGTTTCGCCCGCGGCGATGGTGAAAAGCTTTTCAACGGTTGCTTGTAAACCACACAAGGAGTCGTCGCCTCGGCTATCAGGCGGCCTTGAGCCCATCGCTCAGAAGATAGTCGCGCTACCTAAACATGTCGGTTTTGTAGAAAGATCATAAATGTTATCTTTAAGGTGGTAAGTTTCACCTATGGCGGGAAAATCAAATTTCAAACAGTTTTTTTGCCTTTGTAGCTAGGCCGGGAAAAAAGGATACAGTGTTTGCGCAAATTGTTGGTTGTTCTTTACATTAACATTTGTATACAGCTATTTATCAATAACGCACCATATTACTTAAATTTTTCAATAAACCATTTGAAACAGTAAAAAAAAATATTGACAAATGTAAGTAATAATGTAGCATTACATAATTTTATAAAGAATAATAATTAATTTGCCCAAACATCATGACTGTTTACAATAATTAGCCGCCCTAGCTACAAGGACAAAATTACTGTTTGAAATTTGAATTTCCCGCCATAGGACAAACGTACCACCTTAAACCCTACACCACCTTAGTTTTAAATTATTTTATTATCAATTATTTTCTGTGACGTGTACCTGTAATTTGTTACCAATAAAGTACTATGACTATGACTAGATATGACTAAATGCTATCCTCGCTTACTTTTGTGTGTTCATTTCCTTCAATGACGATACCCAATAATATAACCACCGTCTTAGTTTCCTTGTAGAGCAATGCACCTAAACTTTAGGTACTTTAGGTACGTACCTAGAAAGAAACTAATAAGATTTTAGTGATTAGATTTTGGTGCTCGACACTTCTGCGCATTTGATCTATGTTCACGTATAAACCAACCCCGATACAGTTCGGCCTATTGGTTAGTCGGCGCATGGGCAACTATCAACAGAACATTCGTGCCGTTTACCTGTTCAGTTGCTAAAACGAAACGTAATTAAACTGAACATTAAATATAAAACCATTTAAATAAAAATAAATTACTGTAAAACAATGAAAATTTTTAGTGAAAACTACGTGCAGTGAAACTTGCGTCCGCAAAAGTAAAACAGAATAAAACTTTTAAATCGACTTAAAAATCGATTCGATTATTGTGATCAATTAGTGCTGTGCATTATCAAAATAAGTGGCGAATGTTTGAATTTGCAGAGGCCAATAAACCCGTTATTTTTTTAATTAAACTGTAATGGAAAAAGTTTTGGAGCGGAGTAGTGCCGAGTTGAATATACCGAGATAGGTAAGTGGTGGCATGAAGTAAATAGCTTTACAGTTTGAGTGATGGGTTACGGTGACCTAAATGTTTCAGAAAGATGCAGTCAGCTGTTAAATGTGGCTTGCTCTACCTACATACTTATACAGGGTTACGCAGAAGGAGTGTACTAAGCCAGGGTACTAAGCCTGTGTACTAAAGGGTCCGTTATCTATACTAATATTATAAAGAGGAAAGATTTGATTGTTTGTTTGTTTGCATTGAATAGGCTCCGAAACTTCTGAACCGATTTGAAAAATTCTTTCACTGTTGGGATGCTGCACTATCCCCGGTTGACATAGGCTATATATCCCGGCTTCGCCCGTGTGAAGCAGGGGCGGCCTACTAGTATGAGTATAAGAGGAATCCCATCGTAAAAGTTGTTCACAATGAGTTGTGAACAACTTTTACTATGGGATCAACCTTGAAACCGCGGAAATAATATCAGTTGTTCCATACATTTTGTCGAGTGTGATTGACCTTTTTCTATGTTTTTTTTTTTTAATTTATTATATTATATTTTAACGCGGATAAGTCCGCGATTTACCATCGACTCGCCTGTTGGTAAGCGACGATGTGGTCGAAGATGAAGCACGCAGACTTAGAATATACCTATTCACTCTGGCCTTGAAAAGAGCAGATATTTTTGTCACGATTTCAAAGTTGCGCCCTTAGTAAAAGTTGTACATACAGAATGATGGGTTACTATAGACCCTTTTTGGCTTAGTACACCCAGAACCCGATGTAGGTATTATAGGTACAGGGTTATTGGTAAGTTGGTAACTATAACCAGCTTAAAGTAAAATTGTCATTTATTTTTGTATTTATGTATGAAAGAAAAAAAAAACAAAAGACATGGAACAGACGTTGTTAGGTAGTAGCATGGATATCGTTGATAGAAAGCATGGATATCATTGGAAGTAGGTATGATGTAGGGAAGCTGCCTACGAGATGTTGCTCGCTATTTAGTTGCTAGTTACCAATAACCCTGTATAAATTTAATATACCCGATAGTTACAATCTGGGTGTCTTCAAGTCGAGAGTGAATAGGTTTCTTCTAGGCAAGCGTGCTCCATCGTAGGCCGCATCATCGCTTAACATCAGGCGAGTTGGCGGCCAAGCGCAAGCCTATCTATAATAAAAAATAAAATAAAAATAAGACAAATTATTTGTCGCGAGGTTTACTTTACAGCGAGTCATAATATTTTCACTAAAACAAAAACTTTTTAGAAGAAAAATGTTAAAGCGCGTCCACATGAATCACCGCAATCTCTCGCCGAGTAAAAAGCACTTCGCGAAAACAAACGCGGTTGGCTCCATTATTCCCGCCCATTTCGTTATCAGTTGCGATAAACATTGCGTAGGACACTGACTTACATAATAAATAATAGCCGATTCTTTTTTAATAAAAAATAAAAGGTCCATCCGGAATTCCGTGTTGTAGATAGGTATTACCTACAAGTTTTTAGGATATTTTCGTAGCACAGAAAAGGTAAAAAAAAAATCAAACTCAAATTCAAAATTCTTTATTAGCCTGTATACCCTCTGCAGCTTTCTCTCTCGCACATTTTCACATTATTGAAGATATAAAATCAATGAGTGTGAATTTCCAAAAAGTAACAAAATCCTGTCATGGTTTCTATCGTAACATTACAAACAAAGAAATTGACAATTTGATATATTTTAATTTGACACAGTAAAATGGTAACAAGTGAATTTTATTTCTCGTGTCATTTTATTCCGTCAAATTACAAGATATCGAAGCAAACATTTCTTTGTTTGTAATGTTACGATAGACACCATGACATGATTTTGTTACTTTTTGGAAATTCACACTCATTGATTTTATATCTTCAATAATGTGAGAATGTGCGAGCGAGAGAGCTGCAGAGGGTATACAGGCTCCTTAACAGATTTTTATAGTACACAGGGTTACATTGAAAAAAATATGCTGTCACGGGACGCTCGGTGGATTTTAATTTTTTTTAGAGAGAAAAACACTAGACTCTGTCACATACCTAAGTATTTATTTGCTCTGAGATCAGCAATACCACTGTACAACCCAGAATGAAAACCAATTCTGATCTCTTCCGATAGAGCACGCTAGTCCGATTCACTGAATTTACCCAGATTGTAACTACACAGATATTTTGAGGTAACTATCAGGGAAAACCCATTCCGGCACCCCTGCCGGAATGGGTTTTAATACTCAATACTCAATCATTTATTGCATAATTATTATGAAGTTCACATACAGATGTTAGGTAGCATGTTTAAATTAGGTAATACATAACAATAACCCTGATTGGGTATGGCAATATAGTGCGGAGCGGATCGATTTATTCCATAATTGATTTGTCTTCTAAATACTCGTTTAAGCTATAGTAACATTTTGCTAGCAATATGCTTTTTAGGGTTTTGTCAAATTTATTTTCATTTTTCCCGATATTTAATGATAATGTCTGTTCAGTTTTTTATTAATATCCCCATATTAATAAAAAACTGAATGGACATTATCATTAAATTAAAATGTAATTGTTTTAAACAAGGAAAAAAAAACATCTCTTTACTGTGATTTTCAACTTTCATGAAGTGAAAAACTAGATATGGTTATTTTCCTTCTCCTACACAAAAAAAAACAATATCATCATAAAAACCGCATATAAAATGTTATTCTAGAAGATAACGCCTGAAACATTTTTTTAACTTTCTTATGAATTTTTATCTTCAAAAATGTTGAAATTGTGCAAAAAATCTAGTTCTGGTCGGGATTCTCTGAGCAGCTTGGTGGTAACGGACGTAGTCACACGTCACTGTTACAATGTACTTGCTTTAGATCTATCATAACCATCACCCGTGATGTCATCGTGTGGCCACAACATCAGCGGTTAGCAGAGCCATGCCTCGATAGTTGGTGGGCTTATTCTGAAATTATTCAACCGACATAGTAATTTTTAACCTTTCGCGATTTGAACACATGTTTTAAATGTTTATCGGGACTTATCACGTATTATTTAATTTAGGTAAAAATATGTACCTTTCGCTCGACGTTTCGACCATGTTACACTGGCCGTGGTCACGAGCTGACTGAACACTGCGGGTGAGTCCGGCGAGAAGAGCCGGTGTTTTGTTCTTCTACCCTCACTTGATCTTGAAAAATCGCAGGGTTGTCACTACGACACACAACACTGACTGTATCGGTAATGGACATAATTCATCTACTCTGTGTTTTGTCTCGTTTTAGTGCATGGAACTATTCGTCTGTGAGAAGGTGATAGAGCACTTCATACTGAAGTATACAATGAATAAAGGGGTTTTCAAGCGATAATAGCCGAGCGCTAGCATGTGCGCTTTACAATCTGATAGCCCCGGTTCAATATTCAATCCTGCATCAATGACTTATTTAGTACCTACGCAAATAAATTGTGTGCAGATGCCATCGTTCAAAAACGGTGAAAGAAAACGTGGTGAGGAAATAGGAACGGTCAAGAACCTGAAGTTCAGAGACATGCCATTAACCAACATGCACTAGCCAGCACAGTGGATGAGGCCTCTCCATATAAGGCCAGTGTCCCAGCAGTGGAAACATGATAGGCTGATAATGATTCATCATCATCATCATCATCATCATCAGCCTTGAGTGACCCACTGCTGGGGGATATTATGGAGGGTATAGGCCACCCTTGTTTATGCCACTCTCCCCGAGAGATCGGGGAATTTTCGTTGTATGCTCTTTTATGGTGGCACTTCACACGAATTGCTTAATTTTGCTAAATAAAAAGAGACGCAGCTATGCAGGCTGTATAGCTGTGTCTCTTTTTATTTGGCAAGCATAGGCGATGTGAATTGCTAATATAAAGTTTTAGGTACTTAGATTTTGTAGCCACAATTAAGAGCACCCAACCTATACAAGGTGTAACACAAACCCTGTCCGATCTTTGGCCGCTGGTGTTATGGCCTCTCTCAGCGCCGTATATCTCAGGATTAATGATGCGTGGGCGCATGACGTTTCACATCAAAGCTCAATGATTTAATTTTACCATCATATACGCAATAACATCTGACTTGACTAGCTATATATTTGTATAGAGAGATATTATAGTGGGCACAACATGACATGGCAAAACTGAAAAACAAACGTGTCCTGAAAAAATATTAATCTAATATGTGTTTTAAAAAAAAGTAGGCAATCAAATAAAATTTACCTTGCCCAGCGATTACTTCTTTGAGTAGGTAGTTTTGTTTCACGCTGTACCATATTTTTTTTCTTAAAATTTTCGTTATATACGTTTAAAAACTCTAAACAGTTTCATTATGTCCTATAAGATGGTATGGTACCACACGTAGAATCGCGCCAACTGAAAAAAAAAACACACACAAAACATGTTGACAAAAATCCGTATCCCCCTTTTTATAGTGGGATAAAAACGATAAACGACTTTCCCATGGTTACGAAGCTTGCCATGGTAGCCCATTTGGGAGACCGCTAGACTTGAAAGCGGTCGCGGGTTCAAACCCCGGGCCGACCAATGAGCTCTTTGGAGCTTATGTACGGATTTTCATACCACTGGCTTTTCGGTGAAGGTAAACATCGTGAGGAAACCTGCATACATACGTACGGAGAAGGAATTCAATGGCGCCGTGTGTGAATCCACCAACCCGCACTGGGCCAGCGTGGTGGATAATTAATGGCTTTCGCAGGTAGGCTAAAATCAGGCGAGATCGCGGTCAAATGTTAGCCTAGTCCGATGTAAAAAAAAAAAAAAGTCTAGCAGTGGGCTGTTAAAAAAGGCTGATTATGATGATCTACGTAGCTTAAGGTAAAAAAAAACTGAATCTTTATTTAGGCAGATTATTAATTTTAAGTTAAAATAATAGAAAGTTTTTGTTTTGGCGAATTTGACAGCGCAGGGATTAATAAAAATCCAACACGACATGTTTTAGTAAACAACAACTTCAATTTTGACATTAATAAGTTTATTGCATTACTAAATTCATAAAATTCGACAAGAATATATTAGAAAACTCCAAATGTTTTCTAACAATGTTTAAGTATGTTGTTTATACAAATTTTATGAAAAGATAGGTACGTCTGTCTGTCTGTAAATATAAAACGTAGATAACAGTGTGTTCTAATCAAATCTCTGGTTTCTACGAATAGTTACTTTTGATTAATATAAGAAAGTATAAATTATTAATCATCTATGCAATATTGGATGGACGCCAAGTTGGTATTCATAAAGCAAATAGGTATTTTATTTTACTTTTAGTTTTTAGCGCAGTTCATTGATCTTTTTCATCTTGAATGGATAGGGGCAAAATCTGCACAAAAACACTGCAAACCACAGGAAAACAAAGGTAAAAAAAAAAACAACGCGTAAACATGAGAACCACCTTCTTATGTTTTTATTATTATTCACATATTTATTTTCCTTCTTAAATTTACGTTTTTTTACAATATTTCCTATAAAAACAAAATATTATAAAAAAAACTAAACCTAGAGTGCCGCCGGCAGCGGGCAGGGCCCAAGCTACCGGTGGTTAGGGCTGCAGAGTGAGGAACCTCCTGACAATACGGGCCGTGTCAAGGATTACCGCCTTCTGCATCTGACCCTTGACCCAACCATCTAGCGAGAGCCACTTAAGGTGTTGGTCGAGGCTCTTCGCTATAAGGCCGTTCACCGATATGACTATCGGGACAATGATCGTCAAGTCAACATCCCACATGGCGGTAATCTCGTGAGCCAAGTCAAGGTACTTGCTGAGTTTGTCCTTCTCGGCCTTCACGAGGTTCTCGTCATGTGGGATGGTGATGTCAACGAGCACTGCCCGGCGCTGGGATCGGTCGACCAACACGATATCTGGCTTATTGGCGACAATAGTCCTGTCCGTGATGATAGAACGGTCCCAGTAGAGCAAAGCACGACCATTTTCGAGAACTGGCGCTGGTGCGTACTTATAGTACGGCACCTCAGACTCGACAAGGCTGACTCAATTGTATTTATTATTATGACTCTTTATTTCATAAAATTCTCGGGTCTGACCCGGTCATTTGTTAGGCATTGGTGGAGTCGAAACCAACACCAAGAGGCCCTGTTGAATACAAAATACAATTACTATGGAATGTGTATAAAATGGAATATAAAACTATTGTACAGTATAGGATATAAAAAGTCTGGGCTATTGAGGTGAACAACTTGTTGATGGGTTAACAGGTCTATGGTATGAGGTACGGCACCTGCCAATTATGCCTCATTTCAAAAATACTTAGGCAGGTGATGACTTGCCACCCACTTAATGGGCTCCCCATAATGGCTGCCGCATATTGGCACCGGGGGGGCAACATTGGCGTGGGTGGCTTAGGGTGTCGAGAGGTGTGCTGCACTTTCACTAAGAGCTACTCGCGGCGTTATGCCCTTTAACACTTCCACCCTGGAGCTTAGTTTCTTAGCTCTTGCGGTTTCCACCCCCAGACGGCCGGTTAAGGCAAGCCAGGGGTCAGGGTCTCTGGGGTTTTAGACCCATGGAATCGGGGTACGTGGTGTCGCCACTCACCGACGGCTCGCCATAAAGCCGCCCCTGCGTTTATTATTATTGTTATTAATAATGGTAAATACATCCGTTAATTTATTTAAAAAAAAAAAAAACTCATAAATCTTTTGTGCAATAGGTACCTACGAGTTTGATGGTGGATAGGAATTACCTATTTAGTTGTCTATGCATCATCGTAAAATTTATAATATAAATTATTAATTAGTAATAATAAAAGCTAATTAATAATAAAAAAATAATTAATAATAACTCATTATTAATTACGGAATTACATATAATAATAAAAACAGTATATTGGTGACGTTAGGTCAGCAGGAAAGCAGTGGTCAAGGCTAGCACTGGACCGGAAAAGATGACGCGCTGAAGAGACCTAAACACCCAGCAGTGGGTGGAAAATGGTTGTTGATGATGATGATGATGATTGGTGACATAATGTCTTCTCAAAAAGTAACAACAAAGAAATTTTGAGCAAAGTATCGCTAAAGGTCACCGAGACGAAAGTAGGTACTCACTTAAAACAATACATTAGAGTGATGGATGGCCCTATCGCTCGCTGGCTACCTACTTGTCCACTCGACTGACGTTTTGGCTCATTAACGATCTGCTACTACAGAAATCAGGTTACTAAAAGAAATTTCAAATCTATTTTGGGTATAACAATAACCACGCAGAATCGCTGATGTTGCAGTTGTCTACGAGGTTGTCAATTTTTTTAAATAAGTTGCGCTTGTAATCTAGCATAAGTTAAGTCGTGGTAGCCCATTTGGGAGACCGCTAGACTTGAAAGCGTGAGGTCGCGGGTTCAAACCCCGGGCCCGTACCAATGAGCTCTTTGGAGTTTATGTACGGATTTTCATACCACTGGCTTTTCGGTGAAGGAAAACATCGTGAGGAAACCTGCATACAGTAAGTAGAAGAAATTCAATGGCGTATGTGAATCCATCAATCCGCACTGGGCCAGCGTGGTGGATATGGCCCAATCACCGTTTCGAGGGTAGGCTAAAAGTCCAGCAGTGGACTGTTAAAAGGCTGATTATGATGATGATAAGTTAAGTATGTTAAGCTAATAAGCAATTTAATTCTAACTTAAATTTCTACGTACCTATGTTATCAATAACTTTATTTTTACGTCACTATTTTGTAAATGAAAAAAAAACCCTGCTAAAAATTCAAAGTCTTAAAGACTTTATAGAGTTATCGATTTACATATATTTTTTAAAAGCACGAGAAAATTTTCAAGTTAATTTAATTTACACATGTAAATATATAAATAATGTCACATGTTGGCAAAAAGCCCGATTGATGACTTATGGCTATCTCCGCCCAATAAATATGATAAAGATGCACACAAATCATTATCCAGAAAAATTATGACTTACACACGCGTTAGATACGTTCATTTCTAAATTCAACTTGATACGTTAGAAACTACGCAAACCAAGTGAAACACACTAGTTGTCGTGACCTCTCACATCTTCTGATGAATTCTGTCTGGCCTATATAATAATAATTATACGTAATGCGGCAGCCATTATGGGGGGCCCATTTAGTGGGTGGCAAGTCATCACCCGCCAAAATATTTTGAAATGAGGCATAATTGGCAGGTGCCGTACCTCATACCATAGACCTGTTTTCCCATCTACAAGTTGTTCACCTCAATAGCCCAGACTTTTTATATCCTATACTGTACAATAGTTTTATATTCCATTTTATACACATCACATAATTGTATTTTTATATTCAACGGGGCCTCTTGGTGTTGGCTTCGGCTCCACCAATGCCTACCAAATGTCCGGGCTAGACCCGTGTTTATATTGAAATAAAGTATTATACGTAACGTAGGTACATAACGTTACGTATAAAGTATTATACGTAACGTAGTCTGTGGGGCAAAAGTTTAGACTAATATATGCTCAGTATCATCTCAAGCGACATAACAACAATAGTTTGACATTTTCACAAAGTCATAAACTATTAACTAGCCATAAAGATCATTGTCTGCACTTCGTTTCGACGTAAATCAAGTTTAGAACTGTCAAAACACAATAATTACAACAGCTCTTTCGTTTTATGCCGTCGTGAAGTCGGTCGTCAAACGCTGATTGCGTGGCCCAACCCTAATGACGGTGTCGGAGGCTGACATAATATTTGTAAGACCATGGCGAAGAAAAGCAAGTAAAAAGGCAACGCATGCGAAAACACTGATTTTTAGAATCGTATTTGATATGATTTTTTTTGTTAGTTACTTACCGTTTGAGAGATTACTGGATGAAAATTATTTTTGCGTAACTATGGACGCGCAAAACCTTTAATAATAAATAATATAATATATTAACATCGATTCTGATGTTCTCTAAACTAAATTTGACAGCTCTAAAATTGTTGCCATCCTTCGCTCACATATTAAAATGAAAAGAGAGGCAGATAATTTTAGTCCTGTCAGATTGGTTTAGTTTAATGACAGAATCGACGCCATTATATTTGTATTTATTTATTCAACTAGCACGGTTCAAAAACCAATTACACTAATGACAGACAATATTACATAATTATAAAATTTAAATACCTACCAGATTAATTAATTACATGTCGAATAATACATTTTTGTCACAATAGATAGTAACAATATAAAAGGTGATGATAATATTATATACAAAATAAATAAATTGTCGTTATACAATAATTAAAAGTCAAAATAAATTATCATTATAGAATAAATAATTATCATGCTAAAATGTCAAAAATAAAAAATTAAAAGAAAAGTCACAAAAATTAAAAATTAAATAACACATTACAATAAAAAGTTACCATGCATTAAAATTAAAACACCTTAAGACAAACAAATAAAACAAAATATAACAGGACCTATCATACCTACCCAATCACGCAATCATCTCACAGTACCGCAAACATTCTGACATTATCACTTTCCAGTCATCCGCAAACACGTCACACTCTTGTTTAGCGTCAAGGAGGTAGTAGGAGGGGGTATATAGTTTGGCCCTGCTTTTTGGGCTAACTCATTGCAAAATTCCAAAAGATACTTTCGTCCTACGTAGGTAGGTAGGTATTACGGTATTACCTACGTGGTGAAATATGAACTCTTGAAAAATGCTGATAAAAAGTTACGACAGTATAGTAGATATTACACACGAGATATTTCGGCGCCCGAAGAGCGAAGCGAAAAAAACGCTAAGTAAGTTCGAGGGTGTAAAAATCACGTATACTACTCGCGTGTGTAAATAACCTACTTTTCATCACTAGTGTTATGTAAGACAAAAAAAAATACGAGAAAAATCACTTCAATAATCACTTCAGTTTATATATTAGTATTAGTTTGTATTTTTTCAAGTAGTTTTTAGAAGAAGATTAATATCGATGTATTCTTATGTATCCTAATTTGAAATAATTCTTAGTATTACCACAGGTATTACCAGCCAAAAATTAGCATAGCACCAGGTTCACACCACAGAGGTTTTCCTTTCACAGAGTAAAAAGTTTCGGACATGCTGGTACGGACCTACATGGTCGAACATAACAAAAAAGTAAGTTAAATTTTTTGACATGAAACTAGTTCGATTTAAAATTACTTTACCTGCCTTATGGAGGCAAAGTCATAGATCTTATATCTGTGAGGCAAAGTGATATTTACGGCCCGCATTTTGAGTCACCTACCAAGCGCTAGTGATGAAAAATAAATGAATCACGTAAACCGTAAAGAATTCTCTACAAAATTACCACATGATTATATAAAACAAATGTTATTAGGATGTATAAATACATCAGTAGAGACGATTAATGGAACCATGTTGTCACTACAGTAGAACAAATGGCGGATGTCTAACGTTTTCAGCAAGAACGTTAGTTAGCTGCGGATCGGCCTTTGTATTTATTTAATGCTGATAATTAATGATTACGTACGTGATGATAAAACTGCTGTTATTTTTAACCGACTTTAGGTTTTTTTTAGATTTTAGTCAGTTTTTTAAAATGTATGTACACCGATTGCTTGGATATTTGTGAATAGATTTACGTGATTATTTGTGATCGGTGATGGGGGAAAATCACAGAACTCGTGTGACCGTCACACATAGATACTCGACGGGTAAATTCGGCTCAAGTCGACTAAAGGAGCGAGAGAGATAGTAGAACTTGATGAAGTTTTCACTTTTGTCGTGTGGTCTATACACAAACTTTTTTATTATGAAGAAGCTCTCGAGGTGGTTCCACAACAATTTCCAGCCAGTTCCAACTTGTCGTTCGAGTGCTTACTAATTACCGAGTCGGTTTTTAAATTTGAAAACTTTTAGTAATTAATTATACTAAAGTTTTGCTTACAATATAGAAAGAAAGAAAGAAAGAAAGAAAGAAAGAAAGAAAGAAAGAAAATAAATTTTATTCGACACCTTTACAAAAAACTTATATCTAGAGGATACAATCAGTGTCGAATGGGTCCGTCTCGGCATAAATGCTGAAAGCCAAGGACTATCAGCGCCCATAAATATATGGATATAGCGATCTGTAGTGATGATAGTTCAGTGGTTGGAGCGTTCGAATTCCAAACCGCAGAGTGTGGGTTCAAATCACAACGATGTGTTCAAGCACAAGCTTCTGGTGAAAGAACAAATCGTGAGGAAACCGTAGCATGATGATGGCACTATCTCATGGCCGGCTGGCTACCTCCCTCAAGTTGAAAATCTGTCACCAGCACCTAACGTGTTCCGGCAGCATCACTGGAGAGCCAGGTCTCATTCCAAGCTAGGCGTGTTTACCGTCCTTGACTCCAGGTCAAACGCAGTGCATGACATTTATAAAAAGTAGATAATTAATCTCAATTTTATTTATGAAACTGACGTGGTTTTCTCACATTTTATTTATATTACACGGGAATTACTCACGTAAGATTAAGCCGGTCACTCCGACTATAGTTTCAACCGCATTAGACGGCCTTTTTCAAGGTGAATGCACGGCCACGCGCGCGGCTGCGTCTCTCTTTGCACCGTACCTTGAAAAAGACCGTCTAATGTGGTTCAAACTATAGTCGGAGTAACCGGCTTAATCATACGTGAGTAATTCCCGTGTAACATAAATAAAATTAATCTCAAGTTGAAAGTTTTACGCCTTATAGTTTATTACACAACTAGCGATAACCCGCCCGGCTTCGCACGGGTGTAATTTGCGTGCGGAGCCGGGGCGGGTCGCTGGTTATATATATAAACCTTCCGTGAAAATGTATCTAACTGATGGTGAAAACCGCATCAAAATCCGTTGGGTGGTTTAGGAGGAGTTAGCGGCCATACAGACAGACAGACAGATGCGGAAAGCGACTTTAATTTATACTTTGTAGAGATAGTGATAGTGATAGAGAAGATAGTGATAGAGAAGATAGTGATAGAGAAGAGAAGAGATCAGCCCATACAGATGTTTTTTTCCTATGGAACTTTTGGCTTCGCGCGATTGGCGCATTTATCTGATGATTATACGATCAGGTGGTTTTCGATTAGTATTTCGATGGATTGCACTATCTGAAGAAAAAAAAAACACGTAGACTGATGGATCGACCTACGTGGTCAAACCATGTGGTCACAGCTAAATAGTTTTATTTGATTGTCAATCAGTTATATATATTTTTTTCGACATGAAAAGCTTTTATATCTGTCGTTGTTATTTTTCTTTTCTCTGCTCCAAATGATCTCTGCGCTGCCATTTCGTGGAACATGTGAATGCACTCACGAAGTACCGAGGGCATTCCATCATGTTGCCCATAAAGCTAGAGGCAAGAGAACCATCTTATGACTACTCATCATCATCATTTCAGCCGTAGGACGTCCACTGCTGGACATAGGCCTCCACCATCGATCTCCAAAAGGGCCAGTTGGAAGCGGCCTGCATCCAGCGTTTCTCTGCGGTCTCTTTTAGGTATACGACTATTGATGGCTTGAAACATATTTACAAGTAATACTAGAAAAATGCAAACTAACAACATCAGTTACAATCTTTAATAGGAGGTTGGTCCAGTTGGTAGTGAACCTGCTTTTTGAGCTTGGAGGCGTGGGTTCGATTCCCACTTTTCACAAACATTTGTGTTTGTTTTCTATTATCTAGGTGGTTAATATATATATTAGTATGTATTAAAAATATTCTATAATTATGTAAATAAAATAAAAAACAGGAAGCTTTTTTTTATGTACCTATTATGATTGTCTGGCAGTCATATTACAAGCCTTGCTTAGTTTGGAGTCAGATGACAGTGTGTGCATAAATGTCCCGAACATTTATTTACAAATATTTCTATATCGGCAATTGGAGCCGAAAAAAAAAAAAAACTGATAACGCACCTCAAAAATTATATATCAATAGAAATCACCAAGTTATGCCGAACGCACTCTGCGTTCGCTAACTAGTCCGGTCTAACTGTAGAGGCCAAAAGGCCAACTTTACAAGTCAATAAAGAATAAAAAATCTATCAATTGCATTTGCATAACCCTACCCTTGGTAGGTAAGTTTAATTGTACTTCCAGTTTAGTAAACCTACTTCGCCTGCTCTGGGTAATGTCTGCTCTAGTCTAGCAAAGAACAGACCATTAATTTTATATCACTGCAGACCGAGATGTATTAAGAGTTCAGGCATCCAGATAGCATACCTACTCGACACTAGACAGTTGTTTAGACAAATCCAGAAATACTTGGGACGCGGCCGTGATTCGGTGGGTGCTTGTCTCATTTGAAGGCAACGATGTGGTGGAAGATGTAACAGCGTTTGTATGCCGAGTCTGCATACATGGAGTTGAAATTTTGTACATCTGCCAGGTGTCGAATCTAGGATCTCCGGCTCATAAGACAGATACGCTACCACTGAGCCATTATGACCTTGCAATAGAACTATTTTCACTACGAGTTTTTGGTTTTATTGTGTTGGTTTAGACAATGTCTCACAGTAGTAGACCTCAGTCCAGGTGGTTTTTACATTTATTGTGATGTAAAATTTTATGGATCCTGTTCCGGTGGTTACATCTCCAGCTGTCTTCTGCATTTTAGTTGTATTCACATTTTATTGTTTCATATTGTTGATTTTAGAAGATGTGAATAGTTTTATTTTTTAAATGTAATAGTAGACAAACAAGTGACGCACCACTTGATGGTAAGTAGTCACCGTCGCCTATAATATCCTACAATAACCTACAATACCCGGGGCATTGGCGGTGCGTTGCCTACCTTTGAGGACTCTATTCACTCTTCGCTTGATGCAATTGAGCTTATATTTTGGAGGAAAAACCGAAGGTGGTAAGCCATTCCACAATTTACAGGTGCAATTTACAATTAGTGTAGAATACATCAGGTTATTTGTCAAAGAATATATGTTTACCTGCAAAATTGTTGTAAATTTTTTGTTGTTAGGTTTTATTAATTATTTTATTGCATCTTTGTTTATGATATGTATTGCATTGAGTTTATATAATACATTCCAGGTTTGTAGAATTTAGCGCCGTGAGAATTTCCTTTTTTTATTTTAAATTATTTGTTATCAGCACCTTCCGCGGTTCGCTTCTATAGAGCTGTTGCGGACCATTGGCTTATTTCTCAATGTAAAAAACCAAATTCAAAATTAGTAAACAATGAAACAAAGTTATTGATATTGCCAAATTGACAGGCGCTCGAACAATATTATTCGTATTAAAGTTATATGATTATTTACGGGATATTTACCGTGGTTGTGGAATGAGCTCCCGACATTTCAGCGCAGTTACATGCACCATGTTCACGGGAAGACTGAAGAATGCGGGTGGTTGGTCGAACAGTTAAAAAGTTAGGTGCAGACATAACGATCTACCCTCTTTCTTAGTCTTTTGCTACGGTTATCACTGGAACTCGAACCTAAGTCCCGACAAAACACACTCACTGTATCACTGCGTATAGTATTTTGAACACATTTTGAACGCGAGCTTTTATTTTTATCCCCTAAAATAATCATATAACTTTAGAGAACAACCGTGATAGTTTAAAACAGTGTATTATTATTTTTTCGTATTATGCCAAAGTCAATTTTTTTTGTGGGACGACCTCGAAAAACTTTTATTTTTTATTTATTTTAAATAAATAATAGGCTTGGGCTTGACCGCCAACTCGCCTGATGTTAAGCGATGAGCATCATAGATGTAAGTAAAGTAGTGGGCTCTACATTATAAAAAATATAGGTTCACAAATGACGAAGTAATTGAATTGTAAAAAAAAACTATTAAAAATTAACTATTGGCACTTTAGAATTGACCATAGACAATTTAAATATTTGACGACCGGCTGTATTCGAACTTTATCTATTGAGTAGGTGCAAATCCTGCTCAATAGATAAAGTGCCTCAAGACGAAGGTTTTTGACCAGTGTGTGTTGCCAGTGATGACATATGGTACTGAGACGTGGTCCTTAACTGTTGACCTTTTGGAAAAACTCAAGAGTCACACAGCGGGCAATGGAGAGAGCTATGCTCGGAGTTTCTTTGAGCGATAAAATCCGAAACGTGGATATTCGCCAAAGAACCAGATTCACCGACATAGCTGTTAAAATTTGCAAGTTGAAATGGCAATGGGCAGGCCACATCGCTCGAAGAACCGATAACCGATGGGGAAGAAAGGTTCTGGAGTGGAGACCACGAACCGGAAGACGCAGCGTAGGGAGGCCTCCCACTAGATGGACCGACGACATTGTGATAGTCGCGGGCATCCAGTGGATGCAAAAGGCAGGCTGTCGATTCAGTGTGGAGGTTAAAGGGGAGGCCTATTTCAGCAGTGGACGTCTTCTGGCTGAAGATGATGATGATGAAATCCTGCTAATTAAATTTAAGAAATGTTTAGAACATTTAAAAACAAATATAGGTTGAGAAACCTTTAGCATAAATTAGAAAGAAAAAACGAATAGGTTAAAACAAAAAGCGTCACAATAAATCGGTAAGAGCTACGCGATAAACACGTAGGTACGTACCTACCGGCAACGTTTCAGATTCCGCTCTGAATGATAGCTTCACTCGATAGGCAGGATTCTAAACATAAACGCGAACTATCAAAACTGTACATTATATTATCCGCAATAGTATGGAATCAATCAAACGTTGTGTGAGAATTCAAATGTACAAAACACAAAGCAGACAGGTGATCCACTCCTCGTAAAGATTTTCCGTATTTTCTCAAGAAGGGTCTTTTCTTCCTGTATTTTTTTTGCTTTGGCGTTTCTTTTTACAACGTATATCTTTGCGCATCTAATAAAAGTACCTACTTGTTGTAACTTGCATATTTTATGATTCCCAATTTTTCCTCATCTGAATTTCTATACCTATCGTGTATAGTCTGGTTTTTGTAATTATCAATACAAAAACCTGACTTCAAAATTAGCTAATATTAGTAAGCGAATGGCCAAATTTTGTGAATTTTTTGTGGGACTACATAGAAAGCTTATAATCGTAATAAAATATCGCGTCTGTCTGTCTGTCTGTATGTCAGTATGGCCGCTAACTCCTCCTAAACCACGCAACGGATTTTGATGCGATTTTCACCATCAGTTAGATACATTTTCACGGAAGGTTTATATATAGGTATAACTAGCGACCCGCCCCGGCTTTGCACGTAAATTACACCCGTGCGACGCCGGGCGGGCGGGTCGCTAGTTCTATATAATAATAAAAAAAATGTTAAGACATGTTGGAGTAAACGGTGTAGGTAGGTAGGTATATAAAAAGGGACCGAATTGAGAAATTCCCTTTTCGGATTTTCTTCTTCAGAAGTACTTCAGTACTGTTTTAAACTTTCACCGTTGTTCACTAAAGTTATATCTTTATTTACGGGATATTTACCGGTAAGGTAGTGGAATGAGCTCATTCCACAACCTTACCACGGTAAATATCCCGTAAATAATCTTATAACTTTACTTCAGTACTTCTGCTCATGATGCACACTACTTGGTTGCATGCCCATTATCTGACAGGAAAAAAATTATCTGCCTCTCTTTAAATTTTAATACGTGAGAGAAGAACGGCAACGGTTTAGAGCTGTCAAATTTAGTTTAGTTTAATTTGGAGTGCATCAGAATCAATGCCATTATTATTTTCGCAAATAAGCCTCGGTGTCAACTTAGGTTTCACGTGCACAAGTAACTTTTTTCACCGTGACCGTTTCGTCACCTTTGCCATGATAAAAACACGTGACACTAGAAGGCTGTATTTCAGAGACGTGCAAGAAGTGTGCAAGGAAGATGAGCGGCGCAAAATATCGACCAATAAACAAAAACTAATATAAATTATATACTTATAAAAAAAACTAACATTTGTACGCCGTAACAGGCAAGGACATGAGATACGTCTCCATTCTTACGACCATGTGCTACTATTGTTTGTGTACCTTCCATGTTCTGACAAATAAATATTTTGAATTTGAATTTTGAATTTGAATTTTGAATTTGAATTTGAATAGGTTCGCTTCTATTTATTTACTTTATGACAGAACAATAGTGCACATTGTGACAAGAAAACGGTGCAAGAGTGACGTGGATCTTACAAGTTTCCACGTGCATAGCTTTACCCTAGATCTTTCCATGTAAACTTATGAGATTTGATAATATAAACCATTACTATCCATATACCTTTTAGTTTCAATTCCACCGAACCACAGGCAGGTATTTCTCTAGTCTATGATCCTTCTATATAACTTACATTCCATGAGTACCTTTGTTACAAAAGTCCGACGGCTTATCCGCGCAGCTAATCCAACTCTTTTCTTTCTCTCTTTTTCCCATTCTATCGTATCTTAAATCATTTATATCTTTCACATACGACAATGGCGTCTGCACGTAGAAACTTGTCTGATTACATACCACATCATAATTATACCATAATTATTATGGTATTAGACATTAAGTGCCGGTTAATTGTATTTTAATTTTATTTATTTTATAATGTTTGTGTTCTAATTATATTTTTTGCTAGGCTAAGTTGAATTAATTGTATTGACAATAAGTGATAATTTTAAATTTTTATTGCATTGTTGTTTTATATCATTATTTCTTTCTGTACAATTTTAATTTTGAATTTTTGATTGATTGATGTAATTGGCGTTGTGTGCCGTTTTAGTTAATAAATAAATAAATAAATAAATCATTATTCATGCTATGTGGCTCAGATGGACACGGCAAACCACTAACAGTAGCTAGTGCACAGTAGCTGGGTTAATAAAACATGTGGCTCAGATGGACACGGCAAACCACTAACAGTAGCTAGTGCACAGTAGCTGGGTTAATAAAACATGTGGCTCAGATGGACACGGCAAACCACTGACAGTAGCTAGTGCACAGTGGCTGGGTTAATAAAACATGTGGCTCAGATGGACACGGCAAACCACTAACAGTAGCTAGTGCACAGTAGCTGGGTTAATAAAACATGTGGCTCAGATGGACACGGCAAACCACTGACAGTAGCTAGTGCACAGTGGCTGGGTTAATAAAACAGCGATCGCAGGTGAGATGTTGCGTGGGATTTGTTTACGAGGTATTGAAAGCTCATGATTAATTCGAACCGTGGTCTAAATAACTCTACTCTCGGTTTATGTCATTGTTATATCGCAGTTCTTAGTAATATGTTTTTATGTTGTTTCAATAATCTTCGAGTTTTATTATTGAAGTCATCAACTAAAATCATGATTCCTTATACTATCTTCTGTGCTTATACGGAGACTTCGCGACAATTTCTAGACATTATTTTTAACCGACTTCCAAAAAGAGGCGGTTATCAATTCGACTGTATGTTTTTTTAAATGTATGTTTGTTACGCGATTACTCCGCCAATTTAGAATTGTTTTTGGTGATTCTTTTTTTGGTTGGTAGGTCTCATAGGTGGTCCCATAAATTTTTGTTTTAACAAGACAAGTGTTGGTAATAAACCAATCAAGTGTATTCAAAATTGACTTTGTAAAGATGCTAGGGGCCAATTTATGATCTTAATTCTGAATTTTGATCAGTTCAATAGTAGGTACTATTAATTTCATCATCATCATCAGCCAGAAGACGTCCACTGCTGAACATAGGCCTCCCTCTTTAACCTCCACACTGAACGACAGCCTGCCTTTTGTATCTAATGGATGCCCGCGACTCACTATTATTTATGGACCCGGGTAAATCCTAAAGCTGCGACCAGAACCACCAGAGGATTGGCAGCAGCATCCTCCTACTTGAATGGTGGAACCTCCTGCGATCCACATGCGATGCGTGGGGATTATGGCAAACCTCCTCCCCCGCCATGACAGACTATTAATTTATTATTAACTTTTTAACCAAAAAGACAACAGTAAAGTTTACTACCTATTACTTACTCCGCTGGCGCAGCGACCTAAAGTGGGCCTCCGACACGAGATAACCCTATCAGTCCCAGTCTCGCGCTGTCTCTCGCCAGTCGGTGATTCAATTCAATTCATTTAATCCCTTTCAAGTAGGCATACTATGATACACTTTTGGGTAGGCCTCCCACTAGATGGACCGACGACATAGTGAGAGTCGCTGGTATCCAGTGGATGCGAAAGGCAGGCTGTCGTTCAGTGTGGAGGTTAAAGGGGGAGGCTTATGTTCAGCAGTGGACGTCTTCTGGCTGATGATGATGATGACTACTGACCAAAAACTAAATCATGTGAAGGGGCGGGTACCGCGCTGTTCATGTGACAATAATTAGCATTTCTCCCGTTAGCTCTGTCAGTATCATTCACGCCAGAGTTCCACCTTCCACCTCCTGATCCTCATCAAATTAGTTCTAATTGCGCAAAGGTATTGTATTGTCGTCCAAAATACATACACTTGTAAAGTTTCAAACCAATACGACATAACTAGAAGTAGGTTAAAATCGACATCCAAGATTTGGTTCATCATCATCATCATCAGCCAGAAGACGTCCACTGCTGAACATAGGCCTCCCCTTTTAAGCTCCACACTGAACGACAGCCTGCCTTTTGCATCCACTGCATGCCCGCAACTCTCACTATGTCGTCGGTCCATCTAGTGGGAGGCCTCCCTATGCTGCGTCGTCCGGTTCGTGGTCTCCACTCCAGAACCTTTCTTCCCCATCGGTTATCATAAGATTTGGTTACATTCAACGAATTCAAATGATGTACGTAGTACATATAGGTCGTTGGTTACATTGTTAATTAGTTTGCGAGTTAGAATTGAAGCTAATATAGAAAAAATATAAGATACAAGTCCTGATAAAAGTATGTGGACTGAAGCTACAGTAATGACTAATGACTGTGACTACTAAGTAAATGTATTGAAACGTCAAGTAAGGGCTTCATGATTCAAATACAAAGGCAAAGTATATTATGACCTAGTTCTCGATGATTGATTGTCCCGGCATTGCTTCTAAGCAGTCCCGGTGTCTAAATCCGATGTCAAGCTGTACTATAGGTACAATGGGAACAAGACAGTGTCTTTGAATGGGGAAGGCACGGTACTCTTGTATTTTACAATAAAGACAAAACGAAACTCATGTGGCATGATTATGCTGGGACTTGAGCGAGCACAACGCTCGGTTCTTAAGACTATGCTTAAAAACCCCTTCCGATACCCCACAAAACACTGTACGACGATGCTAAATGTTTAACTGTCCGTCAACTATTTATCCTTCGTGTTTTTATTAAGCACCACTCTAAAGTCCGAATCACCGTATCTACCGTGTTTGTTAACAGCTGTAAACGTTTGTTTTCCATGTAAAATAAAATAAAATAAAATCACTCCAGACTACCTCGAGAAACTAAAAAATCGCACTTTCAGAACTCCCCAACCATGCCTCTGTTCGTACCAAATTCGCTCAAAAATTTCCTAACTTTCTGATTCCATTCATTTACAACAAAATTGTTAAAACGCTAGATGTCAAATATTTTTCGGTTAAATAGGCAAAGCGCATTGTTCAAAAGTAGCTTCTATCTTTATCTTATGATGTTACTGAAAAGTTTCTTAAAATTATTATTTGTTTTGTTTATCTAGTTTTTATTACTTGTGAGCTCTTGTCGTAGTTTCGTCGAATATAAGTATATCTTTATTGTTAATTTGTTTTCTGGCCTCCACGAGACAGGCTTTGTCCACCACTTAGTGTGGGGACCAACAGTAAATTATTATTTTTAAGGTGTTACTATTTAAGCAATAAAAAAATCTTTAAATCTTTATGATATTGTTGGCGTCTTTCCCGTTAGATAATTCTGTCAGTGTGATTCAACATCATCACCAAGAGTTCCACAATCCACCTCCTGATCCTCATCAGATCAGTTTGATGGTACAAAACTATTGTCATCATCATCAGCTAGAAGACGTCCACTGCTGAACATAGGCCTCCCTCTTTAACCTCCAAACTGAACGACAGCCTCCACTGGATGCCCGCAACTCTCACAATGCCGTCGGTCCTTACAACCTAATTTATCTACTTGTAACAGTATGTACCTTGTTCCAGCACACAGCCATGGCGTAAAGGCGGTGCGTTGCGCGTCGCAATGACGTGCGCATGATGCCACGTCGTCGACGGCGGCTCGCGTCGCGCATTCGGGCGTACGTGCGCGCTCTGCTGGCGTTCCTCTTCAGCAATATTGGAGTCATCGTGCTGGTCGTCGGTTATACTATTGCTGGTGAGTAACAGGCCGGTCTACTGAAGGTCTGCTGATGATTTATTGATGGTTTACTGTTTGTTTACTGGTCTACTGATGGTCAATTGGTCTACTATTATCTACTTATAGTAGACAAAAGTCACTCACCTTCGGTTTGCCGACGATATTGTGGTCATGGCAGAATCGATGGAAGATCTCAGCATAATGCTCGACGGCCTCAACCGAGTCTCCCAACAGGTGGGCCTTAAAATGAACATGGACAAGACAAAGGTCATGTCAAATATCCATGTTGTGCCCACCCCAGTATCAGTTGGGAACTCAGTTCTTGAAGTTGTTGACGCGTACGTCTACCTAGGAGAAACAGTCGAACTAGGTAGGTCCAACTTCAAGAAAGAGGTCAATCGGTGAATCCAACTCGGCTGGGCAGCGTTCGGTAAACTTAGCAACGTCTTCTCATCTAAAATACCTCAGTGCCTTAAGACGAAAGTCTTCGACCAGTGTGTGTTACCAGTGATGACATACGGCACTGAAACGTGGTCTCTCACTATGGGCCTCATAAGCAAGCTCAAAGTAGCACAACGAGCTATGGAGAGGGCTATGCTCGGGGTTTCTCTACGAGATCGAATCCGAAATGAGGAGATCCGTAGACGAACGAAAGTCACCGACATAGCCCACCGGATTAGCAAGTTGAAGTGGCAGTGGGCAGGGCACATATCACGCAGAACAGATGGCTGATGGGGCCGAAAGGTTCTGGAATGGAGACCACGGACTGGTAAGCGCAACGTAGGACGTCCACCCACAAGATGGACAGATGACCTAAAAGAGACCGCAGGGAAACGCTGGATGCAGGCCGCTTCCAACCGGCCCTTTTGGAGATCGATGGGGGAGGCCTATGTCCAGCAGTGGACGTCCTATGGCTGAAATGATGATGATGAGTAGACAAAATGCTGCTGTTATGATGATCTACTAATAATCTAAAGGGTCTACTGAGGTTCACTCAATACTACCCATACAGTTTCATTATAATCTATTGGACGTTGGGATATCATCAACATCATCAGCCTGTAAAAGTCCACTGTTGAACAAAGGCTTCCCTCTTAAAGAGGGGTGTTGCCATAATCCCCACGCTTGGCAGGCGGCTTGGGGATAGCAGTACGTTCACAGTGTACCAATAGGACGCTGCTGCCCATCCTTCGGTGGTTCTAGTTGCAGTTTTAGGACATATAGGTCCCGTACGTCGTACGTGGTACGTCGGGATATGCCTGTCCTCAAATGGAAAAAGATTGTACTTTCAGTTCGATTACTAAGGACGAAGTCTACTGTAAGCGGGATTGATAGCAGTAAGTTATTGTATTCTGGGATAAGAATAACGAGCTTGAGCACATAAAATCACTAATTATTTAATACCTTATTATAGCATTTCCTCGGTATTTATCGACAATCCGTGTACTTTATTTGTACCTCATAAACCTAAATAGCTGAACCGAAAGGAAATTGATGTCGTTAATGTCGCCACATTTTGCGGTTATTATATCAAGGTTTATTACTCAAACCTCGGTAAATAACTTACCAAATCGTTTCTAATTTGTTCGAACCGCGTTTAACAAAGCTTCGTTGTTAAACCGGGGCAGAAAATTTAACTGAAGTGCCTTTGACAGAATTGTGGAAAGGAAAACGCAAGCGAGGAAAACAGTTCAAAGATCGATGACATTGGACATTTTATGGGAAGCACTTGGGAAATACTGTTTCACACAAAAGAGAACTGATATAAGACGAAATATATTTATGTCCTAAACTTCAAATATGCATTTTTTTGTAGCAAAAGTAAAGAGTAATAACTAAACATTGCAGTTGTGACCAACAACATCTGTCATACCCAAAAACTGCCACTTTTAGCTGTGATAATTTTTCCCGTGATTTTTTAAATTTCGTCTCACGACTCAAGTCAAATCTCTTGATAAAGCAGAATAAGCAGATTGTGTCTGTTGAAACGCACTCGCTATTAAAATGCTTCAAACCTGAACAATACACTAGCTACAAGATGAAAGCAAAAGCTTGCTTCACTCTGTCAAGAATTTAATTTATTGCCTCAATTTCATTTCTCGGCTTCATTTAGCGGAAATTCGCTTTTCAGCTGTCCATAATTCACAAAAAGCAAACAAGAAGTCGGCAACACGTCGTTTCTGCAATAGAATGGCCACGTAACTTCATTTTATTGCGGGATAAAAATAAGCGGACCATAAATATCCCCGAATCCCCCCTCTCCTCTACGTATTGTTGTGATACGGTAATCGTTTCAATCGCCCGATATAGCTGTACCTATTCGTATAAACAACAATAAACATAATCAAAGCTTAGCAGACTGTGGATATTGTTTCCGTAATCCAGCTTTTAAAACACATGGTGCGTATTTGTAAATGTTAAACAATTTAATTGTTTTATCCTTTTTGTACGCAGTGGATAAATTGGCTCAAAATATATTTGCTAATCCATTTTATGCGGTACAAAGGGACAGGCTTATTTGATTTTTTTTGCAGCCAAAGGTAGGTAAACTCTGAAATTTTATTAGACAAACGAACCCTTAGTTTGGTCAATCAATACTGAGCAATTGTTAGGTAAGGAACCCCATATCATTACAAATAAAGAAATGTTTGCTTCGATATCTTGTAATTTGACGGAATAAAAAGACACGAGAAATAAAAATCACTTGTTACCATTTTACTGTGTCAAATTAAAATATATCAAATTGACAATTTCTTTGTTTGTAATGTTACGATAGACACCATGACATGATTTTGTTACTTTTTGGAAATTCACACTCATTGATTTTATATCTTCAATAATGTGAAAATGTGCGAGAGAGAAAGCTGCAGAGGGTATACAGGACCCTTAAACATACTTTTTCTTATTCAATAAGAGGGCGTTTGGGGCAATAAGTTCTACACTGCATTGACGTTCCAATTGAGGTGTACATTTCCCTCTGCAAAAGCGTGTACCCGAGCTAACACAGCTCCTTGAAGTATCGGAGCGTTTTTTAGGCCACTGGCACAGTTGCGCTAGTCATTGATGGATATTTAGCCAAAAAGCATGTTCTAGAAGTTACAATGTGTGATGAATAATATCTGAAATACTTACTTATTTCATATTACATTGGTATTATTACCTTCCTTCCCCTAACAGTAATCAAGTCTCAATAATAGAGACCTTTAAATTCAGAACGTCTTTTCGGCATCCATGCCACGTAACAATAATTGAATTTGGGTGTCGCTCCACATCATTAGCGAGCGAAGGGAGCGAAAGCGAAAGCAGAATGGAAGCGTAAGCGTTTACGCTCGGGTGCCTCCTTTTAACTTTACATGACGCTTTCTTTGTCATTTTGGGCTGTGAAAATGCTGTGAAACCTCAGAACGGCAACGACGTAGCAACCCAAGGTTTATATTGATTATACTGATCTGTTAAAGATGGGGTTTTTATGATTTTACGTACTCATATTAAATCTCATAGCAACTGTGCTATTTTAGGATTTACCGCTCTGTAGCCGAGCTGTGCAGTCAAAAATTATATTGGCGTTTGTAGTATACAAAGACACGTCCATCCTATTTTCTATTTCGTTTTAGTGCTAATGCGGATAATTCGCATTTTTTATATTGTTACAGACTAATTAAACAATTAATTAGTGCGTAACAATATAATTAGTTTAAAGTTGCAGTCTAGCCAATTTCTGCATGTTTACACTGAGTGTAAGTGATTAGGAAAAAAGCTAGAAAAGGTTCAAGTGCGGCACTGGGTGAATAAAAAACAAAAAATTATCTTTCGTCATCGTCATTAGCCCAAATAACGCCAAAAACAAAAAACTTTTTGGCGTTATTTGCGGAAATTCTACGGGTATCTAGTATTTTATAGTGTTAAAATAAGTATATTTTAAATGTTCTTGTTTTGGCAAGAAAAATGCGAAACCTTAGCTTAAGGATCAGCTAAAGAAATAATATAAACAAACCCTATCGTGCGGGATTCGTAGGTGGCCCCGTTTCCTGAAATATTTGACAATCTGTCTCGGGTTTACGATGCTGTGGTTTCCGCTGAGTATAGCGCGTGTATAATAAAGTAGATGTCATTTTCTGGTAGCTGCGATAGCTTTTCCAGGGATATTATTTTTGATCTTAGATCAAATTAAATCAGTGTGTATTTATGCTACTGTGCTCCATGGCTGTGCTTGTGTGGGGTTTACAATAATTACCAGTCATAGTAAGATAGGCGTCGATTCTGTCATAATTACGACTCACTAAACTAAACTAATATGACAAGACTAAAATTATCTGCGTCTCTTTTCATTTCAATATGAGACATAAGGATGACGACACTTTTAGGGCTGTCAAATTTAGTTTAGTTTAGATAATGGTACAACAGAATTGATACCTTTTTTTATATTTTTTTATAGTAGATAGGCTTGCGCTTGGCCGCCATCTCGCCTGATGTTAAGCGACGATGCGGTCTACGATGGAGCACGCTTGCCTAGAAGAAACCGATTCACTCTCGACTTGAAGACACCCAGATTGTAACTAACGGGGAAAACCCATTCAGGCAGCTATGAATATTTGACCCTTTATGTGTCGATAGCAGTATTAACTAAATACTTTAGTCTCTTTCCTGTCATGTTCAAATTCAAATCAATCACATTTTTCATATCGAAGTGAAAAAAATATGGAGATGTCACATTTGGATGAATTTGGCTTGCAATTTTCAATTCTTTGTATTGTCTTTGTATTTCATTTTATTCTGAATTTAGTTAAGTCTCTGATGAATTTACAGAGCCAACGTTGCTTTAAAGCCAACGAGAGAGAAGCAAATGAGAGATTCTCAAAATAATTCATGTAGGCACTTGTTAAAATTTTACTATATAATTTCTACTCGGCATCAGATATACGTAGTATACGTATGAAATCTTTGAGTACATCATTCTCGCCATCATCATCCTACATAAGTCTACTGCTTGATATACTACTCTCCCAGGGCACGATACTCCGCCCAATATAGTACAATCTGTTTCAATATGAACATTATACACGGGTAGCGTTCTACGAATCATTAAAACAATCATTTCGGAGACCTCTTCAAAGACTTCATCAGAACACTCAGAAGATCAAACGCGCGGTGTCATTTAAAAAGTCGTAATGATCTGATTTACGGTCTCTAATCTTCAATCTTTGGTTTTATTGTGAAATGTATCTAGCGTGATGTTTGTCTATTTCTTTTGATTGTACTATATCGCTGGATCACTATTACAAGGTTCTATGTTATTTTCTTACACATTCTGTCATTACAATTTAAAAAAAAATACTTTCATAAATATTGACTTAGCAGGGTTTATGCTTGAGAGAGATACTTTCACTCAAGTATAAACCCTGCTAAGTCAATATTTTATGACACTCACAAAATCTAAATTGAAATTACAGATTGTGTAAGAAAATAACATAGAACCTTGTAATAGTGAGCCAGCGATATGTCAGTTGGATTTGAGGCAGTACCGCAGTGCTAGTAAGTTTGAATGTGCGATTAATAAATATATCTTTGTTAGACTCTAAAGAAAGCTAGTAAGTAAGTTTGTGTCGGCTAAGTGGATAGCTTTATTGACTGAGTTTTTAGGCCACTAAAAGGCTTCCAAAGATTCCTAATAGTTGTTCTAAGATGAACAACCAGGACCTACAGTTAAATCATAATCAGCCTGAAGATATCCACTGCTGAACATAGGCCTCCCCCTTAGAGCTCTACAAGTCCACACTGAACGACAGCCTGCCATCTGCATCCACTGGATGCCCGCGACTTGCGACCTACGCTACCTACTGTTAAATGTACCTATCATCCAAACTACGGCTACGTTTAGTTATACAGAGTTACGCATATAGACTGTCCTAAGCCGAAATGAGGTCATAATACTCATCATTATGAACAACTTCTACCATGGGACCATCACTGAAATCGCAAAGAAGAGCAGCTGTTCCATGAATTTTGTCGGTTATCAATAACCGTTTTCTATGGAACAGCTGTTTTGCGATTTCATTGTTGGTCCCATAGTAAAAGTTGTTCTTAATGATGAGTACATTGACCTTCTTTCGGCTTAGTACAGTCTATATGCTGTCCGGGAACAATTACACACATTATACACATGCCTTATAATGAATAAAAGTTCACCAGGAGGCTTCCAGTCTTTAGACACTAGGGCTGGCCAATTAGCACTAATAGAAGAAAAACGTGAAAAGTACCAGGCTTTAAGAAAGAAGTAAAATTCTCACTTATGTTACATTCAATCTTCCTCTCTTTCAGGTGCCTTCATGTTCCAGGCAATAGAAGGTGCGAGTGAGACGGAGCGAGCGAACAACATGACGTGGGAAAGAGAAAACTTCACACAGTACCTGTGGCACAACGTCACGTTGGCGCTCAACTTGTTCAATGAAACGGCGCTCAGAGAGAAGTAAGTAGTCTTATAATCCATAATCTAGTTAATTGATTTGTGTAGATCGTTCACTTCATGTTGAACGTCACATAGGTACCTATACATATCATCATCGTCATCATCATCATCATCATCATCAGCCAGAAGACGTCCACTGCTGATCATAGGCCTCCCCCTTCAACCTCCACACTGAACGACAGCCTGCCTTTTGCATCCACTGAATGCCAGTGACTCTCACTATGTCGTCGGTCCATCTATACATATCAGTAAATACTTACTCTACAAAATTTCAAACTTGTTATTTTTGATCACTTGGTCACCTGGCTGAGTACGTAGCAGCTTGGTCACGTGGTCAGTTGCAAGGAACGCATTGTGTTTTGCACGCGCGCATGCAAAATGAAATAACTGGCCAAGATCGCGTCGACAACGCATAATTATGGTAGGGTTCCATAGCAAAAACCAAACAAATGTGGTAATTAATAGTTAAAAAATTGGCGGTTATAGTAAAATAAAAAAACTAACGAAGCTCGACACATAGTTATTTTGCTATAACTTAACGATTATTGATTAATAAATTTAGGATGAAAGTTTTTTAAATAAACTATTTGTATGGGAAGTTACAAGTTGTTATATAGTTTAGAAATTCAGGGACGGAGGATCAACTTTTAGCAATTTTTATGAAGAGTTACAGCGAAATATATTCTACATACAAAATACCTAGGATATATACAAAATTAAATATTTTGAATACTTTTAAAATTGAGATCTATACTAAACGTGTCATTGTGTAAAGTTTCAAACAATTATGATAATAAAAATAGAAGATAGAAGTTTTTGAAGAATTAGGACGGACGGACAGACGGACGGAACCTATAATTATAAGGGTTTCTGTAGAACTGCGAACACAAAAAGAAGAACTTTGTTATCTAGTGAGGTTATATAAAAAAACATGTTTGTAGGTTTTTAGTAATCATACTAATATTATAATTAATGTGAAAAGTTTGTTGGTTTGTTTGTTCCTCTTTCACGCAGCAACAGAGCAACGGATTGACCAGATTTTTCGCATGGGTATAGTTCAAGGGCTGGAGAGTGACAAGGCCACTTTTCATCATCATCATCATCATCATCACCATTTTTCATCACTACGCGGGGCGCAGCTAGTATTGTTATAAAAGTGCCTTTACAAATCTAAATTTTTGCGTGTTTGCCAAGATTCGTACAAACAATTTCACAGTTAGTAAATCAGAAAAATTTAACATTTTGTATGATTTTCTAATTAGTGTCAAGATAAATCCCGCCTGTCTTCATTTCCTCCGCTGACAACGACTTCCCGGAAACAAATCCAAAATGTTTATGAAAGACGAATTATTGATTCATTTAACGTTTTTATATTATTTCAAGGTTGCGAATTATTCAGCATTTTTGATTAAATTTTACGAACTCCTATTTCAATTCTTTGTAACAAGTCAACGAACTAGATCGCAGCTGTTGGTGAATAATTTCAATATCTTCGATGAACATCGGGTTGTAAGATAATATGTATAACAGATCTTAAATAACATGTAGTAAATTACATTATGACTCTGTTGCTCTGTTGTTGTTGTCTGTTGTTGTTGTTGTTTTTACATTGTGTCTCTCTGTTGTTTGTTTTAGTGTTTTTCAACCTTTTTAATGACGCGACCCCCTACCCTCCACTGTTTATAATATGTATTTTATTATATTAGAAATATCAAATACCAGTGGCTTTAGATATAACAGGGATTATGTTTGGCAAATACGAGGTGGAAAAGCTCAAAAATATACGTCTCTCTGACAATTAAGTCACATTTAACGCAGGATAAGCGATACATCGTCGCTGAGTCGCTGGCATCCAGTGGATGCAAAAGGCAGGCTGTCGTTCAGTGTGGAGGTTAAAGGGGGAGGCCTATGTTCAGCAGTGGACGTCTTCTGGCTGATGATGATGATGATGAAGCGATACATAGCCAAAACAGATCCTCATCATATTTTAAAACTTTTTTTTTTCTTCTTCTTTTACTGATGCTTCGCGACCCCCTTAGAGAGGCTTCCCTAGGGGGTCGTGACCCACACGTTGAAAAACACTGGTGTGTGGCAACAAAAACAAAACGGTCCATTTGTACATCGTCCAAATTATGTTTGAAAAAATCGTCCAGAGTGTAGTGACTTTCAGATTCTGATAAATTTTTGAGCCGTGGTAGCCTACTTGGGAGACCGCTAGACTTGAAAGCGTGAGGTCGCAGGTTCAAACTCCGAGCTCGTACCAATGAGCTCTTTGGATTTTATGTACGGATTTTCATACCACTGGCTTTTCGGTGAAGGAAAACATCGTGAGGAAACCTGCATACGTACGGAGAAGCAATTCAATGGGGTGTGTGAATGTACCAACCCGCGACTGGGCCAGCGTGGTGGATATGACCTAATCACCGTTTCGGGGGTAGGCTAAAAGTCCAGCAGTAAACTGTTAAAAAGGTTGATTATGATGTACGATGATGAAATTTTTGACATCATCAGTAAAGCTGCTTTCTGTTTTCACTCTAGTGATTCTGGTATTATTCACCATCATGCAGTTCTATATCCATTTATTACCAAGACTCAAGCTCAAATATTAATAATAGTGAGCCACTTAGCTGCCCAAATTGCAGGCCTTACGCCTCACAAAGGCAACGATGGTAGAGAGAGACAGAGAGAAAGTGATGAACCGAAGAAATATCGATGGCCCTGAGCGACTCCAAGTGAACTGTGGTTTTCAAGTCAGCATCCATCTCACTGAGCTGATAAGTAAAACTTTTCCAACTCTTAAGCAATACGGTAGGTTTGTTTGGAGCAGAAAGAACTGGTGCAAGAGGGGGAGAGAGTTTATGTCTTGCGGTAGGCCATTACTAGCTGATGACGATAATGATTGCTGTGAACTATTGTATATTTCCAGGATAAGCGAAGACCTATATGATTATCAACAAAAAGTAGTAGGCGCTGTCAAGCGTGGCTGGGACGGCGGCCGCTCGTCCAGACAGTGGAGCTTCTCCTCCGCCTTCCTCTACTCGCTCACTGTCATCACTACTATCGGTGAGTAGTAGTGTGCAAGCGTGGATTAACAGAATGTAGTAGGTTAGTGAAGCTTCTTTGGTGCCTTCCTCTACCCAATGGCTGTTATTACTAATATTAGATGAGTAAAAGTGAATTGTGGGCTCTGTAACAAAAACTAGCGCAAAATAGACCTAATATAGAATATGTAAGCGTGCCTCAAAAGCTATGGTGGCCAAGGATGTTTAAGAGATGACGTAGACTGGATAAGGGTTAAAGCGCCATCACAGTATAATCAGCGGATTAATTAAGTTATGGCGCAAGGACTCCAAAGTAGAATCTGGCTTCTGACAACAAAAAGCGTCCTTATGCCTATTTTCTGATTTACTGATAGCCGCTAGCTAGACCTAGATCCTTGTCTTCTGCGTCAGTAAAGCGGTAATAGGGATGGTAGGGATACCCAAAAGTCCGTTTGCTTAGGTGTGGCCTTTCTAAACGAAATAGATTTTGGATGATGATGATGCAAACGTTCTGTCAGCAGTCTCAAGTACACAAATTTGGTTTACCACGGATAAAGGTATTTTTAACAGCACCATTCACAATAACTTAAAAAGAAAATTTGCAAGACACTGTCCATGCAGCTACAACTAAAACTGTGTACAGTATTTAAGTATCTTCTCTTCTTTTTCTAGGTTACGGCCACCTTTCCCCCCGAACTAACTGGGGCAAAGTAATGACCATATTCTACGCCCTCATGGGCATGCCACTGTTCCTGCTGTACCTCAGCAACGTGGGAGAACTCCTGGCGCGCTGGTTCAAGTGCCTGTACGCGCTCGTATGCCTGTGTAGAGGCTGCCCTGGGTTCAGAAGACGGGGCAGGTTAAGACCTCCTGTAAGTTTTAGATGCGCTAATAGATATATTTTACCATCAACCATGTTATCTAGTCGTCTTAAGTTCTTTCAAAATTTCAACTTCCGTTAGTTTTTTTTTGGACTCGCGCTCTATAGGTTTCTTCACAACGGAACCCTCAGAGCACGAGTCCAAATCGTATTTGTCCGGTTTTTTTACTTCTTCTATCACCTTGTTTCAGTTAGAAATAAGTGAAGCAGAGAGCATAGAGCGGCCGCCAGGGTGGAGATCGCGGTACTCAGAGTCTGACGTCACACCGGAGTATGGCGTCGCGCCGTATTCACCATATCCCCACAGAGGGGTGCCAAGGTTAGCCATAAAAAATATTTATTTATGTCATGTAGGTTGAGTAATCAGCCTTTGTGTCAAAGTTTTTATGGCAAACAATAGCTTCTGATTTAAGGATCCAGGTAGAAATAAAAGGTAAAATAATCTGCATGATTTGATACGAAGAATCGTCACCGCTTTATGGTTGATATTCCGAGAACCCGTATGAAGCGCTTTGATTCGACATTTATTATGCGAACTGCTAGTCTATGGAATTCGGTGCCTGAGTGGGTGTTCCCCGATAGTTACAATCTGGGGTGTCTTCAAGTCGAGAGTGAATAGGTTTCTTCTAGGCAAGCATGCTCCATCGTAGGCCGCATCATCGCTTAACATCAGGCGAGTTGGCGGCCAAGCGCAAGCCTACTTATTATATGTTTTAAATGTTTATCGGGACTTATCACGTATTATTTAATATAGGTAAAAAATATGTACCTTTCGCTCGACGTTTCGACCATGTTACAATGGCCGTGGTCACGATCTGATTGAAAACTGCGGGTGTGTCCGGCGAGAAGAGCGGGTGTTTTGTTCTCCTACCCTCACTTGATCTTGAAAAATCGCAGGGCTGTCACTACGACACACAACACTGACTGTATCGGTAGATGTCCTAGTACCTACGCCGCGGTTTGTACACTTGCTCACTACGGGATTCCACGACGCCGCCAACTTAAATCCATCTTCCCGGTTGAAATTGCGATGTTTTCTAATTTCAACCGCTTCACGAACCATTCTTGAAAAATAATGTCGTTCAGTGGAGAGGACCTTCGGATCGTGGAGCTCGATCCAGTGACCGGATCCCGCCTCAAGCAAATGTTCTGCAATAGCCGACTTCTGTGTTTGGCTTTTTTTTTATTATAATAAAAAAAAGGTACGAGTATGTTTTTTAGCAGCTAAAATCTTCCAAATTCAGACTGAAATATTGGGATCCATGTATTTCCCAAAATTCATTATTCAGTTCTGTCTTTGTAAGTATGTAAACATTTATCTACATTTAGTGATTTTTTTTGCCGATATTAAAGTTTGCTCCAATTGACCAAGCTCCAATTCTTCATCACCATTGCTTATAATCGACAAGTAGGCAAGTCTTTTTCGGCCAGAAATCTCCTCAACCACCCTCAGCATTATGTTACTAATTATAGTCACCGCTTATATTTGCTTATATTTCGATCTCCAAGCCGCCTGCCAAGCGTGGGGATTATGGCAACACCCCTCTCTAAGAGGGAGGCCTTGTTCAGCAGTGGACATTTAATGGCTGATGATGTGATGCTTATATTTAATTGACCATTTTAGAGATCATACTTTTTGTTGTGAATTTCCAGGAGGCCCGAGTACCTCCGCAGCATATCAATGCCGTACCCTGCCGCCCCGCGTCCCCCGCTGCCCCCGCGTGCAGTTTCGCTCAACTACCGCACGGAGAGTGACCTGTCTAGCGAGTTCAGCTACGTCACGTTCGACGCGCAGACTATTACTGTGCCTATCAGCGTCTGCGTCACTATTATGGTGGGGTGAGTATACCGATGGGGAAGAAAGGTTCTGGAGTGGAGACCACGAACCGGAAGACGCAGCGTAGGGAGGCCTCCCACTAGATGGACCGACGACATTGTGAGAGTCGCGGGCATCCAGTGGATGCAAAAGGCAGGCTGTCGTTCAGTGTGGAGGTTAAAGGGGGAGGCCTATGTTCAGCAGTGGACGTCTTCTGGCTGATGATGATGATGATGATGATGAGTATATTGGACCCGGGTATGTCCTAAAACTGCGACCAGAACCACCGTAGGATGGGCAGCAGCGTCTTATTAGTACACGGTGAACGTACTGCGATCCCCAAGCCGCCTGCCAAGCGTGGGGATTATGGCAACTCCTCTCTCTAACAGGGAGGCCTTTGTTCAGCAGTGGACGTTTAATGGCTGATGATGTATGTGTGATGTAAGTATATTTTCCCCTTAATTTTGATAAAATAGCATCATCATCATCATCATCATCATCGTTATCAGTTCATCTTAGTTCACTGCTGGTCACAGGACTCACAGGCTACTCCAAAGGCACGCCACTCATCCGAATCTTTAGCTTTCACTTTCAGCCACTGCTAACTGTCTTATACGTATATCGTCATTCCATGTAGTCTTAAGGCGTTAAGATACAATATATACTACTGCGACCTAAAAAACTTATACTTTTCCCCCTGTACCGAGCATATTGGTACCTGGTAGAAACTTTCCTGAGCATTCCTGTATCTTCATAAGATCTTATTTTATCATCTTTGACGCCTTGAAGTCAGTTCTTTGGGCTTTCTCAAGGCTTAGCTTCGTCTACAATGCCACTAACATCTTTTTCACTCCAGTCCTCAGCTAACAATTTATGAAAATATGGCTATTGTTGTAAAAAAAAATTAGGAAAAAAGTATAAGTCTAGGTTTTGCATCATCTGGGGATGGGCAAGCATATAGTGTGAAAAAGCTAAGGTTTGAGATTTTGAGGGATCAGAGAGAGAGAGAGA
Organism: Agriopis marginaria; assembly: GCA_932305915.1. Classification (NCBI taxonomy): domain Eukaryota; kingdom Metazoa; phylum Arthropoda; class Insecta; order Lepidoptera; family Geometridae; genus Agriopis; species Agriopis marginaria. Next base: position 15,226,280 of record OW029935.1, read on the forward strand.
GAGAGAGAGTGGATCACAGAAATTCTCTAATATGTGTTTAAAGGATTTATTATTATGTATGTACATAGGTAGGTATAACAAACAAAGAAAATAAAAAAAAGCCTTAACTATTACTAATTAACATTAATATAATCAAAAATCAAAAACAAGATGTTGCCCGTGTGGTAAAGTGCCAAGAACGCTGGCTGCATTCCCGCGTTGAATTGAATTGTGTTTAAATATATTTTTAATTTATTACGCAGGTACATAATGTTTGGCTCAATGATATTTGGCATGTGGGAGAAGTGGAACCAACTCGATGGGGCGTACTTCTGTTTCATATCGCTCAGTAGGTAAGTAATAATGCTCTTCTTATTAGATACGATATAAAATGCATTCTACTTATAAGATACTAGCGGTCCGCCCCAGCTTCGCACGGGTATAGATTATAGCCTATGTCACCCGGGGATAGTGTAGCTTCCCGTCAGTGAAAGAATTTTTCAAATCGGTTCAGTAGTTTCGGAGCCTATTCAATGCAAACAAACAAACCAACAATCAAATCTTTCCTCTCTATAATATTTTTAAAAATATTCGGGACATTTTTCACACACGGTCACCTGACCCCAAACTAAGCAAAGCTTGTGATATGGCTGCCAGAGACTGATATACATGCATATATAGGTTTAAATACATACTTAAATAGATATTAACAACCAGATATATAAAAAACACAAATGTTCATTACATAAATGTTTGTCCTAGGTGGGAATCGAACCCACGCCCCCAAGCGCAGAAGGCAGGTTCACTACCAACTGGACCAACGGGCTATCTAAATATTATTATAGATTAGGTACGATATAAATAAGCATTTTTCTTTGCAAGAAAAAGGATAAGTGAAAATGGTGGGAACAATGGTACAAGACTAGGTTTAAAAGGCTCAGGTTGGGGCTAAAGACGTTGATGAGAACAAAGTTACTCAGAAAATAATGTTTTTAAAGCAACTCCTCACGGGGAGAAAACTTTAAAATGTAATCGTGACACTAAAGTAACCGTTTTATGTAAACCTGAACCCAAAGATTTTTTATATACTCTAAGCCTGTAAGTACACTTTAAAATAATTTAAAAAAAAATATAATGTTTTAGGAGGATCAAAGTATATGAGAGACCAACCTAATGTTGATTTTACCAATAAAATTAATCTTCAGGAATTACAAAAAATCATAAAACCTCGCCACACTTTTTACAATTAAAAATCGAACTAAAACTAAAAATGAAACTAAAAATCTATCAAAATAGGCTTACGCGCAATGATACGGTCTAGGATGGGGCACGCTTGCCTAGGACAAACTGATTCAATCGTGAACAACACGGAACACCGAGAACACCGGGACATGAGTCCAGGGTCTGGGACTAGCAGATCGAACAATAAAAGTGGAAACAAAGAACACTAAATCAGAGAGAGAATCACAGCACTTAGTGCGGGTTTTTAAAATATCAACTATGAAACGGTGTCGCATTTTCAAATTCAAAGTCAAAGTCAAATAATTTATTGCACATTATGCTAAATAGCTGAAAACTTATATAGACATAATGACCCAATTAGGGTATGGCAATTTATATATAATTATGGTGCAGGAACATGGAGCGGCCCGATCTGTTTTATAATGTTTTATCATTAAGAAAACTTTCTACTGAATAATAACACTTTCTAATTAATATGTTTTTAAGATTCTTTGCAAAATTTTGTTCATTTTCGTCACTCTTTAAGTCGTCAGGTAATTTATTAAATAGTTTTATGGCCATTGCATGAGGACCACTACTATGCATTTCTAACCTAGATTTTGGTATTACCAATTTATGTTTAAACCTAAGCGGATGGTTACGAGGTTTATCCGAGGTTTTCGCTGGCTGTCCGATGGGCAGGGACTGATAAGTTTTAATTTGTTTTGATCCAGTATCGGTTTCGGCGACTTCGTCCCGGGCGAGCGCGTCTACACGGAGCGCATCGAGACCTCCTTCATCGTGTGCTCCATGTACCTCATGCTGGGGATGGCACTCGTCGCCATGTGCTTCAACCTCATGCAGGTGAGCAGTTTTACCTCATGCTCGTGAGGTCGCTTCATATGCACGAGGTGACTTTGACCACGTGTGAGGTCAATTTGACTTGGATTAGCATGCAAGTGAAGTGATTTTGCCCTCATGTTGATGAGGTAACTTCATTATTGTAACGGACGTGAGATCAGGCTATAACCACCAATGACAGATTGCCGCTATGATACGGTCTGACTTACGGCATGCCGCTGCCAAGCCTAGCTAAGTTCTTGGAGAGGAAATTGTACAGCCAGCCAACAAGCCATTGATCTGTTAATTAACTTTTTGATTAGTTTCGTATTTCATCGCGTTTCATTATGCTTGTAAGTTTAAATAAAATAATAAATATTCGCGACATTTTTGCACACACGGTCATCTGACCCCAAACTAAGCAAAGCTTGTAATATGGTTGACAGAGACTGATATACATGTACATATATTTTAAATACATACTTAAATAGATATTAACAACCAGATATAGAACAAACACAAATGTTCATCACTTAAATGTTTGTCCTAGGTGGGAATCGAACCCACGCCCGCAAGCTCTGAAGGCAGGTTCACTACCAACTGGACCAACGGGCTATCACTTGGATCCCACAAATCCTCATCGGCATCGGTCTCAAATAATTTAATTATATTGTTTCAGGAGCAAGTGATACACTACTTCGCAGGAATCAAGCGAGCTCTCAAACGCATCTGCCGATGTAAGAGATGACGTAGTCGCTGAGTTGGCGTGATAACTGTACTGAGTGATTCGTTGGACTTCTTATCAGTGAATTTGAATAAAGACTTATTTATACATAATACACAAGATACCTTTATTTTCGCAATTTTTAACATCTACAATTGAAGCAAGAAGGGGCTTCAGGGGATGGGAGGTCTTCCCAAACGTTTTTTAATTAGACTGAAAATCTCGTACTAGGCAAACCAAAAACAATATGAACAGGCTTACCTCGATTTTCCTCGCTGATGAATCCAGGACGTCCTGGCACTGATGGAGAACGATATAATCCTTCGTACCCGGCACACTACGTGGTTCTTTTTGATGGTAAATGTTAATATTATTGTCAGAGCACTTGATGTTTTTCGCAGTTAGAACTTGAATGGCGCTGTGCTAGTGATGAGGTAGTTTTTCGCAGTTAGAACTTGAATGGCGCTGTGCTAGTGATGAGGTAGTTTTTCGCAGTTAGAACTTGAATGGCGCTGTGCTAGTGATGAGGTAGTTTTTCGCAGTTAGAACTTGAATGGCGCTGTGCTAGTGATGAGGTAGTTTTTCGCAGTTAGAACTTGAATGGCGCTGTGCTAGTGATGAGGTAGTTTTTCGCAGTTAGAACTTGAATGGCGCTGTGCTAGTGATGAGGTAGTTTTTCGCAGTTAGAACTTGAATGGCGCTGTGCTAGTGATGAGGTAGGTTTTCGCAGTTAGAACTTGAATGGCGCTGTGCTAGTGATGAGGTAGTTTTTCGCAGTTAGAACTTGAATGGCGCTGTGCTAGTGATGAGGTAGTTTTTCGCAGTTAGAACTTGAATGGCGCTGTGCTAGTGATGAGGTAGTTTTTCGCAGTTAGAACTTGAATGGCGCTGTGCTAGTGATGAGGTAGTTTTTCGCAGTTAGAACTTGAATGGCGCTGTGCTAGTGATGAGGTAGTTTTTCGCAGTTAGAACTTGAATGGCGCTGTGCTAGTGATGAGGTAGTTTTTCGCAGTTAGAACTTGAATGGCGCTGTGCTAGTGATGAGGTAGTTTTTCGCAGTTAGAACTTGAATGGCGCTGTGCTAGTGATGAGGTAGTTTTTCGCACGGCGCGGATGTTTTAGTTGATTGTGTTAGATTGTTACAAGCCTGTTGGCGCAGTTCTTTACTGCGCTTGTAATTGGCCATTGCCTTTCGGTGACACAGTCTAATGGTTGAAACGATTGAGCGGCAAGATTTGAAAATACGATATGACGATACAACAATTATAAAAATCTTTTGAAACTTGATGGGTTTTGTAAGCATGTATCTATTTATGGGTTCTGTTACTCAGCTTCCAGCTCTATCATCAAACCAGCTCTGTTTTGTCGGGTTCAGTGGTTCCCAATTAGTGGTACTCATACCCCCAGGGGTACACGGAGTTGGATTAAGGGGTACGCGACACGCGGCAATATCTTGACTAAGATAAGTTGGTCAATATCCCGGTATCAGTATTTCATTTTTTATTTATCATTCCTGCATTAAAGGCTTCGACCGAAATAAAATGAATGAAGCAGCCAGAAGGAGCGCATTTTTATTTATTTATTTATTTTGAAGATTAAAAAATGAGCGCCGGCGCTCACTTCGATTCAGTCTGTCTCTAGCTGTAGGAAGTGCAGCACAAGACTATTGTTACATGATAACGAAACATCCGACAAAAGTATACCTTCGTGTGCTTTCCCAAAGTGTAAATACACAACAAAAAACTGCATTTTTTTTTACAAATGTTTTGTACATGGTTATAATTAGGTGTTGAAGTATATGTCCAACGGTTTTGCCTCGTTTTTACTGAGCAAGTTCAATGGTTATGGCCCGTCTATAAATTTTATTTTGGTCGAAGATTAAAGGCTGGAGTGGACCAAATCCAGTTGCAGTCCATTGGTGTTTTAGTAAGGATCCCTATTTTTTTTGAAAATATATTATAGCCTATGTTACCCGGGGCTAGTGTAGCTTCCCAACAGTGAAAGATTTTTTAAAATCGGTTCAGTAGTTTCGGAGCCTATTCAATGCAAATAAACAAACAATCAAATCTTTCCTCTTTATAATATTAGTATAGACAAAACGGGACAAAACTGTCACTAACCTATTCTCTATGGTCATGTTTCTCAGTTCCAAAGCCGTCTGCACGAAAGCGTTCAGTTTGGTTAAAAACCGCGTCTATTGTCGAAGCTGCTTGAAACATTCATTCGGGACGTCTCCGGGCAATCTGCAAAGAGCTCCGCCTTGAGGCCGCTGGCGGGCAGTTGTTCAACTCACTCTAACCTAACTCTAGCGAGTAAGTAAACAGTAAAGTTAAGTCAGGAGTAGACTGGTTTCTTTCAGGTAAGCGTGCCCACCCTGGTAAATGCGTATCGAATTCCATGCACAGTCATGATGTGGATAAACAAAAGCCTTTCATGAATAAAAAACAAACATACTCACATGATCATTGATCAGCCCCTAAACTTCCACTGCTGAACAAAGGCCTACCTCTTAAAGAGGGGTGTTGCCATAATCCCCACGCTTAGCAGGCAGCTTGGGGATCACAGTACGTTCACCGTGTACTATTAGGACGCTGCTGCCCATCCTCCGGTAGTTCTGGTTGCAGTTTTAGGACATACCCGGGTTCAAACAAACAAACATACTCATACTAACATTATTAAGGTGAAAGTATCTGTTTATCTGTCTGTTCTTTCTGTCAAATAAAATAACAAGAAAAGTAAAAAAGTGTGTGCTTAAGACCACACGACAGCAGTGAAAACTTCATCAAAGTTGACTATATATCTCTCTCGTTCTATTAGTCGACTCGAGCCGACTTTACCCGAACGAGTATCTGAGCGTGAGGGTCACGCGAGTCAGTGCCATTTTTCACAACCCCAAAAAGGGACCAACGTGCGTAAAAATTGGCTTGCGCTTTACCTCCACCTCTCTTCATGTGCGTTGATGCGGTCTACAATGGAGCACGCTTGCCTAGCAGAAACCAATTCATTCGTAACTGGAAGACAACAAAAACAACAATAACAATAGGGGAACAATTCAGGCAGCAAACTACCCAGTTTAATGGTTCGCACAATAAAAGTCGAATCAAAGCGTTTCATTGGGGTTTTCATAATATCAATCACTAGCGACCCGCCCGCTCGGCTTCACACGAGTTTAATTTAAGCACGAAGCCGGGGCGGGTCGCTAGTTATATATATAAACTTTCCTTGAAAATGTATCTAACTGATGGTGAAAACCGCATCAAAATCCGTTGCGTTTAGGAGGAGTTAGCGGCCATACAGACATACAGACAGACGTGGAAAGCGACTTCAATTTATACTATGTAGAGATAGAGAAGAGAAGAGATAGAGAAGATAAAGAGATAGAGAAGATAGAGATAGAGATGAAACGGTGTCATTTATATAGTTCGGTCTGACGGCATAAAACAAAAGCCCAACTGATTCGCTCAAGTTCTATCACTGCTGTGCATCGCCAAGATAGTTGCGGGTAGTTGTGAAACTCTCATTCCCTGTTTCTGCCACTTACCTACATTAGGTGCTTAAAAATGCACTCCGCTTGCGCCGTCTCCGAGGAGAATCGCTGGAGCTAGGGTTCTCTCGCTGAAAGGCGAAGTAGTCACCTACTAATGTGATTTGTTGAATAAGAATTTTTTGTAGCGAAATAGCTTTTAGTTTACTTTTCAAACTCGCATTTAAAAATAGTTGGATAGCTATCCACTCAATCGTCTAAACGCAAGCGATTTTTTGCCACAGATGCAGAATCAAAAAAGCAAGAAAAAATTCAATTTAGAATTTACACTACTCTTAGAATTTGCTTTGCCCGAATGTGAATTATATGTGATATGTGCACATATCACGCAGAACAGATGGCCGATGGGGCCGAAAGGTTCACGAATGGAGACTACGGACCGGTAAGCGCAGCGTAGGACGCCCACCCACAAGATGGACAGACGACATAAAAGAGACGGCAGGTAAACACTGGATGCAGGCTGCTTCCAACCGGCCCTTTTGGAGATCGATGGGGGAGGTCTATGTCCAGCAGTGGACGTCCTATGGATGAAATGATGAATATGAACTATGTATTGTACCTATTATCACTGCAGTATGGCTCAAATAATGTGTTTGAATATAAGATATAAGATACCGCATACAGATTTCTTAAGAACTAGCTGACCTGACAGACGTTGTCCTGTCTTAGAACTGTGAAACACGCAAAGTTAAAATTGTAAATATAATTTTTTACACTTTGGGTTACATTTTTGATGTTTTAGTAAGGATCCCTATTTATAAAAAAAAAAATTGCCTATGTTACCCGGGGATAGTGTAGCTTCCCAACAGTGAAAGAATTTTTCAAATCGGTTCAGTAGTTTCGGAGCCTATTCAATGCAAACAAACAAACAAACAATCAAATCTTTCCTCTTTATAATATTACTAGTAAGCCGCCCCTGCTTCGCACGGGCGAAGCCGGGATATATAGCCTATGTCAACCGGGGATAGTGCAGCATCCCAACAATGAAAGAATTTTTCTAATCGGTTCAGTAGTTTCGGAGCCTATTCAATGCAAACAAACAAACAAACACACAATCAAATCTTTCCTCTTTATAATATTAGTATAGACTAGCGGTCCGCCCCAGCTTCGCACGGGTATAGATTATAGCCTATGTCACCCGGGGATAGTGTAGCTTCCCGTCAGTGAAATATTTTTTTTAATCAGTTCAGTAGTTTCGGAGCCTATTCAATGCAAACAAACAAATCTTTCCTCTTTATAATATTAGTATAGATTAGTATAGAAGTATAGATAAGAAGGAATGAAACAACGTGGGGTTATTCAAAAGTCTAGTTAATAGATTCTTAAAGGATCCAAAACGTAGTTTTGATGCCACTGGTATTATAAGTATTCATGGGCAATTGTGCCTGCTTACCATCAGGCAGCCCGTCTGCTTGTTTGCCACCTAAGGCATAAAATTACTGAATATAATACTGAATAGTTTTTTTCCGGTTCTACTTCTGCTCAATTAATATATCCAATCCAAATGGCTCAAAAGTTCCAGCTCCCGTCTAACGAGCTGTAATCCATCCCCAGGAGTACGATTTAGAACTAAACTCAAAGTGGGTGAATTAGTGAGTTCTTTAATGCAGAAGAACTGCAGTTGAACAAGCCTCATACATCAGCGAGGAAGTTTGAACGCTACGGGAAGAGATTCATAGGGTGCATTATTTTGTGAACTGATCATCGACAACGAGTGCGGAACTATGGACGGTCTAAGTTTTTTCAGCTGCGACAGCTGCATTGTACAGAAGTAAATTAGAAACGCAAATTCTGATCTTTTGTTTGTCAGGTTTTTGAACGCAAGATTCTACAATCTTACGTTTAAGAACATAGCTGGTGGTAATGAAATGTTGAAAGAAAATGTTTATCAGCTCTAAAGTTATTAATAATATAAATCATCATCATCATCATCAGCCAGAAGTCGTCCACTGCTGAACATAGGCCTCCCCCTTTAACCTCCACACTGAACGACAACCTGCCTTTTGCATCCACTGGATGCCAGCGACTCTTACTATGTCGTCGGTCGGTCGGTCGGTTCAATAATATAAATATTTAATTGTAAAAAAGCTGCATAAAAACATTTTCTATTATGTCGGGTTCCGATAACCGATGGGGAAGAAAGGCTCTTGAGTGGAAACCACGAACCGGAAGACGCAGCGTAGGTAGGCCTCCCACTAGATGGACTGACAATATTTTGAGGGTCACTGGCATCCAGTGGGTGCAAATAGCAGGCTGTCGCTCAGTTTGGAGGTTAAAAGGGGAGGCCTATGTTCAGCAGTGGACGTCTTCTGGCTGATGATGATGACTTGTGCATCTTGTTGCTTAGATGTACAAAACGTTTCTTCTAAGCTGTGTTTTATTTAAATCTCGACTGTATTTCCGCTTGAAAGTACAACAACTTGCGACGCTACAAGAAATACGCTAGAGATTCACCTAAGAAACAATTTTGAAGATTAACTTCTCGAAAGTGATTGAAGTGCTGCTTGATAGTCAAATCTTTTTAACCCCCGACGCTAATAGATGGTGTTATACGTTTAACGTATCTGTCTGTGGCATCGTATCTCTCAAGCGGCTGAACCGATTTTTTTAATGTTGTTTTTGTTTAAAAGGTGGCTTGATCACGAGTGTTCTTAGCTATGATTCAAGATTTGTTCAGCCGTTTTATAGATTAAGAGTGTAACCTGATTTCTCCCTAATTCTATGTATTAAGGAATAATGCAGTTTTTAAATAAAAGTACGTTTTTCCACTTAACTTCGGAGAGTTTTATTAAATTGAAAAGGAAGCTATACAATTAAAAGCCAGGGGAGTTCCTGGAATCACTAGTAATTATATAGTTACGGGACGGTGGTGTCGTTTGGTCGAGTTCAACGGGTTAGTTAAATTTAATTTTTAAGTTAAAGTGACGAGTAAGTCCAAGACTGTTGCCGTTTCTTGAAGTAATAAACAAGTGGGATTCGTACCTGTCCACTCCGCCTACCCTTGGAGTGTAAGAGGGAGCTCTCGGGCAGCCTTGTCTCCGAGACCGGAACGGTGGATACCGGAACAGTAGATACCGGAATATCCGGAAACAGTAGTAGGGGTAATGTAGCTTCAACGGTCTCCAGGACAGTAGTAGGGGTAACGTTAGCTTCGGGGTATCCGGAACCGTAGTAAGGGTAATATTTACTTCAGAGATATCCAGAACCGGAGTAAGGGTAATATTCGCTTCAGAGTTAACCAGAACCGGAGTAAGGGTAATATTCGCTTCAGAGATATCCGGAACAGTGATAAGGTTAGGTCAGCTTCGGGGTCTCCGGAACGGTAGTAAGGGTAATATTCGCTTCAGAGATATCCGGAACAGTGATAAGGTTAGGTCAGCTTCGGGGTCTCCGGAACGGTAGTAAGGGTAATATTCGCTTGAAAGATCTCCGGAACGGTAGTAAGGGAAATTAACTTCGGGGCCTCCGTAACAGTAGTAAGTAATGTCCATTTTAGGGGTCTCCGTAACAGTAATAAGGGTAATGTTCCCAGCGGGGATCTCCGTAACAGTAATAAGGGTAATGTTCACAGCGGGGATCTCCGGAACAGTAGTAAAGGTTGAGGGTCTCCGGAACAGTAGTAAATAAGGTCCAATTAACGTCGGGGGTCTCCGGAACAGTAGTAAGTGTCGGGGGTCTCCGGAACACCCTTTCGGGTTATTTATCAACGATAGTGCAGGCGGAACGCCGCAGCTGGGCTTCCTCGGTTGGTCGCGCAGTGGGCAGCGTCAGGAGGCTTCCCTCGTGCTTGGCTCTTCACAAATTTATCACCTTTTCGCCACGAAACCGGAACGCAGAATTGCCACGACTTCTCAGCTCGAGTTGAAAATGTCATTGTTTTTCTACGGAGGGGACGCCTTGGAATCGACTTGTGTCAACGCAGTACTACAATCGATTGTAAATCGATTAAACTGTAATTTTTATAATTTCTGCCTCAAATTCCTTTTGTATTGGATTTCATTTAAGATAACAACAGTGTCCAAGTAATTAGAGTTTATTATTTTTTAACTTTCATTTTGGGAATGTCGGTACTGTACCCTAAAAAAAAAAAAAAGATTGTTCCTTTTTAGTTGATTAGTAATTTAATCGATTTTCTAAGGTAAATCCTTTAGTCACGCTCTATTTTGCGATAAGCCTATAGAAGCCGAGGACAATGGCCGCTCGTGGACTGCAATCTCAGCGCGGGAGTTTTCAAAAACATCACCGTGTGAGGGGAAGTAAATTAAATTGAAAAATGCTTAGAAAACGATGCTACAAGAGGTCTTATCGTGGATATCAGCCAGACGTCCACTGCTGAACATAGGGCTCCTTCTTTAACCTCCGTACTGAACGATAGCCTGCCATCTGCATCCACTGGATGCCCGCGACAATCATAATGTCGTCGGTCCATCTAGTAAAAATTGTTCAATTTATAGTTTTATATTCCTTCACTTTTATGAAGTTGCAGAGAGACGTTGAACTCGATGCTGCTGGCGGGTGGAGGCGTGATCGCAGCTGATAGCTTCCAAGCGCCCTTACATTTATATTATCTTTCCATCGTTCCAGAAAACAGCGTCTCATAACGAGCGTCATCTAGATCTCTGAAAAATCTGATTTCCTTCTCAAACAGATACTTATTCATTTTTCCTCGAAACGCTAAGAGCTTTTCGAGCCAGATGTTGCTACCAGTTGGCGTGAAAGAGAATTTTTTAGATATCCAAGAACCAAGATTATGCTAAAATTATTTTGGAATTTCTGTAAAACAGAGACTTGTCTAGGGGCAATGATATACAGGGTTATGCGAAAAGTGTGTAGCCGACAAAGGTTCATCATTAATCATATTATATTTCCGAAAGAACAGCACATACAATTCCTTAAAGACATACAATATAGAAAAACACAAACAAAGAAGTCTGCAGTGGGCCCCAAACTAGGCAAAGCCTATCTTGGGTACCCGGAAAGATCAGAGCATACGTAATTCCAGAATTAGCGCTGAATTAGCGCTGTCATAATATTCATCATTGAGAAAAACTTTTATAATGGGACCAGTGGGCTTACTCTTGACACTCGATTTCAATCGTAATTTGGGATTGGGATCGAAAACATGCTATTTGGTACTCTTCAATCGCGTCAAGAGTACCTAAAGCGTCGAGTTGAGTCGATTTTGTTTAGTTCCATAAATTCCACCATTATCGGTTCCAATCGTGCGCTAGTTTAGAATTCAAGAGTACCAAAATTGCGTGTTTTGGATCCCAATCACAAATTACGATGAAATCGAGTGTCAAGAGTAAGCCCACTGACCTATCAAAAATCAGTGGAAATCGTGCAATGTGCGATTCACGCGATCTTTCTTGCCTCACAACTGCAAAATAAGGAATGAGCTACCCAGCTAAAGGCTTCAACATGAGATTTCAAGGATGGACCTAAAGAAACGAGCTGGCAAATCATCGACAACGCTTTTAGTGTTCACATAGTCCATAATATAATAGTGTTCTTAACATCAGGTGCCCTGCATGTCAGTTTTCAGCCGTTTATATATAAAAAAAAAACATTATTGCTCTCAAAGATGAAGACCGCTCATAAACAAAGTCGACGTGCGACTGAGTTCAGAATGGTGTCAAGTGGTGACATCACTAGCCCTGTCCTTACGAAGGTCATTGTCAACGATCTTTTTAAAGTACACGTTCAAAACCGACGCCTGTAAAAGGCAGGACGACCTGTTTCCAAAATTAGTCTGTCAGTGTCGAGATCAGCCCTAAATGTCGTTAGGGATTGTCGAGCATGCGCCATCGTTCCCGGCTGGTATTGTGCTTGAATTTATGTTCTACCTCTTCACTGGCTAATCATTAGCATTTAGCTCAGAGTAGCAGTAAGGGCTGTGTGACATCTGGCTGAACTGGTAGCTATCCTGGGGTGCGTTTACGGCACTTATCCAGCTTAAAACTTATACTAGATAAACGTCAAAACACCCGTTCACAGACTCCACGAGGTGAAAAATTAAACCGGTTAAAATTTAAACTGCCCCGTTTACGGGCGTACGCTTGTATATGTTTTCGCCTGACTATATTACATTTTATCTACCTTTTGAGGTCGCTAAATTTTCGTCTGCTGTCAGATTGACAGCTGTTGAGCAGGTTGAGCTGTAGTTGACATTATTTTTGTTTGTTTTATTCGAATTTGACAGCTAGTATTGACATAAAGCTAGACACCGTTCAGCGAACCTCCGTTAGTTTAATTTTTAGCTGGTGAATAATTCGCTGACTACGTAAACGCACCCCAGTCCTCGTAGCACTTGTGGGTTCGGTTCATGTTACTTTTACTGTCCACGCTCAAACAAAGAACCGCAAAGAACTGCAGACGATGTTGCTGCCTTTTTTGCATATAGAGTATTAGTTAGTGTACGTGAAACATTAGTAAGTGTGTCTTACTTACAGTTTTGGCGTTTAGCGGTTAAGCAGTAGTGAAATAATGACCGTGACCCACAGTTTACATCCAACTTACGGCAGTATTCTTTGTAAATGTCTGTCTGCCACTATGGCGAAGTCAACACAATCACTGGAGACCCATCCAAAAACTGACTGGCCCTTATAAACCTTTAGATCAGGAACCACATACATTTCAATAAAATACAAAAGACGTCTTCTATCAATTCTGTTAAAAAAGGTGTATGCAAAATTTGAAGTAGATTGGACCAAGGAATCACGTTGTCCCATACAAACTTTGCCACTATTTGCACCCCCTTAGGGGTAGAATTTCGGAAAATTATTTCTTATCGGATGCCTACGTCATACAAAGAACACCCACCAAGTTTCAGGTCTCTACGATCAGCGGTTTAGACTGTGCGTTGATCCGTCAGTCAGTCATTCAGGACAAAGCCTTTTATATGTATATATATAGAAGATATAAGTATATGCCAGGAACGGTACCAGGCAACCTAAAACCTTAGACTTTAGGGTTGGGTTACACCTATGACTTCAACGTCAGTGATTAAATGAGTTCTCACCGGCTATTCTTGTGAATGCCAAATTATTTCTATCTCCATCGCACATGTGTCATTTCAATGAGAGCGAAGAAGACCAAATAATATTGCTAGTCCTGGAATAACCCACCTGCAGTTTAATGCAGCAAAAATGATTAGGAAAATGCCAGAAAAAATATTGTTTGGTTTTACAGCGTTATCACGATAATTATAAATAGTGTGAATTCTCTCCATCCTCATGAAAAACTAATTAGCCGTCATGAAACTATGGTTGCATACGTATTTACGCACATAACTACCTAACGAATTATACCTTTATGAAGTTTTGTTGGTTGATGCAGCGTAGGTAAGCCTCCCACTAGATGGACCGACGATATTGTGAGAGTCGCGGGCATCCAGTGGATGCAGGTGGCAGGCTGTCGTTCAGTGTGGAGGTTAAAGGAGGAGGCCTATGTTCAGCAGTGGACGTCTTCTGGTTGATGATTATGATGATGATGAAGTTTTGCTAGTTTATGCTTTTCTTTAAGGATTCTAGGACACTAGGGAAACCACCATCGCACTAGCCGCCACCGCCTGAAGGCTCATCCACACATCATAGATCAGTGGAAATCGCACACTGTGCGATTCACACAATCCTTCTTGCCTTATACCTGCAAAATATGGAATGAGCTACCTTCTACGGTGTTTCCGAGAAGCTACAACATGGAGTTCTTCAAAAGGCGAGTTAATCGAGTTCTAAAGGGTCGGCAACGTATTTGTGATGCCTCTGGTGTTAAAAGAAAGAAAGAAAGAAAGAAAACAAGACAAAGGCAAACAACAACAAGACAAGACAAGTATCCGTAGGCGACGGTGACTGCTTACCATCAGCCTGTCTGCTTGTTTGCCACCTATGGCATAAAAAAAAACTGAGTGGAAGCTCAAACACCCTTGTAAGCGTGTCAGTTTGTATTCGTAAGACGTACCATGCGTTTCCGTCCATCATCCATACTGAGTCTTTATCATGACCACCCGAAGATTAATCGTGACATTTGTTCGCCGGTTCGACGGGGGCCTCATTTGAATAACGGGCCCCCTTGAATAACTCGGGGCCCCGAGGCAGATGGAATAAATATTAATATCGGAATAAAATGAGCCTAATGATGCTCGACTTAATAACAGATCGTTTCAGCACGACTGAGGAATGATAAACTTGTGGAATGTAACGACTTTAACGCGTAATGAATTTATTTAACTAATTTCGGACCTTTTTGTTTGGCAAAGGATTTATTCACTCAACCTCTTTTGCTGAAAATTTAATTATTATAATTTGTAGAAGGTAGTAGATCTGTGGTAGAAGTGCTCGTAGCGTATCTTGACATAGAACTCTGGCATTGATTATTGATTGATTGAACACTTAAATAATTAAATAAGAGTGATTTCTCGATTCATACTTTATGTTGTTAAATAGAAGGAAATGTTACATATTATATACAGAAATAACAATGAATGTACATGCCCTCAGCATATGACTAATGGAAGGAACTAACTACTAAGAAATGGGTTTCCAACACCCAGTTTGGCAGTTAGAGCTAGTAACAATTTATAATGTACATTTCTTGTATAAATAATTTGAATTTTGAATTGATAGCTGAGTGCTGCGGTAATTTGGATGGTTCCTGCAATAGGAATAGTAGTAAAATAACAATAAAGTTATATGATTATTTACGGGATATTTATCGTGAATAATCATATAACTTTAGTGAACAACCGCGATAGTTTAAAAGAATGTTTTAAAATAACATTATTCTCTTCGACTTGAGAACCTCTTTCTTTTCGTCGGTTAAAATATATGTTTGTTTTATAGAGTTAGTATGACCACTTAGCTTTTACTAAGTTTATTCACTTCTTAGGGATCGCTACGTGAATTACTTACTTCATTATTAAATTCAACTTTCTTTTTTGTTAGGTTAT
Source organism: Agriopis marginaria (assembly GCA_932305915.1). NCBI lineage: Eukaryota > Metazoa > Arthropoda > Insecta > Lepidoptera > Geometridae > Agriopis > Agriopis marginaria. Next base: position 15,241,535 of record OW029935.1, read on the forward strand.
AAAAGCTAGTTTGTACGATATTTCAATGTTTATTAGATACATTTTGTTTGTTATTCAGTTCAGCTTGAATGCCAAGCTGACTAACCACAAACATAAAAAAGAACTGCCAATAACTTCCGTTCCCTAAAACTAGCCGCTGATATTCGAACGGGAAAACCTCGCTGCAGTTTTTGAATTTGAACCTTGTTGAGTAGGTATTTTGGACATTTTTAGCCAGTGGTTCGTTTTCCATTCCCTAATTCTAATTTCCTTTGGGGAAATTCTCCGTGACACCGAAAAGAAAAGTCAGTTTTCCCGATAAGCATTGTGTGTGTGCGGTCACAACCCTTTATAAGCTGGACATTTTCAACTTCGGGTATTTTCGGGCACCTTCGGGATGTCCCGATAACTGACATTGACATATTTTCTCCTGTCATATTCACAATTTTGCACAGAATCAGCTGGAAAATGGTTTCGGAACGGGTTTTATCTGGGGACCTTTAGCCACAGTGGGCTATTTTTGATGAATAGATGAATTATGCAAAAAGGACGACAGATGTCTTGAGGAGCTAAATGATTGGGGGATGACGGTACTGTCGGTCACTTAAACTGTTCAGCGAACTTATTTTCAGGCTTTTAGTAATGTCCATAGAGAATATAAATACTACGTAAGAGTCATACCTCTTGTTGAAATCATAGATTCAGTATCCTCTACGGTTGAAATGGATATTGGGAGAGACGCTGTCAGAAACAATGTTGATAGTTCTAGAACAAAGATATCATACTATAATAAGTATTAGATCGTTGCTCTAGAATAAGTCCGGTCGAATTTTAGAATTTGAAATTTTAAAATATGTATATGTCTCTTTTTATACAATACCTAAACCCCGTCGAAGTATTTATTTGTTCTGACTGCTGGAATAACATTGCAGTCTTTTGCAGTATTAGGTATATTATATTATTAATTTGAGAATACTTTTTTTACAACAAGCTTTTTTTCACTGTTTCAAACTATCACGGTTGTTCACTAAAGTTATATGATTATTTACGGGATATTTACCGTGGTAAGGTTGTGGAATGAGCTCCCGATATTTCGGCGCAGTTACATGAACCATGTTCACGGGAAGACTGAAGAATGCGGGTGGTTGGTAGAACAGTTAAAAAGTTAGGTGCAGACATAACGATCTACCCTCTTTCTTAGTCTTTTGCTACGGTTATCACTGGAACTCGAACCTAAGTCCCGACAAAACACACTCACTGTATCACTGCGTATAGTATTTTGAACACATTTTGAACGCGAATATCGGGAGCTCATTCCACAACCTTACCACGGTAAATATCCCGTAAATAATCATATAACTTTAAGCTTTTTTTCGTATTCTTCACAGCAACCCATATCATGATGGTAGATAAGAAATGTTGTCCACCATCATGGGGCGTCCGTCATATTGAGTTTAGTGTAATATCATTTAATTTTTAGGGTTCCGTACCCAAATGGTAACTATATAGGTAAATGACTATGTTAAACTGCCTGAAATATTAATGGATTCGTCCATAAATATTTCAGGTAGCTGCGTTAATAAATAATTATTAATGAATTAATTTGACATATAAAATACTGACATAATAATATATTGTAATACATTTTTGATCATAACATTTTTAATTGAATAAGTTATTATTTAATTTGAATTATGTACACATAATAATATTATTAACATAATTATACTGTTTATATAAGTTTATATACATCGAAGTAGAAAGTGTACTGGAGAAGTTTGACTTGTAACTATGGAGTTATTAATAAAGAATTGTATTGTATTGTAACTGGACCCTATTACTAAGCCTACGGTGTACGTCTGTCTGTCTGTTTGTCCGTCCGTCTGTCTGTCCTACCAATTAACGGCTATATATTATGAACCGCATAGATAGACTGTTGAAATTTTCACAGAATATGTAACGTTACGGTGGATTAACTAACATATAATAAAAAAGTCAAAAAGTAAAAACGAAAGGGTGGTCGCCATACAACCAACGTAATTTTTAACGTATTTTTGTATTAGCTCTAATGTAAAAACGGTAATACGTACAAGCGTCAAACTTGGCATGATTGTAGTACACACTCTAAAGTATAACAAAAAAATTATAAATAATGGCCAAGTACGAGGCCGTTGTTACCCTTTGGTAACGGAACCTTAAAAACACGTAAAACTGAGGGATAAGTAGTATAAGTACTTACATCTTAGTTTGAAATATAGTTTCGCGACAGCCAGTATCAAGGGCCTTCCGCAAAATCCTTTCTTCCACATAAACTATCCGCAAAGTGCCCAGTTCAACGGTTCTACTCCATTGCCGCTATTTCCTTTGATATTCCAGTAATCGAACTGGACACGAAACCCCGCAGTTACTCGCACTAACTACCATTTAACCTGTGGTTATACTCGTAGTTTGGTGGATATTCGCCAAAGAACCAGAGTCACCGACATAGCTGTTAAAATTTGCAAGTTGAAGTGGCAATGGGCAGGCCACATCGCTCGAAGAACCGATAACCGATGGGGAAGAAAGGTTCTGGAGTGGAGACCAGGAACTGGAAGACGCAGCTTAGGGAGGCCTTCCACTAGATGGACCGACGACATTGTGAGAGTCGCGGGCATCCAGTGGATGCAAAAGGCAGGCTGTCGTTCAGTGTGGAGGTTAAAGGGGGAGGCCTATGTTCAGCAGTGGACGTCTTCTGGCTGATGATGATGATGATGATATACTAGTAGTAACTGTCATTGAATCTTTGATTATTCTCGTGGTTACTGCTTAGTAACTGCTAACTGTTGGCTATTTTAGTAAATCTTACGTTGGAAACTAAAGCTTGTATTGGACAATACAAAATTGCGAAAATCAGAACGTAAAGTTCGTGGTATTAGCTCTGTTACCAAAGTAGCACAATAAGCCGTTTAATATACAGGGTTACGCGGAAAGGGTGCACTAAGCCGAAAGGGGTTTGTTTAAAGCACTGTCTGTGTCTATACACGTGTCAGCTGTGGACTAATTTTAAACGCAAAACGTATCATACCATAAGGGTGCAATACAATGATGCTTTTCGCATCCTCATGAAAAAAGCACGTTATTGCAGCGCGTCGGGCATGTTCGCCGATGCACGGGTTCCGGATTTCTTTGCTGTCATCAGATCCAGAGTGGCTTCCTTCTGGGCTGGGCTGAGGAGATCGAAGAACGGCATATTGCAGTGCATGGGGGACTACCTTGGTAGCCCGATTTTTAAATCGTGGCTGACAGTGCACCGGAGTGCGAACCGAAAATGACTGTGATATTTCTATAATTTTAACAATTTTATATTATTATTGCATTTTTAACTATGAAATATTTCAAATTTTCTTTTGTAACTGTAACATATGTGTAACAATATGGGTTCCATGCCTGAAATAAATACATTTTATTTATTTTTATTTATTATTTATTATACTCGACATTATGAACAACTTTTAATTCCTTTGCCCATTTTTCTATCGGACTGCCAGGGCAGGCACGAAAAATCGGCATCGTTTTATGGTTGATATTCCGAAAACCCGTGCGAAGCGCTTTGATTCCACATTTATTGTGCGAACTGCTAGTCTGTGGAATTCGCTGCCTGAAAGGGTGTTCCCCGTTAGTTACGATTTGGGTGTCTTCAAGTCGAGAGTGAATCAGTTTCTTCTAGGCAAGCGTGCTCCATCGTAGACCGCATCATCAGGCGAGATGGCGGCCAAGCGCAAGCCTATCTGTTATTAAAAAAAACTTTGACAACAAGATCAACCCTGAAATTGCGAAAAAAAATATTGTTGTTTCATACATTTTGTCGAGTGTCAATGATCATTTTCTATGGAACAGCTCCTGGTTGTTCATCTTAGAACAATAACTATTAGGGATATTTGGAAACCTTTTATTAGCCTAAAAACTCACACAATAACGCTATCCACTTAGTCGACACAAACTTACTTATGAAAAAAATTAAAATGAAATGAAAATGTTTATTAGCCAGATTTGCATCCATTATTACACATTGTTAGAATACATTTATAAAATTCAAAAATTACAGAAAATTAAAAATTGAAACAGCATAAATACAAAATAATTACTTAATTAATGGCTTTCTTTAGAGTCTGACGAAGATAAAGAAATTTTTTTTCTATATGCGTAGCCCTGTATAACAAAGAGGCCAAACCTTGTGTTAAATTAACAAGTTGGATGGTACTCTAAAACAAACTTTGGAAACATATGTGTCATTTGAGACACTGCCCTCTTTGGTTTCCCATTCAAACGTGATCCAAAATAGTCCAGACCACAGAACACTTTATTTGGTAATCAAATAAGACCTTTCACTGCCGGTATTGCTCAGTAGCACGTCTACCGCGAGAGCAGGAAGTCCGGGATTTGACTCCGGACCAGGCAGTTGTTCAAATAATTAATTTAGCTATGGCTAAAATTTGCTGTTCCATAGAAAACGGTCATTTGTACTCTATGAATCAGCTGATTTTTTTTCGCGATTTCAGGGTCGGTATCATAGTAAAAGTTGTTTATAATGACAAATACAATGACCTCCTTTCGGCTTAGTACAGTCTTTATGCGTAACCCTACATAAAAAAACACCTTTTACTTGTTATCTGCAAAATAAAAAACTGTTCGACCAACCACCCGCATTCTTCAGTCTTCCCGTGAACATGGTGCATGTAACTGCGCCGAAATGTCGGGAGCTCATTCCACAACCTTACCACGGTAAATATCCCGTAAATAATCACATAACTTTAGTGAACAACCGTGATAGTTTAAAACAGTGTTTTGCAAAATAAAAACTTTAATAAACATCTAACAATTCTAAACCGAAGAGGAATAGGGTTGTACATAATTTTCCCCGTTCACAATACCCTGGCTGTCCCCCGCCGAGCCGCTCCGAGATTTATGACGTAGTTTCCGCTTTGGCAGGCGAATCCGCAGGATGTACTTAGTAAGCATTTATTGAATATACGATATGCTTGATAAACAAATAAACAGACAGTCCGTAATGTCCGTAAAGAAACAGTCCGTTTGTATGTTTTATATTGATAGTTAGTATAGGGAAAACTAGTAAACTGTATGTTTTAGTAACGATAACAAAAGTATGTTATCTACATACACAAAAATGAATTCCTATTTACTTTGGTCACGCCATATCTTGAGAACGACTTTACCGATTTCATTCCAAATTTTTTTAAGTTTTCTAATATTTGGGGAAGGTTCTTACGTAAAGAAAAATCAAGAAAATGAAACTTCAGAAAACTTAAGAGCCTCTTATACCAAATTAGACGGTTTTAAATCAATTTTATTCAGTTAAATTACAATATTTATTAGTAATATTATATATTACAATATTTATTAGTATTATTATTTTATATATTTATTAGTATTTTTTTCCAGCTCAAAAGCTGGATAAAAATACATGTCACAGATACATCTGTGTTTGAGTTTATGATTTGGTTTAAAACACGACAGAATAAACTTTCCTCGATCAAAAAAAAATCTGAAACAAAGTCGACTTAGTAAATTTTTTTCATTTTATGCTCTAATGAAAGCTCGTAACAACCTGGAAATTGCATATACTGAAAGGCAATTTTATTCAAAAAAAAATTATGTGTATAGATTTTTTGATTTTTAGATTTTTTGTCGTTTTTTAGTAAAATTAAAAGCATAAAAAGGACGCGAGAATTTTGGCGCGCCGCGTTCAGTGCCGCGCCAGGCGTCATCGAGGTCGGACCTATGCTCGTTTTTGTCGTTGCACTCCCCCCGCGGGCGTCCTGACTCTAGCATGGCAATATACATCGTCGCTATAACTTGGCGGGGGCTGAGGGAGCGTTTTGTTGCCTACGCGACTCGGATAACCAACCGTTAACGGCGATTTTAACTTCGCACGTTTGACAGTTCTATGACAAGGCAACGTCTGTCGGGTCAGCTAGTTGCATATAATTAAAATAAATAAAATTGATTTTGCAGTTACGCAGTTGAGTGAGAACAAACGGTTAGGTGTCCCAACTTAGGTTCCGAAACTTTTTATGGCAAATCGTTTGCATTTCAGGCTGTTCAATTGTGGAAAGCGTTGCCCGTGCATATTAGACACGCTCCATCGCTCGCTGTTTATAAAGACCTTGTAAAGAAATTTTATTTGTCGCAATTGCCACCTTGTTAGCGCTGTTGTTGTTTATTTAACTGCTCATATTGATAGATTTTATATTTTATGTATTAGTATATTATCGTAATTTTAAGTAATATAAGTATTAGTATGTATTGTTATTAGAATGTACGGTTTATATTATAACTATATCACATTATTTCATATTGCACGCCCCGCCTTCTACCTCCTGTATAAATCCTCTCCATCCTAAGGTTGCCTGGAAGAGATTGCTCTTAGCGATAAGGCCGCCGATTGTTGCACTAGTTTTTAAGCTGTTTTATCATGTGTATGAAATGTGTGGTGTGAACAATAAAGAGTTTATCTATCTATCTATCTGTCTATCTATCTTTACTGTTCAACTGGTGGGACCATGAGCGTGTAGTAGATGTGCAGTGTTCAACTGTTATTTAGGTTTGAACCAATAATTATAACCTCTGGAGGGTCGTGGTCCAAGTAACGATAGCTAAAATGTATAAATTACCTGATCGTTTCCGTGGCCCGGTTAATACGTTAAAGTATAGCCTTGGTCGTAATGTAAAATACCAGTCTTATAAATCTTTCAAGCCAACACCCAAATTCCGTATAAAATATACCAAATGAGCGCCGCTGAAAATCACCATAATAATCCCTTCACACGTTCATTCTTTACATTTTACGCCTGCGAGTTTTGTTATTCTCTCAAAAATGTTACAATAAAAATTATACTATTGAGTTTATTTTATTAGCCGAGCGAAGCGCAGTACCGTGTAGGAAATAGTCATAATAACACTGTGTAGATGGACTAGATCTACAACGGGTCTTTTTTTTGTTATTAATAATAAGCTTGCGCTTGACCGCCAACTCGCCTGATGTTATGCGATGATGCGGTCCACAGTGGAGCACGCTTGCCTAGAAGAAACCGATTCACTCGTGATTTGAAGACACCCAGATTGTAACTATCGGGGAACACCCATTCAGGCAGCGCATTCCACAGACTAGCAGTTCGCACAATAAAAGTGGAATCAAAGAGCTTCGTTCGGGTTTTTGGAATACCAACCATAAAGCGGTAAAGCGGGTCTACAATAGTTCCAAAAGAGTGTAAAACAAATTAACAATGGGTCTGTAGATTTCCGACGATAAAAAATACACGATAGGTCTATATGTGTACGACGAAATACGATATGGCTTCAGTTGAGATTCGTATCTACGATAGTTGTAAAACCAGTCTACAACAAATTTACGATTGGTCTATGATATATTTACGACGAGTTACGATATGCCTTCTATATAGATTCGTGGCTACAATAGTTACGACATGTCTACAACAAATATAATAGGTCTATTCTACAGGTTTACGACGGAATACGATATGCCTTCCATTGAGATTCGTATCTACGATAGTTGTAAAACCAGTCTACAACAAATTTACGATTGGTCTATGATAGATTTACGACGAGTTACGATATGCCTTCTATATAGATTCTTGTCTACGATAGTCCTTCGACATGTCTTCAACTAATTTACGTAAGGAATAATTATGATAGGCTTACAACGAGCTATGCATGCTTTCCTTTGAGATTCGTATCTATGATATTTTTAAAACAGGTCTACAACAAATTTACGATATGTCTATGATAGGTTTACGACGGGCTACGATATGCCTTCCATTAAAATTCATATCTACGATAGTTCTAAAAAAAAAAAAAGATTCGTATCTATGATACTTTTAAAACAGGTCTACAACAAATTTGCGATATGTCTATGGTAGGTTTACGACGGGCTACGATATACCTTCCATTATGATTCATATCTACGATAGTTCTAAAACAGGTCTATGAAAATTACGATAGGTCTGTGATAGGTCTACGACGGATTACGACCAGTCTACGATACATCTACCTATGGCTTTCAGGTCTAGGATAGGTGTTCAACAGATTTATCATACGTCTTAATACGTCATAATCCTTACCAAAATCCTAACCGAGTCATTTGTACTAGCCACAAGACCAAAAGAAACAAGTCTAAGCCAAAATCATACTCCAAACAACGTTCATCTCTCCAGAGGATAAGTCAAAAGATTAATGTCACCGTATTTCACGAGGACTACTCCCCTACATTTGTTAGCAAGAAATCTTCACTATGGATTAGAAAAGGCGAGAAGTACAACTTCAAAAATTATGCAAATGTGTAACAAAATGCAGTAGGTAGCGTATATACGTAGCTGTTGTTTTTTTAAATTATTTATTGGCATATGCTAGGGATTTATGTTAAGAACGATGTGGCTATAGAAAAGATAGTAGCATGCCTAGTCTGGATTGAGAACTAGCACTCAAAATCTAATGTCGGAATAAGCACAAGTGAAAGATTTAATCAACTTGAAACCTAGCTACCCAGTTACGTGCCCTATTCTTAGGCGCTTTCTTATTTGAAATATCGTAGTCATGAGAGTGATCAAGATAATCTCAACCCAAGAATACGGGTCTAAGAATACTTTTAAAACACCCCACTTATATATTATTGTGTACTACCCATGCCATCGTACTTCCATAATAAGTTTTTTGTCCACCAACTCGCCTGATGGCAAGCGACGGTGTGGTCGAAGATGCAGCACGCAGATTTAGAAGGTTACATAATAATTATTGAATTTATAGCATGAGTGTGATTTCTTGGTCCGACCGAGGTAATCTCTAGCACACAAAAATACAGGTCTAAGAAAGCTCTTGAAAATGCTTTACCTAAGGATATCCGTTTTTTTATTTTTTATTTTTTATTCTTCTTGCGTATAACCGCTAACTCGCCTGATGTTAAGTGATGTCGCGGTCTACGATGGAACGCGCTTGCCTAGAAGAGACCGATTCACACGTGATTTAATTTTGAAGACACCCAGATTGTTACTATCGAGGAACACCCATTCAGGCAGCGAATTCCTCTGGCTAGCGGTTTGCACAATAAATGTGGATTCAAAGTGCTTCGTACAATTTTTTTAAATATCAACCATAAAGCGGTGTTAATTTTTCGTCGAACGGGCACGAAAGATCCGATAGAAAAATGGGCAGGAGGGAATTAGACCATGCAGAGTTTAGTTTTAGTAAGGTTCTGTTTGTTGGTAGTTCTTATTTTCTTATTTTTTTTAAGAATAATCCCTTTTAAGTATAAGCCTTTTTAAGAATAAGCCTTTTTAAGAATAAGTCGTTTTAGGAATAAGCCTTTTTAAGAATAAGTATTTTTAAGAATAAGCCCTTTTAAGTTTAAGCCTTTTTAAGAATAAGTATTTTTAAGAATAAGTCGTTTTAAGAATAAGCCTTTTTAGGAATAAGTAGTTTTAAGAATGTGCCTTTTTAAGAATAAGTCGTTTTAAGAATCAAAAATGTTAAGAATGACGTTTCTAATCCGTACGGCCAAAGTTTGGAACAACCTGCCAGCTTCCCTGTTCCCTGAGAGATATAACCTATGCCTTTCCAATGCCAGAGTGAATGGGTATCTTCTAAGTCTGCGTGCTTCATCTTCGACCACATCGTCGCTTACCAACAGGCGAGTTGGTGGTCAAACGCGGACTTATCAGCGTTAAAAAAAAAAGTATTTGTACGAATAGGGCATTTCCCGAATAAGGCATATTACGAACAGGTCCTTATTCAATTCAATTCAATCAATTTATTTCAGAAAACATAATTCCATATTTTTACAAAATGTCAAAAATTAAAATAATATTACATACACACAACTTAAAAATCAAAATCAAATAAAATTTAAAAGTCAAATATCAATAATTTATCTTAATTTATATTTCGGCTTAGACCCGGAATGCTCAACATGAACTCTGGTCCAGTGCTGCATTATTGGGCAGTCCATGTCCATCCGCCAGGCGAACAGCTGCAGGTAGCTGTTGGAGCTGTCCCGCACGCGGCGCATCAGGGACGCTACGCGTTTGCGCATGATTGTGGCGAAACCGTCTATATGCTTATAAGACTAAAGGTCATTTTGCAAATATGTCGACTAAACCATCTGTCCATAGTCACCGTTGAACTTGGTACAAGATGCGCCCCGTGTTGAGTAATGGTGCCGGTTCCGGCCGGAGCCGCACGCGCCCGATCTGTCACGAGGTTATCATTTGTCGGGTACTACCGGCACTTATAGTTGTGTTGTAACGAAGATTCATATGAAAAGTTTTACAGTTGTATGATATAACAGTACAAATAACACTTTATTGATACCACAAAGAGGAAATCACAAGAGTAATACGTTAACGGCCTATTATCCGAGTCGGGTAGGCAACAAAACGCTGCTTCAGCCCCCGCCAAGTTATAGCGACGATGTATTTTGCCACGCAAGTGTCAGGACGCCCACGAGGAGAGTGCAACGATAAAAACGAACACAGGTCCGACCTCGATGACGCCTGGCGCGGTATTGAACGCGGCGCGCGCAAATTCTCGCGACCTTTTTACGCTTTTAATTTCACTAAAAAAAGAAACTTCACAAAAAATTGCCTTTCAGTACATGCAATTTCCAGGTTGTTACGAGCTTTCATTAGAGCATAAAATGAAAAAAAAAAAAAACTAAATCGACTTTGTATCAGTTTTTATTTTGATCGAGGAAAGTTTGTTCTATCGTGTTTTGAACCAAATCATAAACTCAAACACAGATGTATCTGTGACATGTATTTTTTTCCAGCTCCAATATTGTAATTTAACTGAATAAAATTGATTTAAAACTGTCAAATTTGGTATAAGAGGCCGTTAATACAAAATGCACTTTTGTTGCTACAAGTGATGTTACAGGTGATAAAAACCGGCCAAGTGTGAGTTGGGCTTATGCACGGATGGTTCCGTACCACCACAAAATATAAAAATCAGAAAGACAATATCACGCCCAAGCAGTCACTCATCCAAATACCGACCGCGCCCTAGTTGAAATATTTAATATTTTTTGTTCCAGTTTGCTACAGGCGCTCGAGTATAATAACTTGGTAATTAACTGAAATTTGTCACCGACTCGCACTTGGTCATTATTTATTATATTGTTTTACTTTAATGTGTATACTATAATCATGCCAAGTTTGACGATTGTACGTATTAGGTACTGCTTTTACATTAAAAAAAAAAACACGTTAAAAACGTTTATGTGGACCCCCCTTTAGTTTTTACTTTTTGACTTTATTATTATTTATTAGTTAATTTGCGAAATATTACATATTCTGTGAAGATTTCAACTGGCTCTGATTTATTACGGTTCGAAAGATACAGCCGTTAAAAGGTAGTACAGACGAACGGAAAGACAGACAGAGAGCGTAAGCTTAGGAATAGGTTCCAGTTTAGTCCACCCTAAAACGTGGTAAAATGAGCCAAATCGGTTAGCTATTTTAGTCGGCAAAAAAAACCTGAAAAGAAAAATTTACTTCACTTGTCACTTTCCGTGAACGTGGGGGTGGAATGAAATGAAACACGCCTAAAGTACAGTCAAATTGAGAACCTCCTTTTTAAAGTCGGTTTTAAATCCTTTACAATGTCGACTAAATAGAATGTTGCTAGATATCTATCCCTTTTATTAAAATACTTGATTAGTAAACAATCCTTTTAATTCTAACAATATGTAATCCTACACTGTTAACTAAGAGCATTGATCGAATTTCGCCTTCCAGTAGACCGAATAGCTGAAACAAACTTAGAAGAAGTACGTCTCAATTCATTTCAAAGAAAAAAGTTAGTCGTTTGATCAGCCAGTAATTCGCACAAGTGTATTGTTTCATACTTTGAAATTAATCCAAAAACTACAAGACAAAAAAAAATGCAACACAAAAACAAAATATGGCAAGCATATAAAACTGTTTCTTTGATGAATAGAATCTCTAGAGTGTATATGCTAATTTAACCTAACCTGGAACATTTATTTGAAAACATAATAATAATAACATATACATAACTAGTATATAATTAAAAAAAACAACTAAAAAACAAAAACTAACTCGTTTTTTTTAAAGAATGTAGTCTGCACCTATAATTGTGGTGGCGTTTAATTTATTTGTTGTGCCTTGTCTCCGAAATGTTAAGCAAGGACGTACATAATGTTAGTGTTCATTAATAAAATAACAATAAAATAAAATAATATTTTTATAGAATGTAATATACGCATCGTTTTTTGGAAAAAAAATATGGTTGGAGATAGTTTGTATTTATATATTTTTTTGCTTTGATTCCACTTTTATTGTGCGAACTGCTATTTTTTTTTTCACACACGGTCATTTGACCCCAAACTAAGCAAAGCTTGTAATATGGCTGCCAGAGACTAATATACGTACATATATATTTATATATTTTTAAATACATACTTAAATTGTGCGGGACAGGCGCAAGTTAGAGGTCGGCCCGAGTCAGCCCTTGACGATATTCTTCGTAGTGGACTGTAGACACGATGCGGAGAGAGCCAACCCGGGATAAACCCTGCGCCCGTGTGTATGTCGTATTACCGTCCCTATATGCACGTGAGCTGGGATTGAGAGCCGAGACAGTGAAACTCGATGTACGGCTAAACGGCGCTTTCTTTCTTCCTAGAGCTTGCTTGTTCTTCTTGTCTTTTTTTCTTGAGATCCGTTCCGCTCGAGCGCTTCCGAAGGAGTGACTCATCGTCGAACTTTCTTCTCATTCCCCGACTGGGGAATGGGGAAAAGGTAGTAGGGCATAAGCCCTTTGTCCCTGGCTTTTCTGCGCCCATGGCGATGGGCGCGTCTCCGTGGTTTGGTGTCCGGGGCGGTGCGCTTTCCCCTGCGACTAAGTGTTGCCGGCGCGATCAAGCGCCGCCGGGTGAGATCCCCGGTTACCCGGGGAAGGCCCAGCGGACCGATCAGCGGCCAAGGCATTAGTTGCCGGGGTAGGCGCTCCGGCTGCGGTTTCGTCTTCCTCTGTCACGGCTTTCATTATTAATTCTCTTGGCTGAGGTTTTATTTTTCTTCCCTTTCTCTCTTGGTTTGTGTCTCCTGTATCTTCCGGTGGTCGTGTGTGTAGTGGGGCGATGTCAATCAGATGCTGCAGCTTCGAGTTGTCGGCTCTCCCGAACATGGCCGTGGCCATCCTCCTAACAAAGGCGTCTATGGGTTCGTGCTTTAGGTCTCTCAGGATTGTGGCGTTCCTCACGTAGCGGGGGGCTCCCACAATCCTTCTGATTGCTTGGTTTTCCTGAGCTTGTAGACGCACTTTGTTAGTGTGGCTGAGGCAATGGTACCAGGCTGGAGTGGCGTACGTCAGTCTGGTCCTTATGTAGGTTTTGTATATCATCAGCTTGGTCCTTGTTGGCAGCTTAGAACCAAGGATAGGCAGAAGCTTTGCGCGGGCTCCTCTAGCTTTACCTATCACTTGGTTTAAGTGTTTCCCAAAGCTGAGTCGCCGGTCTATGGTGACACCCAGATATTTGACATCTGGTTGCCACGGGATGTCTTGCGACATCAGCTTCAAGGGGGTCGGGAGGTTTGTACTGCCGGTAATCATCGCCTGCGTCTTCCCTACGTTTACTGACATACGCCACTTTCGCAGCCATTCCGGGAGAGCATCTAGAGTCGGCTGCAGCTTCTTTACGACGTGTTCAGGCTTGTACGAGGAAGCGTAATAGGCCGCATCGTCCGCGTATAGGGCGAGCTTCGCCTGCCCGACGATTGGGATGTCGTCAGTGTACCAGGCGTAGCACGCGGGGGAGATGCAGCTTCCTTGTGGCACTCCTGCCTTTACCTCTTTCGCGCTCGATAAGTGCCCCTCTACCTGCACTACAAAACTTCGTTTTTCTAGGAAGCTTTGGATTATCCTAATTAGTTTCTTTGGCGCGTTCGACCTTGAGAGCTTGTAGAGTAAGCCCTCGTGCCATACCCGGTCGAACGCTTTCTCCATGTCGAGCATCACTGCAGCGACATACTCCTTCTTGTTGTGGCTCGTGGTCATCTCGTGGATCAGTTTCGTGACTTGAAGCGTTGTGGAGTGTTCGGCCCTAAACCCGAATTGTTCCTCCCGTGGCTTTATGTGCGGCGTCAGGTAGTAGAGCAGTATCTTTTCAAAAACTTTAGATAGCGTGCTCAGTAGAGTTATCGGCCTGTAACTTTCGGGTTTCCTGGCATCTTTTCCGGGTTTAGGGAGCATCACAACTTTGCCTCTCTTCCAGCTTTGGGGGAAATGACCAGAGCGGAGTATGCCGTTGTAGATTCTGGTGAGTGCTACGACGGTTTTCGGGGGTAGTTTCTTTAGCACCTCATTTGTTATGCTGTCCAGGCCGGGTGCCTTTTTCCTGGGTAGGCGCTGTATCAGTCTTTTTACCCGGCCTGGGGTTGCAAATATTAGACTAGGAGGGCTCTCTCCCACCTGGTCAGTGTCTGGTTCTGGTTTGGCGAAGTACCGTTCCAGCGCCTGCTCGACTTCTTGTGTGTGTTCTGGCATCATTGACGGGTTTGGCATAAACTGCGCCTGGAGGCTCTCCGCGAAGATATCTGCCCTGTCTTCCGCTTTGAACCTCAACAGGCCGTCCTTGTCCAGAAGCGGTTGAGTCGGTTTCGGTACTTCGCCCATCTGTCTGCACAGTTTATGGACCGAGGGAATGTCGTCAGTGACGTTCCGGATATGGTCTTCCCATCCCTCGGCCGAGTGCTCGTCTAGGGCCCTTCTGACCAGTTCTATTTGTGCGTTTAGTTTAGTTTTTAATCTCGGGCATCTCGTTACTTGCCAGAGCTTCCTCGTCTCCCTTTTTTCACGTATGAGGTCCCGTATCTTCGCCGGGAGGGGGGCTAGCCTCCCCGCCGGTGAGGAGGTGTGTGTAGCCGTTGCGAGGGAGATTTGGATAGCTCTGGTAAGGTCTTCGGTGGCTTCATCGACGTCTTTCGGTGTTTCGATGGGCTTCGTCGGCGTGTCTGACTCCATTTCCTGCTGGAAGATCTCCCAATTTATTTGTTTCCGCGGCGGCCGGTGGGTAATTCTGCATGGTACTTCCCTGAGCTCAAGTAGGACAGGTCTATGGTCCGAATCTAGGTCATATAATACATTGAGCTCAGGGACAGCTTTCAGGCCGCTGTGGATGGCGATGTCCAGGACGTCACCCCCTCCATACTGGTTATGGTGTGTCCAGGTGTCGGGCCCCGTTATCTCGTAGCGGTGATCTATTGCATCCTGGTACAGCGCGCGCCCGTTCTTGCACGATGTACCGGAGTTCCAATATGGATGCTTTGAGTTGAGATCACCGGCTACGATAGTAGGGCCATCTCCCAGCAGGCTTCTTATTTCCGTTAGGTTTAAGGTCTCCTTCGGCGGTTTGTATACGGAGAAAATCCGTATGTTTTCTCCGCCCATTTCTAATAGGACCCCCAGAGCTTGCACAGACGTGGTGGCCTTTTCTGGTATGAGCTGGTGCACCAGCTTCCGGTGCACCATTACTGCTAGCCCTCTATAGGCGACGCCGCCGGCCGTAACTTCGTCTTTCCTATAGACGATGTAGTTCGGTACCTTGTACGGCGCCGCCTGGTGCAAATGTGTCTCGCTGACCAACATTATATCTATATTTTGCTCGCGAAGAAAAACGGTCAGCTGTTTGTTTTTCTTCGCGAGCGTCTGAGCGTTCCAGAAAACAACCCTAAGTGCACTGATTGTTCGTGTTTAAAATTCTCATTAGGCCCATAAGGGTCGCCGTCTCAGCATCCGTGCCGGATTGCACTGCCTCGAGTATCTCCTTGAGAACCCCGATAGTCTGCCCTAGTGAATCTCATCGAGAGGCCGGCGGTGCCGGCTTTAATTTATTTTCTGGGCGGCGACCCGTTTCTGGCCGCCTGTCCGTTTGTTGTTGGGGCTTCTTATTGCCCCGTCTGTTGCTACGCCTTGGGCCTTCACTTTGGTGGGGGTTTGCAGGCGCCATTAGGGATGCCGCTGCCGTTTCAGTTCTTACAGTGGCTGGTGTCACTAGGGTTTCCCCCCTCCTTCCCCTCTCTGGGGGGGAAATTGTTTCGGCAATGGTGCCGCCTTTTCTATTCCTGGCCTCTCTTTTAAATACCGGGCAGGCCTGGTAGTTTGCCGGGTGCGGCCCGCCACAGTTTACACATGTCGCTGGCTGCTCTCTGGGCCTCGGGCATTCATTGGCCATGTGCTCCTCGCCGCATCGCACGCAGGCCTGTTGCCTGTGGCAATTGTGGGAGCTATGCCGGAACTTCTGGCACCTGTGGCATTGGGTGGGGCCCTTTTTCCCCCTCCATGCCTCGACCACTATCCCGGGCATCATTAGCAACTCTGTGATATCGTATATGGCGGGGGTCAGGTCTGGGGTCTTTGCGATTAGGGCGTAAAAAATACTACCGGGGCGCCCCTGTCGCCCTTGTATGTTTTTAATATACTCCGCTTTGAAGCCCTTCTCTACTAGGGCCTCTTTTAATTCCTCGACGTCTGTGTCCGAGGGAAGGCCTCTTATTGCCACTTTCAGGCTCCTTTCCGCTGGCAGCGAGTAGGAGTACCAGCTTACTCCCTCACTCGCCTCCAGCTCTGTAAGGTAAGCCTGAATGACCCTGTACTCTCGCTCGTCGTTTGGGAAGAACCTTATGCCCTGGCCAAAGGGTCTTCCGTTCGGCGCTCTACCTAACCTTGAGGCTATCCTTCTGAAGTGGGTAGACCAATTTTCTAGTTTCTCCACTATCAGGGGCGGGTACTTAGGCCCTTCTCTCACTTTGGGCGCACTCTCGTCCCCGGGCGCGGGCATCTGTGCGGGGGGCTTTGGTGCATTTCTTGCACCGCTACTAGTTGTAGCTTGGAGTCTTGTTGGAGGCTTTTGAGTGCTTGCTCCTCCTATGCCGGTGGCTTGCGCGTATGCGCGCATAGCCGGGGGCGGCTCTCGTTTTTGCCTCTGCGGCATAGGGGGGGGGCAGCATATTTGTCGTCGTCGCGAGCTTTTTCCTCGGCGTGCGCGGCGGCGGACTACTTTGCCTATGTTGGCCTTCTTTTGGCGGTGATGCCGATAGCGAGCGCGTGCGTGGACGCTTCCTTGCTTCGGCTATTTTCGCGCGACGGGTCTGTCCACGTGAGACAGGCGACACGCTGGCTATCGGTGGCAAAGTAATCATTGATTTCTGAGCGAACTCGAGGGCGACTTGGTCCTCTATCGACAGTTCCGCTCCGTCAATTTCAGCTTCTCGTAGGCGCAGGAAGAGCGCCATCCAGCGCAGCATTCCCTCCGAAAGGCACCCTGCTTGCATAAGCCGGGCGAGTGTGAGTAAATCACGCTCGTACTCGCCTTTCGGGGACAATTCTGCGTTGGCCGGCACTGTTACCGCTCCTATCCCGGTTGGCGGGGTAATTTGCTCGGCTTCCATCTGTTCGGTAGCTGGGGCAACCTGTTCTGTGATTACAGTAGTGGTTGTGACTACAGTGGGTTGGCCCTGAAAAGGGCCTTTTGATGTACCCGGAGGCAGGTTCATCGACTCTCGCGGCGGTATAGAGTCGGAGCGCGACCTATAGGCAGACCGGCCATGCGCGCCGATCTCCTAGGCGTTCCGCGGGCGCCGACGATCCCCTCCGAAGCACGGTGCTTACGGGCGCGGTCTCGATAATATTCTCAGAATATTACGTCGACTCACTTGATGCGACTTTTTAATACGGGTCCGTACGCAACGATCAACGGCGATCCTGACTCATCGGCGCACACCGCTGTATATTTATCCACTCGCGCCGAGCCTTGTGGTCCTACGGGGCATGTCGCGCCCGTCTGATTCGTTGGACCAATCGCCGGCGGCGGCCGTGCGAGCAGGACGGGCTAGGCGCGAGCGAGACGGGGATAAATGTGAGGTGAGACAGACAGCGATGTACGCCTCACTCTTATGGAACGAACCTCAATTTCCTAATTTTCCTGATTTTTCCTATTTTTCTCCATTTTGGAGTGTTCCTATTATCATACAATGTTCTGTTTATAGCAAGCAAGCTCTAGGGGTAGTGAAAGATGTCAGCGGCCCAAGTTTTATTACAGAATTTTACATTTTTGTAGTACAGTTTTTCTTAAGCTATTTTCGTAAGTTTTACATTATTCCTTATATACTACATCCTATATATATATACAATCGACGTATAATGTTCACGGACACACAGCACTACACCTTTTATCACGCTGAGATATTGTTCTTTATTTTGGTGATGATGCAATGTTCGGTGCAGCTGTCCGGAACATTCTCCCGCCGTGCAGCGTCCGCCGGGTCGCTGCAGATGATTGGGTGAAGGGCAGCCATCTAGTCGGTCTTCTGTGTCGGGATGACGACCAGCTTCTTGACTGGCCTCCGCAGGACTCCACCTTGGGTGCGCACGTCAACTGCGCGCACGATGTTGTCGGCTCCGGGGTAGGTCGCGATGACCCTGCCGCGCGGCCAAGTGTTCCGCGGCAGGTTGTTGTCGGCGATGATCACCACGTCCCCGATGGTCACGGCGGGCCCACGGCTGTGGGGCTCCCGCCGGTGTTGGAGCTCCGGCAGGTACTCCCTGAGCCACCTGGCCCAGAAGAGGTCGGCGAGTCGCTGGGAGGCGCGCCAGCTGGCGCGGTCGAAGAGGTCCTTGTCATCAAACGTGCCCAGGGATGGGACGCGAGCGGAACCACCAAGGAGAAGGTGGTTCGGCGTCAGCGCCTCAGGATCGTCGGGGCTCACCGATACGTGGGTGAGCGGTCTGGAGTTCACGGTGTACTCGACCTCCGCCAGGAGCGTCGCGAGCACCTCGTCCGTCGGGTGACGAGGTTGTTCGATGGCGGCGAGTGCTGTCTTCACTGAGCGGACGAGTCGTTCCCATGCCCCGCCCATGAACGGTGCCCCTGGTGGTATGAAGCGCCACCTGATGGTCCTCTGCGCAGCTTCTTGTTCTGTGGCTTGGTCGATCGCCTCTCGTAGTTCTCGGTCGGCGCCTCGGAGATTGGTGCCGTTGTCTGACCAGATCTCCGTCGGGGTCCCACGGCGCGCTATCATACGTCGAAGAGCCATTACCGCTGAGCTTGTGGAGAGGGTCCATGCTGGTTCCAGGTGTATCGCGCGGCTGCTCAAACAGGTGAATATCGCCACCCATCGCTTGTTCACGGTGCGTCCCGTCACGGTGTTCAGCGGGCCGAAGTAGTCCACCCCGGTGAAGGTGAAACCGGGCTGGTGGTGTCCAAGTCGGCACGGTGGCAGGTCCCCGGTCGATGGTTGTGGCGGCGTTCCCTTTCTTATGCGGCACGGGATACATCTGTGGATGACGGTCTTGGTGACGGGTCGCAGCCGCAGCACCCAGTAGTGCTGTCTGCACTCGTTGATGGTGGTCTCTGCTCCGGCGTGATGAAGGCGTCGGTGAAGGTAGTCCAGCAGGAGTTTCACCTCATGTCTGTCGGCGTCTAGGATAGGCGGCGACAGGCGGGCGACGTCGACTCCTGTGACGTTGCTGATTCTACTCTTCAGTCGGAGTAGGCCATCTTGGAAGGTCACGGCGAGACGGTGGAGGCGGCTGTGACGCGCGACTGGTTGACCGCGTTCAAGTTCTTTCATTTCTTCATAAAATGCTTCATGTTGGCTGTACTGCCAAATTAAATGTTCGGCACCTCGTAGCATGTCCGCAGGTATTTCTACGAAGCGTGGCGACTGTTTCGTGTCCCGTTCTATATACGTCGTCGACTTCTTGCTTGTTGTCGATTTCCAAGTCGGGTCGTTTTCCTTGTTTCTACGTGTCCTCTTGTAGTGCACGCGGGCTCGCGTTTTTCGGCATAGTTCAATGAACTGTAAAACGCGAGCCGTTGACCTCAGGTACCTCTCCCATCGACTGAAACGCTCTGCAGGCGGGATCGTGTCTTGTATCGTCGTGTCGCGTGTCGTAGCGGCGGCACATCGCTCCTCTCCGGTCGGTGTCTCGGCGGGTGGAGGTTGGTCGGAGGGCCATCCCTCCTCCGGCAGGTGCAGAAACTCGGGGCCGACGAACCACCGGTGATCGGATGCGAAGTCCCGTGGGACGTCGCGAGTGGCGTCGTCGGCGACGTTCATCTTTGTTGGCACCCAGCGCCATTCGGAGAGCTTGCTACAGCTTGCTTTTCGGATTGGCCACAGTCTGTTCTGCTGCTGGCTGCGGCCCTGGCTGGAACGGCGGCGGCGGCGGCGCGTAGATGGCGCGCTGCGGCGGCGGGCGTTCGCAGTATTGGCTCCTCCGGTGTGGCAGCTCCTCGACCGGGTCAGGCGCCGGCGGCAGTAGCGGCGCGGGCGGCGGCGCTACCCCAGCGACCTCTTCAGTGGCGATGGCGAGGTGCGTCTGCTGCTCGGAGAGCCATGTCGTGACGCGCTGCGACCGTTGGTCGTCGGACACGACGGTGCGCGCGTCCTCTTCTTCTTCATTCTGCAGCTCTGCTTCGGCGTCCAGCAACTCGATGCGGGCGGCGGCCAACTCGTAGCGTGCACGCGCCCTGTTGAGTCGACTCTCGCTCCCGATGCTGCGCCTTGATGCAGTTGTTCTCGTTCTGGCCGGCGTTGGCGGCCGCGGCGCTTGCTCGTCTCGGAGCGGAGCGGGCGGCGGTCCTCTGGTCACGGCGGCCACTGTCGACGGCGATCTCGGCGGCGACAGGTGAATCACCCAGGCTTGTGGCCTAGGTGCGAGCGCATCGGTCTGATGCGTGGCGGAGGGCGGCGTCCGATGCGTGGACGCGGCCCCGTGTGAAGCGCGTTCCGGCGGCGGCACTGCGGCAGTGAGTGCGGCCCCGACGCGGTGTTCCGGCGGCGGCGGCATGGCGGCCCCGGAGTGAAGCGTCGTGGTTTCCACGAGGGACGGGGCGATGTCAGTGGGCGGCGCTGCGGCACTGAGCGCGGCCCTCGCACCCGTCGCGGCGCCCGTGGTGTCCAGGCTCGACGTGTGTTGACTCCTTCGGATGGGCGGAACGGATCTTGTTGACATCGTAGTTGCAGCACGAGTGGTGGTGTTCGTGGTACCGGCCCCTGCGACAGAGTCTTCCGGACTCCGGCGAGGCGCGGTACGACCACTCGTGGACCTTGTTAGCACCATTCTTCTCCGAGTTTTCACTGCTCAGCTCATAATCCGGCCCAGAAGGACCAAATGTGCGGGACAGGTGCAAGGTAGAGGTCGGCCCGAGTCAGCCCTTGACGATATTCTTCGTAGTGGACTGTAGACACGATGCGGAGAGAGCCAACCCGGGATAAACCCTGCGCCCGTGTGTATGTCGTATTACCGTCCCTATATGCACGTGAGCTGGGATTGAGAGCCGAGACAGTGAAACTCGATGTACGGCTAAACGGCGCTTTCTTTCTTCCTAGAGCTTGCTTGTTCTTCTTGTCTTTTTTTCTTGAGATCCGTTCCGCTCGAGCGCTTCCGAAGGAGTGACTCATCGGCGCACACCGCTGTATATTTATCCACTCGCGCCGAGCCTTGTGGTCCTACGGGGCATGTCGCGCCCGTCTGATTCGTTGGACCAATCGCCGGCGGCGGCCGTGCGAGCAGGACGGGCTAGGCGCGAGCGAGACGGGGATAAATGTGAGGTGAGACAGACAGCGATGTACGCCTCACTCTTATGGAACGAACCTCAATTTCCTAATTTTCCTGATTTTTCCTATTTTTCTCCATTTTGGAGTGTTCCTATTATCATCCAATGTTCTGTTTATAGCAAGCAAGCTCTAGGGGTAGTGAAAGATGTCAGCGGCCCAAGTTTTATTACAGAATTTTACATTTTTGTAGTACAGTTTTTCTTAAGCTATTTTCGTAAGTTTTACATTATTCCTTATATACTACATCCTATATATATATACAATCGACGTATAATGTTCACGGACACACAGCACTACACCTTTTATCACGCTGAGATATTGTTCTTTATTTTGGTGATGATGCAATGTTCGGTGCAGCTGTCCGGAACATAAATTAACACCCAGACATAGAACAAACACAAAATGTTCATCACACAAATGTTTGTCCTAGATGGGAATCGAGCCCACGCCCCCAAGAACAGAAGGTGACTAAAACTACCAACTGAGCCAGCGGGGCAGTTTGTGGAATGCGCTGTTTGAATGGGTGTTCCCCGATCGTTACAATCTGGGTGTCTTAAACTCACGAGTGAATCGGTTTCTTCTAGGCAAGCGTGCTCCACCGTAGATCGCATCATCGCTTAACATCAGGCGAGATGGCGGTCAAACGCTAGACTATTATTAAATTTAAAAAAAAGGCCGAAAAGTGCACTTTATTTTTATCTTGCAAAAATTAACAGTTCCTGTAGTATTGTCAACGCATACGTTGTACTCACTTCATATTTTTGTCTCCAACAGCAGGCCTAGCATGGGCTGTGGATAAATTGTCTTTCCACCGTTTTTATCCACGCCTAGACGCGACAAAGCTAGAATATGGATACGTTTGTCTTTTTCTCGCGGGATAAAAACGGTGGAAAGATAATTTGTCCACGGCCCGTGCTAGGCCTGCAGCTGTTGCAGTATTGAAAAACGCTGAATTAATGCCGTACAATTTAATCACTTTTGCTAGATTCATAAATGTAGGAATGTAGTTGATAGTCAATATACTACAGTAAATCATCATCAGCCAGAAGACGTCCTTATTGCTTAACATAGGCCTCCCCCTTAAAAGCACCACACTGAAAGGCACCTGCCGCATCTGAATTCACTGAATGCCCGCGACTCTCACAATGTCGTCGGTCCATCTAGTGGGAAGCCTACCTTCGCTGCGTCTTCCGGTTCGTGGTCTCCAATCAAGAACCTTTCTTCCCCATCTGTTATTGGTTCTTCAAGTGATGTGGCTTGCTCATTTCCATTTCAACTTACAAATCTGAGCAGCTATGTCGGTGACTATGGTTCTTCGGCGAATATCCTCGTCTCGGATTTTATCGTGCAAAGAAACTCCAAGCATACCTCTCTCCATTGCCCGCTCGGCTCTGATTTTTTCCAAAAGGCCAGCAAGAACCACGTCTCTGTACCATTTTACTTTACTGGCAACACACACTCTAGTTAAAGAATCTGGTCTTCAGTACAGTAAACACGGAAAGAAAAAACTTGGACACAGTATTGTAGAAAAGTATTATTATAAAAAATATTAAAAAAAAACTTACTAACCTTACATTCGCTCTAGTTCGGTAAGCAATGGAATTGATATCTCGTTAATTAGTCGCAAGTAAATAAATATCCAATTAGTGGGATGAAATATTACAACAACTTAATTTAATGGAGTAGCAACTTGTTTACAAACTGAAGACAGATTGATATCATCTGTTACGGAGAGTATTGGTCTTTATCGTACCAGAGGTTGGGACAGCCACGCCTCGGGTACAAAATAAAAAGCTGTATTTTAATTTTCAGCTTACTATACATCTGCCCACTACCACCCATACATTGTGGATTTTTCTTGGATACGTACCAAGCGTTTATATTATACGTTTCTAATCATTGCCAAGGATTGGAACAACCTACCGGCTACCTTGTTTCCTGAGATATATAATCTAGTGAATAGGTAAAAGTATGCCATAGTCGCCAAAGAACCAGAGTCACCGACATAGCTGTTAAAATTTGCAAGTTGAAGTGGCAATGGGCAGGCCACATCGCTCGAAGAACCGATAACCGATGGGGAAGAAAGGTTCTGGAGTGGAGACCACGAACCGGAAGACGCAGCGTAGGGAGGCCTCCCACTAGATGGACCGACGACATTGTGAGAGTCGCGGGCATCCAGTGGATGCAAAAGGCAGGCTGTCGTTCAGTGTGGAGGTTAAAGGGGGAGGCCTATGTTCAGCAGTGGACGTCTTCTGGCTGATGATGATGATGATGATGATGCCATAGTCTGCGTGCTGCTTCTTCGACCAGATCGTCGGTTACCAACAGGTGAGTTGGAGGTCAATCGCGAACTTATTCGCAAGAAAAAATCAATGTGAAAGTACCTACACTGCGTATGTCTTTCCAAAAACGTTTGAAATTATCGCGGCGTTTTCGTAACCTAACCTACACTCCGTTTATTAATCTTAGATATTTTATGTAAACAAAGGGGTTACCAGCGCAAAAAATCAATTTCTTGCCAACGTTAGATTTGCCCTCTATTTCCTCTATCATAAAAGTCAACGCCTCTATAATAACGCCATCTATTACAATCTTTTAATAATGTTTTTTATTTATTTTTATTTTCTCATAATTGAAGAGAGTTTAGTTATTGAAGCTTTGAAATATTTTGTACTGATAATTTTTCTCGCGTACTTTTCGTTTACGTTTCATGGCTATTGTATAAGTACTGTGTAGGCGCTCACACGCAGTGAACGCCTAAATAATTCTTTAACTAACTGCAGTACTTTTGACCTAAAATAAAAATGTAGGTACGTTTCCGTCGATCGTCGGTGTACGTCGGTAGTATTGAAAGCTTTTACAGCAGCTGGATATTTTAATCTATACTAATATTATAAAGAGGAAAGATTTGATTGTTTGTTTGTTTGCATTGAATAGGCTTCGAAACTACTGAACCGATTTGAAAAATTATTTCACTAACGGGAAGCTACACTATCCCCAGGTGACATAGGCTATAATCTATACCCGTGCGAAGCTGGGGCGGACCGCTAGTAAAAAATAAATATGTAAAGACCATGTGAAATATTCAAATCTAGTTTTTTTTACAACATAGCGCAATCTAGCAATATATTCAATTCAAAAGCTGCTACAAAAGTTTTAGAGCCTATAAAACCCTTTTAGCCCTTCACAGCTTATTCTGACCGTCTAGACTTGACAATAAGGGACCTATGCAAATCTTCGTATGAAAGAAACGCATTGTTTCAGTTCTCTCTTTGTTTTTGACCTATGAAAGTCTTTTCGACTACAAAATAGGATCTTCGACTACGAAATTGCTTCTTTAACTATAAAAAAGGGTTTAAATAGCACGCTTTGTAGAGATTTATTATTTTAAAAATGCTATCAAGTCTAATATTGAATTTTCTTTAAAAACAGCTCTATTCAGAATTGAATTACAATATTTTAGGCATTTTTAGTGGTAAATTATTTTTTGGTTTTCGCAATTTGCTTTATAGAGATGATAAAGGAGGCTTATTTTTGGGAACGACCTTTCAATTGCTCTGTTAAAAGCAAAATAAACTCAATTGAAAGAGCAAAGTTATTTTATTTGCAACAAATGGAGTTACCAAAACGTTTCTTTAAAAAAATATGTTTACGAGTAATTTGTAGGTTAAATGTGTGAATTGTTTAGTTTAAAATAATAAAAAGCACAACAGATAGAATTTACTCTACGCCTGTAAAATAAACCTGATATATTTTATAAACTCAGAGTTTAACATTGTGTTTAATTATTAAGTTGTTTCTAACAATTCATGTGTATTCTTTGTATATTGTATACCTACTGTTATTTTTCTGTGAAATAAATTCTCTTATCTTATATAACAAAATCACACCTGGGTGTCTTCAAGTCGAGAGTGAATCGGTTTCTTCTAGGCAAGCGTGCTCCATCGTAGACCGCATCATTGCTGGTGCGTTGGAGGCCAAGCGCAAGCCTATTTTTAATTTTTTTAAACGCATTTTTTTACTGTTTTAATATAGAATAGACTAAAAATAATAAAATTGCCAATTGATTTGAGTGCTTAATAATTTTTGAAAATGAAACAATATCAAAGAAGAAGAAAAAAATAAGGCAATCATGGGGACTGCCAACAGAAGTGAAAACTTATACGTAACATTAGCATGTCGGTGACGCAAACACATAAGTTTTACCACTACCAAAAATCGCTCAACGCGGCTAAAGAAGTTTTCACTTCACAAACATATGAATACCAAAAACTTAAAATTAACATCGATATTAAAAACAAAAAGTAATGTAAATATTCATTTTTATAATCATTATTACTTACTTACTATAAATCCCTGCAGTAATAAAGAGTAGGTCAACTGATAAAATACTTGAGAAGGTCCCACAGGAAGTCATTAAGGAAACTATCGTATTTTGAACCCGTATGGGGCCCATGAGATTTTAACCCGGAAGTACCCTCCTACCAAAATGTTACAAAAATATCTGCAATGTTTTGTATACACGTAGAATATTTTAAGGCTATATTAGAGTGACCTCACACTAACTTGTGTGGTCAACTAATGTCATTAACTTTTTTTTTTAATATTATAATTTGCTCATCAGGCAGGCTAAAGCCTTTAAGGCCATACCGCCTATTCTTCTGTTTTGTATAGTCTTAATAACGTCAAACAAGTCATAGTCACAGTCAGAGTCAAGCTAAGTAAGTCACGGTCAAGTCAAACTCATGCCTCTGTAAAGTGGTGGGAACTTTACAAGAGGCTCCTATGGAGTTTTGGAAACAACACGAAAAGACACGTTTCACCTCGTTATATCACTTACCCACACTCGAGCACGTTTACGAGCACTTAATGAATAATAATTCACCACCTAGAACACATTAACACTCGAAAATACACTAGTTTAGGAAAATAATCCAACGAGCCGACATGTTCTTTTCCACGTTGGCGCCAAAACTCTAACGTCATTTACGAAGTCTATGCTTTGTCAAAAAAAGGATGATAATTTTGACAGCTCACAGTAAGGATGGGGTGAACCTACTCGATCATCGATATTATTCTCATTGAACTTGGAATCGATAGTAGCATGGTCATGCTGAAAAAACGAAATCATTCATTAGGTAAGTAATAGTTGTTTACAAGTAATTGCGCGGTAGATAATTGTAAATAACTTTAATATTTACAAAAAATAAAAGTCAAAGTCAATTGTCAAAGTAATTTATTAATAAACATTATGTTTACAGGTCAGGCAATTGTAATATTGTTATATAAGAATGTATACATAATACACAACATTTTAAATATAAATAAAATTATATAATGTAAATACCAATAAAAAATATGATACACATTAGGTTTTAAAATATATAGATAGATAGATAGATAGAAACTCTTTATTGAGTACACCAGAAATAAAAATTACAACACGATAAAAAACACTTACGAGCTAGTGCCACAAGTGGCGGCCTTATCGCTAAAAGCGATCTCTTCCAGGCAACCATTGGATGGAAAGAATTTACGTAACAGAATCGACATAGTTATCTGTATATTAATTTTTATTTGTTTTTATAATTATTTCAAAACCGATTTTCGATAGTCTGTGGTTATTCATTATGCGTGGCACTTCACTATGATGATGCGACTGGGCCACCAAGATACAGGCTTTGCCTAGTTTGGGGCCCATTGGTACCGCACAGAATATCTGATTTAGAAATGTATTTTATTAACCTTCTTTTTTATTTATCTTTTTAATACTGTGTAACTTTCTATTTTGTATTCTGCGTTCGGGAAGCTGGAAGACATTCTCCGATCAAAAGAGATACCACAGTGCCTGAAGACTCGTCTCTATAACCAATGTGTCCTGCCCACCATGACCTATGGTGCTGAGACATGGACGCTCACGGAGAAGACTGTGCACAAGATAGCCGTCGCACAGAGAGCCATGGAGCGAGCCATGCTTGGCATCAAATTGCAGGACCGTATCCGAAACACTGAGATACGACGTCGCACCAAAGCTGCAGACGTCGTAAAAAGGGTGAAGGAACTTAAGTGGAACTGGGCAGGACACATGGCCAGACGTAATGATGGCAGGTAGTGTACAGCAGTAACTGCGTGGTGGCCGAGACTAGGTTGGCGGAACCCAGGCCGACCGAGGATGAGGTGGATTGACGACATTAGAAATACTGTCGGGAACGAGTGGATGCGAATAGCGAGAGACCGGGGAGAGTGGCATAAACAAAGGGAGGCCTATACCCAGCAGTGGGTCACTCAAGGCTGATGATGATGATGATGATGATGAACTTTCTATTTCTGTTTATATTCTGTGTTAATGTCCATGTAACTTATGCTTAGAAAATAAACATTATTATTATTTGTAGTACCTACATTTTACCGGAAAAAATACGAAACTTCTTGGGCGTGAACTGCCAAAATTATCATCCTATTTACCATAGTATTGCTCAGAGTGCTCAGCCTTACTAATGCTTACGTAAATCAGTTTAGATTTTATTGGTTGCAATTGTTTCTATGTATAACAAATTACTAACCGGGAGCTCACCTCATTTTGAAAAATCTTTCAGAGCGCCTGGTTAATGCGACGCGTGACCAAAATGCTGGCGTGTTTCTGGCTCAACGCATAAGCATTGCCGCCACCAAGCTGGGTATGCTGCCAAGTAGTAGTGGGCTTGAGCATCAACGGTCTATTGGCAGTGTAACTGTTTTTGTGGTGTTAGCTTGCACTTTGTTTAGTTATTAAAGACTTGATATTTGATTGATTTGACAGATAAGCCAGCGCTTTATGTTTTTAAATTTTGACAACAGTAACACTGTTTTAAACTATCACGGTTGTTCATTAAAGTTATATGATTATTTACGGGATAAAAAAAAATATTAAAATAAAATAAAAATTGTGTTCAAAATACTATACGTAGTGATACAGTGAGTGTGTTTTGTCGGGGCTTAGGTTCGAGTTCGAGTTCCAGTAATAACCGTAGCAAAAGACTAAGAAAGAGGGTAGATCGTTATGTCTGCACCTGACTTTTTAACTGTTCGACCAACCACCCGCATTCTTCAGTCTTCCCGTGAACATGGTGCATGTAACTGCGCCGAAATATCGGGAGCTCATTCCACAATCTTACCACGGTAAATATCCCGTAAATAATCATATAACTTTTTTGACAACACTGTTATTGTTAAATATATTATTATTGTTTTTTTTTTTTCAATACACTGTTATAGAATCGTTAACATTCTATCAAGTAAACTAAACAGCTACAATGTTATGGACTACAGCTAATTACAACTCCATTGTCCATTCATTAGAATAATCAATTTAAACTTCCCCGGGCGGCGCGAACTACGACAATAAAATAGATTAAAATCTAAATTTGCCGGCATCACAGGAAAGCGAAGCAGAGGTTGGGCTCTCTAGGATTCCGAGTCAGGACAGAGCCTTAAAAGAGGCCTGAAAAGTCTGACTTTAGGCTTTCATCCAAACGACAATTCAACAAGCCACGAGTAATTGACAATACCCACGTTGGAACTGAGAAGATATTATGCGTTTGTAGACCAGGGTCGATAATTTTTGAAACAAAAAAAAATAGTAGTAGGATGAAACCCATTAGAAAAGGAGGGGAATATGATAAAAATTAAAGGAAAAATAAATTACGGGCGATCTGAGTTCGGGAAAGGGAGGGGGTGAGTTTTTAAGGGTAAAAAATGGTTTATCTTGATTTCCGGTAAAACTACAAGTCCTATGAAAAAAAGTTAAATGGCAAAGTTGTAGGTAATAAAAAGATCTACAACTTTTATCTATACAATTTTTTTACATAACCTCAAAATTTATGTGAAAAATTCAAATAACCAAGTTTTTGGTTTTTTAATTTTATTTATTTCAAAATTTTTTTTTTTTTTTACGAAATTTGGTGAAAACTTACCTTTTTATGTCCCAAATACACTGTAATTTATTTGATTTAAAATATTTATTTTTTCACCTTTATTTTGACTTAATATCAAAAAAGCACCCTAATTTTCAATCGAAAATTCTCGTGTCAAAATATTAGCTTTTTCTAAAAAGTCGGTGTGCTTTTTGTTCGTTGAAATCTCTACTTTCTGATGGTTAAAAAAAAATATACATTACAATAGTAAATGTTCTCAGAAAATGCAAAAAATCGAAATAAACTCTAATTAAAAAAAAAAAAATATCATTATGTACAATTTCATCAAAAAAATGTGATTGTTGCAATTTTTTCAGTTAAAAAGTTTATTTATTAAATTCTCATTACATTCATGTCATAGAAATTCTCAGAAAATATAAATATACATGTCTAATCACTTATCCATTAGTTTTTGTCTCTTTGATGGCATTTCTTCATCGTCAGATTCGACAAACCTTTCCAATTCTAGTTGATCTTCGAAATCTTCAAGACCATCACCTTCTTCGTCTCCAATATTATTTCCAGTCTGCATTGGTTCTTCATCCACAATGTCATCTGAGTCATTAACTTCTTCGTAGGTTTTTTTTTCTATATTGGAGCAATTTTCAGAACCATGACAATTTGAGCATAAATTTGTGCATTTTAAACCATGTTTTCGGCAGCCACATTTTAAACTGTTGCATCCAGTTTCACAGCTGCAGCAAATAGTTTTAAGCAATACTTCCGGAATTAATTCCTTTTCTGTAAATTTGGGCATAATGCCACGTTGATGTTGTTTCCAGCCCCAATCTGTTGCTGTCAGTTCGTTACCCAACCAAGTTTGAAGCTGATAATATGCCCTGTAACAATGTTGTTCTGCTGCTCCTTCTGTAGGTGGGAGGTTTGCCAAAATGAAAGATGATTTAATTTTTGCCAACTGATATTTTTGAAATCTTAATTGATTCAGTGTTGTTTTTTCATTTTTACATTTATAAATAGATTTGATTAACTGTAATCCATTTTTTTTATATCTTCTTTACTTGAATCTTTATTATAAAAAACATTGGCCAAATTTGACAATTTTTTTGCGTCTAATAATGAATTTACGATACTTTTCTTTCCTTTTCCGGCAAATCCAGATGTTGTATCGCAATCGGAAAAACAATGCAGAAATGCAACAATATTTTTGAAGGATTCATGTTTGAAACTGTTAAACTTGAAAAATAAATCCTTTACATTTCCAGAACCTGGTTTGAGAAAAGAAATGTCATGATTATTTGAATTTAATTGATTTAAAAGGACCAAAAGATCAATACGAATAAGCGTTAATTATGAAATGTAATGGAAAAGGATATCAATGGGAAAGTGCTAAAAGCTTTAAGGATAATATTATAATATACTGTAAAGTTGCTGAAAGGATTATGGATTTTACTTCCCCCTGACCTAACCCTTTACTTATATCAGTAATAAATAGGCATCTACAAATATTATTTAAAGAAGATTATACAACTTTCTCGAAATATTGTAGATGTCTTATTAATTATTAAATTTATTAACTAATTTGTTTGTTATTTACAGTAGTATATTTCGATTTACAATTTTTTCGGTTATCAATGTAATATGGAATCTTACGTTTTTTGAATAATTAAAGTGTAAATTTTAATAAATAGCTCAAAATTGTACATAGTGATAATTTTTTTTTTAAATTAGAGTTTATTTCGATTTTTTGCATTTTCTGAGAACATTTACTATTGTAATGTATATTTTTTTTTAACCATCAGAAAGTAGAGATTTCAACGAACAAAAAGCACACCGACTTTTTAGAAAAAGCTAATATACACGAGAATTTACGATTAAAAATTAGGGTGCTTTTTTGATATTAAGTCAAAATAAAGGTGAAAAAATAAATATTTTAAATCAAATAAATTACAGTGTATTTGGGACATAAAAAGGTAAGTTTTCACCAAATTTAGTAAAAAAAAAATTTTTTTTGAAATAAATAAAATTAAAAAACCAAAAACTTGGTTATTTGAATTTTTCACATAAATTTTGAGGTTATGTAAAAAAATTGTATAGATAAAAGTTGTAGATCTTTTTATTACCTACAACTTTGCCATTTAACTTTTTTTCATAGGACTTGTAGTTTTACCGGAAATCAAGATAAACCATTTTTTACCCTTAAAAACTCACCCCCTCCCTTTCCCGAACTCAGATCGCCCGTAATTTATTTTTCATTTAATTTTTATCATATTCCCCTCCTTTTCTAATGGGTTTCATCCTACTACTATTTTTTTTCACTTTTTACCATTTTTGAAGGCTTCGACCCTGGTCTATTGTGTGTAGGTACGCTTGTTTGACAAAAGACAACAAGTTCAAGACAAACAAAGGGCTCATCAGCAACGATTCCCTGGTTCAGACTAAGCTCCTTAGTCTTGAGCATCGGCGTAAAGTTGCTAGTCTATCGGTTTTTATCGAATACATTTCGGAGAGTGTGCATCGGATCAGCATGATCTATTTCCCTCCTGCCTATTTTTCTATCGGAATGCACTTAAAACCGTTTTATGGTTGATATTCCGAAAACCCGTACGAAGCCCTTTGATTCCACGTTTATTATGCGAACTGCTAGTCTGTGGAATGCGCTGCCTGAATGGGTGTTCCCCGATGGTTACAATCTGGGTGTCTTCAAATCACGAGTGAATCATCATCGCTTAACATCAGGCGTGATGGTGGTCAAACGCAAGCCTATTATTTACAAAAATAAATAAAAAACAAGTTAATAATTTGACAGCCCGTTGGTCCAGTTGGAAACGAAACCAAAGGGCAAACATTTATGTGATATACATTTGTGCTTGTTATAATTTTTTTTTTTGTTTTTTTTTTTCCTGGGCTAGCGCCTTTATTAACTAAACAAAATACAAGCTAAAACTAAAACTACAAATACAGTTAGACTTCATAGACCGTTGTAGGTCTATAGACAATCCAAATGCTCAAGCCCACTACCAGTTGGCAGCGTACCCAGCATGCTGGCGGCATTACCACGTTGAATGGCAATGCTTAAGCGTTGAGCCAGAAACACGCCAGCATTTTGGTCACGCGTCGCATTAACCAGGCGCTCTAAAAGATTTTTGAAATTTTGTTATAATTATATCTGGGTGTAAATATCTACTCATATATGAGTATGTTTAAAAAAAAAATATATATGTATGTATATCAGTCTCTGGTAGCCATATCACAAGCTTTGCTTAGTTTGGGGTCAGATGACCGTGTGTGCAAAAATGTCCCGAATATTTATTATTTATAAATACCGCTCGTGAAAACATCTCCTAAACAACAAAACATAAGCCGCACAATTCCCGGTTATCGTCTTAGCTGAAACTTCCCTCTATTAACTTGTGCAGCAAATTGTTAAAGCAACTTTGGAGGAAGTTTGTAGTGCATCTGGACTTGCGGACGTCTAACTCGGCAATTGGATGAAGAACTGGCCGTGGATGAGGATGAATACACAACAGGATATGAAAATAACCTAAAATTCATAAACGACAAGCCATAACTTTCTCGTAGGATTTAAATCCTAGGAAGTTCAACAAGAATTTTATAAAATTAAATTTTTGGCTTGCGTTTGGCCACTAACTCGCAGCGATGATGCGGTCTACGATGGGGCACACTTTACTCGTGATTTGAAGACACCCATCAGATTTAAACTATCGGGGAACACCCATTCAGGTAGCGCATTCCACAGACTAGAAACATGCACAGTGGCAAAGCACTTCGGGTTTTTGGATAACAACCATGAAGCGGTGTCGAACAATCGACACAGAAAATAGGCAGAATTAGATCATGCAGAGCCGATAACGTAATAAAGGTAAGGTGCAAAAAAAAAACGATAAAACGCTTATGCGACTCGATATAACAAAATCTAATAAGCCCAAACTCGAGGGGTCATTACACTTGGTGACGAAAGTCTGAAGATGAAGCCGAGAAGTGGATAGTAGACCACTTTGTATGGTACTCATTAAAACAAACCAAATGATAACTCGAGGGGACTACTAAGTAATGGGTAAATACCAAACTATTGTAATGTACTTATTCATTCAAGTGGAGGGCGCTGGTCCAGCTGCTTATAGTTTAGTTAGGAATTAGGACATTGAATGCAGATGTCCGCAGTTTGCGTTGTTCGACTGTTTAGTCAACGTTCTTTATCCGTACTTGAAAAAAGGTGTCTCTCTAAAAAAATATCCAGTCCAAATAAAATAAATTTCTTACACCATTCCTCCTCTAGAAAGCTTATTAAAAAGCTTATAAAGCTCTAAAAAGAACAAAAAGCACTTTTACAAACTATTTTGGTGTATGAATTTAGAACACACCAATATATTATTCGACCCCATCTCAATGCTATACAACCTCCTTGCGAAAAAAATACTCGATACAAACTCCCTTTTCCTTGTAGTCATGGTATCTATAATAAATTACCAGATACCATAAAAAACATTTCTAAAGATTGCTCATTTAAAAATACAGTTAAGTCAAAACTCATTGAAAAGGCCTACTACAGTATACAAATTATATGGACGATAAGTGGTAGAAAAAATAGTAATTTAGCAATAGAAATTAAATATTAAACTCATAGTTTTATTTTGTTTTTATTAATAGAAAGCTTTTGTTTGCAGTTATTATTATAATTTAAGATAATATTGTGTCAAATTGTTAATAAGTAAAATTGCAGCGCCCTAACAGGGTCTTTGTACCAACTTGTTAAGAGGGGGCCTCCGAAATTTTATGCTAATTTGCCATGATATTCAAACTAAACCAAATATCCTATCAACGTAATAATTGATATATTTGATTTTTCAATTCATTTTCTTTCCGGCACTAAGACAGAAACATAATAGCAAGATATTTACTCGATACTTTATTGTTTTCAAAATGGTGCCTTTTTGCTGATTTTTTTGATTTTTTCTTGGATAGAACTTCTGTCACATATCTAAAATAAATACTCATCGAAGGAAAATATAGTTTGTTTTCCAGTGCTAAGACAAAATTTACCTAGATTAATTAGTACTCTCATAATAAATTATATTCGATTTGAGACTTACGTCCTTTAGTTCTAAGCAACTATTCGGTCAAACGGCAAGTCCGATATTCAACCATATTCTGTTGCGCTTTGTATCTAAATGGCGAAACACGCTCCGTTCAACCTCAGTACCGCACTATGCTCCAACGGGGAAGGACGCACGCGCTTGCTATTCGCCTAGATTTATCTTCCGAGTGCGATTATATCAACACCTACTGTATTTTCAAACAATGGATAACATAAAAAATCTATGGCTCGAACGCGACCATTTGATGCGGCAACCAAGTGTTGCCAATGACCTAGAGCACAGACTAGGTAAAGCTACTATGAAAAAATTACAGGTATTAATAATTATGGATACGACTAGGCCTACCTAACGCATCTATTATTATGCACGCTCGGTAATATAGTTATAAGAGTCTAAGTGTTTCGTGTGGAGAGAGAAAGAGAGAGAGAGACAGACGGAGAAAGCTGAGAGAGAGATAGAGAGAGAGATAGTCAAAAGACTACTAAAAATCAAAATTATTAAGTAAAATATAATTTTTGTTGAATAAAAAAATATAATGATAATTAACAATTTTTTTTTTTTAATTAATAATTTCCTAAATTAAATTAAATTTAATTAAATAATTCATACATACTTAAATATATTATAGTTATTAACAACCAGGTATAGGACAAACACAAACGTTCAACACATAACTGTTTGTCCTAGGTGGGAATCGAACCCACGCCTCCAAGCTCAGAAGGTAGGTTCACTACCAACTGGACCAACGGGCTTTCGCGTGTTTCGTTTATTTTAGTATAGTATAGTATAGTATAGTATAGTATAGCATAGCATAGCATAGCATAGCATAGCATAGCATAGCATAGCTTAGTATAGCAAAGTATAGTATAGCATAGCATAGCATAGCATAGCTTAGTATAGCAAAGTATAGTATAGTATAGCAAAGTATAGTACAGTATAGTACAGTATAGCATAGCATAGCATAGCATAGCATAGCAAAGCAAAGCATAGCATAGCATAGCATAGCATAGCATAGCATAGCATAGCATAGCATAGCATAGCAAAGCAAAGCAAAGCAAAGCAAAGCATAGCATAGCATAGCATAGCATAGCTTAGTATAGCAAAGTATAGTATATTATAGTATAGTATAGTATAGCAAAGTATAGTAAAGTATAGTATAGCACAGTATAGCATAGCATAGCATAGCATAGCTTAGTATAGCAAAGTATAGTATAGCATAGTATAGTATAGCATAGCAAAGCATAGCATAGCTTAGTATAGCAAAGTTTAGTATAGTATAGCAAAGTATAGTATAGTACAGTATAGCACAGTATAGCATAGCATAGCATAGCATAGCATAGCATAGCATAGCATAGCATAGCATAGCAAAGCAAAGCAAAGCATAGCATAGCATAGCATAGCTTAGTATAGCAAAGTATAGTATAGTATAGTATAGCAAAGTATAGTAAAGTATAGTATAGCAAAGTATAGTATGGTATAGTACATTATAGTACAGTATAGTATAGCATAGCATAGCATAGCATAGCATAGCTTAGTATAGCAAAGTATAGTATAGTATAGCAAAGTATAGTATAGTATAGTATAGTATAGTACAGTATAGCACAGTATAGCATAGCATAGCATAGCATAGCATAGCATAGCTTAGTATAGCAAAGTATAGTATAGTATAGCAAAGTATAGTATAGTACAGTACAGTATAGTATAGCATAGCTTAGTATAGCAAAGTATAGTATAGTATAGCATAGCATAGCATAGCATAGCATAGCATAGCTTAGTATAGCAAAGTATAGTATAGTATAGTATAGCAAAGTATAGTACAGTATAGTATGGTATGGTATGGTATGGTATGGTATGGTATGGTATGGTATGGTATGGTATGGTATGGTATGGTATGGTATGGTATGGTATGGCATGGTATGGTATAGTATGGTACGGTATGGCACAGCATGGCACAGCATAGCACAGCATGGCACAGCATGGCTTAGCATGGCATAGCATGGCATAGCATGGCATAACATGGCTTAGCATAGCATAGCATAGAATAGCATAGCATGCATTTACGGAAGTTGTTTGAAGGCGGGCGGGGGTATGTCCGTGGGCTACTGATGGCATGTGGAACGATCCGGTAAAGTTTTCTACAATTTTTAAAATTTTGGGGTAGTGTGTGGGATTTTGGTGAGGGGTGTCCGGGTAAGAAGACCAAGTCTTGATCTATACACAAAATCCGGCCAGAATTTGTCTCCGACGCTCCGAAATTTTTGAAAAAATTGGTAGGTGGGGGGGGGAAAGTTTCAGGAAATGTTATAAACTAAAGTCCGGATTGACATCCGATTTCCAATTTTTGTTACAAAAATGACCTTATACGTACTGTTTCTGAGATAATCGATGGTTTTTGAAAAAAATTACGAAAATTTTCCGGATTTTTGCGCTTTAATATTTTGAAAGGCATCCTTTGCACAAAAATAGCCGAATTTGGGCTTATCAGACGCGTCTTTTTATTTTCTACACACGTGTGTTTACAGTGTTTCTATTTTATTATTATTTATGCCAACCAACTAAAAAAACACAATTTTTTTTTTAATATTATTTATTTCCTGAAATTGTGAGAGTAGAAAGCCAAAAAAAAATTATGGTCTATTTATTACACCACTGAATTTTTTGTGTTGAAAATTTTTGTTATTTTTAACATGAAATTCCGGTTACGTAATTTCAAACCCAATTTGGGGTCTTTAGGGTTAGGTCCTAAAGCCGAGTTTTTGAGTTTAACGTCTTCGTCTGCCAGAAAAAATGATGCCTATGACGTCAGATTTTTGATTGGACCTTTGTGTCCAAAGTTATGGACCTTCAAAAAATTGGGTATTTAGGGTCCGCCTCGCTACTTAGTAACTCAAGTTACTATGTACCTACGAGTCTTAAAATACTAAATGACCTATCGTTGGATAGCCAGTGAAGCTAACTATTCTTGCCTGGATTGACCTGGGACAAAATGTTTGAGGAGCCGGGTATTTCAGGTCGTCAAAATCTTAAGACCTAACTTAGACTATAATATAAACTAAAAACTAGAACTAGTTATATTTCCTAAACCACAGCCTTAAAAAATCTGCAAAAAATTACTAAAATTTAAAATGAGCTTTACTACCTCGAGCCAAAATTTGGGCGTGGTAGGGGGTGGTTTTCACCCTTCTTTATTTCTATTTAAATGTATTTCTCACTGATTTCAAAAGTAAAAATCTAAATATTTTTTTGTAATTTTTTTTGGGTTAAAGGTCTGGTTTAGGAGATATGACCCGGGATCGGGTACCCCGTGCCACGAGGTTTTTGGGTTTTTTGGTCTTATCCCGGCAAGTTCAACCTAGCAAAGCATAGCATAGCATAGCATAGTTCAGTTTAGTTTAGTTAAGTTTAGTTTAGTTTAATGTTTAGTTTAATGTTTAGCTTTCTGAAACTGTCTCCAGCGTAATATTTTAATTAGAGAATTTATTTAGGTTATATCAATTTAATTTATATACTTTATTATTTTTATATTGTAGAAAACCTAAAAATAAATAACAAATACAATTTTGAAAAGTGAAATAAACAATTTACGGTTTTGCGCGCCGCGACCGAACTCAGCTAATCGCCAAAATACCAAGTGCACCAACACTATGCTTATCCTGTGTGTTATTGCTCCTTGCCGCTTTACAAGGTCGAGTGCGCGAGTTGTGTACACTTTAGCTGCGCGCGACTGCCGCGCTGCCGTGGTTGTGTTTCACACTAATGCGGGTGATGCGAGACGCGCGGGTGAAATCAGAAATTTTTCTTGCCATATACGCAGCCTTAAGGACCTCATGTAATATGTGTACACTGGCAAATAAACGAAATAAAGTATAATAAGCAACTCTTGACTAAAACAGATCTATATAATCGAGGGCTCACTCGCGTAGCTCAGGATTCTAAAACTTGAACCCCTATGCTCGTGATTCAATCATCATAAACCACTCCCTACGGTCGTGATTCATTCTTTAGAATCCTTCACTTGCTCGTGATTCATATATGGCCCTCAATTTGAATCCGTCCTTTATTCACTAATTGCATAAATATACTATTTTAACTCACGAGCTGCTTTGGCGAGCGCGCAAAAGTCTTTTTTATCCGCTAACGCGGATAGTAAATTCGAAATTTAAACGTGACAAAATATAACGGTCACATTATCTAACATTCACTATTTTTTAAGAGAATTCGGTGATTCGTCTAATGGTAAGCGCCATATTATTGTAAAACGTAATTAGCAGTATATTGCAAAATTGCGGCAAGAAATGCTAGTGTTTAACTTTGGGACAAACTCGGGGAAAGGATCAAGATTAAAGTGCAGTTTTAGAGTATCAAGTTTAAACTCGGATACTCCGGAGTATAGCTGAAGCTGAGGGACCGAGATCTGACACCGATACGGCTTGAGTACGACGGATCACAGGTTTCACGAACTTTAAAGTTTATTAGTTGCTTGGCTGTGGAAGCTTTTAAAATAAGTTGATTAAACAAGAAAACGACTCTAGCTAACTAAGTCTTAACTAAAGTCAAGGAGTTGGTTGGTGTTCCACAGTTACACGAGGTCAGTACCGAACTGCTGAGACTGTTATACGTATGTAGTTCGGCAGACAGACGGCGCGACACCCCTGGCGCCAGCACTCGCAGAGGGTGCGGCAAAGAGTAGCCTGCAGAAAGGAAGAATACGAAGAGGTAAGTTACCTATAAGCAGTTTTCGGTTAGGCATTGTCAGTTTAGTTCTTTCATCGCCAAGAGATGGCGCTCAGGTAACTTTTGATATTTACTTTTTAAACTTTGTCGTGGCAGTGGAAGTGGAGAACTTCGTTCAGCCAACGTACATAGTTTAAAAAAAAAAAACCTGTAAAATTAGGTAATAATTAATATTTTTGTGATAGTCACGTGTTTTGAAATATTTACGTACATTCATTTTAATACAACGAAACTTTTCATTTAGTTGTGTATTAAAAAAAAAATATCGAGAAGTTTGCCTGTCATGTTGTCATGGAAATAAAAGAAGTTGGAAACTGAAACTTACTGTTACCAAAACTGTTACCAGCGCCATCTAGCGAGAGATAAATAATACTAAAACGACATTTGTAAAACCGCTCATAGAGCAAGTTTTTGAAAAAGTATTTATTCTCTGAATACTAATTTATTTATTATTTATTTATTTATTACACTAATAAGTTAATAGCCAGTCATCTTTTCAAATGGGCAAATAAACAGTTTCTTTCTTTAGAATTTAAGAGCTCAGCTGTTGTAAGGAGTAGTTTCCATGCCTCCTTATATTTTGCCAGTTACTTACTCTTGTAATATTGTGTTATGACCAAGAATGGTACCAAAAAAGGCAAATTACTTAACAAAAAACCACTTTCCTAAGTGACTGTGGATAGGTAGAAGCAGCATGTGTTATAAAAGTACCTTATTTTAATTTTTTTTTATGGGTGACAAATAAATCCACAAGTTTGACCATAATTCACTTTATTTTTCCAGTTATGTTAGTATAGGTACGAAAAAAGGCTCTCTGTTCACTCTTTTATTCTTTGACAGTCTACGCAGAAGCTCAGGCCCGCCGTTGCTACTGCCAATTGGTTCATCATGTTTTTCCTGTAAAATGCACCAATCACAAACGAGCACCAGATATTTGGACCAATCAGCACACAAATCTTGCTGGGAAGAGACCCACCAAAATATGATTTTTCTCCAAGAATCAACATTATGGTTGGGATTCTGTGATATTTCTGTGTTAAAATGTAGAAAGCTGTGGAAATTATTTCCTTAGTGGAGCAGTGCTTGTGAAAATAGTAATATGATTATTATTTACATAGATATCATACTTTTAGTTATATTGGTAAGTTTTGTGACGCATTTTCCATGTAAGTACAATAAATAACATTTAATGTAACGTTTCAAATTAATTGAGCTTTCAAAGAAAGATCTGAATCTGTGATTAAAATGCTAACAGTATTTTATTTTATTATTGTGACATTGAATGTATTTTGACTTGTATTAATTTTATTGTGTTTATGCTATTTTGAATGTTTTTTTTAAAATAAATAATAGGCTTGCGCTTGACCGCCAACTCGCCTGATGTTAAGCGACGATGCGGTCTACGTTGGAGCACGCTTGCCTAGAAGAAACCGATTCACTCGTGATTTGAAGACACCCAGATAATTGTTTATTTGCTGTAATAATATGGGTTATTAAGCCTGTTTTTTTTAAATAACTTAATTATGGAATACTAGCGGTCCGCCCCAGCTTCGCACGGGTATATATTATAGCCTATGTCACCCGGGGATATTGTAGCTTCCCGTCAGTGAAAGAATTTTTCAAATCGGTTCAGTAGTTTCGGAGCCTATTCAATGCAAACAAACAAACAAATAAACAATCAAATCTTTCCTTTATAATATTAGTATAGATAAACAATGCGTAGAAGTAGATTTTAATGAAATCTCTAAAGCTATCAAGTTTCACTTCTACTGTTATCTGAGCTGTAGGGTAAGAAGGTAGTGGTGGATTAAAATAATTTCAGGGGTTTAGTAAAAAAAGACTTTCATGCAATAAAGTTCACCCCAGATCAGGCCTAGACTGCGAAACGTCTCCTGTTGCCTGAATTGGGATCCGAATCTGGGAATACTTTTAACGGATTTTGGTGAATTTTACATTATTTTAATTGATGACGTTTAAACACAGCAGTGTCTGACTTTCCGTGGTCACGGGAAGTTTTTTTTTAAAATCTATTTTTGTAGATAGGCTAACGTTTGACCGCGATCTCGCCTGATGCTGATGGAAAGCGATAATGCGGTCAAAGACGGAGCACGTTTGCCCAGTAATAACCTATTAACCCAAGACTTGAACATTCCAAGATTTTAATGCTGCGGAAACACAGACAGGGGCAAGGCGTTCCATTGTTTTGCTATTCTCATTAAGAAAGAGGAGTCAAAACGCTTGGTGCGAATAAATTGCATTTCGACCAAGTAAGGGTGACGCCTTGTCGTTCGTCTGGACGTCCGGTAATGAAAAAGTGATGGGGGAACAAGTTCGTGAAGTTCCGTTGCACACTCCGTTGGTTAGCCATGACGGATGTCTATAGAAATGCTATGAAATTATTTTCAAGTATCGCCAATGATTTTAAATTAAACGTTCCGTATGTACGCAGAAGTCGTTCACGGTAATCCAGAGGTTCTGCGCCGGGCTTGACATTTTATTAATTTAATACAGTGTTCTGCCAACCATCCTCTCTATTATTTGGAAGATTTTTAATTTCAATTGTCTCGCGTAAAATCCTTGGTAGGTATATACCGGTTCTCCTTGACGAGAATTTGAGAATTATCAAAAACGAAGGTAGTGGTTGGTGTTGCCAAGGGTATGCTCACAAACTGCAGACTTGGTAGATCGTTTATTTTTCATGTATATACAGTTTTTTAATACGGATACCAATGCTTCTCTTTGTTAGCCCGATATAGAATAAATCACACTCACAATCAAGCTTATCTCTGCATCTTGTAAAGGGATATTGGGTTGGACAGGTCTTAACAGTTGATTTATCTTCTTTTGCGACTTGAAATAAGTTTTGAGACTAAGACAGATGACAATCTGCAGTGCAAGTACCGTTCTTTATCGATAGTCAAATTCTATAAAATGCCATAGAATTG
This sequence comes from Agriopis marginaria, assembly GCA_932305915.1. Lineage (NCBI taxonomy): Eukaryota > Metazoa > Arthropoda > Insecta > Lepidoptera > Geometridae > Agriopis > Agriopis marginaria. Next base: position 15,283,876 of record OW029935.1, read on the forward strand.
ATCATAGCGAGTACTGATTAAAAGGCATTTTATCGAATTTGACGATCTCAACTGTCAAATTTGATGATCGATAAAGAACGGTACTTGCATTACTGTTTTGGTCCATCTCTATTATGCCATAATTTAAGACAAAACCACTCAAAATAGATCTAATGACGATTTCCTGCTAGTGTAGGTATATATAGGTTATTTTATTTAATTAACATCAACATGATGTACGTCATTGCATTACATGACGGTGATAAGGCACAAGAATTCAACTAAGGCGCTGCGCAAACGTAGACACTTTTTGTTGCCGACACGGCACACCAAGTGCCAAACAAGTGGAAGCGACTGGACACAAAGTCTGCGCAAGGAGTGGCTGATTTCATACCGGCTATATAGAAATCAAATAGTCATTGGTAGCTTGTATCCGACAAAAGTTGTCTACCTTTGCGCAGCGCCTAAATGCTACCACAATATTATAGGTGTATACTACATGCTATAAAATACGAGAGTTAGTATTCTGTTATGACTAATGACTAACTAAGTGTACATAAAAAAAAAAAAATGACTGAATAGAGGGAACCTGATTAAAACATGACTTATTACAGCCGTTTAATAGTTTGCTACAAATAGATAATTATTCAATATAACAAATTGATAGGTTATTTTAATTATCTGGTTGTTTCAGTTATGCCTGGTAGTGTCCACATGCGTGTACTGCATGTACAGAGTGTACACGCTGCAGAGAGCCGGCCAGGTGTGTCCCCGTCATGTTATTGGAACTTTAAAAAAAAAACCTAATACGGCACAAATATCGATTTTTAGACGGGTATATGTTTGTGCCGTTTGGGGTCGAGACCTTAGGACCGTGGGGGTCGGCCGCCCATGAGATATATAGGGACTTTGGCCAAACGCTTGATGGAGGCGACATGTGACCGGAACGCTGGCACCTACTTTGGTCAAAAAATTTGCATTGCCATCCAACGTGGCAGCTGCCAGCATTCTGGCCACTTTTCCCTCCCCCGAGGGGTTTCTAGATTAGTATTTTTAATGATTTTTATAATTTATTTTTTATTTTAATTTGTATATAATAATTAGGTAGTTATAGTTTTAGTTTTTAAATACTATGTTTTAAATATTTTTCGTGTAAATAAATACTGGAACTAATGTTTGAAGTGAACAATGTTGCCTTCCGCAGACCAAACGCGTGTCACCAGCAGCTTCGCAGCTTGTACACAGGCACGCGTTTTCAAATTCAAATTATTAATTTTTCAGAACATGGTATGTAACTCAAAGTACTCCATAAAAATTAAAAATTACTTGGTTGGTTGTGAAACTCCAGCAGTGGACTGTTAAAAGGCTGATTATGATGAAGATGACTCCAAGAAATTGTCTCAAATTACAACATGAAAAAAAAAAAAAAACCGTTACCCGCGATTTCACCTTAACTTTCAACCCCCTTGTGGTACCTTTAATTCGACCCTTCCCTAAATAATTTCTTAGCGGACCTCTACATCTAATAAGGAATCTACTTGCCATATTGAAGCTTAGTAATTTCTTAACTTACAACACAAAATTAAAACCGACATTTCACCTTTCTAATACATCTTTTTCGAGAAAAAAATATTTCAGTATTTATTTATTTTAAACCAATAATCTGAATACTACATTTTATGTCCCTAATATGAAAAACAAAGGACTTTCATATAAACTTTCAACCTCTATTGGCCCTTCTTAATTCAGCCCTTTCGCAAAATCTTTCCTAGCGGATCTCTACACCCCATAAGGAATATACCGAGCTACACCGCGGCTTCGGTGTGTTCGCTTTATACAGCACCATGAGTTACAAAACACGTGGGTTTAGTTCAACAAGGTCCGACATGGTCAATCTGTCTTGTCGCGGTGCTACTGCTATTGGTCTGTGGAAGGCTTTATTGTTGTTGTTTTTTTAACGCAAATCCTTTACTAAATGTACTATTTCAGGTGGCTATTTTATTAAGACCTACGAAGGTCCTATTCTCACACAAGAAGGAAGGAGAAACGGCGGAGGAACTTAGGTGAGTTCTTTAACATTTTATTCTTAGTTACCCTGAACTGAGAACTTGTGACCCCTATATCTTCGCAATCCCGCGATCGATTTTGCTCATATTTGAAGTTGAAAATTGTATTGAAATGAACTACTTTCTCACAAAATTATAGAAAGTTTGTATTATCAAATTCCAAGTTATTGTCGAATACGAAGCGCTTTGATTCCACATTTATTGTGCGAACTGCTAGTCTGTGGAATGCGCTGCCTGAATGGGTGTTCCGCGATGGTAACAATTTAGGTGTCTTCATATCACGAGTGAATCGGTTTCTTCTAGGCAAGCGTGCTCCAACGTAGACCGCATCATCGCTTAACATAAGGCGTGATGGTGGTCAAACGCAAGCCTATTAATTATATTAAAAAAAAATAGAATCTAATACCTCTCTTACGGTCCGTCAACATCAACAATGACTACGAGGTCAGATCTATGTTCGTTTTTATCGTTGCACTCCCCCCGCGGGCGTTCTTACTCTTGGGTGGCAAAATACATCGTCGCTATACCTTGGCGGGGGCTGAGGGAGCGTTTTGTTGCCTACGCGACTCGGATAATAGGCCGTTAAGCGATGATGCGATCTACAATGAAGCATGCTTGACTAGAAGAAATGAAAGGTAATGAAAGTGTGTTGAAATATCAATTTCCAGAACAGTAGTGGCGTACCAGAACCCGTTCACGGGCGATTACTGCGTGCACAAGAGCCGCGCCGGGCCGACTGTGTACTCCAACAGGCTGCCGGAGTCGCCGGACAGCGGCCTGTCCGACGAATACGAGCCGCTGCATGACCCGCCGGCGGTCAGGCACTCGGACACCCACGGACCAGCACCTATCCAGGTACTAATGGACAATAAACAAACATCGTGTCCGAAAACGGCTGCCCAATCAAACTTTTTCAATGGTACCAACTTAGCGGTGAACCCTAGCATACGGAGCACTCCAGGGGCCTTACGGCCAACAGAACAAGGCCCTGATTCTGTAACTACAAACACGCACGTAACGGTTAACTAAAAGTTTGTCTTTATTCCTAGTTCAAATTTTTAGAGGTTAACTTCACGCAGCACATTACGTGCGTGTTAAAGTTACGGAATTAGGGCCCAGGAAGGAACAAATGACAAATCAACAAAGTTCAAAAGCCATAATAAAAAACTAAGTATTAATAAGGTATTGATAAAAAAATGGTTTCAATAAAGATTTCATACTATACTATGTAGGTACATTATCTATATCTATACTAATATTATAAAGAGGAAAGATTTGATTGTTTGTTTGTTTGTTTGCATTGAATAGGCCCTGAAACTACTGAACCGATTTGAAAAATTCTTTCACTGACGGGAAGCTACACCATCCCCGGGTGACATAGGCTATTAATCTACACCCGTGTGAAGCTGGGGCGGACCGCTAGTATATTATATTATAATCTTTGGGTTTCAATGAGATTTAGATAAAAATTTACTGGCTCATAAATAGCTGATTCCATTGAAATAGTCATTATGAAAAGTTATTTACTGTGTTTCAACTTATTAATTATTATTACTTAATATTATTTATTAAAAAAATTATAAGGCTGCGAATCCACTAGAAATGTGCGAAGTAGCTAAGCGGTGCGCGAGGAAAAAAAATCAACCAATAGGAGGCGAGACGAGATGGTATGAAGCTATCCTACTGGTCAAGTTTTCCTCGCGCACAAGCGGTGCGCGAGGAAAACTCCTTGCAAACCTTTGGTGGATACGCAGCCTTATTCTAGAAGTTAAATTAGCATAAGTTTGAAACTATCTAAGAGCAAACTACTTAACGTAGGTACTGAATATCTTTCTTATAGTCATATCAAGATTATAGCAAAATAATATTTGAATAAAAACATTTCAAACTCGGTTTTAACAATTTAAAACTCACTCGTTGAATACCTAATTTGAAATGCTCACTGACTTCTTAATTTCTTAAAAATTCACTCAGAACCTTCTGCCATATCTTTTCACAGAGTTAGCCAGAAAATACTTTCGAAACGTCTTTAGATTTTCTCAAAAGTGTTACAAAATTACCGAGTTTATCTAGAATTAATTCAATCGCCTTTGAGTCCGATTCTCCGACTCTCCCATTAAGGGCTAATATTTTCCCAAGCATTTGAAATACAAATTTTGAAACGCGGTAAAAAGGCTTGGTAACGTTCTACCAACATTAGCAAACTAAATAATGTTTGAAAACTATTGAAAAGGCTGCGAGGCATTTGAATACGGGTTCGATTGTTTTGTGTAATGCAATTGTATTTTATTTTAGGTAAAAAAAGATTTTATTTTTCACAAAACAATGAAATGTTTGGAGGCTGATTTTTAGCAATTGCAATCAAAGGGCATTCATTTCATGAAACAATAATAAATAAACCGGCCAATTGCGAGTCGGGCTCGCGCACTGCGGGTTCCGTACCACCACAAAATTCAATAACGAAATTACCAGCTATAGCTTGGTAATCTTGGTAATGAACAGAAACTTGTCACCGACTCGCACTTGGGCATTTTTTATTAAGTATTTGTTGTTGTACTTTAAGGTGTACTCTATAATCATGTTAAGTTTGACGCTTGTAAGTATTACCGTTTTTACATTAGAGCTAATACAAAAATACGTTAAAAAATATACGTTTTTTGTGTGGGGATCCCTTTCGTTTTTACTTTTAGACTTTTTGAAAAAACATGTCTAAGCAGTTCATTATCATCATTATTATTAGTCTATCGTGTTCCCACTGCTGGGACACAGGCCTTCTCTCAGAGAGAGAAAAGATGGACCCTAATCCACCATGCTGGTCCAGTGCATGTCATATTATCTCTTTGCACTTTAGAGGTTCTGGGACATACCAGTTTCTTTACGTTGTTTTATTTTACCATTGTTGACCGATGGCATTATAACTGCACATAATCTATTTTAGTACTAAATAAGTCATAGGTGCAGGGCCGATGATTGAACCGGTGCCGTCAGATTGTTTTTTTTTTTTTTTTTTTTTTTTTAAATACTCAATCATTTATTGCATAATTATTATGAAGTTCACATACAGATGTTAGGTAGCATGTTTAAATTAGGTAATACATAACAATAACCCTATAAATAAGGGAATTTAATTGTAGAGCGGTCATGCTACCGCTCGGCCACCATCGCTCTAAGTAGATCACCAGCATTATCATTTCAGCCATAGGATGTCCGCTGCTGGTCATAGGCCTCCCTATCGGTCTCCAAAGGGCCAGTTATATGTATCAATACTAAGTAGATACTTACCTACACTTGGTACTGAGACGTGGTCCTTAACTGTGGGCCTTTTGAAAAAACTCAGAGTCACTCAGCGGGCAATGGAGAGAGCTATGCTCGGAGTTTCTTTGCGCGATAGAATTCGGAACGTGGATATTCGCTAAAAAACCAGTCACCGACATAGCTGTTAAAATTTGCAAGTTGAAGTGGCAATGGGCAGGCCACATCGCTCGAAGAACCGATAACCGATGGAGAAGAAAGGTTCTGTAGTGGAGACCACGAACCGGAAGACGCAGCGTAGGTAGGCCTCCCACTAGATAGACCGACGACATAGTGAGAGTCGCTGGCATCCAGTGGATGCAAAATGCAAGCTGTCGTTCAGTGTGGAGGTTAAAGGGGGAGGCCTATGTTCAGCAGTGGACGTCTTCTGGCTGATGATGACTTGCCTACAATCTCATACTAAGACTTACGAGTAAGTTACAAAAACAAACAAGTAGAGTGTAATTTCCCAAAGTTTCGGTTCTCATAACATGGAGGCAGTATAATTATCCCTAATGTTACGATAATTATCAACTAAATACAAAAAGGTTGCGAGTCCATCTTATTTTACGAGTGTATGTTACAAAGAAACAAGAAATGTAATAACCCTGTAGCTTTCATGGATAATCCCCTTCACGATCACAGAATATGAATAGTCAGAGGGTCGACAGAAGAAACACCAAACTATACTAGCAACATTAATAAACACAAACACAACAGAAGCAACAACTTATTTTGTTTATATTGAAATACTCACTTAAATAAAATTAATCACGTAATTTTCCATATCAATGAAACAACACTTTTCAATATTTTTGAAGATGCAAAATAAATCATCCTAAGGTTGCCTGGAAGAGATCGCTCTTAGCGATAAGGCCGCCGATTGTAACACTAGTTTTTAAACTGTTTTATCATGTGTATGAAATGTGTGGTGTGAACAATATAAATTTTATCTATCTATCTATCTAATAACTGAATTTAGGGTACATTCTTAAAACTTGAGAGTCCCCAGGAAGACTACGGCTGGCATCACTTAGATCGCCGATGGCAGACAAAAACATACTAAACCACGGACATGTTGGTGAAATTGAGTACACACCGGACACCTATGTAAACGGTCGTCGTCGGCCGTCATTGTCAATTTTGCTGCGCCAGTTATTAGGCAGCTTACGATTACGAATGATATTTAAACTCAGATTTGTTTTAATTTATTGCTTATATTTCAATCAATCGGGATTGTTACACAAGTGAGACTTTTTGGAAACCCCTTCCGGACGCCCTCCGGACGCCCTCCAAACTAGAACAAATCAACCCCGGACAATTGGTAGGCCTAAGCAAGACAGAGAACGCACGAAGCATGATCTTAAATTATTTTTCTATTTTTAGTATTTTATTTTTCGCGAAATGGGGTAGTTTATAGGTTGGTAACTTATTATGCTTATCCCAGATTTAAATAAATAATGTTACCCGGATGAACAGGTGCTTGCTTGTGAAATTGTAATACAGGTACCTAAGTACTTATTTGTAAACGTTAGGTGTATTTTTTTGTATTTTTTTTAATATTCAATATTTAAATTTATTTAAGGTTGCGCTATTATATATAGTTGCGTATAGTGAATCTTAGTATCGATACAATCAGCTTAGTTTTTCGATACTAACTTAGATTAATTATGTGTATATATATGAAAAAAAAAAAAAAAAAAAAAAAAAGTGAAAAGCGGAACTGCAACTCTGTCCGTTCCTGATCTGCGGCATGATTATGTGGACACCACGTACAAATTGTTAATTTCAAGGCTCACCGGCCGCTTTGACAAATCCCGGGGCTTTATGAATCTGATAATTATGTGCTTTAGGGTTAATGAGAATTCTCGCTTCGCATGTCCATTGTTGTTTGCAAGGGATGTGTTATGGCGTCCTGTGAGGCTCGCGGTGACCTTTCATCAGTCGCAATAAGGGTCAGTTTTAATCACTGGTTGTTTTTTTTATTTTTTATTAATGTTTTTTTTATATTTTAAGTTATAGGTATTTGTAACGCATTTTATGTAAAGTTATAATTACGATTATTTACGGGATATTTAAATTTACCGTGGTAAGGTTGTGGAATGAGCTCCCGATATTTCGGCGCAGTTACATGCACCATGTTCGCGGGAAGACTGAAGAATGCGGGTGGTTGGTCGAAAAGTTAAAAAGTTAGGTGCAGACATAACGATCTACCCTCTTTCTTAGTCTTTTGCTACGGTTATCACTGGAACTCGAACTCGATCCTAAGTCCCGACAAAACACACTCACTGTATCACTGCGTTTAGTTTTTGAACACATTTTAAACGCGGAATTTTATTTTTAAAACATCCTAATACTGGATTCCACGCACTGGCGAGTTGAAAACCATCACCTCGATTGAAATTCTGGCATTTCGAGATCTCAATAGTCATTTATCTGTCATTGTACGTACGGTATTTTATCAATTGACCATGGACGTAATATAATATTACGTCCATGCAAATAGAATTAATTTTAGTTGCATGTATTATTAGGTGACTCACAGAAAATAATATTTTTTTGTTTAAATTAGAACGGCTGTCAAGGCATTTTTGTAATAAATTTGTTTTAGCCAGTACCCATATAAACAAAACGTCAGTCATTCGAAATCAGTTAGCAACTGTGATGCGGAGTTCGACGCGTTGATCTAAATAAGAATGTCCAATCAAGGTTCACTTCAAAATGCCCGATAACAGATTTTCCTTCTTATTTCCGTTTTATTTTCGTCTCTTTTCTGTGAGGTGACTATTTGCGCTTCGTGGTTTCATCTGCGGGAATTACTCCTTATAACATCAGCTATCTGCCAGTGAAAGTCCCGTCAAAAGAGGTCCAGTCGTTTCAGAGTCCATGGGGAGTTTTAAATGTTTATCGGGACTTTATCACGTGTTATTTTATTTAGGTAAAAATATGTACCATATATATACATATGTATACATACATCAATACATAGATAAATACATACCCGCATCGCTAATTATATAATACTAGCGGTCCGCCCCAGCTTTGCACGGGTATAGATTATAGCCTATGTCACCGGGGACAATAGGGGATGGTGAAGCTTCCCGTCAGTGAAAGAATTTTTCAAATCGATTCAGTAGTTTCGGTGCTTATTCAATGCAAACAAACAAACAAACAAACAAACAATCAAATCTTTCCTCTTTATAATATTTTGGCTTGACCGTGTTTAATCTCAATAAATACAATTTAATTTAATTTAATATTAGTATAGATATAGATTTATTAGATTTACGTTTGGCCATCAACTCACCTGATGTTAAGCGAGGTTACTTTCTCATTGCAGGGCAAAGGCCTCCTTTCCTTTCTTCCACTTCCCTCTACCTTGTATTATGGTGGACCAGCCCTTTGTAGACGAACAAAAGTCACCGACTTATTACCCCACCGGATTACCAAGTTGAAATGGCAGTGGACAGGGCACATAGCACGCAGAACAGATGGCCGATGAGGCCGAAAGGTTCTCGATTGGAGACCACGGACTGGTAAGCGCAGCGTAGGACGTCCACCCACAAGATGGACAGACGACCTAAAAGAGACCGCAAGTCGTCCTATGGCTGATATGATGATGATGATCCCTTTGTATGGGAAGCTTAGCCTGGGCTTGTCAGGTGGTCGTGTGAGTGGACATTAATGACATGATGTGGTTGTTCCAGCGGGACAACATCCTGATGAAGCCTCCGCTGGTGCCGAAGCGGAACGACAACACCCTCAGCAGCACCTGGAACTGGAACTACACCGAGTACCAGATATAACATTACCTCTCACTCCAACATTGGCCAGATTTCAACAACAATACCTGATGCCTTATTATGAATGATTCGGATCGTGATCGCGATCGCGTGCCATCTCACTCACGCACGTGGTGCGAGTAAATAGATGCGAACGGGACAGAATGCAATCTCGATCACGATCAAACTTCTATAATAAGGACGCTGCATAAAACCGCAAGATATAGCTTTAATTAGGTTTTCTACATTTCGTTGTGCTATTTGGAGGTTTCTTGTTACCAGGACTACATAAAACTTTTGCGGTCTATTTTGTATCACTAACTGTTACCCGCGACTTCACACGCATTGACTTTTTCATTTGTCCTACGACTAAAATAAAATGGATGGACAGGCCGTAACCATTGAACTTGCTCAGTAAAAATGAGTCAAACCGTCATATACCTACTTCAATACCCAATTATAACCATGTACAGTACATTTGTTACAAAAAATAGATAACGGTTTTTTGTTGTGTTTTTACATTTCGGGATAGCACACGCAGACATAATATTTATGTCAGATGTTTCGGTATCATGTAGCAATAGTCTTGCGTTGCACTTCCTACGGCTAGAGACTGACTGAAACGAAGTGAGTGCCGGTGCTCTTTTTGTAATTTTCAAAAATGCGCTCTTTCTGGGCCAGTCCATTGATATTATTTTGGCCGAAGCATTTGCCCCACCGCAAAGTTTTAGAGATTTTTCGTTTTCGTGTTGATTCAGTCAGTTATCTTCTTAATATATATAAATCTCGTGTCACAATGTTTGTCCTCGATGGACTCCTAAACCACTTAACCGATTATAATAAAATTCGCACACCATGTACAGTTCGATCCAACTTGAGATATAGGATAGTTTAAATAATTATATAACTAGCGACCCGCCCCGGCTTCGCACGTAAATTACACCCGTGCGAAGCCGGGCGGGCGGGTCGCTAGTATAATTATAAATACTAACTAATATAAAAGGGGTATCCCGTTTGGTTAGAATCCCATTTGGTAAACCACTTGAGATACCTATATACTAAAAAGTAGCGATCCCTTTTGGCAAACTATTAATTTTGTACGGTACAGTCAGGTCCAAAAATCAAATATGTTTTTTATTTTTATTTTAAGTAGTTTTTTTTAAATTTTTTTATGCCATAGGTGGCAAACAAGCAGACGGGCTGCCTGATGGAAAGCAGTCACCGTCGCCTATGGATACTTGTAACACCCGAGGCATCACAAATACGTTGCCGATCCTTTAGAACTCGATTAACTCGCCTTTTGAAGAACCCCATGTTGTAGCTTCTCGGAAACACCGAAGAAGGTAGCTCATTCCACATTTTGCAGGTATGAGGCAAGAAGGATCGTGTGAAACGCACAGTGTGCGATTTCCACTGATCTATGATGTGTGGATGAGCCTTCAGGCGGGGGCGGCTAGTGCGATGGTAAAACCGCGACGCCGGCATCAGATCAAATAGTTCTTCAGAACACTCCCCGTTGTAAATGCGAGTTAGTTTACTTGTTTAGTATTCTGAGTTTAGTTTTTTTTTTTGGTGTACTTACATCGAGAAATGTAAAAATTAACCGGCCACGTGCGAGTCGGGCTCGCGCAATGAGGGTTCCGCACCACCACAAAATTCAATAACGAAATTACCAGTTATAACTTGGTAATGAACAGAAATTTGTCACCGACTCGCAATTGGCCATTTTTTATTATTTGTTGTATTTATTATTTGTGTACTATAATCATGCTAATACGCTTTACGTATTACCGTTTTACATTAGAGCTTATACAAAAATACGTTAAAAAATACATTTGTTGTAAGGGGTCGTCGTGTTGTCGTTTTTATTTTTTTTACCGACTTCCAAATAGAGGCGGTCATCAATTCGAGTGTATGTTTTTTTTAAAATGTATATTTGTTACGCGATTACTCCGCCAATTTAGAATTGTTTTTGATGATTCTTTTTTGGTTGGTAGATCTTATCTCATAGGTGGTCTCATAATTTTTTTATCGACATTGATTCAACGCTTTTTGAAAAATCTACAAAAACATGACAATAAGTAACGAATTCAATGTACAATGCACACATTGTACAGTGCCACCAACTTAGCTGTTAAGGTGGGCAAAATGAAATTCACCAAGAAATAACTGTAGTGGAACTACAGTTACTTTGTTCTCCACTAGTGACGCTGTCAACTGAACAGCAAACAGAAGAACTGTTCCTACAACAGAACTTCAAAAACACAAAGAAGTGTCTCCATGGCGACCGGGCCCTGTTGTTTTTCGTTAAATTTTTCAAGACCATGGATACAAAGTATTTCAGTCGTAATATTAAACAATATTTTCTACTTTTTAGTGTCAGTTTGTAAATGTAGGTATAGTCATGAAGTCGGTAATTTTTTTTCTAAAAATTCTAATTATTATTATTTTTAATTGTGTATTACGGATATTCTCTGAAAATTTCAACTGGCAATCTATTACTTTTCAAAAAATACAGCCATTAATAGGTAGGACAGACAGACAGACATACATCGTAGGCTTAGTAATAGGGTTCCTATTTAAATAGTATAATGGTAACGAACGTAAATGATCAGATACAAAAAAAATGGTATCGAAAAACCCTGTAAAAGCGGAGTAAACGTGTAGAATTTTGTAAAATAATCTGGTTTCTTAAAGCCATTCCTCAGATAAATCCATCCATATGGTATAGGTGTATCCCTCGTGGCCGAAGTCGAGTCCAACTGCCTCTCAGAGAGATTGTGGCGCCGACATCGATCAGTGTCACTGGACCGTCCCACGAGCCACGAAGAAACACTGCAACGTCTTACCTATGTTACGTACATCCACTTTTGGAGACAAAACAGTAACATGTTTTTATTTTTTTAATAGAATATGTTGCAAACAATATATGGGCCACCTGATGGTAAGTGGTCACCGCTGCCTATAGACACATACAATACCCGGGGCATTGTCAGTGCGTTGCCTACTTTTGAGGACTCTATTCACTTTTCGTTTGAAGCACTCCAAATAAAATTATACTTCGGAGGAAAAACCAAAGGTGGTGTTTTAAATGTTTATCCGGACTTAACAAGAATTATTTAATTTAGGTAAAAATATGTACCTTTCGCTTGACGTTTCGACCATGTTACAATGGCCGTGGTCACGAGCTGATTGAACACATGTGAGCTGACATGTTTACAATCTGGGCGTCTTCAAATCACGAGTGAATCGGTTCCTTCTAGACAAGCGTGCTCCAACGTAGACCGCATCATCGCTTAACATCAGGCGTGATGGTGGTCAAACGCAAGCCTATTATTAATAAAAAAAAAAACGCGAAAGTTTAAAATTTCTAGTAGCATGGTGTGCTTTACAATCTGACAGCACCCGGTTCGATTCTCGGTCCTGCACCAATGACTTATTTAGTAGCTAAATATGTTCAGTTTCGCTGCCATCGCTCAAAAACGGTGAAGGAAATCATCTTGAGGAAACCATTATATCCTATAACCTCAACAATTCAAAGACATATGCACTGGGCCAGCATGGTGGATTAGGGCCCATCCTCTATCTCTGAGAGAAGGCCTGAGTCCCAGCAGTGGGAGCATGATAGGCTGATATTATGCACTTAACTTTTTTAACTCCTTTTTTACAACTGAATGACGATCACGACTATGAAGACAGTTCCATGCCAGCATGCCACTCAGAATTAAGAACTTCAACTTTTTACTATCCTGCGTTTCAATGCACTTGTCTTCCTGAGATATAAGATATTGTTCTGCGTAAAAATATTTCTCATTTCTCATGCCGTAAAGTGTTTGTTTATGCCCAGTATGAGTAGAATAAATTACCACGTACAGGTAAGCACAGCGTAGCACGTCCAAAGATGGACAGACGACCTAAAAGAGACCGCAGGGAAACGCTGTATGCAGGCCGCTTCCAACCGGCCCTTTTGGAGATCGATGGGGGAGGCCTATGTCCAGCAGTGGACGTCCTACGGCTGCAATGATGATGATGAAGTGGAATAAAACTGTTTTTAATGCACTAATTCAAAAGTCCGCTTTTATGCACTAGTGCATTAAAATAAACTGATCCTCGATAAAACTGTTCAAAGAAGTTCCGTTTTCTAAATATTAATATTATAGAAAATTTTCCTCTATTATGGGCATGGCTTCAAGTAATGGGCTAGCGTTACGTTTATCATCAAGTAAGCGCCTTGCTCGTCTCTTCAATCAGTTGAATAAAAATCATCCATAAATCCAATCATCGACTGGCAAGTAAAGAGCCAACGCTTCAACAGAACCCGTAGCGTTATCTAGTAGCATAAGACCCACTTTGGGTCGCTACACCAGCAAAAACAGTAGCTATCAAAGCACATCCATTCCATTTTTTCTGCCTCAACGTCTTGAAATCCACCTCGAGTGTTGTAGCAGCCGCGAGCGTGGGCGATCTCCTTTTTATCCACTCGTTCCTTCTATCCTGTCTCCTTGATTAAGAGGAGCTGATGATCGATGAGGCAGCCTATTGTCACTGACAAGATGGCTCTACAGTGTAATTAGGCTGGTGTCCAGTGAAGCGGAGATTGACCGTCTGCGACCAGAAAAAACAAAGATGGATGTATTTGAAAATGTTAAGTAAGGAGGTTGAAGAAATATATTAACTACAGACTAGGTAAAGCTAATAGAAAGTATTTAAAGCTAATAGATAGTAGTAGCTTCCACACTGAGGGTTCCGTACCACTATAAACATTCTTAACTAATAAAGTACAATACCATAAATCGTGGCTGACAGTGCACCGGAGTGCGAACCGAAAAAGACTGTGATATTTCTATAATTTTAACAATTTTATATTATTATTGCATTTTTAACTATGATCTATTTCTAATTTTCTTTTCTAACTGTAACAAATGTGTAACAATATGGGTTCCATGCCTGAAATAAATACATTTTATTTTATTTATATATTTATAAGAACCAGAGTCACCGACATAGCTGTTAAAATTTACAAGTTGAAGTGGCAATGTGCAGGCAATGTGCAATTTGTCACGGTCTCGCACTTGGCCAGTATTTATGGTTTGTTGTTTTAATTCAGAGTGTGTACTTTAATCATGCCAAGTTTGACTTTTGTACAAATTACCGTTTTTACATTAGAGCTAATACAAAAATTCGTTTAAAAAAGGGAAAACTTACATCTGTCGAAATTTCTACAGTAAACGCTCAGTAATAAAGTCGGCGTGCGACTGAGTTTTGACTGGTGTCCAATCTAGACTTGTCGATACAATTAGTTTTATCAGGTTTTTCTTTTAGAAGTTATATATGTCAACTAGCAGCGCCCTGCGGGTTCACCCGCTATCACGAGGAAACAGTATTTTTTGAAAATAAAAAATACCACAAGTGTTAGTAAAAAGTACCATAAATATTAAAATATACTGAAATCATAGACTAGCTTACCATAAGAGAAATAAATTACCTAAAGTTTCATCACTTTAGCTTCGAATGTCACCAGTTTCTAACAGCCTTCAGCATAAATAAAATCATATAAAAAGAAAAAAACAATCACCGGCCACAAACAAACCTGCTCAATCCCAAAGTTCCAACAAACTAAACTTTTGGAATTAAATTTTATTGAACTTGCCATGTTTCCCGCATCTTTCCCCAAATCCGAGATGTCCTGAGTCAGGGAAAAGTTACTCCGTAATTATTCGCACATTTTGTCGAGATTGTGAATCTTTTTTTTCCTGTTTTAACTTTTTTGAGTGCCATTTATTTTACTCTGACGTTTTGTTTTCTTCACACAACATTAAAAATTTCATGGTTTAATTTTTTTTTGTCTAATTGTTGTGAAATTATGGGTGTTATAGCTTGAAATAAATTAATTTGAATTAAATTGAAAGCGAAACTGTCTGTCTATCGAAATCTATTTAACCGACTTCGAAAAAGGAGGACGGTTCCAGATCTGGGCTGTATTTTTATGTTTTATGTATGTGCAGCGATTACGCTGCAGTCTTGCAATTTTCTTGACATTTTATAGAAAGAAATAAAAAATAAAGAAATTAGGTTAGGACCAAATTAGGTTTTTAAAAAAATAGCTTATAGACAAGTTATAATATAAGGTCACAAATCGGCCCCAACTCAGCATAATGCCGGCTGTTAACCAGCGCTGGTCTTCCGTTGGAGCCGTTTGGTGATGTCTCGGTACAAGCACACATACAGTACAGTACACCACTACAAAATAACAAATATAAACAAAATAATAAATAAACCAATATAAAAACCACAAAATACTAATAATGATGACAATGAGGTAATTATTATATATTATACTATAATTATATACTTTGAAACCATAATTTCTTATATTGCACTCGTGTCATGCTTTTGAATTTCCTCTTGTTGCTGATGTGCAGTAATACCTATTTTTTTTAGTTTTTAACTAAAACTTTTAACATTTTGCAGGTTCCTCAACGGCGGAGGAATATTATTCCAACATTTACTAGCAGCATACCAGAAACTACCCCTGAAAGCGGCTGACCTATGGCGTTGCGTGGAGAGAACTGGTGCACACAGATGGGACTTCTGGGATCTATGACTGTAGGTACATCCAAGTCAATTTCTCGTAGAGATAGGAAGGCTATTTATATTTTAAAACACCAAATAGTAAGCATGCTAAGTGCAGTTTGCGTCGGTGCTTCATTTTAAGAATGGAATGTTTGTTGAGATTTGGGGTCACATGAGCTCTTGATGGAATATCAAAACAGCTTATATATGTAAGGCTACGCGAACAAAGTCGCGGGCAACAGCTAGTTACTAATAACCTGAGACTCTGCAGGTTTGTTCATATATTGTTCCGTCACGAATGCGGAACTCATCTTATTCAAGCACCAACATAACCACTAAGCCACAGGGGTTGTCAAAATGAACCCTGTGCCTCACAACTAGCGGAACGAGGCAAACACTGCCATGTCATTAACAGGCCTATGTAATGCATGTCGACGGGAGATGGGCGGCATCACGCAGCGTGACACTTTATTACGGTCTGACGTGACATCCAATAACGGTGCTCTCCTTGTATTAATGTATAAATTTACTTCATACACCATCAGCCATTAAATGTCCACTGCTGAACAAGGCCTCCCT
This sequence comes from Agriopis marginaria, assembly GCA_932305915.1. Lineage (NCBI taxonomy): Eukaryota > Metazoa > Arthropoda > Insecta > Lepidoptera > Geometridae > Agriopis > Agriopis marginaria. The sequence goes on from OW029935.1 coordinate 15,300,146, forward strand.
CTTAGAGAGGGGTTTTGCCATAATCCCCACGCTTGGCAGGCGGCTTGGAGATCGCAGTACGTTCACCGTGTACTAACAGGACGCTGCTGCCCATCCTCCGGTGGTTCTGGTCGCAGTTTTAGGACATACCCGGGTTCAATTTACTTCATACACTCAATTCAATTACACTGTTTATTTGCGGCCGTACTAAGATGTGGCTAACAAGTCTTGCCTAGAAGAAACCGATTCGCTCGTAATGAGGATCAGTAAAGTAATAGCAAATTCAATAGAACTAGTACCCACTTTATTCTTCACGACATAAGAATGATATATCTTTTTGAATTATCCAAATCGGACCATTACTTACGTATAACGTCATAACTTCGTTATTTTTTGTCGTAGAACAATTTTTTTTGTACTGTTTGCTAAGGATTTTTTAGCTCCATAAATCTGCATTCTCAACTAAAAACGTTACTGATCCTCATTTGGGTTTTTATTGGATACATTTCGGAAAGTGTGGATCGGATCTGCACGATCTAATTCCCTCCTGCCCATTTTTCTATCGGACTGGCAGAGTGGGCACAAAAAATCAACACCGCTTTATGGTTGATATTCTGAAAATCCGTACGAAGCGCTTTGATTCCACTTTTATTATGCGAACTGCTAGTCTGTGGAATGCGCTGCCTGAATGGGTGTTCCCCGATAATTACAATCTGGGTGTCTTGAAATCACGAGTGAGTGTTTTTTTAGGCAAGCGTGCTCCACCGTAGACCGCATTATTGCTTAACATCAGGCGAGTTGGCAGCCACACGCAAAAATATTATTAAATAAATAAAACAAATATATTATCATAACTAGCGGTCCGCCCCAGCTTCGCACGGGTATATATTATAGCCTATGTCACCCGGGGATAGTGTAGCTTCCCGTCAGTGAAAGAATTTTTCTAATCGGTTCAGTAGTTTCGGAGCCTATTCAATGCAAACAAACAAACAATCAAATCTTTCCTCTTTATATTATTAGTATAGATTAAGTAACTGTAAAAGTATGAAAGACTAACAAAAAAATTCAGTAATAAAAATAATACCTTACAGTCTTCACATAATTGCAATTTTCACGATATTCAACAATTCGCGCTCGCGTCAGTAGTAGAGAACAGGCTGACTTGACAAATTGAAATTGAAATTCTCAACTCGCTTCTGAACACGTCACATGTGTCTTTACCCGTACTTAAATCCGTCTTTTCCTCGACAAAAACGGGATTAAAGGTTCATTTCGTTCCGCTAATTCAAGTGAAGAACGCAAGTGTGACAGGAGGGTGGTGTTACGGCGTGACACTTTACTACGGTCTGACGGGACGCGGGACGCAGAATGGAACGTGTGGCTTAGATGCCAGTAATGAAGGGATTTTAATCAGTACCCCAGTTTTGTTCATTCTCGCGCAATGTTATAACGACTGTTTTAATTATAAAATCACAAAATCTTATAGCTAAGCATCGTTATCTTGACAATCGTCACGCATCGTCAACAAAATATTTTTGATCTTATTTCAGCTACATTGCATTGTATGTTGTAATTATTTTTGAGTTAGAATGCAAAACTTTATAGAAGTAAGACAACGCGGCTGACAACGCTCAATTATTAAAATATCGCAAATATGCACAATTGAGCGCGCAGTATGAGTTTTCCGCATTAGCTGTAGAGACTCTAGGCCCGTGGTCGTCCGATACAAAAAAGTTTTGTAAAGACATTTCGACCAGATTGGTTCTCGCCTCGGGGGATCCCAGAGCTGGAGCATATTTCGCACAAAAATTAAGCCTCGCAATCCAGCGGGGCAATGCTGCCAGCATTCTGGGAACCCTGCCGCATGGTGGCGATTTGTTCGCCTAGGATTTTATTTTTATTTTTTGTATATATCATATTTTTAGTTGTACATAGTAGTTTTATCCATAAGTTGTATAAATAGATTAGAAGTAAGAAAAAAATTAAATATTGAATTTTGATATTTTAGCATTAATTGTAATGTAAACGCTTCGTCACGTTTACATTACTGAAAGCTTAAATGATATATTACGGTTTAAAGTGACACGCGTTGTGACTTTACAATTACTTATACTAGTATTATTTTCATAGTAAAGACTTGGTTATTTAACAAAAATTATTTCTTGATCCTAAATTTATGTATTACTAGCTGCGCCCCGCGGTTTCACCCGCTTGGATTACTCCTTAGAACATCAGCTATCTGCCAGTTAAAGTCCCGTCATAATTGGTCCAGGCGCTTTGGAGTCCATATGCAACATACACAGTTACACACATACTTTTTTATATATTTATACATATAGATTAAAGCTGAAAGAAAAAAATTGTGCGTGGAGTCCCTCCGCGCGGAAGAAGTTATACTTCAACAAGGAACCCAAAAATTATAACTAGGGCAAAAATATCAACAATTTAAAAACATGCTTTTCTCGAGATTCGAACCTAGCTCCTTAGGCTTCTCAATCCATTAGCGACACCATTACACTACCGGATCTGCTAGTCACAGCGCGAAAAAAGGATACGCATTTCGCAACCATACGAGAGAGAAAAATTCCCCCTCCATGGTAGCGTTAAACTTGCAACCTTGTTGCAAGTCGCATAAGAAGTATAACTTCAAAAAGTTTAGTTTATAAAGCAACAAATCAAATAATAGTTACGACGTGTAGGAATTAGCAAGCAATGCTCAACAAAGCCTTTGCTGAAATTGTGGAAACTGTAGAAACGTTATAAACTCGAATGCCGGAAGACAACGGGCGGCTAATTCGATCGTGCAAGTGAGAGGGTGAGATTACCAAGTGTGAGTGCGAGATTACCACGTGACACTTTATTAGACCGTGCAAGTCGGCTTACGGGGAGCGCACGACGTGACTAGCGATCGCGGACTGGAAGGTATTTCCACTCTTAGCCCTGGCGCCGGGGCAATAGAATACGGCACCGGTACCATGCCTCTAGTAAAAGGCTACTAAAAGGGGACCTCCGGGCTTGGGATGGTCAAAGTTGGGGCTCTGATCATCCACTCAAACGTGCCCAGGGACGCGACCAACGTTGTGTGTCCAACGTTGTCGGGGGCGGCGGAGCTGAGACAGCACGGTTGTCTCGGGAGGAGCCGTAGCGCAGTGCCGAGGGCTCCGGTGCGTTCCTCTGGAGATCCCGGAGCCCTCTTGTCAAGCACTAAGTCTGGACATCGGAGGGGTTTTAGTGGGTATGATCCCACATAATCTGGCTGCATCCCAGCCAGGTATTTTTAGAATATTTGCCCCTCGAAAACAAAAAAAAAAGGTATTGTCACTGTAACGTCGCTTGCACCTATATATCAGAAATAGCTCGGTGGCTTTTAGTTACATTCTGGGAACATACGTATTTTGTCAATTTTACGAGTGTTCAGGATCTGAGGCAGAGCAAATACACATGCACTCACGTACCTGGGACTGCTCCGGACCTCCGTTGATGCTTTCACCTATAATCTTCGCGACACGGGATATCACGTACACAAAATGTATGTCCTTGGTTAAATAAGTTTCTTTCACAGCCGCGAGGCACCAGTTCACACGCGAGATATGTATTTATTTTATCTTATATGATGCGGTGTTAGTTCAGCGCACGCGTTCGATTCAAGATGGATGGTACACTTGGCAAGCCTTTCGCTCCCATTGGACGAGTGCGCGGTGCATGACAGTTGGTGTCACTGCGTTTCGCTACTGCCCAATATCTGGTCACTCGAATTTAATTGATTAATACGTTGTAAAGAAAGTAGTTCCCAGAAATAGAAGCGTTTCGCTTTTGCGGCAACGGTACAGTCACTCTTGGGCCTATCAAGTAATTTACTTATATCGTTTTGCAAGGCACCTGAAACTACTGTCCCATTGTTACAGGATTCCCATTCTGCGCAGCTTCGGGCATCTGTCTTCAGGAGATTTGCACGATCTTGGTGGCCAGTTGACATCAGAATTTCGTGAGATAATGTGTTCTGAAAATCGTTGCTGCAATAAGTCGATTGTTTCATGCGCGGTGTGGCAGGTGGTTTAGTAAGCGCTCCATTTTTAATAATCCGATTAAACATAGGTGACAGCTGTCAAATCTGTCACTTGCACGAGAAAAAAAATATTCTTAACGTAAAAAAGTGCACTCTTACTGAGACACACTTTATTACACGGGAATTACTCACGTAAGATTAAGCCAGTAACTCAAACTTTAGTTTTAACCGCATAGGCAGTATATGAAGCAACCCGCTGCCGCTCCCGCTAGCGCTTATCACCTTGCTCTCCGACTCATCAGGGTAGGACATGGTGAGAGTGCCTGTACTGCGCGACAGAGATTGAGCAGGGTTTCCGCTGCACAAAAACGTTGGCTTGTCGCCTTTTAAATTAACACACTTTTTCACACCGAGATGATTTTTTAGAAGACGTTCTCTTATGTTTTGAATAGAACGATTTTAGTTGGTGAACTGCTTGAGTTACATTTTGAGAATCAGATGTAAAAAAGTTAATATATTTTTACCGACGAAAGGAGATTTTAAATTCGATCGTGTTTTTTTGTGTTTATTACGCAATTACTCCATCGATTCATTTTTTTGTTTGGTTGATCATATTTTAGAGGTGGTCCCATATAAATTTTACCGAATTTTTATGTTCTAAAAAATAGTAGATGGTATATGTCAGTTTACCACTCCTTTGACACTCCTTGGCAAGAGTGTCTGCCGTTATATTGCCACGAATCCTGCGTAGGTAATATAACGGCAGACACTCTTGCCAAGGAGGGTGCTAGGAAACAGGTAAGCGATGACGCAGTGGGCCTCTGCAAACCATCAGCGATGGGAGTGCGAGAGCTACTGCGTCGTCACACCGAAAAAGAACAACAGAATCTGTGGGACAAGAAAGACGACTGTAAGCATGCTAAAGCTGCTTTCCCAATTCTTGACAGGAAGATCACCAACAACCTAATGAAGTTGCAACGACAGGACCTTCGCCTTATAGTAGGCCTTATAACCGGTCATTGCAACTTGAACAGTCACTTGTATAAGCTAGGAGCCACGGACAGTCCACTGTGTCGTGGCTGCATGAAAGAGAACGAAACTGTAGAGCATGTGCTGTGGCATTGTGAAGCCACAGAAGAAACTAGAATCGCTACCGGGTTGTATGAAGCACCATTGCCTTCTTCATCCACGTCGCCACAACAGCTGGATTGCTTTTCATCATCATTATTTTCATTACCATCTACGCCACTGGAGCAACTGTGCCAGCGCCCCAGAGCCTCACTCCGATATTTCAAGGAGTTGGGTTGGCTCGGGTAGGTGCTGGTAGGGGGAAATGCACAATACACCCCAAGCGGGACGTCAGTGCAGGACTTATCGCCCCCATCTCGAATAAGAATAAGAATAAGAATGTCAGTTTAGCCTAGACGTTTATCAGCCCGAGCTGAAGGCGAGGGCAGATATTTAAGTAGAGAATAAAATGAGTTTTAAGCACTCGGCTTTTCACTTTAATAGCGAGGAATTGAAACAGTGCCATTGTAAGTAATACCTTAAGTCTCCGACATAGTTGTAGCTCAGGGGCGGATCCAGGATTTCATTTCGGGGGGGGGGGGGGGGGGCATTCTGGATATCATGGTGGGGGGGGCATTCTGACAACTTTTAAATCTGAGCAGCTACAACATTTGAAAGTTCAAAGAAATCAAATCGAAAAATTAAGTCGAATGTATGGAATCGCTAGGTGTTTTGGGGAGGGCAAAAGGTGTTTGGGGGCATGGGGGCCATGCCCCCCCCCCTGGGTCCGCCAATGTTGTAGCTGCTCAGATTTGAAAGTTGAAGTGGAAATGGGCAGGCCATATCGCTCTATAAACCTATAACCGATGGGGTAGAAAGTTTCTTGAGTGGAGATTACGAACCGGAAGACGCAGCGTAGGTTTCCCACTAGAAAGACCGACGACATCGTGAGAGTCGCGGGCATCCAGTGGATGCAGGTGGCAGGCTGTTGTTCAGTGTCAGAATCCAAGGGGAAGCCTATGTTCAGCTGTGGATGATTTCTGGCTGGATAGATGATGATCCTTTGAATAAGAAAGAATGTAAAAGTCATTTTATTTATATTACACGGGAATTACTCAAATAAGATTAAGCCGGTCACTCCGACTATAGTTTTAACCGCATTAGGCAGTCTTTTTCAAGGTGAATGCACGCACGCGGCTACGTCTCGCTTGGCTTGGCTAGTGTAAAAGCCCATTATTCCAATCTTGGCAGAGCTCTACAAGGTAACATCTCGGCTTTTGCCATTAACCGTACTGTACGTAGTTTACTAGAAAACTCCTTCAGTTGAAACTTTTTCAGGCTCGTTAGTTTATCGAGGTGAATAAAGTCAAGGTGGAGGTGAAACTTGGTGAAAAGTTGGTCAAATTTGGTAAAACTCAGCGGGTAGTTATGACCAAGTTAAGGCTCAACATCAATTTGTTAGGGTAAAGTCTTTGGAAGCTTTTTACCCTTTCCCGCGGTGAAAAAGAGTTTGTAAGTGTCCGAATGTTTTTTGATATTCTTAGTAACTTGTTGGTTATTTTTACTGTTAAGTTTATGTCTCTATTTGTGTGATGATTGTAATATTAACTTACAGAGATAAATAACTCTAAAAATATATATTAACCATTAAAATATGGTGACTTTAACACATTCATATATTAATTGTTTATCGGCACTTATTGCTTATTATTATCATTTATTATATAGGTTAAATAGATACATCTTTATCGACATTTCCACCATGTTACAATGGCAGTACTCACGAGATTTCCGATCTGTAAAGCTTAGGAACGAAACTACCTGCAGGTTCCTTTTATCCTGAGATATATATTATAGATCTTAACAAAGTTAGATTGAACATAATTATATTTTTTATCATCATCGTCATCATCAGCCATTAAACGTCCACCACTGAACAAAGGCCTCCCTCTCAGTGAGGGGTGTTTCCATAATCCCCACGCTTGGCAGGCGGCTTGGGAATCGCAGTACGTTCACCGGGTACTAATAGGACGCTGCTGCCCATCCTCCGGTGGTTCTGGTCGCAGTTTTAGGACACACCCGGGTCCATACCTGGGTCCGGGTATATTTTTTATGTTTGCATCTAATTCTAATTCAAAGTGAAAGTGATAAGACCTGCACTGACATCCCGCTTGGGGGGTATTGTCCATTTGCCCGCCAGCCTACACAAACCAGCCGAGCTCCCTAAACTAACGAAGCACGGCTTTGAGTCGCTTTTATGTCTGTATGCTTCATGGTCGACCAAATTGTCGCTTACGGAGATGTCGGCAATAGTTGATGGTTAAAAGCGGACTTACGCGATAAAAAACGTTGTTTATCTTTAGTTGAAGCACTAATTCTAATTCTAATTCAAAGTGGGGGTGATAAGACCTGCACTGACATCCCGCTTGGGGTGTATTGTGCATTTGCCCCCCCCGCCAGCCTACACAAACCAGCCGAGCTCCTTAAAATAACGAAGCACGGCTTTGGGTCGCTGACTAAACCGCTCAACCCCTATTTCACCAGGTGTTGTGGTATTGGAGACTTGTAGTTGTTGAGTTTCTTCAAGTAGTCTTGACCTTAATCGTATATCTTCTGTGGTCTTGCAATGTAGTAGTACATGCTCCACGGTCTCGTTCTCCTGTAGACAGCCTCGGCACAGAGGGCTGTCTATGGCTCCAATTTTGTATAAGTGATAGTTTAGTAGTGGTAGTTGAAGCACTGTAGTGATTTATTTTCAACTGACTTCAGAAAAGGTGGTCTTCTATTTGACTGTATGTTACGCGATATTTTCGTAAATTGAGAACCGATTTTGGTGTTTATTTTAATATTCAACAGGTTATATCTTGAAAATAGTCCGATAAAAAGTTTAAGATAATAATTCACATATAAGAGTGGAAAATCAGGAGATAAATTTATTGAATTTAACTCGCTTCTCGTTTTTTATTTTATTTTGGAACCCTCCGATAAAAGAGCTGATAATCTACAAACGGCTGAACAAATTTTCATTAATCATACACGATGAAGTCAACTTTAAAAAAGACTTAGTCAAATTTGGCTCAGCCGTAATGGAGCTACGATGTCACAGACAGTCAAAATATGAAGATACACGTTAAACTTATAGCACCCCTCTTTTTGCGTCGGAGGTTAAAGCAATACTGACTCTGGCAACTCTGATCGGTACTCAGCGACGACCACCATAAATTAGCACCTTCATTAGAGCGCCCGTAGTCCGTACCTTACATTACGCACGGCGCGGCGGTGTACTTACTACAGAGTACATTCGGTGTTGTATATTACAGTGGACATTACTCCTAATTTGTGTCAGACTCTATCGCTATTGGTGCTGGCTCAGATTTATGGTGTCACGGTGTATTGATGCCATTACAGGTTTAGTGCTATACCGGTGTAAGGAAAACGCCGAAAAGAAAGACTGGTGATAGTGCTTTTTTTAACCGACTTCCAAAAAGAGGCGGTTATCAATTCGACTGTATGTTTTTTTTATGTATGTTTGTTACGCGATTACTCCGCCAATTTAGAATTGTTTTTGATGATTATTTTTTTGGTTGGTAGGTCTTATCTCATAGGTGGTCCCATAATTTTTTTATCGACATGGATCAGCGCTTTTTGCAAAATCTACAAAAACATGACAATAAGTAACGAATTCAATGTACTGTACAGTGCCACCAACTTAGCTGTTAAGGTGGGCAAAATTGGAACTACAGTTATTTCTTGGTGAATTTCATACTTTGTTCTCCACTAGCGACGCTGTCAACTGAACAGCAAACATAGAGGAACTGTTCCTAAACCAGAACTTCAAAAAAACAAAGAAGTGTCTCCATGGCGACCGGGCCCTGTTGTTTTTCGTTAAATTTTTCATGACCATGGATACAAAGTATTTCAGTCGTAATATTAAACAATATTTTCTACTTTTTAGTGTCAGTTTGTAAATGTAGGTATAGTCATGAAGTCGGTTCTTTTTTTTCTAAAAATTCTAATTATTGTGATATTGCTGATGCAATTCCACAACAACAAGTTTAGTATAAGGCAAATGGTGATTGGGTATAGATTGCGTTTTGGTGGTATAACTCTTTGGATTCCGTTTTTCAGTTTTCCACTCAGCATAATTGTAGGACATTCTATTGGGAAAATATATTGCTTTATATTGCACTCGTAGGCCGCCCCTGCTTCGCACGGGCGAAGCCGGGATATATAGCCTATGTCAACTGGGGATAGTGCAGCATCCCAACAGTGAAATAATTTTTCAAATCGGTTCAGTAGTTTCGGAGCCTATTCAATGCAAACAAACAAACAAACAATCAAATCTTTCCTCTTTATAATATTAGTATACATATATCTCTATCTCTTCTCTACATAGTATAAATTGAAGTCGCTTTCCGCGTCTGTCTATCTGTCTGTATGTCTGTATGGCCGCTAACTCCTCCTAAACCACGCAACGGATTTTGATGCGGTTTTCGCCATCAGTTAGATACATTTTCAAGGAAGGTTTATATATATAACTAGCGACCCGCCCCGGATTCGCACGTAAATTACACCCGTGCGAAGCCGGGCGGGCGGGTCGCTAGTTGCTTATAAAAATATACTTTGACTTTGACTATCATTGTTTAAATATAATTATGTAAGGCACAGAGCAACACGAGTTAATGACCTTATAGTTCAAAGGTTTAGGGTCGGTAATCGACCGGCAAATTGGCTTTCAGGAATGCAACCTCTCATGACCTGACTGCTAAGACTCGTTACCTTATGGATATCACAGATCCAATATAATTCACAATGAAAACTATTTAGACATTTTCAAAATACAGGCTCGGCCTAGTTTGAGGCCCACAGCTAAAAGTTAAAATACTTAGCTTAAATCTAATGAATTTGTAATAATTTGGGTATCACTAAAATAAATTATTTGAATTTGAATTTAATTTATACTAGCGACCCGTCCGCCCGGCTTCGCACGGGTGTAATTTACGTGCGAAGCCGGAGCGGGTCGCTAGTCATATACATAAACCTTCCGTGAAAATGTATCTAACTGATGGTGAAAACCGCATCAAAATCCGTTGCGTGGTTTAGGAGGAGTTAGCGGCCATAGAGACAGACAGACAGACGCGGAAAGCTACTTTATACTATGTAGAGATTACTCACGTAAGATTAGGCCATGTAATATAAATAAAATGTGTGACAACCACGTCATTAGACAGTTAGCGGTTAATCATGACTTCGATACTGGCGTGTCAGGCGGGCGAAGCGTTTTTATGCCTGTCATCATCATCATCATCATCAGCCAGAAGACTTCCACTGCTGAACATAGGCCTCCCCATTAGACCCCCACACTGTACGACAGCCTGCCATCTGCATCCACTGGATTATGGATATCCGCGACTCTCACGATGTCGTTGCGTCTTCCAGTTCTTGGTCTCCACTCAAGAACTTTTCTTCCCCATCGGGTATTGGTTCTTCGAGTGATGTGGCCTGCCCATTGTCATTTCTACTTGTGTAACAATGTCGTTGACTCTCGTTCTTTGGCGTATATCAACGTTCCCATTCTATCGCGAAAATAATCTACAAACATAGCTCTCTCCATTGCCCGCTGTGTGACTCTGAGTTTCACCAAGGTCAACAGTTAAGGTCTCAGTACTATATGTTATCACTGGCAACACACACCTATTTGAGACCCTTGTGAGTTTCTGATTTTTGGCGCCAACGTGGAAAAAAACATGTCGGCTTGTTTGATTTTTCCCTAAACTTGTGTATTTTCGAGTGTTAATGTGTATAATGGTGAATTATTATGCATTAAGTGCTTGTAAACGTGCTCGAGTGTGGGCAAGTCATATAACGAGGTGAAACATGTCTTTCCGTGTTGTTTCCAAAACTCCATAGGAGCTTCTTGTAAATCTCCACCACTTTACAGGGGCATGCGTTTGACTTGATCGTGACTTACTTTGCTTGACTTTGACTGTGCCTATGACTTGTTTGAAGCTTTTAATACTATGTAAACATGTTTAGTATTAAGACTAAAGAACAGATCATGAAATTTAAAAATAAATTTAAAAAAAGATACCCTTTTCTTTAAGCACTGTGGTAACTGTGGCACTGTTTTATGCCCACGTATTGAAAAAAAGTCTTCGCTCCAAGTTCACCTACAAAGACCTATGGAGTGAGAAGTCAATGGCTGCCTGCAAGGTTCAACACAAGTACATATAGTAAATATTTGTTATTTTATAGCGATTCAACCATGTTCAAAGAAAGCTAAATCAGTGGATATTGGAATGTTGTTACTATTCCATAGGCGGGAACTTGTAATTGGCCTAGTCTCCTAATTGTTTTTGTTTACTTATATACTATTAGGCTGTAAGTTTCCCTAAAAATGCAAAATAAAAATAAAAATAAGATGTCTAAAATATTTTATGATTGTAATTAATTTAATTAAAAAAATCACGAAACATCGACTCGAAAAGAAGTTGGTAATAATGATACTTAATTCAGCTTACTTTAGGGATTAGTTTCAAAAACTAAATTCCGGGGAGCGTTTTTTTTTTAAACGTCGGGGGGGGGGTAGTTGGGAGTATAAATCTCGATTTTCTAACTAATCCCGGTAGAGGATTCGCCGCCATCTTGTTTTAAAGTTAATTTTTTAGTTTTTCTGAAATATCTCGTTAATTTTCAACTTTAGAGCAAAAATGGTACTCGCCAAAGTTGTTGGAAATTTGATTTTCCACAAGTTTGGTCATTATCATTTTTACGCTAGGATCAATATTTGCAGAGTTATACTACCAAGTTATATACAAGTTACCGACTACATATACATGTATATATACATACAGACCCTATAGACGGAGAGCTGAGGACCAAAACGGTCAGGTGATTTGATTAGTTAGAAAATCGAGATTTATACTCACAACCCCAACGTTTAAAAAAAATCGCTCCCCGGATTTTTTTCTATTTAAATGTCTGCCCCGACTGGACTATTAGGCTTCGTTGTCATAGACAGACATGACACGAACACCCTGTGTGCATAGTCTTTGATGGATCTGAACTGACGTGATAAAATAATTATTTGTGATGATACTACTATAAAAATTACTATTATAAAATAATAACAACTAATACTATTAATAATATATTAATAATAATACTATTATAATTACTATAATTTGTCTAAAACACTGTTTAAACTATCACGATTGTTCGCAAAGCCTTCGGAAGACGCAGCGTAGGTAGGCCTCCCACTAGATGGACCGACGACATTGTGAGAGTCGCTGGCATCCAGTGGATGCAAAAGGCAGGCTGTCGTTCAGTGTGGAGGTTAAAGGGGGAGGCCTATGTTCAGCAGTGGACGTCTTCTGGCTGATGATGATGATGATTGTTTGCAATATCGAATATTGTGGATCCCGTGAATATCCCGTTAATAATACCTAGTTACATTACAATTTTGCCTCTATTTAATTTTAATTAAAAAATAAGACAGCAGCCTTAACAGAGTGCTGTGGTCGGAGTTTCTTTGCGCGAAATAATCCGAAACCTTTTTGCTCGAAGACTCGATAACCGATGGGGAAGAAAGGTTTTTGAGTGGAGACCTCGAACCGGAAGACGCCGCATAGGGAGGCCTCCCACTAGTTAGACCAACGACATTGTGAGAGTCGCGGATATCCAGTGGATGCAGATGGCTGGCTGTAGTTCAGTGTGGGGGTCAAATGGGGAGGCCTATGTTCAGCAGTGGAAGTTTTCTGGCTGATGATGATGATGACGTAAATTTTGCCTCTATTTCATTCTACACAAAAAATAAGACAGCAGCCGTTTCATTTAGACCTTGTGAAAGACACAAATTCTCTTGCACAATTTTACCGAAATTAAACTTATTTGACGGCACAATATTTACTTATGTATAACTAGCGACCTGCCCCCCCGGCTTCGCACGGGTGTAATTTACGTGCGTAGCCGGGGCGGGTCGCTAGTTATATATATAAACCTTCCGTGAAAATATATCTAACTGATGGTGAAAACCGCATCAAAATCCGTTGCATGGTTTAGGAGGAGTTAGCGGCCATACAGACATACATACGCGAAAAGCGACTTTAATTTATACTATGTACTAGGGACTCGCCCGCCCGGCTTCGCACGGGTGTAATTTACGTACGAGGCCGGGGCGGGTCACTAGTTATATATATAAACTTTCCTTGGAAATGTATCTAACTGATGGTGAAAACCGCATCAAAATCCGTTGCGTGGTTTAGGAGGAGTTAGCGGCCATACAGACAGACAGACGCGGAAAGCGACTTTAATTTATACTATGTACTAGCGACTCGCCCGCCCGGCTTCGCACGGGTGTAATTTACGTACAAGGCCGGGGCGGGTCGCTATTTATATATATAAACCTTCCTTGGAAATGTATCTAACTGATGGTGAAAACCCTTCGATCAATGAAAACCGCATCAAAATCCGTTGCGTGGTTTAGGAGGAGTTAGCGGCCATACAGACAGACAGACAGACAGACGCGGAAAGCGACTTCAATTTATACTATGTAGAGATAGATATAGATAGAGAAGAAGAAATGATAGAGATAGAGAAGAAAAGAAGAGATAGAGAAGAGAAGAAGAGATAACAATACAGTAACAATCAAGTTATTTGAATATGTGAGAAAATTGCAAAACTGAAATAAGTTTTATAAACTACCTTACAAAGATGTTCAAAAGTTAACAATTCCTTATATAAGATCGAGTAGATCCAAGTGAAAGTTAGGATACAAGCATTCTCACCCTTTAAATTCGTAACATCTAAGTAAAACCAAATTTGCTTAGGCTTGATCGATCGTAACTCAATAAATACTCCACGCTCGATTACGAGTCATCGCCCTTAGTAACGAATTCTCGTCCCAAAGGATGGTGATTCCCGACGCACACCCCAATATTCCCGATGTACGGAAAGTTTTCCGATTATACAGGGATACGCATATCATCATCATCATTTCAGCCATAGGACGTCCACTGCTGGACATAGGCCTCCCCCATCGATCTCCAAAAGGGCCGGTTGGAAGCGGCCTGCATCGAGCGTTTCCCTGCGGTCTCTTTTAGGTCGTCTGTCCATCTTGTGGGTGGACGTCCTACGCTGCGCTTACCAGTCCGGATACGCATATACCCTGTACTAAACCGAAAAGAGGTCACCGTATTCACATTATGAACAACTTTTACTATGGCACCAACCCTGAAATCACAAAAAAAAAACAGCAGTTCCATACAGTTTGTGTCAATGACCGTTTTCTATGAAACAGCTGATATTTTTTCGCGATTTCAGGGTTGCTGCTATGGTAAAAGTTGTTCATAAGATGAGTACAATGACCGCCTTCCGGTTTAGTGCAGGGTATAATTTTATTATGCATAACCTTGTATAAGGTGCACATACTTCCGTGGTCACTCTGACCACAATTTAAACAAAGCTGTGTATTGGGACGTAAAATTAGCCTAAAATAAAATTTGAACTACTTGCGACTCGCAATTTCACCTGAATGACTCTTCAAGAACCGTATCATCACCATCAGCTAGAAGACGTCCACTGCTGATCATAAGCCTCCCCCTTTAACCTCCACACTGAACGACAGCATGCCTTTTGCATCCACTGGACGCCCGCGACTCTCACAATGTCGTCGGTCCATCTAGTGGCAGGCCTACCTGCGCTGCGTCTTCCGTTTCGTGGTCTCCACTCATGAACCTTTCTTTCCCATCGGTTATCGGTTCTTCGAGCGATGTGGCCTGCCCATTGCCAATCAACTTGCAAATTTTAACAGCTATGTCGGTGACTCTGGTTCTTTGGCGAACCAGAACTGTAAGTGCGGTATATTTACTTTTTTGTGACGTAGCGACATGAACTGACATCAATAAACTAACTAATAGCCCACACGCGAAAAGGGCGGAATGTTCGTCTGCAGGGCGTGTTTGACTAAAGGCAGCAATTCTGATTGAGACTTCTTACCATATCTCCCTTGTTTGTCTGACTTGAGGACTCTGGCTGTGCCAGACCACGTGCGGCACTCGCGCGCGTGCTGCGTGCGGAAACAGTTCCAGACCCCGCGCGTGCACACCGACACTGCTCGGTATGCTCCTACAACTCGCGCCATCAATCTGCTCAACGATCTGATTGATCAGTATCCAGATTTAGATATTTTTACGCTAAATTTAAGATTATGATGGATATTTGTGTAATTTTCTTAAGTGACAATAACTATAATGTACCTATCTATACTAATATTATAAAGAGGAAAGATTTGATTGTTTGTTTGTTTGTTTGCATTGAATAGGCTCCGAAACTACTGAACCGATTTGAAAAATTCTTTCACTGACGGGAAGCTACACTATCCTCGGGTGACATAGGCTATAATCTATACACGTGCGAAGCTGGGGCGGACCGCTAGTATATAATATATTGAAGTATTATCACGTAACTTTATCTGTTGCATAACAGAATAACATTGTAATGTTGGCTTGCTGTGCGCTTTGGCTTTGCTGTAAGCACAGCAAGCATTGGACCTTAAATAAAATAAAATATAAATGCCTTTGAGGTTGTGATTCTCCCTTGGGACTTTCACCGTTTATAAATTTGCACACCATCCTTATAAAGTTACTGCTCGTTTAGTAACTCAACACAACAAACAGTAGTTTTCCAAGTTTTCCAAACACCGAAAGCGTTTCATTAGTCTGAACAAAGCTCGCTCAGTATAATTTCCTTCGCCCTTCATCAGGCGTCCGGACCCTCGTCTTGCACCTTAATTTACCGCCTGCGATGATATGGGCCGTTAGGAGCAATGGGCCATGGGCCGGACGGGCCGGATGGGCCGATGGGCCCTTATCGACGAATGCCCACCTGATGTAGGCGATCGGACAGGAAAAACTATCCCTAGTAGCAGTAGATAGATAAATGTACTTACGTAATCATTGATTCACAAGCACGTGGATATTGGGTTATTCGTCAAGCCAGTGTCCTAAAGGTTGACTTCAATCTGTGTATTGCGACCGATCGTAGCCGCGCGCGTCTAACTCGCGCGACTGCCGCGATTTGAAAATTTAAATGTATTGTATGGCGACGTAGGGGAAGAAAGGTTCTGGAGTGGAGACCACGAACCGGAAGACGCAGCGTAGGGAGGCCTCCCACTAGATGGACTGACGACATAGTGAGAGTCGCGGGCATCCAGTGGATGCAAAAGGCATGCTGTCGTTCAGTGTGGAGGTTAAAGGGGAGGCCTATGTTCAGCAGTGGACGTCTTCTGGCTGATGATGATGATGATGTATGGCGATGTCAATCCTCAGCCGCACGCGTCTGACGCAGACCTCGGAAGCGGTGCCACATTTTCATAATGCTAAGATCTGTCGCGTCATTGTAGCTGCGTGCGTCTGAGGCACGCGTCTAACGCACGCGGCTGCGATCGGCCGCGATGTACGGAAGTCAACCTTTAGTTTACCTTTATACAACTACTGGGGCTGTACGGCCAACTGCTTACGCGGTATCAAACTAACGTTAAACACGCGCTGGGGGTCCAGACAAGAGCCACACACTGTAAGCGTTAACGCCTGCAGAAAGATGAAATTGTATGAAAATGACATTGACAATGACATTAGCATTAGAGAAGTTATCTCAAGCTAATGTCATTTTCATACAATTTCATCTTTCCGCAGGCGTTAACGCTAACAGTGTGTGGCTCTTGTCTAGACCCCCAGTTCGGAAAATCACGCGAACGTAAACCTTAATGCGTCTAGATAGGGTTTGCGGTCGCGCAAAGCTTTTTCATCACCTAAACTGGATTGCTTTAAACAGCTAGCCGTAAGGCCTCTGGGTTACGCGGAAAGGGTGTACTAAGCGGAAGCGGAATAGAAAAAGGTAATTCACACTCGACAAAATGTAAAGAATAGCTTTGATATTTTTTCACAATTTCAAGGTTGGTCTCATAGTAAAAGTTGTTCCGATATTACTGTGGACCCCTTTCGGCTTAATACACCCTTTCTGGTAACCCTGTTTATACATTTTAGAAATAAAATTAAACTAATAAACTTTTATGACAGTAGCAGGTCTATCAGGGGGTCTAGAAAAGACCCACTTTCTGTTAGCGTTCACGCCTGCGGAAAGATGAATTTGTATGAAAATGACATTAGCTTCAATGTCATTTTCATACAGTTTCATCTTTCCGCAGGCGTGAACGCTAACAGTGAGTTGGTCTTGTCTAACCCCCCAGATATGCTTCAGCGAAACATTTTATATTTATTTATTTAGTTTTAATAATTTTATTGCAGCTGTCTGAGTAAATAAATGCTTGGTTCGAGTTTAGGTTCCTACAAATGTAGACTTACTGCACAGAATACCTCAATAGTTACTATGGTATTATTGGGTGTCTTCAAATCACGAGTGAATCGGTTCCTTCTAGGCAAGCGTGCTCTAACGTAAGCCGCATCATCGCTTTACATCAGGCGTGATGGAGGTCAATAGCAAGCCTATTTTTTTTTTTTTTTAAAAGTACTTTTGGTTCGGATAGTAATCGTTCAATGCTTAAGAGTCTATGCCGCCACTCATAAAGGAAATAAAACCAGTAAACATGAAATAGAATTTCGTAGAATTACAAAAACCCTGATAAAATTTAATATCCTCGTGGAGTATCAGACATTTAAAATAGCTTCTATAGCAGAACAACTTTCTTTTTATGCCATAGTTGGCAAACAAGCAGACGGGCCACCTGATGGTAAGCAGTCACCGTCGCCTATGGATGACAGGTGGAGTAAGGTTTTAAAAGAGTGCTGTCCGAGGCAAGGTAAGCGGAGCGTTGGTCGTCCAGCTGCAAGATGGGTCGACGATATTATTACTATCGCGGGTCGAACCTGAGACCTGAGAGTCACTGGCATCCAGTGGATGCAAAAGGCAGGCTGTCGTTCAGTGTGGAGGTTAAAGGGGGAGGCCTATGTTCAGCAGTGGACGTCTTCTGGCTGATGATGATGGGTCGAACCTGGACTCGATTAGCACAGGACCGAGGCAGATGGCATAGCAAGAGAGAAGCATATACCCAGCAGTGGGATAAGGAAGGCTGTGGATGATGATGATGATGCTTTTACGTTCCGCAGTAGGAAACCAGGAAACACCTCGCAACACACTCCTCCATTCATCCTTTGACAAAAATTATAAACTCTCCACCACGAGTACAGCATGGCTGCGAAAACACGTAAGCAATAATTGTTATGACCAATGAACAACCCTGTCGCAATCCATAATCAAGACATTGCTTCCTCTCTACACTCACGATTTACTCATCCTATCAGCGATAAGGTTGTATCTAACTGCATGCAGTATATTTATGACAACATCTGGTAGGCAGGTCCGCAGTCGTGACAGTAATAACATCCTTTACTACGAACCTTGTCACAATAACCTTTGTTTAATTTTCGACTACAACTCTAGGATGATAAGAGGATTTGTATTGCGATATCGTAGTAACTGGTGTGGAGTTTAAAAACGACTTGTGACGCTGGTCACGTATGTGTCGTCAGATGAACACAGACCTTTGTAAAGGTATGGTCTTTTTTGAAGAATAATTGTGATAATAAGGGAACGTTGATTGGGCGGCGTGTTTTTCATTGTATTTCCTCGTTTTTAGGTTGGTTGGTTTGCAAACGTTTGATCCCACATTAATTTTTTTCTTCTAAATTGTTTCGTACCAGTGCTTGGTATTGTTATTCAGTCTGTGCCCTTGTTATCTGGTTATCCAACTAATTTTTCTGAGAGTCCCCAAACATTTTGGAAACCAAACAAATAGGATTAAAATGAACAAAGTTATTTTATGGCAGAATATATCTACATCTTTGTAGGTATATTCTACCTACCTATTCCTTTCTTGCAGGCCACGTTGATCGAAGAACCGATAACGGATGGGGAAGGTTCTTGAGTGGAGACCACGAACCGGAAGACGCAGCGTAGGTAGGCCTCCCACTAGATGGACCAACGACATAGTGAGAGTCGCTGGCATCCAGTGGATGCAATAGGCAGGCTGTCGTTCAGTGTGGAGATTAAAGGGGGATGTTCAGCAGTGGACGTCTTCTGGCTGATGATGATGACTCCTTTCTTTGTTATATTTTATGGTAGGTACTAGTTATGAAATAAAAGTCTTTGACCGTATTGGGCTCCATATTTTTAAAGAATAGGTATACTAGGGTAAATTGATGCAAACTATTAGAGAAGATCTTTGCTTTGATTTTGCATTTGATCTATGCTTTTTTTTAATTTTTTTATCTGGTTGTCTTCAAGTCGAGAGTGAATTGGTTTCTTCTAGGCAAGCGTGCTCCATCGTAGACCGCATCGTCGCTTAACATCAGGCGAGATGGCAGCCAAGCGCAAGCCTATCTACTATAAAAAAAAATATATTAACTAACCTATACGATTCATAGTTTAAGGCTGTGACCTTAGAATCCGAATAGATTGAACCAGGTACGAAACAGGCAACGAGCGGATGAGCTTAATATTCAATACAATACCTTGCATATAAAGCAGCCCTCATTACAGAGTGGAATATAATTATGTTTTAACAATGATAATACGCCCATAGATAACACTGATCTGCGGAATGCGTGTGCGCAAATACAAAACGAGTTCAAAGTGACGTTTGCGCGAGGCGTTGCCGCTCCGTGCAATGACAGGTTAGCAGGCGCCATCTTGGTTTTCCAACAACACGTAGAGTCAGCACTGTGCCAAGTTGACTGTAGGTTTAGTGCAATAACGTTAGTATGTAGAGTTGTTTTGAGGAACCTCTATTATAGTACTCTATGAAAGAAATTGTCCATTCTTCTATAGATTATTTTTTTCCTTAATTTCTCCAACTTACAGACAAGTTTTTTTTACTGTTGTCAGTTTACCTTGACACAGTGTTATTGTGTGTCGTATATTGAGTTCCTTAGTGCTCACGTTCATTCATTCGTGCAGTTATTCTGTCAGTAGTGGACAAAAAGAAGCGCAATTACATACGTTTTGTGTTGTTTTTGATTTTATGTAGAGTTATTTTAGTTATCAAAATGTTTACGTCTTACGAAGTGATGGCTACGTTTGGGATTTCGGCTGTGAGTAAAGTGTTTTAATGCGTGGTATTTTTAAGGCACTGTTAGGTTATGTACGTATTTATTATAAGGTATGTTTATATTTTTGAATTATCAAAGGGAAAGGGTGAAATTTTGAATTTGCGATGAATACTGTCAGTGTTAAAATCCAGGGCCCCGATTCTACTAAAGAAATTGTTTTTAAATTGTGATTGTTTAAATTTTATTTTTTAAATAATTGCCTCAAAATTTACAGTTTTTTTTACTAAGTTATAATATGCTAGCGGTCCGCCCCAGCTTCGCACGGGTATATATGTCTATGTCACCCGGGGATAGTGTAGCTTCCCGTCAGTGAAAGAATTTTTCAAATCGGTTCAGTAGTTTCGGAGCCTATTCAATGCAAACAAACAAATCTTTCCTCTTTATAATATTAGTATAGATTATTTAATATTAGGTTAGTAGTTATTATATAATATTAGGTGGTGGTTTTTTCTAGTATTTATAAAAAAAAATACTTAAAATTGTCAGTTTTGGGGCAATTATTTAAAAAATAAAATTGAAATAATTACAATTTAAAAACAATTTCTTTAGTAGAATCGGGGCCCAGGTGGGTCGCTGTCTCTTATTCTATAAAAATATAGAGATGTGCCCTCAAACAAGGTCACACTTGATGGAGTGCATCGAGCCCTAGTGTGCGCTCTGGACGACTTGAATAAATCCGCGGAGAGTGACATTCTGGTCCAGAAACTATTTACTACAAAACATCGTATCGAATAAAAATTATTGTGCAGATCATAGACTTACAAAGTCAGAGATGTTGGCTCTACTCCATAGAATTATAATATGTGTACGTAGTAAATTTAGATGATCTACTCGTAGTACAAAATTCACAAAAAACGTGTGCTAAGTTTTATAACTCTCCACTATTTTTTTTCTTCAAAATATACACACACAACAGGAGGAACAGGACGACAACACAGGATACTTAACAGGAGAGGCCAAACACCTGTGTATTATAAAAACCTGTTGATAAAGAAGAAAAAAACAGTCCTACCAAATCGTAAATTGAAAAGTTGAGAGTAAAACCACGGTTCAAAGCTAGTAGTCTTGACCTACCTAATGAACAGTCTATGTATAATTCAATTTGATTTCACAACAGGAAAATTTTGCTGTATTGGTGATTAACTTCTCAGATTTCAGTAAAGCAATTAAAATAATGTAGGAAAATTTATTTTCCCACATTTACATTGTGCAGAATTCCGCATCGAAATAATTAACAGAAATGACTAGTGAGACTGTCTGTCTGAACGTTCGCATAACTTATGTATATATACTTATGTTCGAAGTTTAATACCGGTGGGGAAATCCAAATTAATTCGTAGATACCGACGTGAACCCTAATAACATAACACTCCTTTTTAGGTAGTCTGTGAAACACGGAGTTAAATAAAATATAGTTGACAAATAGCAGCCCTAAGAGATAATAATATGAGCCAGGATTCTTTGTTTCTGAGAAACTTACGTACTCATTGTTCTCTAAACAAAGACGTTTATGAAAACTTATCACTGAATGAATGCAGTTTACAAAACATAGAAGCGAACCAGATTCCAGAATATTCTGTCTTGTCTGTAGTTTGTCCACAATATGAAGTATCATCATCATAATTTCAGCCATAGCACGTCCACTGCTGGACATAGGCCTTCTCTATTGTAACAAAGCGGACGTGCCGTTGCCTGCGAAACTACGAATGACAACCAGCTAGCCGCCATGACACATCCCCTCACGCCATGCCACTGTCAAGCTCGCCAAGCCTTTGAGGCATCTTTGAGGGGAGTGTATATAAGCCAGCCTGCAAGCCAACTATCTCTCTGTTCATTTCGATTGCTGAATAAATGAAGTAGTCGTCACTCTGCGTGTTTTATATGTCATCCCGTTTACACTATCGATCTCCAAAAGGGCTGGTTGGAAGCGGCCTGCATCCAGCGTTTCCCTGCTGTCTCTTTTAGGCCGTGTCTATAACTCCATCATTAAAGGAATAGCTCGGTTTTAAGTCCGACTCCGGCAAAAAGTAGGGTTATGATTAAAGCAGTCTATTTACTTACGTGTTTTTATATTTCAGTCTTCTAAATAATAACTTTCAACTGATTTCAAAACACGAGGTTCTGAATTTTTTTTTTTGTGTATACGTTATCATTGTCGATTGTGACTTTTTTGTACAGAAAATATTCCACCTTTGAGAGTGGTAATTTAGGGGATGAATCCCGTTTATTGAATTTCACCCACTCCCCGTGAAATTCGGGACATTCGGGACATTTTTTTCACACACGGTCATCTGACCCCAAACTAAGCAAAGCTTGTGATATGGCTGCCAGAGACTGATATACATACATATATAGTTTTAAATACATACTTAAATAGATATTAACAACCAGATATAGAACAAACACAAATGTTCATCGCATAAATGTTTGTCCTAGATGGGAATCGAACCCACGCCCCCAAGCTCAGAAGGCAGGTTCACTACCAACCGGACCAACGGGCTATCGAAATTGGTTTTAATTATTTTTTTATTATAATTATCTAAACTTATTTAGCATCATGTTTTTTACTAAATGAAAGTAAATATTTCGTATTGATATCCTCAAAAGAAAGGGCTTAATGAGCGGCACTTACATTCTAAATATGTAATGTATTTTGCCTAAAACAAGCTTCGCAATTTTGGGCTTTAGATTTTGAATGTTTATTTTGTAGTACCTATCTAAATGCTTGGCTTTGTATGCGTAGGACTTGGTCTTCGGTCTCACCAATATTTATAATGTTAAAAAAAACCTTGATTTTTCACCTATATTATGATAAAGAACACTTTCATCCCTTATTTAACCCCTTCAGGGAATGAGTTGATAAAAAGGATGATACAACTACCTCTTTATTATAAATCGAAGTCTAAGTACCAACCAACTTTCACGCTTCTAACTTCAATTAATATTATGACGAATTTCCATAACTTTCACCCCTTATTTAACCCTTTATGGGTACGATTTTTCAAAAATTCTTCTTTAGATTTTTGACATTGTCGTTATCTTTGTAACACTTGTGCAAAATGTCATGCTTCTAGAGCCAGCGGTTAAGACTGTGCGGTTAGTAAGTAATAACAAAAAAAAATAAAAAAATTACATAGTTTAAGATTTTTATTAAGTGGGCAGAAAATTGATATTACGAATATTTTGCAATATATTTGTAGATTAGGCACTATTTCGGGACATTTTTGCTCACACGGTCACCTGACCCCAAACTAAGCAAAACTTGTGATATTTCAATCTAATTAAAGTTATCAAATTCAACTGGCTTGATCTCAATATCGTCTGTAACGCCATTATCGGTACCACAGGAGTAGGTATCTAAAGAATTAACTCTGAATGCTTGCTCTGGACTTCGATATCAGATACATGGTAACGAGTTTCAGAAAGACGCAGTCGATATCAAGATCATTTACCCACGTGAGGATTTTGTTTGCTAATTCATTTCGAGATCAGAATCTAAAACTCGCTTGGGAACTGCCACATATAGATATATTCCACCATTGACATTGTGGGTTGTGTTGGAATTGGGAAGCCAATGAAAGACATATTTGACGATTTAAAATACTACTCATTTATTTATCGTCATTAGCAGGAGAGGTGTGTGTGCTCTCTACTGAGGCGCGGAATCAACGAGACTGAAATCTCATCTAAGCCTTTTAAACCAAATCTATACAAACAATAAGGGCACTGTGCGTATACCCAGAGCACTCACTCTTGCGGCGGCGTCGTGTGGTGGGTCGCTCTCTTCCCTCAAACATGGCGAGGAGAGCGATGGCTGGCACACGCGTCAACTCGTGAACGGGTGCTGCTTGCGGGAGCTGGACTGCTCGGTGTATACACGCAACATAGTCATAACAATTTATAATTTGTATAATTATTCCTCTTGTATAGTCATTAGTTTTATGTAATATCAAATATAGTTAAAAAAAAAATGTTAAAGTTGACAAAGGGCACGGACCCAGGAGTCCGTGGTGAAGCAAAAAAAAAAAACAAATAAAAAAAACCAATAAGGGCACTGTTTAGTTTAATGTAAATAATATGTACGAAAGAGAAATACCTAATTATCTGCATGTTGGAGTGAAACAGATTGATTTTTGTAACACTATTCCAACAGGTGAGAGGAGAGAGCTATGCTCGGAGTTTCTTTGCGCGATAAAATCCGAAACGTGGATATTCGCCAAAGAACCAGAGTCACCGACATAGCTGTTAAAATTTGCAAGTTGAAGTGGCAATGGGCAGGCCACATCGCTCGAAGAACCGATAACCGATGGGGAAGAAAGGTTCTGGAGTGGAGACCACGAACCGGAAGACGCAGCGTAGGGAGGCCTCCCACTAGATGGACCGACGACATTGTGAGAGTCGCGGGCACCCAGTGGATGCAAAAGGCAGGCTGTCGTTCAGTGTGGAGGTTAAAGGGGGAGGCCTATGTTCAGCAGTGGACGTCTTCTGGCTGATGATGATGATGATGATTCCAACAGGTTGTGGGGTCTCGGAGTGCTAACGCAGCGAAATTACGCTCAAACGTACAAATGGAACGCCACGTTCTTGTTTTCTCTTTCTTCAGTCGTTTATACATTGATAAGAGTTAGTGGTATAGTCGTCTCATCTAGAAAATATCTGTGTCATGAAATAAAGTTTGGATTTTTAAATAAATTGTGTTTTACACTTGGATCTTCATTACCACCTCTCCGGGCTGGCAAAGCATCGACAGCATTGCTAGTACAGGTGTCCATAAGCAGCGGTTATCGTTTACCAACAGACGGAAAACGTGCTTGTTTGCCGCTGTTTTTATTTAAAAAAAAAGAATACGTTTGGTACACGTGTAAGGGGGACACTCTGGAAGCCAAAAGAAGGTAATTGTACACATCATTACAAACAACTTTTACTATGGGACCAGCCCTGAAATCGCGAAAACAATATCAGCTGTTCTATAGAAAACGGTCATTGACACTCGACAAAATGTATGGAACAGCTGATTTTTTTTTCGCAATTTCAGGGTTGGTCCCATAGTAAAAGTTGTTCATAATGATGAGTACAATTACCTTCTTTTGGCTTCGAGAGTGTTCCCCTTACATCCTGTATATGCTCAAACCTTGTCTTGACACGGACTTGTCTACCTAAACTGGCTAGTAGACTTATCAAGACGATAAATCATTAATAAAAACACGTTTCTTTCCAGATCCTATCGTTCACTCTATCAGCGGCTGTGTTCCTCATCATCGCAGCCAAACGAGGACTTCTCCGCGTGGGCAAGCGGAAGTCCATGCCGGGCCAGCCTACCCTCGCCATCATGGAGACGAAGGGCCAGGTCGGCAGCCCGCTGCTGATCACCCCGTCCGCACCACCGTTGCCCATGGTGGTCGAACTCGCCCCGCTCAAAGAATATGCCTAGAATGGACCTGAAAGAAAATGAACGTGAGAAGAAGAAGAATTAGGCCATAAAAATCTTAACTTTGTAATCAGGACTCAATGGAAAACGGCTAGTCTAGATAAAACAGCAAGTCTGTAAAATTTAATTGAGTATATCTACAATCTTCTACGATATAATTATGGCTTTAAGCTGTTCGTACAGTGGCCGGCAAACAACTTGAGCCAAAGTCGACGTAGTGGAGGTAAGTTTGAGCATGTACAGTGTACACTTCCGCGGGGGACAGCGGCCGACTGATCAGCCAATCGCGTGGACGCGTGCCGTCGGAATGCCCCCGCGCACCTCTCTTTCCACCAACGATACATTAAAATCGTCTATTGCACTCATTTTTTCATTTCATTTCATTTTTTCATTTATTTATTTAATACCAGAATCCAGTTATTTAAAATTTTACAATCAATAGAATAACTACTATATAATAATTTACTAACAGCAAAAATAGTTGTGCCAATGGGCCCCAAACTAGGCAAAGCCTGTATCTTGGGCGCCCTATAGCCAGTTAACTCAAGGTCATGGCTCAAGTTGTGTGCCGGTTACTGCACAGTCTGCACAATTAGCGACGCGAGTTGCTGACTCGTGTAACGTCGATGTCTTTTGTGCTTGTATGGTACACGTCAGTTGCGCCAAAATATCTGCTCGTGTATAGAGTTTCATTCTAGCGTATTGCGAGACTTGCGTCTAATGTCGCCTTGCGTAAAAGCGGCTAGCGGCGTCTGAACGTGACTCACGTAACGGATTTGGCGGTGTGTTTTTCAACGCCACACAAAATATTCAGTATTTACAATATAAAATGATGAATTTCTCTAAACATTCCATTTTAAGTCGAGTCAAGTAATGAAGCCTAGAGCTGAGTAGTGCCTTATCATTAATTATAAATTAATTGTGCCATAATACGAATGTTAACCAACTTCTGTCGATATTTTGACCAAAATAACATAAATTTAGGGATAGCATTAATTTGTAAGTAAAAGTGATGTACTCACCCACTGTACTGTTTTTATATGTATGTACTTATTCTAGTTCTTGTTCTTACTCTAGTACAGTGCTTTTCAACCTTCTTGAATACGCCACCCCTTGTACAAGTGAAAAAATTCTGGCGACCCCCCAGCAGGCCTAGCACGGGCCGTGGACAAATTGTCTTTCCACCGTTTTTATCCCGCGAGAAAAAGACAAACGTATCCATATTCTAGCTTTGTCTCGTCTAGGCGTGGATAAAAACGGTGGAAATACTATTTATCCACAGCCCATGCTAGGCCTGCAGGGCCATAATAAAATATATCAGTGATTTTAAAAACTACCTATTTAATTATATTTCCCTTGAAACATAAATATCGACCGAAAAACTTCAAACTGAGTTTTTTTTACTGTAGTGTAAGGCGTACACTTGCCTTTTTCTGTTACCTGCGACCCCCCGTGTAAAGTTTCGCGACCCCGCTGGGGATCGGGGGTTGAAAAGCACTGCTCTAGTAGATAAAAACTGTTGTCTCTGTTTTTTTAATTAAAAAAAATATACTTATATGGTCTTGATGTTTTAAAATGTAGGTGTTTATAGTATAATAAAACGGATATTATAATATAATAAACAGTTTTTTTAATGAAATTACTAGTTTATTAGAATTCCTTTTCATTGCAATACCCATTGCAAAAAACCTAGAGAATACAGTAAAATGAAAACAGCTGGGCCCCGCGGTTTCACCCGCGTGGATTACTCCTTATATAATCAACTATCTGCCAGTAAAAGACTCGCCGAAATCGGTGCAGCCGTTTTGGAGTCCATGTATGATATTTTTTTATCGGACTGCCAGAGCGGGCATGAAAAATCGTCACCGCTTTATGGTTGATATTCCGAAAACCCGTACAAAGATTCCACATTTATTATGCAAACTGCTAGTCTGTGAAATGCGCTTCCTGAATGGGTGTTCCCCGGTGGTTACAATCTGGGTGTCTTCAAATCACGAGTGAATCGGTTTCTTCTGGCAAACGTGCTCCAACGTAGACCGCATCATCGCTTAACATCAGCCGTGATGGTGGTCAAGCGCAAGCCTATTATTTATTTTAAAAAAAGACATACCTACATACATATTTTTTTTTTTTATATTGACTTGTAATGTTTGCCTTTAGGCCTCTACAGATGGACCGGACTAGTTAGCGAACGCAGAGTGCGTTCGGCATAACTTGATGGTTTAAGTTTTTGGGCGACTAGCACAAGGGCGCCGGGAGTGGGAATCAGACTTGCCCAGGCACCCCATAAGGGGTGTGCCCTGGAGCCCTAGCGGTTTGTTGAACTGATTGATTATTTGGAGAGAATCTAACCGATCTTCTAACAGATCCCGAGGGTCTACGATCCCGCCGGCGGGATCGCTGTGTGTGTGTGTGCCTCTGGTAACCGACGCCTGTACCAAAAACTGAATATTTCCTATTGCTAGGAGCAGTCGGATCGGGCGACCCCAGCGCCGCCGCTGTGACGACGGCGATGGGGTCGTCCGGGGCGCCCAAGATGTCTCTAGGGCGTCTACGGAGAGGAGGAGGGTCTGTCACGTCTGTTGAGTAGTTTAATTAGTAGTTTACTACAAGAGGATTTGGGTGATGAGGCGCCGCGTAAAAGTAGCGGCGGGAGCTATACTTAATGTATTGAATCATGGATGGGAGTTCAACATCGCAGTGCAGATCGGCGTTTCGCATATACCAGCTAGCGCCGACCGCTCTGCGTATGAAGCGGTTTTGAATGACCTGGAGTTTGTCCAGATCGATGCGGGAGGCGTGGGCGAACGCCACGGAGGCGTAGGTCATGACGGGTACATACATACACACATCGCCTTTTATATATAAGAAGTGAAATCGTGTTCTAATTGTTGCATGTATTTTTCAAAAAAGCTAATTTTTATAAAGCTTTGTACATATGATTTTTTTTCATTTTACCTAACTATCACTTCTACAAGACTAATGTTCAGTCTCCTTTTAAACTGAAACTTATGTAACATCATGTAACACAGCTGTTGTTTTTTTTTTCTTAAATATAGACAGAGTACAAAATTATAACGATAAGACTATAATTACTGATTTTCCTTACGATTAGACAAGTTGACTTTTCTTACGAATTAAACGCCATCGTTTTCCCGATGTTACTTCAACCTAATTTCCTTTGAATGCGACGTCAAGGAATTCGATTCGACGCCATTTTCCGCCGCTGCCAGCCGGTTTGATTTTATTACGTCACTTCCGGTACGGTGATACCAGTGTGCTGAGCTTTACCGTAAATCGGGTGGATTTTGTGGCGTGCGGGTTTTAGGGTATTTTTGTGGGACTTTGGATTCAGCTCGGGAATTTTATGTTTGTTATAAATCTAAAAATAGCTAACTTGATGATTTCTTTTTATCAGCAGGTGTGGGTTTTCCCACGATCTTTTAGTGAACACTGTTCATTTCTTCTTCACTATATTCACCTTCTGGCTTGTTTCATCATCATCATCATCATCATTTCAGCCATAGAACGTCCGCTGCTTACCATAGGCCTCCTCCATCTATTTCCAAAAGGTCCAGTTGGAAGCGGCCTGCATCCAGCGTTTTTCTGCTTTTTTAGGTCGTCTGTCCATCTTGTGGGTGGACGTCCTACGCTGCGCTTACCGCTCCGTGGTCTCCATTCGAGAACCTTTCGGCCTCATCAGCCATCTGTTCTGCAAGCTATGTGCACTGCTCACTGTCACTTCAACTTGCTAATCCGGTGGGCTATGTCGGTAACCATCGTTCGTCTACGGATCTCCTCACTTCTGATTCAATATCGTAAACCCTGAGCACAGCCTTCTCAATAGCTCGTAGTGCGACTTTGAGCTTCCTAATGAGGCCTGAGAGACCACATTCCAGTATGTCGTCATCATGGCAAGTTCCATCTAAAGCAAATTCAGATAGAGTGGCCAACCTTAATTTAGGCCGCCTAATCCTATTCATGACATGGATTAACATCTCTTGCTATAAGAAAAACAACTGGAACCTAATAAAATCAGAATGATGAGGCCGGCGTCGCGGTTTTACCATCGCACTAGCCGCCACCGGCTGAAGGCTCATCCACACATCATAGATCAGTGGAAATCGCACACTGTGCGATTCACAAGATCCTTCTTGCCACATACGTGCAAAATGTGGAATGAGCTGCCTTCCACGGTGTTTCCGAGAAGCTACAACATGGGGTTCTTCAAAAGGCAAGTTAATCGAGTTCTAAAGGGTCGGCAACGTATTTGTGATGCCTATGGTGTTACAAGTATCCATAGGCGACGGTGACTGCTTACCATCAGGCAGCCCGTCTGCTTGTTTGCCACCTATGGCATGAAAAAAAAAACTTAACTAACCAAAATTTATAACCCAACTTTGTCGACAAAATAAGCCATAAATAACCTACAATTGAACGGGAAAATAACACATATTCAGCAAACTTCAAACTTTAACCCATTTCTGGCAACACTAGCCACAGAATAGGGGACAGTGCTTAGTTTACTCAAACCGTAGTGGTTTGCCACATTTTAAAAACGCTCGAAGGTTCCGTTCGATTCACTTCTTTATCAGTTTGAATGGGAAATAAGCCTCGAAGGCGGCGGAACGAAGTTTGTTGGTGCAAAGTGGAAAGGTTCCTTCATTGCTTTAGGGTTTGTTATTGCTTTGGATCTAGGGCGAGGCAAATAGGTAAGCTTAGGAAAGCGCCTTGGAATATTTTCACGGAGATTTTACTTAGCTTTCTATCTATCGAAAGAAGAGTTTGTTCATCATCATCATCATCATCATCAGCCAGAAGGCGTCCACTGCTGAACATAGGCCTCCCCCTTTAACCTCCACACTGAACGACAGCCTGCCTTCGCCATCCACTGGATGCCCGCGACTCTCACTATGTCGTCGGTCCATCTAGTGGGAGGCCTACCTACGCTGCGTCTTCCGGTTCGTGGTCTCCACTTAAGAACCTTTCTTCGTTATCGGTTCTACGAGCGATGTGGCCTGCCCATTGCCACTTCAACTTGCAGATTTTAACAGCTATGTCGGTGACTCTGGTTCTTTGGCGAATGTCCACGTTTCGGATTCTATCGCACAAAGAAGCTCCGAGCATAGCTCTCTCCATTGCCCGCTGAGTGACTCTGAGTTTTTCCAAAAGGCCAACAGTTAGGGACCACGTCTCAGTACCATATGCCATCACTGGCAACACACACTGTTCAAAGACCCTTGTCTTTAGGCACTGTGGTATCTTGGACGAGAAGATGTCACGCAATTTCCCGAACGCTGCCCATCCGAGTTGGATTCTTCGGGCGACCTCTTTGCCTAAGTTGGACTTACCTAACTGAACAATCTGTCCAAGATAGGTGTAATGGTCAACAACTTTGAGAGTATCGTTCCCAACGACTACTGGCATGGGTTCAAGATGGACATTGGACATGATTCTATGTGAGTTTGTTTAGTATCTAGTATGTACATAAGGTGCGTTCTGGCAGCCCCTTGTTGGCAACAATACCTGTTATAAACGCCAATAATGATCACCATGTAGCTTTTTTAGGGTTCCTTACCCAAAAGGTAAAGGCCCTATTACTGAGCCTACGCTGTCTGTCCGTCCGTCAGTCTGTCCTACCTTTGAACGGTTGTCTTTCGAACCGTAATAGATATATAGACAGTTAAAATTTTCACAGAATATGTAATATTACGGCGGATTTACTAACAAATAATAAAAAAGATAAAATGAAAGGGTATCCTTCATAAAACAAACGTATTTATTTACGTATTTTTGTATTAACTCTAATGTGAAAACGGTAAAATGTACAACCGTCAATTATGGCATGATTATCTATAGTACACACTCTAAAGCAGTGGTTCCCAATTAGTGGTACCCCTGGGGGTACGCGAAGTTGCATCAAGGGGTACGCGACGCGCGGCAATATCTTTACAAAGATAATTTTATCAGTATCCCGGTACCAGTATTTAATTTTTTATTCATCAATCCTGCAATAAAGGCTGGAGTAGACCAAATTCAGTTGCAGTTCGGTCCGGTGCAGACGCAATTTGTATGGACCAGTAAAGTACACAATTATAATGAAGTCACACCGTATGCAGTCCGTTTGTAGTCCATCTGCATCCAACGGGCTGGATACAGCGTGTGGTCTTCCCGTCTTTTATAGAACTTCTTACTTTACTGGTCCTCACAATCTGAGTCTGCACCGGACCAGACTGCAAATGGATTTGGTGAGCTTGCGCCGAGGTCGAGGAGTACGCGAGTTTGAGGTCTTTCTTGAAGTGGTACGCAGGAAAAACTAATTGGGAACCACTGGTCTAAAGTAACACGTAGCGTACTAAAAAACGTATTAAGGCGAGGTTTTCCCACTTTTAAGCAACGCTTACCTATTACTACAGATGACCATAATCCTTGGCTTATTAAATAAATAAATAAAATAAATATTCGGGACATTTTTGCACACACGGTCATCTGACCCCAAACTAAACAAAGCTTGTAATATAGCTGCCAGAGACTGATATATATATACATATATAGGTTTAAATACATACTTAAATAGATATTAACACCCAGATATAGAACAAACACAAATGTTCATCACACAAATGTTTGTCCTAGGTGGGAATCGAACCCACGCCCCCAAGCTCAGAAGGCAGGTTCACTACCAACTCGACCAACGGGCTATCTGCATATTGTATTAAAGTCGCATTTAACGGAGCAAAATCACGGCGCTTACACACAGTCGTGCGTTTCGCTACTTCTTTTTTTGGGGTTATCTCATATTTTTCGAAAAGTATAGCTGTAATGTAAAATGTACCTCACCGGTTTCCTTCTAATTATGAAATCTATATATCAAGATATCGCAGACATAATTCAAGAAATAGGTAATTTAATAAATAAATAAAAAACAGGGCAACAAAGCGCAAATCAGTGATACTTTGAT
Source organism: Agriopis marginaria (assembly GCA_932305915.1). Taxonomy (NCBI): domain Eukaryota; kingdom Metazoa; phylum Arthropoda; class Insecta; order Lepidoptera; family Geometridae; genus Agriopis; species Agriopis marginaria. Next base: position 15,332,653 of record OW029935.1, read on the forward strand.
ATATTTTTTCTATCGAGCGAAATGTACTTATTCGTGTTTCGGTCTCATGGGTTTCCTAGATAAAACATTATATTTTGTTATGTCACCATTTTTATAATTTTAAGCTTACCATGAAGGTAAGCACACTTAAGCTAGAAAGACCATAATTGCTAAAAGTCGGAAAAGAGCGTCTTATAATAGCACGTAGATCCAAAAACCTTTTAATATCCAATTTCCGTGTATAAGTAAACGAATCCCGTCATATAACCAGATGTGTCCCGGCAGAAGGGATCGAGCCCCGACCGTGTAACGTTAAGCATGTTGGGAAACAAACACTTCACGTGTCACGTGACCTACGGTAGCCTATGCCGAGGGACGATAATACTGAGAAATAAAGTTACATTTACATGATCAAGGGTTACATTTATTGTGACCTGAATGAAGCCACGGAGTGCCATTGGGGTGGCTAAATTTTGGTCAAAAAAAATTATTTGAAGACAAAAGGAACATCAACTCGAAAGAAGAAGATTTGTTTTTATTGTGTAATGGCCGCCACCTCGCATGCGGTCTACGATGAAGCACGCTTGTCTATAGAAAAAAAACTGATTCAATCGAAACTTGAAGACAACCAGATTGTAACTATCGAGGAACATCCAGTCTGGACTGGAATTACTTTACAGAAACATCATCATCATCATCATCATCAGCCAGAAGACGTCCACTGCTGAACACAGGCCTCCCCCTTTAACCTCCACACTGAACGAAAGCCTGCCTTTTGCATCCACTGGATGCCCGCGACTCTCACAATGTCGTCGGTCCATCTTGTGGGAGGCCTCCCTACGCTGCGTCTTCCGGTTCGTGGTCTCCACTCCAGAACCTTTCTTCCCCATCGGTTATCGGTTCTTCGAGCGATGTGGCCTGCCCATTGCCACTTCAACTTGCAAATTTTAAACATCATCCTATCCTAACTAATATAAAACCGTAAAACAACAGTAAAATTACTTGACCGTGATTTACTTTGCTTGACTCTGACAGTGACAATGACTTGCTTGACAATATCTAATAAAACTTGAAAATGTTTCAGTATTTGACACTGTTGAATGCACAAGACGTGTGACGCCAAAATTCTCATCAGAGGAAACAAGAAAAAGGCTAATTAATAGATATTTTCAAGGAAAAGTTGTATGGTCAACAATAAAACCGGCCAAGTGGGAGTTGGGATCGCGCACTGTCGGTTCCGTACCACCACAAAATACATTATTATCAATTTAAAAAACTGATTTGTTCCGGCTTAACGCCTACCAAAATAGTCCAAGCAATTGTTACGCCACCACACAGTTAATATTTTGCAAGTGACGCTCGGGATAACTTGGTAATGAACAGAAATTTGTAACCGACTTGCACGCGTAGAGCTCGGCCTTCGGCATCGCTACTACAACTTGTTATAGCCTATGTGTTATTCTAATGTATAAGCTATATTATTGTAAACTTTCATTAAAATACATTCGGTAGTTTTTGCGTGAAAGAGGAACAAACATCCATACATCTATATATACAAACTTTCGCGTTTATAATATTACTATAGTAGGATTTGTTGTTATAATTTAGAGTGTGTACCTTATAATCATGCCAAATTTGACGTTAGTACGTATTATCTTTTTTACAGTAAAGCTAATACAAAAATACTTTTATTGTATACCTGTAACGGAAGGGCCGTTAGTAATGGGGTCCCGTTTTAGCCTTTGGTACGTAGCCCTAAACATTCGGATAATCACAGGACAATTGAATAATTAGCTACATTATTGCCACATATTCTTCGTAGTTTAAGTTAGAATTAAGTTTTTTTCCTGGGCAAGCGCCTTTATTAACTAAACTAAATACAAGCTAAAACTAAAACTACAAATACAGTTAGACTGCCCATAGACCGTTGAAGGTCTAAAGACAATCCAAATGCTCAAGCCCACTACCAGTTGGCAGCGTACCCAGCATGCTGGCAGCATTACCACGTTGAATGACAATGCTTATGCTTGAATTAAGTTAGCTATCAGCGCTATGATGATAATGAAAAGGCGCTTAACTTGAGAAACAAGCTAGGTATTTAATATCATCACTTCGTACTTCGAAGAAACTATCCCGCATATTTTTTTTTATTCGAATAAAACATTGTCATTCATTTTAACTGTGTTATAAAAATAAAACAAATATCAGAAAATTTCCCTTAGCTAAGTGGTGTTTTAGGGAAATGGCGCGGAAACGAGCGTATTGGAGTAAAATGGTTGTAAGTATGTTTTGTTTGAGGGTGGATGTTGATGGGGAGAGTTTAACGGAACCTGGCTTGAGAATGATTTTATTTGGGGGTTAACAGTGATGGATAACAGACGAACTTTTATAACTTAACAAGCGACCCGCCCGCACGGGTGTAATTTACGTGCGAAGCCGGGGCGGGTCCCTAGTTATATGTATAAGCCTTCCGTGAAAAATTATCTAACTGATGGTGAAAACTGCATCAAAATCCGTTATGTGGTTTAGGAGGAGTTAGCGGCCATACAGACAGACAGACAGACGCGGAAAGCGACTTCAATTTATACTATGTAGAGATGTGCTAAAGCACAAAACAAACAAAGACAAGGACAAATAAGGTTACGTGGAACTTGAGTAATAAGTCGAAAAAAAAAAAAAGTAGGCTTGCGTTTGACTGCCATCTCGCCTGATGTTAAACGATGATGCGGTCTACGATGGAGCACGCTTGCCTAGAAGAAACCGATTCACTCTCGACTTGAAGACACCCAGATTGTAACCATCGGGGAACACCCATTCAGGCAGCGCCTTCTACAGCTTATTGTACTCATCGATATTAACCTTTACTATGGTACCCGTCTTAAAATTTATTGAGTATGAATGTCGTTTTCTATATAATAAACTGGCTATTCGAAAGATACAACCGTTTAAAGGTAGGACAGACTGAAGGATGGACAGACGGACAGACGGACAGACGGACAGACGGACAGACGGACAGACGGACAGACGGACAGACGGACAGACGGACAGACGGACAGACGGACAGACGGACAGACGGACAGACGGACAGACGGACAGACGAACAGACGGACAGACAGACAGAAAAAAATTAAAATGAAAAATTATTTATTGTAGCAAACGTGGTACATTGTGATGTTACAAACTGAAATCCCTCACGTTCGGACGTTCCAAGTACGTCATACAATATTAAATCTACATGTTATACATGGTGTCAGTTATTTAAGCATAGGGTATATATAAAATCCTTGCTACAAAGAGCAAGGAAACTCTCACGTGATTACAAACAATAAAAGGCCTTCTGTCAAATAGTAGCCTTTGGAGTCTTTTACAAGTTCTAGTATATTAAATTTTTTACAACCACAAGCAATAAAGAGCATAGAACCCGTCACATCATTTACAAAGCGTACAAGGCCCTCTGACAAACAGTCAGACAGAGACAGACAGACAGACAAACAGACATCGTAGGCTTAGTAATAAGGTCGCGTTTTTACGCTTTGGGTACGGAACCTTAAAAACTACCAAATAGTAATAACAAAAGATTACAATGAAATCGCGATGTAGCATATGTGGCTAAAAATATGACCGCATTTGTGGCGAATATCCACGAGCACAGATGTATTTCGGACGCTACATAAATCATCTCTTGTAGAATATGGGCTACTAATGATGATGGTGAGTAGATCTCAGAAGTAACCATCGAATCCGTCGGCCTTAGGATTGGTGACGCAAGCTAAGAGAATCAGGAGTCGTAGGATTAAACAAAATACAATTTAATTTCAAAACAGGATTAGAGATAATCTACCGTTTGCTCCAATAAATGTTGGTCAAATAAAACCAAGAGAAATAATTCTATAGACTAAGTATTTAAATTAAACGTGTTTAAAATAATAAAATCTATACATTCATGATAGAAGGTTCTTGAGTGGAGACCACGAACCGGAAGACGCAGCGTAGCGAGGCCTCCCACTAGATGGACCCACGACATTGTGAGAGTCGCGGGCATCCAGTGGATGCAAAAGGCAGGCTGTCGTTCAGTGTGGAGGTTAAAGGGGGAGGCCTATGTTCAGCAGTGGACTTCTTCTGGCTGATGATGATGATGATGATTCACGATAGAAAGAAATAAAAGTGTTTTAAATCTCTTCTTCTACAGATCCACATTTCCCTGGAGCGTTCCGTTTACTCTAAAAAATCAAAGAAAACTAGTTTTTCTAGAAAAGAGTATACCAAGACTGATTTTTCGCCGCCGAAAACGACTGTGGATTTTAATTAATCGTTAGAGCCGCTTTGATTCTTCATAAGTTCTTGGTTTTTAGGGTTCCGTACCCAAAGGGTAAAAACGGGACCCTATTACTAAGCCTACGATGTCTCCGTCTGTCTGTCCTACCTTTACTGATTGTATCCTCTAGATATAAGTTTTTTGTAAAGGTGTCGAATAAAATTTCTTTTCTTTCTTTTTCTTTCTTTCTTTAAACGGCTGTATCTTTCGAACCGTAATAGATAACCATTTGTTTTTTTTACAGAATATGTAATGTTACGGCGGATTAACTAAGAAATAATAAAAAACACAAAAAGTAACAACGAAAGGAGGGTCCCCATACAACAAACGTATTTTTTTTTACGTATTTTTGTATTAGCTCTAATGGAAATGCGATAATACGTACCTACAAGCGTAAAATTTGGCACGATTATAGTACACACTCTAAAATATAACAATAAATAATAAATTATGGCTTAGTGCGAGTCGGTGACAAGTTTCTGGTCATTACCAAGTTATAACTGGTAATTTCGTTAATGAATTTTGTGGTGGTACGGAATCCTCAGTGCACGAGCCCGACTCGCACTTGGCCACTGGTTTAATATTTATTCATATCATGAAAAGTATTATAGAATCCCTCGTCTATCCTGTAACGTAAATTCTTTCCATCCAGTGGCTGCATTGAAGTGATAGCTTTTAGAGATAAGGCCGCCACGTGTGGCACTAGTTCGTATAAAGCGTTTTCTTTTCTGTTTGTATATTTTGTTTCTAGTGTACACAATAAAGAGTTTCTAGCTATATATTGCTTAGGAGGTGATGTAGTTCAGCCAGAACCAGCATCATTTTGTCTATAAAAGCAGCAGAATCCAGGAGTGAGGTGTCACTACCGAAACTACCGTCACTACCACCTTACGAAAGAACATACTGGGTTTGTCTATTCACCAACTGCTTCAATATCGTTCGTCGGAATCCCTTTCCCCACTGATGGCAGTTTCCCAGCCACAATGGCCACAATAGAATTAGTTACGGGTCGGAATCTCTTATATTGTTCGCAATACACTTACAGATTATACGGGTCCCGGACGAAACGATGTGGGAACCTATACGTAGTAGGTACCAAGCTGTAGCTGTAGTATGTAATTAAAATCTTCGAACTAACTACTTTCCAAAAATAGAAGAGTCAAGCCACTTGCAGTTAGATGGTGACATCATAGATCAGTGCAAATAGCACACTGTGCTATTTATATAATCTTTTTGCCTCATACCTGCAAAATGTGAAACGAGCTACTTCCACGGTGCTTCCGAGAAGCTACAACATGGGGTTCATAAAAAGGCGTGTTAATCGACTCCTAAAGAGTCGGCAACGAATTTGTAATGGCTTTGGTGTTATAAGTATCTATAGGCGATGGTAATTACTTACCATCAGGCGATCAATCTGCTTGTTCGCCACCTATGGCATAAAAAGAAATGATTATACAACTGATCAGTTGTCATCATCATCACTGCTGGATGTAGACTTCTATGTAGACATCCTAAAGAATGCCACATGGCATGATATTATGCATTACAGATTCACTTTGATTCAGAAGGTCACCCAGCTGCTGAAAATCTTAGTAAAAATAAAGACAGTTTATAAAATAATCTTTAAACCCAGGAAGAGCCCATTCATGAAAACATGTTTCATAAAAGAAACATTCTCGCCAATTTTGTATTTTCCACTCCAGGAGTGTAACTTAACGAATCACACGCGTTAACCGACATCAAAAAGGTTTTCCGAAAACATTAAAAACACCAGAATAAAGAATGACTTCCTCGACGCAACGACCGGCTTTTCCGCAATTTTCCTCGCCATTTAAAAACTAATTTCCCTTCTAAGCTGGCGTTGAAAATGTAAACAGATTCCAGTCGGGGTTTTAAGTGCAATTCTGAGACGTCTTTTGTGGACGGATCTAGGAATTAAGTACCAGGGTACCAGCTATCATAAAGAACTATAACCTGGAAAACTCTAAACAGAACAGACTCTGAACTCAAGCGGTTTCAAGTAATAATATAATATTATTATATGTTATATGTAATAATAAAAAAAAAAAAAAAAAAAAAAAAAAATCGGGACATTTTTCACACACTGTCATCTGACCCCAAACTAAGCAAAGCTTGTGATATGGCTGCCAAAGACTGATATACATACATATATAGTTTTAAATAGATATTAACAACCAGATATAGAACAAACACAAATTTTCATCACATAAATGTTTGTCCTAGGTGGGAATCGAACCCACGCCCCCAAGCTCAGAAGGCAGGGTCACTACCAACTGGACCAACGGACAATATAAGGACAACATGGCACAACATAGCTCCTAGACCATATAAAATGTCCTTGTGGTGCAAGCGCCCAACCAATGTCATACTTAACGGACTACGCATTACAATGTACACCCCAGCACGTGGACCATGGAGGACCAACAACTAAATGCTATTGGAGTAGTCCAATTCTGCTCCAAATATCACTCTAATCTTCGACCAAAATAAAATTAATGGACGGGCCATAACCATTGAACTTGATCAGTAAAAACAAGGCAAAACCGTTGGGCATACACTTCAACACCTAATTATAACCATGTACAGTGCATTTGTTACAAAATCGTAGACCGCATCATCGCTTAACATCAGGCAGGTTGGCGGTCAAACGCAAGCCTGTTTCTAAATAAATAAATAAAAGCAAAAATGCACTCAATTTTAACTTAAAGCTAATTAGTTTTAGCACCAGACTCTCTTGTAAGTGTTCGTTTACAAGATTTGCTGTAAATTGCACGTTCCATAATTTGCATGAAATCTTCAGCATAACTTCATTTTACCTCAGACTACACCGAGCCTTTCTGCCGATAATGTATTTATGAAATAATTTCACAAGATGCTTTGGAGTCTTCGGGAAGCGTGATGCAAAGTGAGAATGTCCTATACCTCTGGGTTAATTAGAATAAAATACCTTAAGTAATTATTGTGTCTACGCTCTAGAGGTGTTCATTTAGTTTACTTTGCACACGAGCGAGGAATTTTGACTGAGACTCGACTAATGCAAAGAAGTGGTGTTTAATGCTAATATCTAAATCGAAGTAGTTTATTTTAGCATAAGAAATGTATTAAATTCTCGAGAAGCGCTGGTCGTATTGGCCGACACGCTAGCCTGAACGACATCATACGCAGGGCTCTTTCCACCGCAAATGTCGCGGCTGTGCTCGAACCGAGTGGTCTTGCGCGCGACGATGGAAGGAGGCCTGACGGTATGACACTTGTGCCCTGGAGGTTTGGGGCGGCCCCTTGTATGGGACGCAACTTGTGTCGATACTTTGGCGCCGTCACATCTTCCTGAGACACAGGGTAGGGCTGGCGCGGCTGCCAATTCGGCAGAGCAGCACAAGCGACGCAAATATGCTAACCTCGGCAGTGGTTATATATTTGAGGCGTTTGGGGTCGAGACATTGGGCCCTTGGGGACCGGGAGCTCACCTCATTTTCAAAAATCTTTCAGAGCGCCTGGTTAATGCGACGCGTGACCAAAATGCTGGCGTGTTTCTGGCTCAACGCATAAGCATTGCCATTCAACGTGGTAATGCCGCCAGCATGCTGGGTACGCTGCCAACTGGTAGTGGGCTTGAGCATTTGGATTGTCTTTAGACCTTCAACGGTCTATGGGCAGTCTAACTGTATTTGTAGTTTTAGTTTTAGCTTGTATTTTGTTTAGTTAATAAAGGCGCTTGCCCAGGGAAAAAAAAAAAATTGCTCAACAGCTTATTGTATTGAGGAAAATATTATTTCGCACTCCATACTTCTCGCAAGACTGGCTACGTAGTAGCTATACCTATAATTATAGTCTGTGCTTCTATGTTTCTAGTATTGAGGACAAAAATAACTTCGTCATCAAACATAACGTAACGAATATTTGTTTCATCATCATCATTTCAGCCATAGGACGTCCACTGCTGGACATAGGCCACTCCCATCGATCTCCAATAGGGCCGGTTGGAAGCGGCCTGCATCGAGCTAAATAACTATTTGAGCATTTGGATTGTCTTTAGACTTTCAAAGGTCTATGGGCAGATGGGCGTTAGCTTGTAGGTATTTAGTTCAGTAAATGTTTTTGTTTAGTAAGGTCACGTACCTTACTAAACAAAAACAATAAAAAAAATAAAAAAAAAACCACATTAAAAAATATCTTTGATTCATAATATTTTATTAATGTTCCCCTGCGATTTTACTCGAGATTTTCTACGTTCCTACGTTTTTTAGGAAAATTTACGATGTCCGTAATATTACGTACATACGGTGTTATATATCAAGATGTTGCAGCAAGTTAACAAACAGACAAGCAGATAATTACTTATTATTAATCTCACAATCATAAAATCACCGAATCTTGAGAAATGCGTCGCCCGTTTGCACTGCCCAGCATCTTAACAAAACCTTTTGGCTTAACACTATGTATTATCAACCTTAAGTCCTTCGTACAAGGTTGAAATCGCTAGCTTTTGCGAGCTCCATTCTCAAGGTGCCTGGAGTAATTTTAATCCACCACTTCTGACGGTTGCTCATAATATTTGTAAAGGAAAATGTAAAGACAACTTCTTTGTAGAGCTTAATTGGATAGCTCTTATTTTGCTGTTAACAGCAAGTGAGTATGTATTATTCTGTGATAATAAGCAAATGAGGCAGTCTCTACTTCAAAATCATATCAAAATATCATCAGCCAGTAAACCTCCACTGCTGAACAAAGGCCTCCCTCTTAGAGAGAGGTCAAAAAAAGTCGACGTTTTTTTTTTATATTTTTTTTTTTTATTGTTTACTAAATTCATGTTACAATATTTGTTTGATATTCCGAGAACCCGTACGAAGCGCTTTGATTCCACATTTATTGTGTGAACTGCTAGTCTGTGGAATTCGCTGCCTGAATGGGTTTTCTCCGTCAATTACAATCTGGGTGTCTTCAAGTCAAGAGTGAATAGGTTTCTTCTAGGCAAGCGTGCTCCATCGCAGACCGCATCGTCGCTTTACATCAGGCGAGTTGGCGGTCAAACGCAAGCTTATTGATAAAAAAAAAAATGGAGCGCCATTATTTTAGCACGCGTTCTATTCAAAACCGCTCCTGGGGCCTTACGGACAACAGCTAATAGCGGCACCTAATCCGCTCAGTTGGAAAATCACGCGACCGCAAACCGTATCTGGGCGCGATAAGGTTCACGTTCGCGTGATTTTGCAACTGAGCGGATTAGGTGCCGCAATTAGCTGTTGTCCGTAAGGCCCCTGGTCATTCACAATTTTATTCATAGTTGTAACAAAATTTTAGTTCGCATTAAACGAATTAAACTTTATATTCGATTAAAAATAAGACAAAAATTCGTGAAACGCTTTAACATGCATAAATGCATGTAATAGCTGAATATGAAAGATGAGCCTTTATCCTTTTTTTTATAAATAACTAGCGGTCCGCCCCTGCTCCGCACGGGTATAGTTATATAGCCTATTAAAATAGCCTACATATATTAATCAGTGATAAAGTAGCGTTCAAATGGTGAAATAATTTTAAAAACCGGTCCAGTACTTTTGGAGCTAATTCGTTACAAACATACATAAAAATCTTTCCTCTTTTTATTATTGTATGGATAGGCTTGCGTTTGACCACCATCACGCCTGATGTTAAGCGATGATGCGGCCTACGTTGGAGCACGATTGCCTAGAAGAAACCGATTCACTCGTGATTTGAAGAAACCCAGATTGAAACCATCTGCCTATCCCATCCTATCTGCTGAGAATGGTTACCAAACTAAGGCCCTAAAAGTGTCAAAATATTATTAGTTCTACCTTAGTAATGTAAAGATTCACAAATCTTCAAACTCTAAAATCATATTAAAACAACCTTCAACAAAATTATTCAGTGGCTTTTCACCAAAAAGGGTTTAAATTTCCGTTGGTTTCTGTTTTCGAAGCTCCAAAGTTTGTTAAGCGATTATGTTGTTCCACGTTGATACTTAATGAATTGAATAGTTTGTATTGTTTTAGATATTCTTCTTTCGGTTCTTTGCCGCTTCTTTTTAACGTTTCATCATCATCATCATCATCAGCCAGAAAACGTCCACTGCTGAACATAGGCCTCCCCCTTTAACCTCAACACTGAACGACAGCCTGCCTTTTGCATCCACTGGATGCCAGCGACTCTCACTATGTCGTCGGTCTATCTAGTGGGAGGCCTACCTACGCTGCGTCTTCCGGTTCGTGGTCTCCACTCAAGAACCTTTCTTCCCCATCGGTTATCGGTTCTTCGAGTGATGCGGCCTGTCCATTGCCACCTCAACTTGCAAATTTTAACAGCTATGTCGGTGACTCTGGTTCTTTGGCGAATATCCACGTTTCAGATTTTATCGCGTAAAGAAACTCCGAGCATAGCTCTCTCCATTGCCCGCTGAGTGACTCTGAGTTTTTCCAAAAGGCCAACAGTCAAGGACCACGTCTCAGTACCATATGTCATCGCAACACACACTGTTCAAAGACCCTTGTCTTTAGGCACTGTGGTATCTTGGACGAGAAGATGTCACCACCACAGATGTGACCATTTTAACGTTTATCATTGGACAATCTTGCTTTGGACATCCACGTCTTGTCTTGTGGTTCCATCTGTCTGCTCTGCTTACTGGTCTTATAGCTAACCGTTTATAAAGCAGAGTGGCCTCCTTTTTATTTGTTTTCGAGGGGGAATTCTTCCAAAGATTCCCGGCTGCATTGGGGTGCAGCCGGGAATATTTGGATTGTGCGTTCCACACGATCCTTCTTGCCTCACACCTGCAAAATGTGGAATGTGCTACCTTCTACGGTGTTTCCGAGAAGCTACAACATGGGGTTCTTCAAAAGGCGAGTTAATCGAGTTCTAAAGGGTCGGCAACGTATTTGTGATGCCTCTGGTGTTACAAGTATCCATAGGGGACGGTGACTGCTTACCATCAGGCAGCCTGTCTGCTTGTTCACCACCTATGGCATAAAAAAAAGCTAATTGTAATAAAAGTATTAATGAATTAAAAAATATAAACCTCATTATATTTCAAAAAGCTATAAAAAGAAGTAACTGCGATCGCAATACCGCACAACTCGTTGGAAACGCAATTCCGGAAAGTAAAATTTGCGGTGCGAACCCATTCCGAGCGCCTCTACATAGATGTTCAGCATGAAGCTTATAGCAATTTTGTAGCCAGATTGTTACAAAAGTTACTCACACAATTCTAGTCCAAATATGAAGGCAGTTTCGAAATGCAGTCAACATATTATCTCTATCTCTATCTCTGTCTCTGTCTCTGTCTCTGTCTCTGTCTCTGTCTCTGTCTCTGTCTCTGTCTCTGTCTCTGTCTCTGTCTCTGTCTCTGTCTCTGTCTCTGTCTCTGTCTCTGTCTCTGTCTCTGTCTCTGTCTCTGTCTCTGTCTCTGTCTCTGTCTCTGTCTCTGTCTCTGTCTCTGTCTCTGTCTCTGTCTCTGTCTCTGTCTCTGTCTCTGTCTCTGTCTCTGTCTCTGTCTCTGTCTCTGTCTCTGTCTCTGTCTCTGTCTCTGTCTCTGTCTCTGTCTCTGTCTCTGTCTCTGTCTCTGTCTCTGTCTCTGTCTCTGTCTCTGTCTCTGTCTCTGTCTCTGTCTCTGTCTCTGTCTCTGTCTCTGTCTCTGTCTCTGTCTCTGTCTCTGTCTCTGTCTCTGTCTCTGTCTCTGTCTCTGTCTCTGTCTCTGTCTCTATCTCTATCTCTATCTCTATCTCTTCTCTTCTCTATCTCTTCTCTTCTCTATCTCTACATAGTATAATTTGAAGTCGCTTTCCGCGTCTGTCTGTCTGTATGTCTGTATGGCCGCTAACTCCTCCTAAACCACGCAACGGATTTTGATACGGTGTTCACCATCAGTTAGATACATTTTCACGGAAGGTTTATATATATAACTAGCGACCCGCCCCGGCTTCGCAAGTAATTTACACCCGTGCGAAGCCGGGCGGGCGGGTCACTAGTAACGAAATAAACCAGCCAAGTGTAAGTCGGGCTCGTGCACTCAGGATTCCGTACCACCACATAAACTGTTAACTACTAAAGTATAAAAAAGTAGTGCAAAAAGACAACATCACGCCCAGATTTGTCACCGAATCGCACTTGACCATTATTTGTTTTTTTGTTGTTTTACTTTAGAATGTGTGCTATAGTCATGCCAAATTTGACGCTTGTACGTATTATCATGTATTATATACCGTTTTTACACCAGATTAAATACAAAAATACGTTTAAAAAAATGTTTGTTGTATGAGGACTCTGCTTTATCTTTTACTTCTTGTGCTTAATATTATTTCTTAGTTAATTCGCCTTAACATTACGTATTCTGAACACAAAACAAACAGTTACAACATAAATAGGACACCTATTTATTTAATGCGATTACGGTTTGAAAGATACAGCCGTTAAAGGTAGAACGGAAGCCAGAATAAAATAATTGAATTAAAAAAAAACCTTTTTTTTTTTTTATATCGTATTTTCTCAGCAAACCCTTTAATTTGATGCGCATATCACGAGAGAAAATAATATTTTTTTATTCGCCATTTTGGGGCCTCCGCCATATTGAATTTACAACTAGGACCAAACTTGACCAAAGTGCTTGGGAAGACAAATCCAATGAACCCAAACTTAACTGGGCTACGTCGTTTCGTTTAGCAGTTACAATGGCCACCTTCTGTCTCCTTCATCAGACCAGCTCAATGGTACCATAACATTGCATTTCACCGAACTGACATAACTAGGTATGCCAAATTTCAGCTCAATCGTTCGAGGATAACTGTGGGCTTACTCTTAACACTCGATTTTAATCGTAATTTGGGATTGGGATCGAAAACATGCTATTTTGGTACTCTTGAATTCTAAACTAGCGCACGATTGGAACCGATAATGGTGGAATTATATGGAACTAAATAAAATCGACTCAACTCGACGCTTTCGGTACTCTTGACGCGATTGAAGAGTACCAAATGGCATTTTTTCGAACCCAATCCCAAATTACGATTGAAATCGAGTGTCAAGAGTAAGCCCACTGGTCTAAAATTCAGTTGCAAGATTTGTCCCACACGTACGCACGTATATATCGTACATACTAAAAATAACAAGGCAAAACTGAATAAAAGTTTGTAAAAACGAGGAAACATTCGATTGTGTCAAATATAACTTCAGAAAACAGAAAAACTATAAGCACGCAGATACCTAAGTACAAACATGTTACTCTATCGGCCCATCTCAATATGGAAATCAGGACTCCACAAATAAACTCTACTAACAGTCGCAAGGTTCTTTCGTGTTTGAACATACGGAACTTTTGAACTCTACCCTCTTTGCCCTTCATAATTTTCATATCGTACGCCTCTAGGAATGGCAAAAGATGAGCTTTTTGCGTCCGAAACTAAAAGGGTCATAGGCAAGTTACGATGGAGACATGCTGCATTAGATATTATTTCTATTGAGAAATTGGAAAATAATTTATGGTTTTCATATTCAGAAACATGTTGTTAATAACTAAAATTATTATATACACCTAACTACTATAATATTGCAAAAGTGTGTTTGATTGCTTCTTTTCGTAGGTTAGGGGACAAGTCAGGAACTCGTCCTTGGGACCACTTTCACCTTTTAAAATGTGCTACATGACCAACTGAGCCTACGTTGGTTTGGATATAAAGACGATTTGGGTCAACTGATCCTGTTATAAGAATTCATTAAATCTTAATAATTATAGAAGTTAGGAGGTTCTATAAAATTTGGACGGATGATCAGACAGACGGACGGACAGAACGAACTCATAGCGCTGCGACAAAGCAATGAGAAGCCACAGGCAAAACTTATCTCAGATGGTGCCACCTTCGCTGGTGCTGTTATTTGTGGTTTATTTGAGGTTATAAACATTGCTCTTGAATGAAACAATAAAAATAAACTTTGCTTTTAAACAGTAAAATGTTTCTTTAATGACAGTGGCAGATCTCAAAAAGAGTTATTGCTTCCTTAGCTGGTAAAAAGCGAATCTTTTGGCAAGGTAGGTATGCAATAAAATTATCAAAATAATTTTTTCTCATCGGAAGGAAAACGATGTGTACCTCTATTTTACATTGAAATGCACTACACAGAGGCATGTTTTAATACCAGACGATATTTATTGTGTAATTACTAAAATTATCTATTAATATTTGACACTTTTGACAGTGAAACAACACCAGCGATAATGCGCCACCTGGCGTGATAAATAAGCAGTGCGTCTCCCCAGATCGACGTGACAGCATAAAGATAGTCGAAGTGCAGTAAGTGACATATGATCATTTTTATTCCGGAAAAATGTGAAGGAATGAAACTGGTTCCTGACTCCTGAGAGAATGACAATGGGAAACCACGGGATGCAGCTAGTTCACTAGTAAAGAATAGACAATGGGTAAACGCTGATGTACATATAATACATACATAATGAACTCTATCTCAGTGCGACTGTCTGTTTCTAACATGAAAAGTTGTAACCAAATAAATATAAATAAATAAATAAGCAGGTAAACCATTGATTTCAAGTTCGTTGGGGTTTCAGACAATCAAGGGATATATTACTAAAGACTATTATTCTTCGTGAACAAATGTCTCTATTTTTAATACCTATTTTTTTTTCTCGAATGACCACGCACCGTTGGACTTCCACCCACAAGATGGACAGACAACCTAAAACAGACATCAGGGAAACGCTGGATGGAGGCCGCTTCAAACCGGCTCTTTGGGGATCGATGGGAGAGGCCTACTATGTCCAACAGTGGACGTCTTATGGCTGAAATGATGATGATGATACTAGTTTGAATAATCTGAGGTTGGGGTAGACTGATTGGTGAAAATGTATTGGTGAATTTTGGTACAAAGTGAATACTACCCAACAGAACTGTTAGAGTACTATTTTATTCGAGCGAAATGAGTCAAAACAAAAAAAAACAAAGCGCGATATTACATACACTAATACATACGAAAGTAACGCTCTGTCTGTTTATTTGTTACCTCTAATGACTAAACGACTAAACGTGAAAAAAAAAAACGGTAGTGTGCTAGATATAAACTAGCGAGAAACCTAGACAGACATCTTGGGCGACCCGGACGACCCCATCGCCGTCGTCACAGCGGCGGCGCTGGGCTCGCCCGATCCGACTGCTCCTAGCAATAGGTAATATTCAGTTTTTGGTACAGGCGTCGGTTACCAGAGGCACACACACACACAGCAATCCCGCCGGCGGGATCGTAGACCCTCGGGATCTGTTAGAAGATCGGTTAGATTCTCTCCAAACAATCATTCAGTTCAACAAACCGCTAGGGCTCCAGGGCACACCCCTTCTGGGGTGCCTGGGCAAGTCTGATTCCCACTCCCGGCGACGGCCCAAGCCGAGGTTCGTACCTTCGAGGTGCCCTTGTGCTAGTCACCCAAAAACTTAAACCAGCAAGTCGCACTCTGCGTTCGCTAACTAGTCCGGTCCATCTGTAGAGGGCAAAAGGCCAACATTACAAGTCAATATAAAAATTAAAAAAAATCGCGAATGAAGCCGCGATATGTATATAATAGATTCACCTACTTAATGAAGCTATTTTTTATTTTGTTCACGAAACTTAACAAAAGTTTAGATACTTTAGGTGGCTTATAATCTTTATGAAGATTAGACTACTTAGAGTAAAAGCTTATTATATCTAGAAATACTTAGCTTCACTCAGAAAAATACAGATAAGACTTTGGTTACGAAAGTTAATTATACCAATATACGAAATTATTGCGGGCATAAGCGGGCAATGGAAAAAGATCGGAGTTTCTTTGCGCGATAGAATCAGAAACGTGGATATTCGCCAAAGTACCAGAGTCACCGACATAGCTGTTAAAATTTGCAAGTTGAAGTGGCAATGGGCAGGCCACATCGCTCGAAGAACCGATAACCGATGGGGAAGAAAGGTTCTTGAGTGGAGACCACGAACCGGAAGGTCACTGAGCATCGTATTTAGGTCCTCCAGCGACTCTGCCATGATGACTATATCATCGGCAAAACGAAGGTGAGTGATGTATTCGCCGTTGATGTTGATGCCTAATCCGTTCCAGTCCAAGAGCTTGAAAACGTCCTCCAATGCGTTTGTGAACAGTTTCGGAGAGATAACATCTCCCTGTCTCACGCCTTTCCGATGGACCGACGACATTGTGAGAGTCGCTGGCATGTGGATGCAAAAGGCGGGCTGTCCTTCAGTGTGGAGGTTAAAAGGGGAGGCCTATTTTCAGCAGTGGACGTCGTCTGGCTGACGATGATGATAACGAAATTATTCGGATTTCACTGTTGAGGCTAGATATTAAAAAATACAACTTTCCAAGAAACATTTCAGTCTCATTAGAGTGTTGCAAACAAATTCTTGCTGCACAAAGCATTATTTTTCTCGTCTCATATTTGATTCAGAACTTTCAAGACGGGCCTTATACTAAGCCATTTCAAATCTTAAACTGTAACGATTAAGGTTGAAATTATTCTAGTGTTAAGACTGGGTATAAGGCCAGAAAAATTTCTGATTTCACCCGCGCGTCTCGCATCACCCGCATTAGTGTGAAACACAACCACGGCAGCGCGGCAGTCGCGCGCAGCTAAAGTGTACACAACTCGCGCACTCGACCTTGTAAAGCGGCAAGGAGCAATAACACACAGGATAAGCATAGTGTTGGTGTACTTGGTGTTTTGGCGATTAGCTGAGTTCGGTCGCGGCGCGCAGAACCGTAAATTGTTTATTTCACTTTTCAAAATTGTATTTGTAATTTATTTTTAGGTTTTCTACAATATAAAAATAATAAAGTATATAAATTAAATTGAAATAACCTAAATAAAACTAAACTGAACTATGCTATGCTATGCTTTGCTAGGTTGAACTTGCCGGGATAAGGCCAAAAAACCCAAAAACCTCGTGGCACGGGGTACCCGATCCCGGGTCATAACTCCTAAACCAGACCTTTAACCCAAAAAAAATTACAAAAAAATATTTAGATTTTTACTTTTGAAATCAGTGAGAAATACTTTTAAATAGAAATAAAGAAGGGTGAAAACCTCCCCCTACCACGCCCAAATTTTGGCTCGAGGTAGTAAAGCTCATTTTAAATTTTAGTAATTTTTTTTCAGATTTTTTAAGGCTGTGGTTTAGGAAATATAACTAGTTCTAGTTTTTAGTTTATATTATAGTCTAAGTTAGGTCTTAAGATTTTGACGACCTGAAATACCCGGCTCCTCAAACATTTTGTCCCAGGTCAATCCAGGCAAGAATAGTTAGCTTCACTGGCTATCCAACGATAGGTCATTTAGTATTTTAAGACTCGTAGGTACATAGTAACTTACCCGATACCCGATTTTTTGAAGGTCCATAACTTTGGACACAAAGGTCCAATCAAAAATCTGACGTCATAGGCATCATTTTTTCTGGCAGACAAAGACGTTAAACTCAAAAACTCGGCTTTAGGACCTAACCCTAAAAACCCCAAATTGGGTTTGAAATTACGTAACCGGAATTTCATGTTAAAAATAACAAAAAAATTCAACACAAAAAATTCAGTGGTGTAATAAATAGACTATATTTATTTTTTTGGCTTTCTACTCTCACAATTTCAGGAAATAAATAATATAAAAAAAAAAAGTGTTTATTTAGTTGGTAGGCATAAATAATAATAAAATAGAAACACAGTAAACACACGTGTGTAGAAAATAAAAAGACGCGTCTGATAAGCCCAAATTCGGCTATTTTTGTGCAAAGAATGCCTTTCAAAATATTAAAGCGCAAAAATCCGGAAAATTTTCGTAATTTTTTTCAAAAACCATCGATTATCTCAGAAACAGTACGTATGAGGTCATTTTTGTAAAAATGCTATGTATCTATATAATATATCTATGCTATGCTATGCTATGCTATGCTATGCTATGCTATGCTATGCTGTGCTGTGCTGTGCTGTGCTGTGCTGTGCTGTGCTGTGCTGTGCTGTGCTGTGCTATGCTATGCTTTGCTATGCTATGCTATGCTATGCTATGCTATGCTATGCTATGCTATGCTATGCTATACTATGCTATACTATACAATACTTTGCTATACTATACTATACTTTGCTATACTATACTTTGCTATACTAAGCTATGCTATGCTATGCTATACTATGCTATGCTATGCTATGCTATGCTATGCTATGCTATGCTATGCTATGCTATGCTATGCTATGCTATGCTATGCTATGCTATGCTATGCTATGCTATGCTATGCTATGCTATGCTATGCTATGCTATGCTATGCTATGCTATGCTATGCTATGCTATGCTATGCTATGCTATGCTATGCTATGCTATGCTATGCTATGCTATGCTATGCTATGCTATGCTATGCTATGCTATGCTATGCTATGCTATGCTATGCTATGCTATGCTATGCTATGCTATGCTATGCTATGCTATGCTATGCTATGCTATGCTATGCTATGCTATGCTATGCTATGCTATGCTATGCTATGCTATGCTATGCTATGCTATGCTATACTATACTATACTATACTATACTATACTATACTATACTATACTATACTATACTATACTATACTATACTATACTATACTATACTATACTATACTTTGCTATACTATACTATACTATACTATACTATACTATACTATACTATACTATACTATACTATACTATACTATACTATACTATACTATACTATACTATACTATACTATACTATACTATACTATACTATACTATACTATACTATACTATACTATACTATACTATACTATACTATACTATACTATACTATACTATACTATACTATACTATACTATACTATACTATACTATACTATACTATACTATACTATACTATACTATACTATACTATACTATACTATACTGTACTGTACTGTACTGTACTGTACTGTACTGTACTGTACTGTACTGTACTGTACTGTACTGTACTGTACTGTACTGTACTATACTATACTATACTATACTATACTATACTATACTATACTATACTATACTATACTATACTATACTATACTATACTATACTATACTATACTATACTATACTATACTATACTATACTATACTATACTATACTATACTATACTATACTATACTATACTATACTATACTTTGCTATACTTTGCTATACTTTGCTATACTATACTATACTATACTATACTATACTATACTATACTATACTATACTATACTATACTATGCTATACTTTGCTATACTATACTATACTATACTATACTATACTATACTATACTATACTATACTATACTATACTATACTATACTATACTATACTATACTATACTATACTATACTATACTATACTATACTATACTATACTATACTATACTATACTATACTATACTATACTATACTATACTATACTATACTATACTATACTATACTATACTATACTATACTATACTATACTATACTATACTATACTATACTATACTATACTATACTATACTATACTATACTATACTATACTATACTATACTATACTATACTATACTATACTATACTATACTATACTATACTATACTATACTATACTATACTATACTATACTATACTATACTATACTATACTATACTATACTATACTATACTATACTATACTATACTATACTATACTATACTATACTATACTATACTATACTATACTATACTATACTATACTATACTATACTATACTATACTATACTATACTATACTATACTATACTATACTATACTATACTATACTATACTATACTATACTATACTATACTATACTATACTTTGCTATACTAAGCTATGCTATGCTATGCTATGCTATGCTATGCTATACTATACTATACTATACTAAAATAAACGAAACACGCGAAAGCCCGTTGGTCCAGTTGGTAGTGAACCTACCTTCTGAGCTTGGAGGCGTGGGTTCGATTCCCACCTAGGACAAACAGTTATGTGATGAACGTTTGTGTTTGTTCTATACCTGGTTGTTAATAACTATAATCTATTTATGTATATATGAATTATTTAATTAAATTTCATTTAATTTATGAAATTATTAATAAAAAAAAAAAAAAAGTTTATTATTATTATTATTTTTTATTCAACGAAAATTATATTTTACTTAATAATTTTGATTTTTAGTAGTCTTTCTGACTGTCTCTCTCTCTCTTTCTCTCTCCACACGAAACACTTAAGACTCTTGTAACTATATTACCGAGCGTACATAATAATAGATGCCCTAATGATAGATGGCCTAGTCGTATCCATAATTATTAATACCTGTAATTTTTTCATAGTAGCTTTACCTAGTCTGTGCTCTAGGTCATTGGCAACACTTGGTTGCCGCATCAAATGGTCGCGTTCAAGCCATAGATTTTTTATGTTATCCATTGTTTGAAAATACAGTAGGTGTTGATATAATCGCACTCGGAAGATAAATCTAGGCGAATAGCAAGCGCGTGCGTCCTTCCCCGTTGGAGCATAGTGTGGTACTGAGGTTGAACGGAGCATGTTTCGCCATTTAGATGCAAAGCGCAACAGAATAAGGTTGAATATCGGACTTGCCGTTTGACCGAATAGTTGCTTAGAACTAAAGGACGTAAGTCTCAAATCGAATATAATTTATTATGAGAGTACTAATTAATCTAGGTAAATTTTGTCTTAGCACTGGAAAACAAACTATATTTTCCTTCGATGAGTATTTATTTTAGATATGTGACTGAAGTTCTATCCAAGAAAAAATCAAAAAAATCAGCAAAAAGGCACCTTTTTGAAAACAATAAAGTATCGAGTAAATATCTCGCTATTATGTTTCTGTCTTAGTGCCGGAAAGAAAATGAATTGAAAAATCACATATATCAATTATTACGTTGATAGGATATTTGGTTTAGTTAGAATATCATGGCAAATTAGCATAAAATTTCGGAGGCCCCCTCTTAAGGTACGGCTTTTCTTTTGTTTTTATTAGAAGCAGTAAATCAAGGAGATAACGAAAGCGAACGGTATGTACGGAACTGCTGCGAATTCTTTGCAATTCGCAAACCGGGAACCGAGCAAGAAGAATTGGTTTGAAATAATTTATAAGGAAATATTTATTTTATTTTACACTATTCGGAAAACAAACAGCTGAAACTAACTAATTATAGTAGGTAGATAGTAGACGGAAGCCATAAAAAGCTGCCACGCACCTGTAACTTGTGGAATGGCTTACCACCTTCGGTTTTTCCTCCGAAGTATAATTTGGACTGCTTCAAACGAAGGGTGAATAGAGTCCTCAAAGGTAGGCAACGCACTGACAATGCCCCGGGTATTGTAGGTGTCTATAGGCAGCGGTGACCACTTACCATTAGGTGGCCCGTAGCTTGTTTGCCACATATTCTATTAAAAAAAAAGTTTTCACTTATAAAATCGAAAGATGATTACGATCCAGATCTAAAGACAGAGATGTAAAAAATAA
This sequence comes from Agriopis marginaria, assembly GCA_932305915.1. Taxonomy (NCBI): domain Eukaryota; kingdom Metazoa; phylum Arthropoda; class Insecta; order Lepidoptera; family Geometridae; genus Agriopis; species Agriopis marginaria. Next base: position 15,354,474 of record OW029935.1, read on the forward strand.
TAGCTAAACAGTAATTACTATATACACAATTATATTGATATACTATATGAAAAGAAGCCACATCAGCCCACCGAGGTTTATAATAGTATAGCGTAGAAAATTAGTAATTAGTATTGAATATACATTTGGAGTTACGTCTAACCAGGGCGTCGATTCTGCTAATTTGTAAATGTTTCAATGGAGTGTCGGTGGAGTGTCGATGGAATAGTTTTACACATTTGTTATTCTGCTAGTTATTTAAGACCAGTGGCTTTCCAATGACTTTTCATCGAACTGCCATTTAACTTATTTGGTATTCTGTTCTTCAATTGCGTATCAGTGTAAATTCAATAGTTGAACATTTGGTATTCTGCTTTTTTTTTTTATGCCATAGGTGGCAAACAAGCAGACGGGGTGCCTGATGGAAAGCAGTCACCGTCGCCTATGGATACTTGTAACACCCGAGGCATCACAAATACGTTGCCGACCCTTTAGAACTCGATTAACTCGCCTTTTGAAGAACCCCATGTTGTAGCTTCTCGGAAACACCGAAGAAGGTAGCTCATTCCACATTTTGCAGGTATGAGGCAAGAAGGATCGTGTGAAACGCACAGTGTGCGATTTCCACCGATCTATTATGTGTGGATGAGCCTTCAGCCGGTGGTGGCTAGTGCGATGGTAAAACCGCGACGCCGGCATCAGGTCAAATAGTTCTTCAGAACACTCCCCGTTGTAAATGCGATAAAAGATACAGAGAGACCCAACGTCTCTGCGCATGCTGAGCGCCTCTAGGTGTTCAGTGAGCTTGGGATCGTCGACAATTCTGACAGCTCTACGCTGTAATGCATCAAGTGGGTCAAGCTGATACTTGGGTGCTCCGTTCCAAAGATGGGAGCAGTACTCCATGTGAGGTCAGACTTGCGCTTTATTGTCTTTATTTGACGTTTGTTTCAATGGCCTTCCACACTCCCACGACACTCCACCGACATTCCATTGAAAGGCCACTGAAGTTTTAGCATAATACCCTTTTTGTCACTTTCATAATGGAATCTCAGTGTCGTGGGAGTGGCAGGCCAATGGGATTTTCAATAAATTAGCAGAATCGACGCCCAGCTCAGTTTATACTTCGTTAAATTAAGTTATCGTCTTCAGCCTTATCCGAAACACTGAGATACGACGTCGCACCAAAGCTGCAGACGTCGTAAAAAGGGTGAAGGAACTTAAGTGGAACTGGGCAGGACACATGGCCAGACGTAATGATGGCAGGTGGTGTCCAGCAGTAACTGCGTGGTGGCCGAGACTAGGTTGGCGGAGCCCTGGCCGACCGAGGATGAGGTGGATTGACGACATTAGAAATACTGTCAGGAACGAGTGGATGCGAATAGCGAGAGACCGGGGAGAGTGGTATAAACAAAGGGAGGCCTATACCCAGCAGTGGGTCACTCAAGGCTGATGATGATGATGATGTCTTCAGCCTTTGATAAACCATCGCTGGACAAAACGGGATGTCCCTTTTGATAATGACATTCACCTCAGTTGATAGCCAATCGTCTTGTCATTGTCTTTATATAATGTCGTCCCATACGAAGCGCTTTGGTTCCACTTTTATTGTGTGAACTGCTGGTCTGTGGAATGCGCTGCCTGAATGGCTGTTCCCCGATAGAAACAATCTGGGTGTCTTCAAATCACGAGTGAATCGGTGTAGGATTGAACGAAAATGATTCAAATTAGATAATTATATCATATAATTATAGTAGATAATATATATTTACAAAAATAATATTATATCAGACGTGTAGCCGGATACTGACTTTTTTTTCGGAAAAATACAGATAAAGTAGAAATAACAACCATTTTAAAAGTTATTTGGAGCAAATTTCTTTTCGTGACCTAAATAAATAACATAATCGTAATTGCGACGGCCACATGAAAATAGTTTCTTCCTTAGAAAAAAAAACCGTCAATAGTATTTTATACGGTCATATAAATATCATACATAATGTCATATAATTGCGCAAGCGCACTTGGATATAATAATAATTTATGATGTACCTCAGAATAAAGATTATACTAATTTTATAAGACCTATTCAATGATAAGTAATATTGCATTAATAACGATGCATTATATTAGTAGACTAGCGACCCGCCCGCCCGGCTTCGCACGGGTATAATTTACGTGCGAAGCCGGGGTGGGTCGCTAGTTATATATATAAACCTTCCTTGAAAATGTATCTAACTGATGGTGAAAACCGCATCAAAATCCGTTGCGTGGTTTAGGAGGAGTTAACGGCCATACAGACATACAGACAGACGCGGAAAGTGACTTCAATTTATACTATGTAGAGATTATAAATGTTTATGGGGATTTATCGTGCATTATTTTTATTTAGGTAATAAAAATAAAAAGATATAATATTATTTTATGTGTGATTAAATTATCTTATTTTATCACGAGGAGGGTGCAATCAAGTTTTTATCCCCACTTATAAATCATGTCGCATATTTTGATAACGTTGCCAAGTGCAATTTATTTGCGCCTTGGGAACACATAGCCGTGGTAGCACATTTGGGAGACCGCTAGACTTGAAAGCGTGAGGTCGCGGGTTCAAACCCCGGGCCCGTACCAATGAGCTCTTTGGAGCTTATGTAGGGATTTTCACTGGCTTTTCGGTGAAGGAAAACATCGTGAGGAAACCTGCATACGTACGGAGAAAGAATTCAATGACGTATGTGAATCCACCAATCCGCACTGGGCCAGCGTGGTGGATCTAAAAGTCCAGCAGTGGACTGTTAATAGGCTGATTAAGATGACGGGAACACAAGGTTTACTTAGCTACGTCAAGATAATGGACTCAAATTAAATAATGAAATAAATAAAGTCTGTCCAACTCGTCCCTGAACATACTCAAACCTATTGACGCTTATTTATCAAAATTTGTTGAGGCGTTTAGGCTTTAGGTAGGAACATACGAGCATACATTGATGCTAACTAAAATACCCTTATTAGGGTTAAATAATGAAAAGATGTCGGACCTTATAACTAAGCCTAGTTGTCTGTCTGTCCGTCCTATAAATATTTGTGCCCTGTAATTATTACCCTACTGTTTCATCATAATCAGCCTTTTAACAGTCCACTGCTGGACTTTTAGCCTACCCCCGAAAGGGTGGTTACCGTTAGTTACAATCTGGGTGTCTTCAAGTCGAGAGTGAATAGGTTTCTTCTAGGCAAGCGTGCTCCATCGTAGACCGCATCGTCGCTTAACATCAGGCGAGATGGCGGCCAAGCGCAAGCCTATTTACTATTTAAAAAAAAAGGGTGATTAGGCCATATCCACCACGCTGGCCCAGTGCGGGTTGATGGATTCATAAACGCCATTGAATTCATTCTCCGTACGTATGCAGGTTTCCTCAGGATGTTTTCCTTCAAATAAATCCGTACATAAGCTCCAAAGAGCTTTTTGGTACGGACCCGGGGTTTGAATCTTTCTGTTTAGGGACTGATTAATTGGCAAAGTTATGGAATTTGTTGGTAAGTACTTTTTCCGACGAACCCCACAAAAGGGTTCAGCTATAGAATGAAACTAATTTGAGTCTCTCATAGCTCATCGCAAATGTGCAAAATCTGAGTAGAAACACCATTGATGTAAGTAAATAGGGGGAACATAGGCACGAACTTCTTGACGTGGACCGCACAAATTAGGCTCACGGGCCTAATCAACTTCAGTCACAATCGAACTGTTGTTTTGATAGCACGTGAATTACTTGTCAAAATTGTGTTGAAATAAAGCAGCAAAAAATATTTCCTGCGTTTTCACAAGGTTCACCAACAGTTCAAAGACAAAAAACAAGTTTCTCGGCATTACTTTTCACTCGTAAATACTTAAAAACAATTAACTTAATTTTCTTTAAATGTCACTGTCTATGGTCTAGTGCATGATACCTACTACCCAAAGGGACGGAACGCTTCAAACAGAAAAAACGAGCAGAGCGAGAGGTACCACGTTTAGCCATTTGTCCCTTTCACACTACATGTCTTATATACAATGACATTCATGAACACATATTAGTGTGTGGTGTTGCCACTTTTGGAAAAATATTGTAACCGTAAATTTGGTATTAATTTGGGTAGTCCGTACATGATTTTATCAGGATCATTTTTAATTATTTATATTTTTATTTGTGGAACATAATATCTAAAAGAAAACTCTCATGGTTATTTAGGGTGCATCCGTTTATTATTGTAGTGCTGCTTCCACCTATTCGACGGAGCAGCCAAGTACCAACTGGAAGCTTTAGATTCCGTAGACCGGAGTGCTATGAGGCTGATTGGTGACAGCAAGCTAGTCGCCAATAAATTACAAAGCCTTGAGCACTGCCGTAAAGTAGCTTGTCTGTCTATTTTCTACCGGATATATTTTGGTGAGTGTGAGCAAAAGCTTCATGACCTTATTCCACCCTCCCCCTTTTACTACAGGACAAGTATAAGGACAGCACACTATCACCCCTTCCTCGTGGAAATTCCAAAAATTCGTACACAACGATTTGGGTTGTCTTTTATGATACGTATTGTCCAAGAATGGAACTCCCTGCTGTCCTCCTTGTTTCCTGAGAACTACTATCTAGGCATCTTTAAGGCTAGAATGAATAGATTTCTTCTAGATCAACGTGTTCCATCCTCGGCCACACTGTTGCTTACTATCAGGCAAGTTAGTGGCCAAACGTAGATCTATTCTGTATAAAAATATAAAAAGTATGAAAAGTAATGAGGAATTAGTATCAGTGATTATGTCAACACTAGAAAGGGACAAATGGCTAAACGTGGTACCTCTCGCTCTGCTCGTTTTTTCTGTTTGAAGCGTTCCGTCCCTTTGGGTAGTAGGTATCATGGTCTAGTGTAGTGTCTAATGGAGCGGTGAAGTTGACGTTTACAGTGTAGACGTCAACGTCGCCGCTGACTCGAGCCGAAACAGAGCCATATTTATTGGGTACAATGTTTGGATGTGACGCGTCTTCCCCCTTTTAAAACAGTCATTGAGAAATACCCGATATTGGTAGTACCGACATTGGTAATACCGACATTGGAAGTACCGATATTGGTAGTACCGACGCGTTCGCCGTTAAAATGTAACGTAAAATGCCAATTTTCCAAGGATATGAAAAAGAGTGGCGGAACAGCGTGGCATTATGCAGCTTAGCTGCCAACTCGTTGAAATTCGAGGAACCTCGCGGCGCCATCTGGCTCCAGGTTGGCGCTAGCTTTTGTGGAACATACTGCAAAAACTAATGTGAGAACAAATTAAAAAGTTCTCGTTTCTAATCTAGTGAGCGTACTAAAGTTAGAACCGTTTACAACAGTAGGTTTTACCCGGCAATGCAAAGCCAAATAAACTGGCCAAGTGCGAGTCGGGTCGAGTACTGAGGGTTCCGTACCACCAAAAATACAATAATTATCAATATAATAACACACATGATTTTTAGAAAAAAAAAAGAACCGACTTCTTGACTATACCTACATTTACAAACTAAAACTAAAAAGTAGAAAATATTGCTTAATATTACGACTGAAATACTTTGTATCCATGGTCATGAAAAACAACAGGGCCCGGTCGCCATGGAGACACTTCTTTGTTTTTTTGAAGTTCTGTTGTAGGAACAGTTCCTCTATGTTTGCTGTTCAGTTGACAGCGTCGCTAGTGGAGAACAAAGTATGAAATTCACCAAGAAATAACTGTAGTTCCAACTTTGCCCACCTTAACAGCTAAGTTGGTGGCACTGTACCAACAATGTACATTGAATTCGTTGCTTATTGTCATGTTTTGTAGATTTTTCAAAAAGCGCTGAATCAATGTCGATAAAATGTATGTGGGACCACCTATGAAATATGACCTACCAACCAAAAAAAGAATCATCAAAAAACAATTTTATTGGCGGAGTAATCACGTAACGTATACATAGTACAAAAAACATACAGTCGAATTGATAACCTCCTCCTTTTGGAAGTTGGTTAAAACTGACTTAAAATATGTATTTTCGATTCAGTGAAAGACATAATAAGGTAGTTCAAGTAACTGAACTTTTCAGTTATAACCTTGGTAATGAAATGAAGTTTGTCACTGACTTGCACTTGGCCATTGTTTATATGTTACTAGCTGGGCCCCTCAGTTTCCGTAAATACAAAAATACGTTTAAAAATCCGTTTGTTGTATGAGGACTCTGCTTTAGTTGTTACTTTTTGACGTTTTTTTGTGAATCCGCCGTAACATTACATATTCTATGAACATTACAACTCGCTGTCTAATACGATTCGAAAGATACAGCCGTTGATAGGTAGGATGGACATACAGACATCGTAGACTTAGTGGATCCCGTTTTTACCCGTTGGGTACGGAACCTTAAAAAAGAATCCCTATTTACTTTGGTCATAACTTGAAACCGACTTTACCGATTTCATTCATCGTTTTTTAAAGTTTTCTCATACTTTGTAGAAGGTTCTTACGGAAAGAAATATGAAGAAAATTGCACAGAAAATTTGAAAACGATTTTAACTCGCGGGTGAAACCGCGGGCACAGCTAGTAACTTATAATGAAGAACTTGAAGTATACAGGGTGTAAGGGGAACACTCTCGAAGCCAAAAGAAGGTAATTGTACTCATCATTATGAACAACATTTAGACCACCCAGAAATCGCGGAAAAAAAATCAGCTGTTCCATACATTTTGTCGAGTATCAATGACCGTTTTCTATTATATAGAACAGCTGATATTTTTTTCACGATTTCAGGGTTGGTCCCATAGCAAAAGTTGTTCATAATGATGAGTACAATTAACTTCTTTTGGCTTCGAGAGTGTTCCCCTTACACCCTGTATACTTGTATCGAAATCACTGACGCGTGGTGTCACCGGTGTCACGTGAATTCACGACGCACCATGTTTTGATGCAAACGGAGTTTAATTACAGTTTAGATGGCGGCTGGTGGCACTGATGTTATAGTACTCATACCGCCCGCGGTTTCATCATGTAACCGCATCAGGAAGGTCAGCTGTGCAATTACAGGATGACAGCAGCCCGGGGCAACTCATTGTTTCATTGTTTTAAACTATCACGGTTGTTCACTAAAGTTATATGATTATTTACGGGATATTTATCGTGGTATGGTTGTGGAATGAGCTCCCGATATTTCGGCGCAGTTACATGCACCATGTTCATGAGCTCATTCCACATCCTTACCACGATAAATATCCCGTAAATAATCATATAACTTCATTGTTTATTGTTCAACTGATAGCCCGTTGGTCCAGTTGGTAGTGAACCTGCTTTTTGAGCTTGGGGGCGTGGGTTCGATTCCCACCTAGGACAAACATTTATGTGATGAACATTTGTGTTTGTTCTATGTCTGGTTGTTGATATCTATTTAAATAAGTATTTAAAAAATTATATGTATGTATATCAGCTAGAACCGGAAGACACAGCGTAGGGACCCACTAGATGGATTGACGACATTGTGAGAGTCGCTGGCATCCAGTGGATGCAAAAGGCAGGCTGTCGTTCAGTGTGGAGGTTAAAGGGGGAGGCCTATGTTCAGCAGTGGTAGTATTCCGGCTGATGATGATGTATATCAGTCTCTGGCAGCCATATCACAAGCTTTGCTTAGTTTGGGGTCAGATGACCGTGTGTGCAAAAATGTCCCGAATATTTATATATATATTTTTTTTACTTGCTGTGTTCCGCGGCGTTACCTGATATTTTTATGGAGAGGGATAGCCCTCTCCATAGAAATATACTCTCCGTAATATATTTCTCTACGAGGTCGAATCAGAAATGAGAATATCCGTAGACGCACCAAAGTCACGGACATAGCCCACCGGATTAGCAAGTTGAAGTGGCAGTGGGCAGGGCACATACCACGCAGAAGAGATGGCCGATGGGGCCCGACAGGTTCTCGAATGGAGACCACGGACTGGTAAGGGCAGCGTAGGACGTCCACCCACGAGATGGACAGACGACTTAAAAGAGACCGCAGGGAAACGCTGGATGCAGGCCGCTTCCAACCGGCCCTTTTGGAGATCGATGGGGGAGGCCTATGTCCAGCAGTGAACGTCCTATGGCTGAAATGATGATGATGATAGTAAGTACTGATCAGATTCTGGTGTAAATTCTAGTTTATAATAAAATCGATGCTTATATATATGTTCTCTATGGACTCCAAAACGGCTGGACCGATTTTGATGGGATTTTCACGGACACATAGCTGATTTCATAAGGAGTAATCCTAGCGGGTTAAAGCACGGGGCGCAGCTAGTGTCTTACATGAGAATAAATAGATATAAATTAAATATTGTTTGTAATAATGAGTACTTACTATAACCTTATTTCGGCTTGGTACCTTGTAAAGATATAATATAATTACATGTATGTACTTATATGAACCTTAGATAATTTTAATATATATATATTTTTTTTTAATTTTAATTAGAACCACCAGCTTTTACAACAAAGTAAAGTTATATAATACTAGTGACCCGCCCGCCCGGCTTCGCACGGGTGTAATTTACGTGCGAAGCCGGAGCGGGTCGCTAGTTATATATATAAACCTTCCTTGAAGATGTATCTAACTGATTGTGAAAACCGCATCAAAATCCGTTGCGTGGTTTAGGAGGAGTTAGCGGCCATACAGACAAACAGACAGACGCGGAAAGCGACTTCAATTTATACTATGTAGAGATAGAGAAGAGAAGAGATAAACAGAAGAAATAAGTGACCTACAACTTAAAATTTAGAATTCACATACCTACTTTGTAAAACATTTCTGCAATATTTCTCAGTGTTCAAGACGAAATGAGATTCACTAAATTATAGGTACATCCAATGCCGCATACGATGAAATATGTGGCCATAACTTAGACAATAGAACCAAAAAAACATAAAAATGTGTCTTCAGACAGAACATAGGTGCTTTCGTATTTACCAGAGAGTTATGACTACGGCGCGACCAACTTATCTTTACAGTTGAGGGGAAGATACATGATCGTAGTTTCTGAAGTTATAACTTATGATTTCTAGTGGAAAAATTTGATTCCATGATTTGGCCAACTCTATTATAAGTTGGTTGGAATGTACCTAACATTTTCTAGTTTTTACACAGTTTAGGTAAGTAGCTATTCATCTCTTAAATTGAAGAAAATTTTATGGAAAAAATTACGTAGTTTCTTTTATTTATATGACTTAGGCTTAAGGGTCCTGTATACCTTCTGCAGCTCTCTCGCTCGCACATTTTCACATTATTGAAGATATAAAATCAATGAGTGTGAATTTCCAAAAAGTAACAAAATCATGTCATGGTGTCTATCGTAACATTACAAACAAAGAAATGTTTGCTTCGATATCTTGTAATTTGACGGAATAAAATGACACGAGAAATAAAAACCACTTGTTACCATTTTACTGTGTCAAATTAAAATATATCAAATTGACAATTTCTTTGTTTGTAATGTAAGGATAGACACCATGACATGATTTTGTTACTTTTTGGAAATTCACACTCATTGATTTTATATCTTCAGTAATGTGAAAATGCGCGAGCGAGAGAGCTGCAGAGGGTATACAGGACCCTTAAGAGAGACTAGAGGGGGTAAAGCAAGCATGTTTTTTCGCGGAAACTAGGTTAAAGATTTGGTTAAAGGTATTTTTTTAGATACATTTTCACCATGGACAAAATCGTCCATGCCTTTATTTGCTCATTACTAAAAAATATAAATATTTTTTGATTATTTTTGTCTAAGGCGTAATAACAAGACTCACATTAAACTTAAATACTAATGAGTCCATCTTTTTTTTAATATATATTAATATCTATTTATAATTAAATATCCCTTTTTTCTCTCCCTTTCTCGTTTACCGCACTTCACTTTCTCTAAAATTTTCATAATAATATTTAGGTTAAAGGTTAGGGTAAAGATTGAACTAAGACCGGACAAGTACGAGTAGGACTCGTGCTCTGAGGGTTCCGTTGGACAGAGCTCTCATAGAGCGAGTCCAAAAAAAAAAACTGATAATGAAATATTGCAAGACAAACTTAACTTTGTAGTTGACAATAAGGTTCTTCGATACATAACAACTACAAAATGTAAGTTTGTAATTGTAAAACAATATTTTTTGTATAATATAACTGAAAATTAACAATTTTCAGATTTATTCCTTTATATGTGCTATAAGACCTTGCCTCTTGCCAAAATTAATGATTCTAGGTCAACGGGAAGTACCCTATAGGTTTTGATTCCCCTGTAAAATCGCAAAATATGCGACATAAATGTTCATATCTTTTGATTACGTTGATTTACAACTTCAATTTTTTTACAGCCGAAAGAAACCGTAGACCCAAGCATTTAGTAAAAATATCAACTTGATACCTTTACGCGTTCTTGAGAAAAAGGGTCTTGACAGACGGACCGACGGACAACGAAGTGATCCTATAAGAGTTCCGTTTTTTCCCTTTGAGGTACGGAACCCTAAAAACTTACACATACGATACATACCATAAATAATACAATTATACGTACCAATTATAAAGAAAAGTAGTGGTTGTAGGCAAGATTTGTTTTCAAAGGAAATGCTTTGACCTGTCTGAATAGATGCATTCAGCGTATTCCACAGCATAAGTATATCAAGGATCCACCATCTTCCTTGGTACTATACACAGCCACAGCATTTCCATACTTTTTAAGGAAAATAATTTGCTTGTAAGCGTATTATTTTTCCTAAAATTATTAATAAAGTAATTGGATCAAATCAAAAACCTCCAGTAAAAGGTTGATACAAAAGCTTGAGCAATTTCCCAAACGGCGACCTTCAACCGCCAGGAATAAAGTCAACGATTATTGCTGGAAATGACATGAAATTAAATTAAATTATATTTAAACTCGCTCACTTTTAATGTAATAAAGAGGGAAGCAAATGGCAGCTTCCATTGAAACAGTAACTGAAGTTCATTTGAGATCGTTCCGGTTCCGGTCTTGTGATTCCCATTCCAATGATTTGGGTCATCATTCATGATCGTACTGACCAGGAATTGAACTCCCTGCCGTCCTCCTTGTTTCCTGAGAACTACAATCTAGGCATCTTCAAGGCTAGAGTGAATAGATTTCTTCTAGATCAACGTGTTCCATCGTCGGCGGCACCATCACTTATCAGGCGAGTTGGTGGCCAAACGTAGATCTATTCTTTATTTTTAAAAAGCCTGTCTAAAGAGGCTATGGGCTAGGTATACTTTAAGACATACATTAGTGGTTATACAAATATTAACATTTTTGTGAAAATTTTAAACATTCATATTGAACTGTTTCGCTTAATGTTTAGTGGCCAATTTACACATTTGCCGCCTGTAGACTATTGAAATTTTGCCGCTCCTACGACCTCTATAATTCAATACCCTAGTTCACAATCAAGCAACTACGCAAATTGTATAAAAACTTATCTAAGTGGTCAGACATTATTAGGTACATGTTGAATGTTTGTGGAGACCTAATAACATTTAGGTATTGTATATAAATATGAATCATTTAGTTTCTGTACGATATTTTACAGAAAATTGGCACAAATTTGCCGCCCCTAAAATCTGCCGCCCTAGGCTCCAGCGTACTCAGCCTGCTGGTAAATCCGCCACTGTATAGATACGACCTTAAAATAATACCTAAGCCTAAAACACCTACATACTTGTTACCTTACTTACTTGATATGGTTGGTAGTGAACCTGCCTTCTGAGCTTGGGGGCGTGGGTTCGATTCCCACCTAGGACAAACATTTATGTGATGAACATTTGTGTTTGTTCTATATCTGGTTGTTAATATCTAATTAAGTATGTATTTAAAACTATATATGTATGTATATCAGTGTCTGGCAGCCATATCACAAGCTTTGCTTAGTTTGCGGTCAGATGACCGTGTGAGCAAAAATGTGTAAGGGGAACACTCTCGAAGCCAAAAGAAGGTAATTGTACTCATCATTATGAACAACTTTTACTATGGGACCCGCCCTGAAATCGCGAAAAAAATATCAGCTGTTCTACAGAAAACGCTCATTGACACTCGACAAAATGTATGGAACAGCTGATTTTTTTCGCGATTTCTGTGTTGGTCCCATAGTAAAAGTTGTTTATAATGATGAATACAATTACCTTCTTTTGGCTTCAAGGGTGTTCCCCTTACACCCCGTATATTTGTTTTGTTTTCTATCTCGTTAGACGATGAAGAACGTACTTTATCTAAACAAGTCTTGTTATTGCTCGACCCGGATAAGTTTACGTTGCATCGATTTGGACGTCGCTTGACTTGAGACTTTGACTTGTGACTTCGACTTTATCCCTCGAGAAAAGCCTGCGATTGCATCCTTCTGCCTCCGATACGACTTCGTAACTCTCGACTTTCCAAACTAGCTTCGTTCCTAGATTGCATCTGTAGTTTTTTCGCTCTCAAGGGGCATTTCTTTAAGGCAGATAGACGATTCCAACTTTTCACAAAAGTTCTATAGTTAATTTTATTCACCGATTTTGTAATGAGTCACTTTAAGCTGTCAAACTTCACCTCTGTGACAGCCACAGAGATCTTAGTGAGAAATTAAGTTTTTACGGTTCCGTCAAGGACGTTTTACCTATTGTCCAGTTCCCTTTAGGGTATATATAAGGTCCTTGGGTTCCGTACCCAAAGGGTAAAAATGGGACCCTATTACTAAGCCTACGATATGTCTGCAAATAATTAAAAATGTAAAAACAAAAGTGCACGAGTCCGACTCACACTTGGCCAGTTTATTTTTAAAATTTTTTTATTTGCTTTAGTGCGTTAAAACTTTAAAACAGTAATACGCACAAAGTTCCCAAATGGCTGAACCGATTTCGGTGTAGTGTTTGTTTTGAAAGGTGACTTGGCCTAGAGTGTTCTTAGCTGTGATTCATGAAAACTATCAGCTCCTGTGCCAGGGTTTTTTCAAAATGTCAATGTATGTATGTACTAGCTGAAACCCGCTACTTCGTACGCGTAGGGCTCGGACTTGGGCCTCGCTACTACAACCCGTTATAGCCCATGTGTTATCCTAATGTATAAGCTATATACTTTACTATATACGTACATAGTTTTTGCGTGAAAGAGGAACAAACATCCATACGTCCATACATACAAACATTCGCGTTTATAATATTAGTAGGTTAGGATGTGTGAATTTATGCCTAATTGTGATTATTGAAATACTAGCGGTCCACCCCAGCTTCGCACGTGTATAGATTATAGCCTATGTCACCCGGGGATAGTGTAGCTTCCCGTCAGTGAAAGTATTTTTCAAATCGGTTCAGTAGTTGCGGAGCCTATTCAATGCAAACAAACAAACAATCAAATCTTTCCTCTTTATAATATTAGTATAGATATACATATATTTGCAAGCGACTGCACCACAAGAATACTCAGAAGTTCTTTCTGATACTGCCGGCTGTAAAACTTGTGAACAAACGCAATAAGCGTCGTTCCACCGTCTCTGGACAAGCAGAACTATCGCCTGATGGCGTGCAATGATACAATGCACAAACTTGTGCAAGAATCGACGGAGGCTTTACGTTGAACCAGCACTGTGCTGGGCTACCGGTAGGAGACAATTCGCAAATACATTGCCGACTGGCTGGCTTGAAATAACTTTGGAACGTTTCAACGTTTGCCAGTAAGTCCAGACAACAGAGCTTTCGGAGCAGGTTCATCATTATCATTCCTATCATTTTCCCACTGCTGGGATACAGGTCTTATCTCATCGAGAGAGAGACAGAGAAAGAGAGAGAGAGAGAGAGAGAGAAAGAATAGGCCCTTAATCAACTTTGCTGGTCCAGTGCGTGTTGGTGAATGTCTTTGATCTTATGTGGTTCTTGGACATATCTGTTTTCTCACGATGTTTTACGTCACCGTTTTTCAGCGATGGCATCGAAAATGCACATAATTTGTTTAGGTACTAAAGGTGCAGGGCTGAGGATCAAGCCGGGTTCCGACAGATTGTAAAGCACACATACTACCGCTCACCCACCATCACGTATCGCTTGAGCAGGTTAACTCGATTGAATTATCATAAACTAGCTGCGCCCCGCTGTTTCACCCGCATAGTGATGATGATGGTAATGATGATGATGAAAAGTAGCCTATGTCACTCTCTGGCTCTTGAACTATATCCATGCAAAAACTCAGGTCGATCCGTTGTTCCGTTGCAGCGTGAAAGAGGAACAAATATCCATACATCTATACAGTATACATCCATACATACAAACTTTCGCGTTTAGCGGAGCGTCGATTGTCTAGCTGCAAGATGGGTCGACGATATTATTACTATCGCGGGTCGAACCTGGACTATTAGCACAGGACCGAGACAGATGGCAGCAAGAGAGAACCCTATACCCAGCAGTGGGATAAAGAAGGATGATGATTATAATGAAATTAGTGGGTCATTAATAATAAACTCATAAACATTCAAAAACAAGTAATTATTTTAATATCAAATTATGACGATGTCAAGTGTAATTAGTTATACCTAAGACCCGAAATAAATGAATTTAAATTAAAAACACCCACAAAAAAAGCATTATACAAGCAGTTTATAATTGTATACCTATACAATTGTATTGTATCTTATTTACATACGCTTGCTTAGAAGAAACCGATTCATTCGCGACTTGAGGATACTTAGATTGTAACAACATAATAGAATTTCTGAATTCTCTAAGGTAACACCCATTTCAACTATCTGGGAACACTCATTCTGGCAGCGTATGCCACAGTCTAGCTGTTCCCATAACCAGTTGATGGAAAATGGATCCAAGTAATTTTCTTCAAGATAAAAATGAACATTATAATTTATTAATATCTATTGCTGTTTGACCAAAATAATAGTCGGTATCTTGCGCAACGAGTCAGTATTGCAATCCAACGCGACCAGAATTTTGGGAACGATGCCTACGGACAGCGGTCTATCAATTCATCATCAGCCAGAAGACGTCCACTGCTGAACACAGGCCTCCCCCTTTAACCTCCACACTGAACGACAGCCTGCTTTTTGCTGGCAGCGACTCTCACAATGTCGTCAGTCCATCAGAAAGGCAAGAGACGGGGAGATGTTATGTCTCCGAAACTGTTAACGAACGCATTGGAAGACGTTTTCAAGCTCTTGGACTGGAACGGATTCGGCATCAACGTCAATGGCGAATACATCACTCACCTTCGTTTTGCCGATGATATAGTCATCATGGCAGAGTCGCTGGAGGATCTCAATACGATGCTCAGCGACCTCAGTAGCCTTTCCCAACAGGTGGGTCTTAAAATGAACACGGACAAGACAAAAATCATGGTCTATTAATTAGTACATTTTGATTTAGGTACGTTTAATAGGATTTCAGCATAGCAAGAAGACTGCGTCATGTGGTGCGAAACAGTTTCGAACCACAATCAATAGCCAGTTGAAATTCTCACAGATTATACATATAATGTAATAATGGATTACTAAAATATAATTAATATGTCAAAAAGTAAAAATAAAAGGCCCCATACAGCAAACGTATTTATGTATTAGCTCTAATGTAAAAACGGTAATACGTAAAAACGTCAAACTTGGCATGATGATAGTACACAGTCTAAAGTATAATAGCAAACTGTAAATAATGGCCAAATGCGAGTCGGTGACAAATTTCAATTCAAGTTATAACTGGTAATTCCTTACCTGGATGACCTCTTTATCATTTCGCCAGATCGAAATGCCATATTTTACTAATTTTGAAGTCGGTTTTTTAAATTGATAATTATTGTATTTTGTGGTGGTACGGAACCTTCACAGCGCGAGCCCAACTCGAACGTGGCCGGTTTAAAAAAAAATGTTACCGTTCTAAATAAAAATTAAATTTCCACTAGAGGCCAGCCACTCGTTCTACACCAGAAGCAAGTCAACTCACTGACTCCAGCTACTATTATGATCCAAGTACTTTAATGTTAGAACTCGTTAGGGCTGCTGCTGTATGGAGAGACCAACTTATTTCAAAAGTTGGTCAAATGACGGTACTAAATTTTTCCAAGGAATTTATTTAGTTTATTCGGAAAAAACGATGGTGGTTCCTCTATTCAACTGTAGAGATAGAGTCGTTGTAAAGACATTAAGTTTGCGATACGGGATAAGGTTCTGTATCGAGTGGGCAGAGTTCAATTGCTTTAAGAAGTTTGTCTCCATCTGTCCGGGGCAGAACACCTGGGGTTTATAAGCCTAGTTGTAACAGAAGCTTGTACTCCTGAAGACACTGAGTAAATTGCTCGTAATCAGTCGTAATTGGTTTATTTGAGAGTATTGTAAGCAGAAGGTGAACTACCTAATGACCTTCTACGGTCTAGACGCAATCCACCTGTTTTTTCTCTAATAAGCTAAGTATATAATTTTATTTATTTATGCAAATTGCAACTATCCTTACAGGAATTTCCTAATTCAATTCAAATTCAAATTATTTATTTGTCAGAACATGGTAGGTACACATACATATAAAATAGCATACATGGTCGTAAGAATGGAGACGTATCTCATGTCCTTGCCTGTTACAGCGTACAAATGTTAGTTTCTTATATATATTTTATTTATATATTTCTTATATTAGAGTTGCGTTATTTATCATTATTATTAATATATTATTTAGTGTCCTTATCATTTAAAAAATCTGAAATTGTATAATAAGCTTTGTCAATTAAAAAATTTTTGAGTCGATATTTAAAATAGTGTCATCATCATCATTTCAGATAAACAGATAAACATTTTTATTGATAATTGTGTGAATTATAAGTCAGTCAATAAAAGTACATTAAAAATTATTCAAAATAAGTTACATTACAATTGCTTAATAAACAATTTAATTCAGCCATAGGACCTCCACAGCTGGACATAGGCCTCCCCCATCGATCTCCAAGGGCCGGTTGGAAGCAGCCTGCATTCAGCGATTCCCTGCGGTCTCTTTTAGGTCGTCTGTCCATTTTGTGGGTGGACGTCCTACGCTGCGCTTACCGGTCCGTGGTCTCCATTCCAGATTCTTTCGGCCCCATCGGCTATCTGCGTGGTATGTGCCCTGCCCACTGCCACTTCAACTTGCTAATCCAGTGGGCTATGTTGGTGACTTTCGTTCGTCTACTGATCTCCTCATTTCTGATTCGATCTCGTAGAGAAACCCCGAGCATAGCCCTCTCTTTAGCTCGTAGCGTAAGTCTACATTATGATATAAACCTAGCAAACCTAATATTAAATTAAATTTAAGGTGAAAACGGGACCCTATTACTGAGTCTACAATCTCTGTCCGTCCATCTGTCCGTCTGTCCGTCTGTCCGTCTGTCCATCCTACCTTTAAACGGCTTTATTTATTGAACCGTAATAGATAGCCAGATGAAATTTTAACAGAATAATTAAGTAATGTGACAGCGGATTAACTAAAATATAAAAAAAAGTAAAAAAGTAATAACGAAAGGGTCCCCCCCCCTCCCCATACAACAAACGTATTTTTAAAACGTATTTTTGTATTCGCTCTAATGTAAAAACGATAATACGTACAAGCGTCAGACTTGGCACGGTTGTGGTACACACTCTAAAGTATAACAACAAATTAAATAAAGGCCAAGTGCGAGTCGGTGACAAATTTATGTTAATTACCAAGTTATTTTACTCAAGCGCCTGTAGCAAATTACTTTACGGCTTTAAGCAAATTAATTACCGGCTACTTGGAAAACCTTATTGTATTTTATGGTGGTACAGAACCCTCAGTGCGCGAGCCTGACTCGCACTTGGCTGATTTATTATTAAACGTATTTTAATGTTGGTTCTAAAGTAAAAACGGTAATACGTACAAGTGCTAAACTTGGCATGATTATAGTACACGCAGTGCGAGTCGGAAACAAATTTCTGTTCAACGAAATTGAACAACGTTGTGTGCGCTCGGTACTTGCCTGGGCGTGATGTTGTCTTTTTGCATTACTATTTGTCCGCTAATTGTTTAAAGTTTTGCGGAACCCTCAGTGCACGAGCCCAACTCGCATTTTGCCGATATATTCATAAATATGAAAGATTGCGTGATAATAATGTTTGGCATTAGTCATCAACTTAGTTTTTTTTTTTTTTTTTTTTATAAATAATAGGCTTGCATTTGACCACCAACTCGCCTGATGTTAAGCGATGATGCGGTCTACGTTGGAGCACGCTTGCCTAGAAGAAACAGATTCATTCGTGATTTGAAGACACCCAGATTGTAACCATCGGGGAACACCTATTCAGGCAGCGAATTCCACAGACTAGCAGTTCGCATAATAAATGTGAATTTTTATCACATACCTAAATCTACTTACATAATACCCATTATACCGATAAAACGCTACAAAACTGATTGATCGTGAGCAAAACCACAAGCCGTCGTGTGCAAATTATTAACGATAAACAATTGAACTCTTTAAGGAGGTTAACACTTTCCAGTCATGCTGATAATGTGATAACGGAACTGCTATGAGCAAGCGTGACTTTTACCATCAAGCGTAAGTCTTGCTTGTCTCGTTGAACATTCTTATTTAGATCAACGCGTTGAACTCCGCTTCACAGTTGCTAACTGATTTCGATGACGTTTCGTTTATATGGGTGCAACTGGCTACAACAAATTTAAACAAAAAAAAAATATTTTCTGTGGTAGTATCCCTTCATCTATAGATAGATAGATAGATAGATAGAAACTCTTTATTGTGTACACCAGAAATAAAAATTACAACACGATAGAAAACACTTACGAGCTAGTGCCGCAAGTGGCGGCCTTATCGCTAAAAGCGATCTCTTCCAGACAACCATTGGATGGAAAGAATTTACGTAACAGAATCGACGGGGGATGCTAAAACACTTTTAATGATACCATTAAATAAATACTACTTAATGAAACATAGTATAAACTAATATTATAAAGAGGAAAGATTTGTATGTAAGTATGTTTGTAACGAATTGGCTCAAAAAGTACTGGACTGATTTTAAAAATTCTTTCACCATTTGAATGCTACATTATCACTGATTAATATAGGCTATTTTAATAGGCTATATAACTATACCCGTGTGGAGCCGGGGCGGACCGCTAGTAATATATATAAATAGTAAAGTAATTATAACAGCTATAAATTAACAAGAATAAAACAAGTCATTCCAGTCGCAAAACGTCAAACGCACCGACACTAAATCTGACCATACGTACGTATGTACATACGTATGTACTATGTACGTCTCCAAAACACATCGCATTTAGGGATCATCCCACAAAAGCACCTTGAGTCAGTCGTTCACAGCCATGTCGAAAGTTTTCATGCTTGTTCGTAAGTACAATGATACAGTAAGAAGATACGGCACAAAACAAAAACCATTTTAAAGTAACTTTTCCCATTGGTTTTGTACATCATTTTGTAATAATGATTAAGAAGTGAGTGACTGATCTCAAATACTTTGATAGAATTGTTTGGGGCTGCCTCAGGGGAGCACCCGCGGGCCCGCACTCTTCATTCTTCTCATTGACGTTTCATCAAAATGTTTCCAACAGTTGGAAAACTAAATTCTACCGAATATTTTATAAAGTCTTCTATTTCAATTTTATTTAAATGTATCGTGTTGCAAAAATATATCTAATTAGATATACCTAGTATGTACCTACTGTATTTTTGAACAAATACAAAATATAACATAAATAACACAAATATTAAAAATGCGAAAGTTTGTGTGGAATTCTGTATGTTTTTGGGTGCACTCAGATCCGTAACAACTAAACAGATTTAGGTTAAATTTGGTATGGGGGGTAGCTTAAATCCTGGATTACCACTAGGCTAATTTATATCCCGTAAACAATTACGGTTCTTATAAGATTAGTAATGGTGTGGTCTAAGTAAGCACGCTTAGCCTAGAATGGGAACTGGCTCTCAAGCGAAGCTGCCAGAACACCGTTTGGTATTCAAAATTAGTCGCAAGTCAGCCCCACATCAGAAAGTGACCTATCACCATGGTATGGTTTCCTCGTGCTGTTTTCCTTCACCGGAAACTCAACCTCATTGTTGGGATTTTGACCGTTAATTATGTAAATTAGAATTTTAATTAAAAAATATATTTTTTGGCCCTCCGCGGCTATTTTAGGTATGACGTCATTTTATTTTTATGTTCTTCTCACCAAACCTTTTCATTCGATATCAATTTCAAGGAGAAACATAAAAAAAAAGCTGAACCGCCATCTTTGAGAGAATAACCATACATTGTCATCCAAACTAAACGTGCATGGAAAATTTCAGCTCAATCGGCTGGGGATAGCTATTTTAAAATTCAGTTCCAAGATTTGACCCATACTAATGTATTTTGCCACGCAAGAGTCAGGAGGCCCGCGGGGGGAGTGCAACGACAAAAACGAACATAGGTCCGACCTCGATGACGCCTGGTGCGGTACTGAACGCGGCACGCGCAAATTCTCGCGACCTTTTTACGCTTTTAATTTCACAAAAAAACGACACTATTCACTATCAAAAATCTATCCAAATATATTTTTTTTGAATAAAATTGCCTTTCAGTACATGCAATTTCCAGGTTGTTACGAGCTTTCATTAGAGCATGAAACGAAAAAAAAATACTAAATTGACTTTGTTTCAGATGTTTTTTTTGATCAAGGAAAGTTTATTCTATCGTGTTTTGAACCAAATCATAAACTCAAACACAGATGTATCTGTGACATGTATTTTTTTCCAGCTCAAATATTGTAATTTAACTGAATAAAATTGATTTAAAACCGTCAAATTTGGTATAAGAGGCCGTTAACAATCAGTATCAGAATCAGTTGTGTTTGCAAGTTGAAGTGGCAATGGGCAGGCTACATTGCTCGAAGAACCGATAACCGATGGGGAAGAAAGGTTCTGGAGTAAAGACCACGAACCGGAAGACGCAGCGTAGGCAGGCCTCCCACTAGATGGACCGACGACATTGTGAGAGTCGCGGGCATCCAGTGGATGCAAAGGCAGGCAAGCTGTCGTTCAGTGTGGAGGTTAAAGGGGGAGGCCTATGTTCAGCAGTGGCCGTCTTCTGGCTGATGATGATGATCAGAATCAGAATTAATTTATTGCTAAAACTGTGTACAAAAGATGTTTAGATGTACAACCTCGTATCGTTTGTTTTGTACCGGTTAAAGAAGCTGTAAGTATGCATGGTAATAATATACTCCGCCAGGTAAAGAGCTCCGAGAAAAAATGCCACGTGGGCGTCCCTCAATGATGTCATCATTGTCATGGATACACGTACACGTGCACAAGCAAGAGCAGAATAAGTAATTTACAACAAGTTCGAGAGAGATGACGATACACCACGTAACAGGTGATTTTCTCTGTTAACAGTAGCGTGAAACTATAACTCCCCAATATTTTTTTTATTTTTTTTACATCGGACTGGGCTAACATTTGACCGCGATCTCGCCTGATGGAAAGCGACGATGCGGTCGAAGATGGAGCACTTTTGCCCAGTAGTAACCTATAAACCCTAGACTTGAACACTCCAAGATTGTATTGCTGCGGAAACACAGACAGGGGCAAGGCGTTCCATTGTTTTGCTGTTCTAATTAAGAAAGAGGAGTCAAAACGCTTGGTTCGAATAAATGGCATTTCGACCAAGTAAGGGTGACGCCTTGCCGTACGTCTGGACGTCTGGCATATCCATATATTACCTGTGGGAATCCATTAAATCAATGTGGTTTTGAAGAAATTATGTTTAATATATTCAATTTGTGCTTAACTTGAGTTGCTATGCTTGAGCGGACAATTGAAATGCTTTTTGTATTTTATTTAATAGATTATTTAAAAAAATGTTTCCCAGTATCTGTGTTTTCTATACTATATAATATTATAAAGAGGAAAGATTTGATTGTTTGTTTGTTTGCATTGAATAGGCTCCGAAACTACTGAACCGATTTGAAAAATTCTTTCACTGACGGGAAGCTACACTATCCCCGGGTGACATAGGCTATAATCTATACCCGTGCGAAGCTGGGGCGGACCGCTAGTATTACAATAAGGTGGCAACTGGACAGTGACGTCATTGCGGGACAACTCCCAGAGCGTTGGACCTTGTTTTCTTGGATCATATAAGTATGTACGTCGTAGTTGTTGACACATCAGAGCTGTCAAGGGTAAACTCGTTATAAAATCTGTGCAACAACAAGATTGATAATGTCATCTATTCTCAGCTACTCAATATGCAGAGATAAACAACTACCTCTCGGTTGGAAACTGATTTACAGCATCTTATAACTACCTACGGATAGCCCGTTGGTCCAGTAGGTAGTGACCCTGCCTTCTGCGCTTGGGGGCGTGAGTTCAGTGCCCACCTAGGACAAACATTTATGTGATGAAAATTTGTGTTTGTTCTATATCTGGGTCATCATTATCATCATCAGCCAGAAGACGTCCATTGCTGAACATAGGCCTCCCCCTTTAACCTCCACACTGAACGACAGCCTGTCATCTGCCAGCGACTCTCACAATGTCGTCGGTCCATCTAGTGGGAGGCCTACCTACGCTGCGACTTCCGGTTCGTGGTCTCCACTCAAGAACCTTTCTTCCCCATCAGTTATCGCTTCTTCGAGTGATGTGGCCTGCCCATTGCCACTTCAACTTGCAAATTTTAACACTATATCTGGGTGTTCATATTTATTTAAGTATATATTTAAAAATCTATATGTATGTATATCAGTCTCTGGCAGCCATATCACAAGCTTTGCTTACTTTGGGGTCAGATGACCGTGTGTGCAAAAATCTCCCAAATGTCCCGAATATTTACTTATCTTATCACGGAAATGACACTAATATTAAACAAAATTTGTATGTTTGTGCGTACACAACTCTGTAACAGTTGAACGGTGTGGAGTTAGCTTATACAGTAGCTAGATTAACATCATGTAGAATTTTCAGATTGCGTTGGTGGCCAAGCGGTGGCATCACATCATCAGCCAGTAAACGTCCACTGCTGAACAAAGGCCTCCTTCTTAGTGAGGGATGTTGCCATAATCCCGACGCTTGGCAGGCAGCTTGGAGATCGCAGAACGTTCAACATGTACTAATAGGACGCTGCTGCCCATCTTCCGGTGGTTCTGGTCGCAGTTTTAGGACAAACCCGGGTCCATAAGCGGTATGTGCGCTTTAAAATCTGACGGCACTAATTCAATCAATCACATTTTTTATTATATTTTATTTTGTGTTCCTCACGGTGTTTTCCTTTACCGATTTTGACCGATGTCATCGAACCTGCAATTTTTTTATCTCGTATAATAAAAAAATTGCAGGTTCGATGACATCGCTCAAAATCGTTAAAGGAAACCGAACCAAGAACCTCAAAAGTTCATAGACATTTATGACATCACCAACATGCACTGGGCCAGCATGGTGGTTAGGGTGAACCTATCTCTGAGAGAAAGGCTATGTCCCAGCAGGAAACATTGTAGACTAAAATTATGAATGCTAGGCTTTTATGGGTACCGTAGTTCTACAAGGAACCCTTATAAGTTAGTTTTGTTCGTCTGTCTGTCTTCACCAACGTAGGCATTTGAAACAAGGTTTTTGGTGAAAACATCTTATCTTTTAAATTAGATAGTGCTGGAAGATTACCTTGATTGTTATCATGATTTATACATTTTCATGCTTCGTAAATTCACTCGGACGCGAAATATTTTCAGCTTGTTTTGGTTCACATATCACCTAAATTAAAACAACCTTCGACTCGGACAATCTTTGAACAGGTGGGTAAGTAAGTTCGTACAGGCCGACTGAATCTATGGTACAAGCTGAGTACCGGCCCAAATGTCAAAATTTTTAGGCCGCGCAAACGCCTCTGACGTCTTTGGTGGGATGTCACCGAGTATAACTGATCACTGGGATACCAGGGACTCGCTTTTTTATCGCTCGTATGATATTTGATATTTAATGACTGACTTTAGAATAAAATCTCAAACAAAATTCATTTTTGAAATAAACATACCACTCGCTAACGCAACGGTTTGAGTCGAATTTGATTTCTATCAGTAGAAAATATTGCATTTCGCAATATAGGTATTACTTTCTTGCGAAATCATTATGAGCGATTCAAAAATAGAGTCACTAAACATACGAAAATCTTAGGGTTATTTGATCCTATTATAAACAACAATCGTTAGGTTCCCAAAAATCCCCCCTCAGCATGGGATGGTGGTACAACTTAAATAATCCTTGGTCTACTGCCCCTAGTGTCACCTACGATGTTATTTGTCTAGGTGTAATGGTGGTTTCCAGATAAATCGAAATGGCGTGTAAAGTTTTAGTGACCTAAAACTCAAACAATACTAAGGCTATCAAATCAAAATGTTTTTATTTCCGGACATTTTTTTTTTTTTTTTTTTTTTAACTTAGGCTATAAACTTACAAAAACAAAATTTATAAACTATACTAGTCTAGTAATAAAATTAGCAAATTGTTTTAAACTACCACGGTTGTTCACATCACACATCACATCAGCAGCCAGAAAACGTCCACTGCTGGACAAAGGCCTCCCTCTTAAAGAGGGGTGTTGCCATAATCCCCACGCTTGGCAGGCGGCTTGGGGATCGCAGTATGTTCACCGTGTAATGGATGTTCACTAAAGTTATATGATTATTTACTGGATATTTACCGTGGTAAGGTTGTGGAATGAGCTCCCGATATTTCGGCGCAGTTCACGGGAAGACAATAATATAAATATCGGGAGCTCATTTCACAACGATACCACGGTAAATATCCCGTAAATAATCATATAACATTAGCAAATTGTTTTTTTCTTCAATATGTCTCAAATTACAAAAAAACTCCATATTCCATGACCGTATTTTCCTTAAGAGACCTTCTGATACGGAGCGATCAAAACTACCTATACCTTAATTGGCAAAAACTTGTTTTGTCGCAAAATTACCTATTTTTTGTTATAATGTATAAACACAAAAATTACCTGCTTTAATTCAAATTCAAATTCAAATTCAAATTCATTTATTTCAGGCTACGAAACCCATACCATAATTACACAATAATTAAAATGAAATAAAATATAAAACAAAATAAAGTCATAGCACTCAAATTAAATGTCAAATTAAATTAAACAAAACACACAAATACATTTTCTAGTCTAATATTAATAATGTCAGGTACAATCACTAGTACTTTCTCTCCGCCATTGGTACCGGTACATGCCTCTCACAACAATGCCGGAGGAAAGTACAGTCCAACCTGGCCGCAATCATTTTGAGGACGGTGTTAGAGCTGGCCCCAACTCTGAAAACGACAAAAAATGAAACAAAACAAATAAAACAACCCTGAATGTTAATAATTGTTGTTAATGTTGACAAAAAATGTTTTGTGTCAATTGCTGCATGCAACACGAAATTATGATGTTTTTAGGATCATGTAGCTCGTAGGTGTTTATCAGTTTTTGTTTATCTAGGTCTTTGCTTTTAAATTTGGTGCTAAACGCGGGATCCATAAAGAACCCAGAATAAAATATCTTTAAAAACAAACCTGTAACAAATGTACCTACAATATTTTTTTATGGAATCATGTAGTCTGTGGAATTCGCTGCCTGAATGGGTTTTCCCCGTTAGTTACAATCTGGGTGTCTTCAAGTCGAGAGTGAATCGGTTTCTTCTAGGCAAGCGTGCTCCATCGTAGACCGCATCATCGCTTAACATCAGGCGAGATGGCGGCCAAGCGCAAGCCTATCTACTATAAAAAAAATGTGTAAGTAATAACAGGCTGTTTTTAAGAAATAAATAATATTAGTATATTATATCTATATGATACTTTATCTATCATTGTGTCTAAACAGCGGCTAAAATTATACCAATTTTAAGCTACGATTATGTCTAATGAGCACAAATCACGAAATGGCTTCTGTAATAAGCATAAAGAATCATGATAACCAAGGCAGTTTTATTATCTAGTAGTAATTATCATTATCAACGTGATAAATTAACTAATAACATGATTAATTCGATATATGGATAAACAGATTGTCTGTAGATATTAGCTTCTGCTAGCGACTTGGCTTGGAATAAGTTATTGAAGTAGGTATATTTTCTACTGTACCATAATAAGTGAACCTTTATTTAATCCAATAAACTGAATTGTTAAGTGCCACCATAAAAGCAACTCAAAATAATACTGAGTTTTAAGACAACGTATTAACATATTTTTTTCAGAATTTTGATTTTAATTTTCTCACTATAACAGTCACTTAAAAAAATTTACAACATCTACATCTTCACTAGTCATTGTAGGTACTTGTTTTGTACAATAGATTACACTTGTGGTCAAAAACTATATTTTGTTTTTCTTTTCTATTAAAATAATGATTGTATACCTCTTAAAGTTTGTATGGAAATCCAATTCAATTCATTCAAATCACGAGTGAATCGGTTCCTTGTAGACAAGCGTGCGCCAACGTAGACCGCATCATCGCTTAACATCAGGCGAGTTGGCGGCCAAGCGCAAGCCTAGTTATAATAAAAAAAAAAAAAAACTTATTATTTTTATCTAGCTAAACAGATAAAAACTGACTTACACGAAACAGAGAGCACATTCTGACCCCACCGAGGACCCGGCTTCATATCTCGAGAGATAGAACATCGGTTACGTCGGACGCACACAAACCGCCAGCACGCGCCGAGCGCACACCTAAAAGATCACAAACAATACATTACAATAAAAAAGTGTATTAAAAACTATTACCTACATTACGTGACGCAAATGGTTCATACAAAGTGATTCTACATAATAATAAAAAACTATTAATATTTAAAAATAACACTATATATTACATTGC
Source organism: Agriopis marginaria (assembly GCA_932305915.1). Taxonomy (NCBI): domain Eukaryota; kingdom Metazoa; phylum Arthropoda; class Insecta; order Lepidoptera; family Geometridae; genus Agriopis; species Agriopis marginaria. The sequence continues at coordinate 15,381,341 of OW029935.1, forward strand.
ACTGTTTAAATTTTATTAGTTTAAAGTGAATACTTTGTTAAGGTGGTTTTATTTCGGAGACAGTAAATACAGGTACAGTTGTCTTTTTATATTTTAAAATAAAATAATTCGTGGTGCTTAAAGTACGACCGTATTAGTTTGTCTTGAAGAAAGTGACCCCCTGGAACTTCGAAACCACACTCCAACGCACAGAAAGACGGAATCCGGGAAACTGTAGGGGTTTTTGTTTTCCTTGTTATGCCAATATAAAGGGCATTTCTGAACCCTGCAAAGTCGTCTGCTCCATATTTCAAACTTTTTTGCTTTTTACCCTCTTTTATTGAATCGTGCGTGCGAGCATCGAAACGAAACTACCACTAAAGAATTCGGAAAACAAATCTTAACACTAAACAGATTTTGATGACACAGCTAAGAACTAAAATTTTAGACTGCATTGCACTCAATAAAAACTAAAAAAACTCATTCAAATCTGTACAGCATTTTTTAGGGTTCCGTGGACCGACAAGGAACCCTTATAAATTCGTCCTGACCGTCCGTCCAAATTTTTTAGAACCTTGTAACTTCTATAGATATTAAGGCAAGTAGGTACTTTAAACTTTGCACAATTACAAATTAAATACAGACCTCAGAATATAATTTTTGCGTTTTAGTGGTGGCTCTGGTACATGTGAAATAGGCATGAAACATATTTTTTTCACTGCACCCCTTTGTGTGGGATATGATAATGATGGTGTATTGTGTAGTAAAATATAAAATTTAATATAAATAAATATTAAATAAATTGTTTCGGGACATTTTTGTACACACGGTCATCTGACCCCAAACTAAGCAAAGCTTGTGATATGGCTGCCAGAGACTGATATACATACATATGTATAGTTTTTAAATACATACTTAAATAGATACATAGATAAATATACTATACTAGAGATAGATATTAACACCCAGATATTGAACAAACACAAATGTTCATCACATAAATGTTTGTCCTAGGTGGGAATCTAATAATTCCTGTAATTTTTATTTTATAACCGACTTAATTTTTTATTATTTAATTGATTGATCAAATTTTTTATGCTAGACTAGTTCTAAATTATTATTGTTTTATCTAATTTATTATTTGATTAGTTTGACATGTAAAGTAACATTTTATTAATAAATGAATATGAATATTAATCGAACCCACGCCCCCAAGCTCAGAAGGTAGGTTCACTACCAACTGTACCAACAGGCTAACGGGCTATCTCAACAAAACAATTAGCAAACTACAAACATATCGACACAAATAACAACGCTTATTCCGTAGGTATCTGTCTGTTATCTTTGTCTGACGTTTTCTGCATACGAGGTGAAATACGAGGTGTAACAAAGTTATTTTATTGCCTAATAATTACGTATTGTTGTCGTTAAAACAAGTGTCGTTCAGTAATTTTAAAATAAATTCACACGAATATTAACTCATAGTTAGGTATTTGTAATCGTATCCAGGTCCTCACGATACAGGCTGTGCCTGGTGTGAGGACCGTTAGATAATTCTATCAATGGCACTTAAATTATGAAGTACTAGCGGTCCGCCCCTGCTTCGCACGGGTATAGATTATAGCCTATGTCACCCGGGGATAGAGTAGCTTCCCGTCAGTGAAAGAATTTTTCAAATCGGTTCAGTAGTTTCGGTGCCTATTCAATGCAAACAAACAAACAATCAAATCTTTCCTCTCTATAATATTAGTATAGATCTAATAGCAAATACCGCTCAATAAGTAAGTAATACCTGAGTAGTCAAGCCAAGTCAAACTTGTTTATTACCTTGGTTCGTTTGATCGTGGCAAGTCATCACCTGCCTTAGCATTTTGAAATGAGGCATAATTGGCAGGTGCCGTACCTCATACCATAGATCTGTTAACCCATCCACAAGTTGTTCACCTCAATAGCCCAGACTTTTAATATCTTATACTGTACAATAGTTTTATATTTCATTTTATACACATTCTATAATTGTATTTTTATATTCAACGGGCCTCTTGGTGTTGGCTTCGGCCCCACCAATGCCTACCAAATGTCCGGGCTAGACCCGAGAAGTATAACAAATAAAGGGAAACAATAATTTATTTAAACGCAGGGGCGGCTTTATGGCGAGCCTTCGGTGAGTGACGACACCGCGTACCTCGATTCCATGGGTCTAAAACCCCAGAGACCCTGACCCCTTGCCTTAACCGGCCGTCTGGGGGTGAAAACCGCAAGAGCTAAGAACCTAAGCTCCAGGGTGGAAGTGTTAAAGGGCATAACGCCGCGAGTAGCTCTTAGTGAAAGTGCAGCACACCTCTCTACACCCTAAGCCACCCACGCCAATGTTGCCCCTCCGGTGCAAATATGCGGCAGCCATTATGGGGGGCCCATTTAGTGGGTGGCAAGTCATCACCTGCATAAATTTAGATAAGGCAGGTGCCGTTTCTCATCCTATAGATCTGTTTTCCTATCCACAATTTGTTCACCTCAATAGCCTAGATTTGTTAATCCTATATTGTACAATATTTTTATAGTTCATTTTATACACACCCCCATAATTGTATTTTTTATTAAACAGGGCCTCTTGGTGTTGGCTTCGGCCCCCCCCCCCAATGCCTCTCAGAGGTCCGGGCTAGACCCGTGAATGTATCGAAATAGTGTCATAATAATTCACAATTCATTTATTCCTAGCGAGAGTAGGTCGAACAGTTTACATTGTGATCTTATAATTAATCAGGTTGTTAAATTATATCACAAATTGACTATTTACTTAGTAAGTAAATACATTGTAGTAAAAATAATTGCCGCATAGTATATTTTTCGTTGCAACTTCTTTTATGATTTTTAAGAGGTTTTGCGACTTACGTGTTACTTACTGGTAATAAAAAAACAACAACAAAGAAACGAAAATAGTTGATCCTCTGGATCCTCGTTTGTCCAACGACTAGTCGGATTGTAAACCAATGATGTAATTGAATTGTGTGGATATGCTCGGGGTTTCTTTACGAGATTGAATCAGAAATGAGGTGATCCGTAGACAAACGAATGTCACGGACATAGCCCACCGGATTAGCAAGTTAAAGTGGTAGTGGGCAGGGCAGATATCACGCAGAACAGGTAGCCAAAGGGGCTGAAAGGTTCTGAAATGGAGACAACGGACCTGTAAGCGCAGCGTAGGACGTCCACCCACAAGATGGACAGACGATCTAAAAGAGACCGCAGACGGAAACGCTGGATGCAGGCATGTTCAGCAGTGGACGTCTTCTGGCTGATGATGATGACAGTTCGCATACGCGTGACTAAGCGTGAAACCAAATTTTTATTTGCAAATTTTGGAATGTACACAATGTATAGATGATGCTAGATAGATGTGCTAATTTTCTACCAGTCCTTATTTATTCCAAAGAGAAATACTAGGAATATGTGTCATGTTATCCGCTTTATAAACCACTGTTCACACCTGATCTCGCTAATAATGTATATTCTCGCAAGTTTGTATGTAACTACCTATTATGTTTGTCCGCACTCGACTTCGTAACAGTTGAACGGTTTTGAATGAAATTTGGTGTGGAGGAAGCCTAAGCCTCGGACTAAGTTAATAAGTTCGTGGTTCTTGTGGGATGGCGGGTGAAAACAGGGGGCGCTGCTAGTCTATTCATAAAAAAAAATATCTACGTTTGGCCACCAACTCACCTGATGGTAAGCGACGTTGCGGGGATGGAACACGTGATCGTTGACCTAGAAGAAATCTATTCACTCTATTCTTGAAGATGCTAGATTGTAGTTCTCTAGCTAGTCAAGTTTGCTGCATTGTTTCCAGGATGTCACACGCAGTGGTCCGCGGGGAACCAGTCCCGGCGCAGCTGTACCTGGATAAAGTTCTCGATGACATCCTCGCAGCCCGGGGTCAGCCCCTCACCCTCCCCGGCCGGGAAGGGATCACCCTGGCGCAGATCCTGTACCACTGCTTGAAGAATAACCCGCTGGACGTCTTCATGGTAAAGCTCTAGCATTTTATGTTATCGGATATTTTTTGTAACCGGAACAAATTCTAGAGAATTCGATGCGTTGAAAAAAATTTGCTTGACTGTCCGTTGTTGAATTGATTGTACGTTGTTGAATGACTCCGCCAATATTACTATATCGTCAGCAAATTGTGAGAAATGTAATCACCATTCGGGACATTTTGCATACACGGTCATCTGACCCCAAATTAAGCAAAGCTTGTGTGATATGGCTGCCAGAGACTGATATACATAATTATATAATTATATACGGGGTGTAAGGGGAACACTCTCGAAGCCAAAAGAAGGTAATTGTACTCATCATTATGAACAACTTTTACTATGGGACCAGCCCTGAAATCGCGAAAAAAATATCTGCTGTTCTATAGAAAACGGTCATTGACACTCGACAAAATGTATGGAACAGCAGTTTTTTTTTTCGCGATTTCAGGGTCTGTCCCATAGTAAAAGTGGTTCATAATGATGAGTACAATTACCTTCTTTTGGCTTCGAGGGTGTTCCCCTTACACCCTGTATAGTTCAGGGCATAACAATATCCTCCCGTGTGTTTGAGAACAATTATGGGGAGATGACATCCCCTGAGTTACGCCATAACGCAGATGAATATGTTTTTCATTACCCAAATTTTTTTTATCAGACATTTTATCTTAATCAATTATGCACCTACAGATACGGACTTAATGGACGGCTAATTTAGTAAGATAGATTAGATTACAAAAACATGCATTTCATGCTTGGATGATGAAGCAAACGGACATGAACATCAAGATTTTTTTGTGAAAGCATGATTGGATCATTTTGAGGTAGTTGCCATTCTACTAATAACAGTAGAATGACAACAATGTAAGCTTTAACTAAGTCCCAATAGACAATTGTTTTCAAATCACGAAAGTTTTAATTTTACATATTTTCCTTACTATTGCTAATCTAATTGTTAATGCTTTATCCTTGACCCAGATATACGTTATCATTAAAGATCACGCGACGCAACAATATTATTGAATACACAAAGTTTTTAACAACTTAAATGTAAATAAACAAATCTACAGATTAATGGACACACCGGAGAAGTAATCACCAACGGCGAAATTTTGAAAGATGCTCTCTCGCTCGCACGTGCTCTTATCGCCAAGGGTGCAAGAGGGAAGACAGTCACATTGTTGATGCGGAACCATCAACAAATGACGGCAATGTACTTGGCCGTCTTATTTGCTCAAACTTTGCCGTTCATGCAGGATCCTAGTACTACTGTTTGTGAGTATGTCATGTCTCTAAATAATTGATCAGAGGACATTTTTCCACGTAGTAGATTAAAACCAAAGGTCAGGACGACCGTATTGTAATCTATGCAACACCTATCTTATCATGTGCCATGGTAACAACCACGACATTGTCGATCGAGTAGAAGAAAGTAGAAGCCTTTGCTTTGGAGTTAAAGTATCAAAGAGCAGTGGTAATTTTGTTAACTTTTGCTCTCTGATCATTGCCTGTTGTGGGCAATGATCAGAGACGAAAGCCAATACTAGCAAGACCAATACTACCAATACGATTTTTTAAAAAGCTGATCTGCATATCTGATGGTATCTAAATTATATGGTAATAGCAAAAGTATATAAAATTAATAATATATCATTTAGATGCCAAAAGAAGAAACTTCCTTTGAAAAACTTTTTAGCACACATCAGCAGCCATTAAACGTCCACTGCTGGACAAAGATCCCTCTTAGATGGGGTGTTGCTATACTCCCCACGGTTGGCAGGTGGCTTGAGGATCGCAGTACGTTCACCGTGTATTAATAGCTGCCGCTGCCGCTAACGCTGACGTTGTTGTCCATCCTCCGGTGGTTCTGGTCGCAGTTTTAGGACATACCCTGGTCCACATTTCCTAGGATACGATCTCATTATTCTTCTAAAAAGAGTAAAAACGCTAATACGATTTTACTATCTCCTGTACAAATAATACACAATGTCTTTCAGGTGGTCTATAAAGTCTGACCCACAGAATATTTAATATTATTTTATTGAGATAGGTTCGGTTACAGGCTTTAGATTATTTCACATGTAAATATCGGTACACACAACATTTTAAACCTAAAGTCCAATTAAAACCACACACAGCTTATAATATATAAAAAAATTACACAAAATGTGAATTAGAACAGTTTTTTTATTGTTTTAGTTAGTTATTAATTTTACTATTAGAAAGAAAGTTTTTTTTTTTATTTTTTTATTTATTTATTAAGGCTTCACATTGATAACTACATTATTACATATACTGAAATCTTATAAATAAATGAACTTGGCTAAATGTGTTACCTTTTAAAGGAAGCACAGCATGCATTAATAATATGAATTAAGAAAAGTTAAATTAACAATAATAATAACTAAATAAATTAACTAAATGTGATGAGTAAAGTTGGCCATTTCGGCCATAGTTAAGTTTAATTTAATTTTGAATTTTGATAATGTGTCTCCGAAAATATCTAAATCTTTACTATGATATGTATTGATGAGTCTACTTATTCTTGGGACTGGCGAGTTGGCCCAGCACAGTTCTGCGGTATATAGGAGCAAACGGAGTTATGGCCTTACGCGGATATTTAAATGGTACTCTAAATTTAAATTTGGTTAAAAGATTTGGACAGTCGATACAATTGTGCAGTAATTTGTAAAGGAAAATTAAATCTGATTTAATTCGGCGATCTGCCAACATTTGTATATTAAAATGAGCTAGCCTTTTATCATAAGAACGGATAATTTTAGCTTTTTTTGCAGAATAAGCTAAGTGCCACAAAAATCTTTTCTGTACTCTTTCTAGTCTTAAACAATGTACGGCATAATGCGGCCTCCAGACCGGACAACAATATTCTAATACGCTACGAACTAGGCAGTTATATAACAAAATCTTGGTATCAGGTTTATGAAACTCTTTGCTATTTCGGATAACAAATCCCAACATCTTTGAAGATTTCTTAGTAATATTGTCAATGTGTGGAATAAACGTTAATTTTTCATCGAATGTTACACCTAGGTCCCTTATTGTTTTGACTTTTTTTAACTCTGAAGTTCCTATTTTATAATTCGCGTTGATATTATATTTTTTCCTACTAAAAGTAATTTGACAACATTTATTGGCATTTAAAATCATTCCATTTAACTCGCACCATTTATTAAGACTGTTCAGATCATTCTGCAACCTTTCTACATCATCTACAGTATTGATTACTTTTAAAATTTTAAGATCATCTGCAAACATAAGAGGAAATGAAGAAAGAAAGAAAAAAAAATTATTCGACACCTTTACAAAAACTTATATCTAAAGGATACAATCAGTGTTTCAGTATTATATTATAGATAGACAATTGGCTAATTGAATATTTAAAAAACTACATGAGAAGATGTCTCTGGGATCACTCAATTCAATGTACGACACATCCTGGTTAGAGGACTGTTTCGCGAGACATTATTATAAGCAGGTGGCATGTTAAATAACTGGAAATTTCGAACAACTTTATTAAGGGTCCTGTATACCCTCTGCAGCTCTCTCGCTCGCACATTTTCACATTATTGAAGATATAAAATCAATGAGTGTGAATTACCAAAAAGTAAAAAAATCATGTCATGGTGTCTATCGTAACATTACAAACAAAGAAATGTTTGCTTCGATATCTTGTAATTTGACGGAATAAAATGACACGAGAAATAAAAATCACTTAACTGTGATTTTTAAACGAAAATAAATTTTACTGTGTCAAATTAAAATATATCAAATTGACAATTTCTTTGTTTGTAATGTTACGATAGACACCATGACATGATTTTGTTGCTTTTTGGAAATTCACACTCATTGATTTTATATCTTCAATAATGTGAAAATGTGCGAGAGAGAAAGCTGCAGAGGGTATACAGGACCCTTAATCCGTAAATTCCCGTTCTTAGTCGAACTGACCCACTACCTGAAGCTGATCGAGCCTCGCTTCGTGTTCTGCGACGAAGAGCACGAAGAGGCTCTTGTTACGGCTCTGGAGACCCTGCCCAAACTTAACACGGAGGTGGTGGTGATGGAGAACGAAGAACAACTTCGGACCTTCGCGTGGGGATATAGCAGAGATGTAGATGAGTTCGAGTAAGTTACCATCAGTGTGTCTTCAAATCACGAGTGAATCGGTTTCTTCTAGGCAAGCGTGCTCCAACGTAGACCGCATCATCGCTTAACATCAGACGTGATGGTGGAAAAACGCAAGCCAATTTTTAATTTAAAAAAAAAAAAAAAAATTTTGAAGATTTGTCTGGGAGCGTAACAGAAAAACAAAACGAATTACTAGTTCTTTTACGAGTATTGATAGCAAAAATTACACAGTTTTGCCCTGAAGTATTAACAAAGTAAATGTTTATTTTGCCAAAGTGTTTTTTTTTATTGCTTGACAAATCGTGTGCATTTTTAATAATCTAGTTTACATGCCAGTAAAGCAAGTTTAAATTTAATTATTTAAACCGGACGTAGAATAGTCAAAATACTGATTGTAAAAATACGTGCCGAATTGAGAAATTTCCTCCCTCTCCTTTTCCTTTTTTGAAGTCGGTTTAAAAAGCCTCTCTATTTTAATATATTTGTAGCATTCCAGATAGAGATCCAGAATCACCAGTAATGATGCTCCCTACAAGCGGATCTACCGGTCTTCCAAAAGCCGCGCTCACGTCAGAACGGGGACTGATTGCTCAACTGCCTGGAGTATGGTAAGTTAAAGGTTAACAAAGCAACTAAGATTCCAGTTCAGATATTTTAAAATCAACTTTAACGTCTATATAAAATACCAGCGGTCCGCCCCAGCTTCGCACGGGTATAGATTATAGCCCATGTCACCCGGGGATAGTGTAGCTTCCCAACAGTGAAAGAATTTTTCAAATCGGTTCAGTAGTTTCGGAGCCTATTCAATGCAAACAAACAAACAAACAATCAAATCTTTCCTCCTTATAATATTAGTATAGACTAGCTGACCCGACAGACGTTGTCCTGTCTTAGAACTTTCAAACACGCGAAGTGAAAATTATGTCTTATTTTTTTACACCTTGGGTTTCATTATTGGAATTTTAGTAAGGATCCCTAATTTTTTTGAAAACATAATATAGCCTATGTCACTCGAGGATAGTCTAGCTTACCAACGGTGAAAGAATTTTTCAAATCGGTTCAGTAGTTTCGAAGCCTATTCAATGCAAACAAACAAACAAACAATTAAATTTTTCCTCTTTATAATATTAGTAATATTAGTATAGATATGACCAAAATACAGTGGGGAAATACAGATAAAAGGGGATATACACTTTATATCCTCTTTTATCTGTAATTCCCCCAAACTTTATTAGATATTTTGTCCTCAGGATGTATCACACAGATTTCCCGAAACCGACCGAACTGGTGATGGTGCTGACAACCGTGCAATGGATGACGTTCACGATGACGATCACAAGTGGAGTCCTCTACCAGATCCCGCTTCTCATCTCGCCGAAACCAACCTCGGTGAAGGTTGTCAAGGATATGCTGCTCAAATTCCGGGTAAGCTAGGTCCAAAGCATCGCAGGTCGGACTTGGACCCTACTATCACAGAACTGAGCCGGACAGCATAGCAAGAGAGCTATACTCATCAGTGGGGTATAGAAGGCTGACAATGAAGGTCTAAGAAAGTAGACAGGCGTCTATTTCTTACTTCGTACACTTTTTCAATCTATCCAATTCACGATTCACTCAAGAGAGATCATGAAGTGTGCAATTATACACATTTAGAGTGCAATCACCATTCGGGACATTTTGCACACACGGTCATCTGACCCTAAATTAAGCAAAGTTTGTGTGATATGGCTGCCAGAGACTGATATACATAATTATATAATTATATACGGGGTGTAAGGGGAACACTCTCGAAGCCAAAAGAAGGTAATTGTACTCATCATTATGAACAAATTTTACTATGGGACCAGCCCTGAAATCGTGAAAAAATATCAGCTGTTCTATAGAAAACGGTCATTGACACTCGACAAAATGTATGGACTGGAGATGTCCCGGGTTGGTCCCATACTAAAAGTTATAGTGATGAGTACAATTACCTTCTTTTGGCTTCGAGGGTGTTCGCCTTACACCCTGTATTTCGAAGCAGTAGGAACTCGTGTATTAGAGACTATCTGCCTTCCGCAGTTTCACCGGCATGGATAAACTTTTGTTGTATTTTTTAACAATAAAAGTATCATAATGTCTCTCACCGGCCTTCCAATTATCTTTGTGTAACAAATGAAAGCGTGTTAAAAACGTGTTATTAAAGATACAAACAAACAAACATACAATCGCATTGATAATATTAGTAGGATTATACTCTTGTACACTGCAATACAGGCTCTAACGAGACCTAGTGCAGGGTATAGTGATCCTAAAGTACACCAACTATACACCTAAGCAAATATTTTTATGATAATAATGTTACCAAAACCAGTGTTTAAACGAAATAAAATATATTATATTATTATTTTTGTGGTTTTTAATTGTTTAGCCGACATGGACGTTCTTTGGTCCAGCCTTCGTGAAGAGTTTGCTGCCCGAGATCACGTCAGACCACTTCTCTTCGCTGAAGACCCTCACCCTGCTTGGCGCCCCCAGTTCCATGGACCTGCTGGCTTCCATTCAGGTATGTTATAAACTGAACAAGTTACGATAGATGTGCCATAGCAAACGGTCATTGACAGTTAACAAAATGTATGGAACAGCTGTTTTTTGTTCGCGATTTCAGGTTTCATCCCATAGTAAAAGTTGTTCATGATGATGAGTACATACATATCCTTCAGTATTACCACACCTTTTTGAAACACGTATAAGTACATAATTATTCTCAAAATGGCCTACCAATCAATAGTTAGAAAATATTAAAAAAAAAACATGTTGCCTACTTGAAAAGCATGACACGAGTGCAATATAAGGAACTATGTTTTCAAAGTATATAATATAGTATAATATATAATAATTACCTCATTGTCATCATATTAGTATTTGTTTTTAGATTGGTTTATTTATTATTTTATTTATATTTTTATTTGGTCGTGTGTACTGTATGTGTGCTTGTACCGAGACATCACCAAACGGCTCCAACGGAAGACCAGCGCTGGTTAACAGCCGGCATTATGCTGAGTTGGGGCCGATTTGTGACCTTATATTATAACTAGTCAATAAGCTATTTTTTTAAAAACCTAATTTGGTCACAAATAAATTTTTTCTTTCTTTCTTTTTTCTTTTGAAAATTGGGGATTTTGCCAAAACTATCCTATAGAACAGAAGTTGTAGAAATTTGTATTTAAAAATATTGTGACAGTGTAATTGTACTACCATTATCTAGCTATTTCATTACACTAGCTATCCAAAAGGATGACATGTCAGCGGTCTATTCAAGTATGTTCGTTTGATGCAGGACAAGCTTCCGAACGGAGCTCATCTATGCGACGGGTACGGAACCACGGAGACGCAGGGCTATATCGCCATCCCGGACAGGGAGGCGCCTCTCAAGTCCAACGGAAGGGTCTTCAACATTCTGCAATATAAAGTAAACACTACTATTTATCTGTTTTCTTATGCAAATTAGTCTGTATGGTATAATAAGAAGTCACATTTTACATCCCCAAAAAGGAATGTTAAGTATTTTAGGGTTATGAACTTGAAAGTTTAAAACGCAGCACAGCTATTGACTGTACTGGCTGCTTCCCCTCAGAAAGACAAGCTGAGAGACGTTTGGTGCTTGGGCAACTCCTGGCAGGCAACAGAGAGATCAAACATCTCTCGTCGTCATCCTCGACCTTCGTTTAAAGTTTCATTCTGTTCGTGTTCCAGATGGTGGACTCCGAGGGTAAACAAGTAGGACTGTGTCAGAACGGAGAGCTTTATGTGAAAGGAGTTTCCTGCATACAAGTAAGATATACGGCGTGTAAGGGGAACACTCTCGAAGCCAAAAGAAGGTAATTTTACTCATCATTATGAACCACTTTTACTATGGGACCAGCCCTGAAATCGCGAAAAAAATATCAGCTATTTTATAGAAAACGATCATTGACACTCGACAAAATGTATAGACAGCTGATTTTTTTTCGCGATTTCAGGGTTGGTCCCATAGTAAAAGTTGTTCATAATGATGAGTACAATTACCTTCTTTTGGCTTCGAGAGTGTTCCCTGTACATCCTGTATAATATTTATACTTATAATACATTTTGGTTAACATTTTATTAAAAAAGGGGTTGTCTGTAATGCCGGTTTATGGATTATTTTACGTGACAACGCTTAGGCCGATCGTGCCTCTCTATCGCTTGTTCCGCGCTCTCGCTTGCACGCGCGGCTCAGGCGGAACGTGAAAATTTTTCGTGCGTGCAGCCGACGTTCATCGATTTATAAGACGTTATCACGTCAAAAACTTCGGACACTTTAAACGACGGACTGAATGTACAAATTTATAATTGGGATTGATGTAATCTACATAACTGGAAATGCGTGTTTCGATCACAGGCTTGCTTATTCTGTAACAATAATTAATGGATCTACCTATATCATCGCTAATTATTGTGAACCGATTACATTTTTGTTTTTTTATTAATAGTAGTCTATTTAAGGGTTGTAAATTTGCAAGTTGAAGTGGCAATGGGCAGGCCACATTGCTCGAAGAACCGATAACCGATGGGGAAGAAAGGTTTTTGAGTGGAGACCACGAACCGGAAGACGCAGCGTAGGTAGGCCTCCCACTAGATGGACCGACGACATAGTGAGAGTCGCTGGCATCCAGTGGATGCAAAAAGCAGGCTGTCGTTCAGTGTGGAGGTTAAAGGGGGATGCCTATGTTCAGCAGTGGACGTCTTCTGGCTGATGATGATGATGATTTAAGGGTCGTCTTTTCAGCCATAGGACATCTACTGCTGGACATAGGCCTCCTCCATCGATCTCCAAAAGCGCCGGTTGGAAGTGATCTGCATCCAGCGTTTCCTCGCGGTCTGTTTCAGGTCGCTGCGCTTATCAGTCCGTGGTATCCATTCGGGAAATTTTCGACCCCATTGGCTAACTGTCCTGCGTGATATGTGCCCTACCCAATGCCACTTCAACTTGCTAATCCAGTGGGCTATGTCGGTAAAATACGTTCGTTTACGAAGCAAAGGGTTTTAAGGGTAGTTCTATTAAAGTTTTATGAAAATATTCCACATCCCGGAGTAAAAATTAAGGAAGGTATCCCGTTTAACGTCCCGTGAAGTCACTTGCAATTTTTTTGTAAAAAAATATTTTATAAACTCGCGACTTAATATGCTGGTTATAATATTTGATTGCAGGGTTACTACAAAAACAACGATTCTTACGCAGAAACGTTCACCGAGGACGGTTGGTACAAGACAGGGGACTCCTTCTACATCGACGAAAATGAACGCCTCTACTATTTGGAGAGGATCAAGTTTAGTTTCAAGTTTAACGGCTGTCAAGTGAGTCACTTACTGCACTTTTTCATAGAACAGGTTTACCTTTGGCCAAAAATTCGCCTGATGGTAAGCGACGTTGCGGCTGAGGATGAAACACGGTAATATAGAAGAAATCTGTTCATTCTAGCCTTGAAGATGCCTAAATACACTGTCAATACACTGCTTTAACCAGTCCATTAACCATCGGTGGTCAAACGCTTGCGCAAACAAACCTATTGTTCAACTAGAAAAACATACAGTCGAATTGATAACCTCCTCCTGAAGTCGGTTAAAAATAGCTTTTATCAGTCACCAGCATTTTGAATTTCCAACTTCCATCACTCTCTTACCCACAGAAAAGAGAAGTAAATAGAACGGAAATGAAAGGAAAATCCGTCGCCAGGCATTATGAGTGAACCTTGAAGGAAAATTTTTATTTATGTCAACGCGTCGAACTACGCGTCCAAAGAACTTTAACCTTACCTTTTTGGGTAAGGTCTCAAAGTTGTTTGTCCGCATCACAGTTGCTAACTGATTTCGAATGACTGACGTTTTGTTTATATGGGTGCAACTGACTACAAAAAAATCTTATAAAAACGCCTTGACAGCCGTTCTAATTTAAACAAAAAAATAATTATTTCAGTGCTTTTACCCTACCTACCATTCAAGCATCAGCCCTTAAATCTGTCAACAAGTCATTAAAGCTTCAAGAAGTCTCTAAGAGACACACATGACACACATAACACACGTCTGAAAAGCATTGCTCTCTTTATAAAACAAACGGTTGAAAATAATTTTGCTTCTGTATCACCGTTGTTAGGCGATGATGCGGCCAATCTAAGTATCTTCGTATCTACTGCCTGATAATTTTTTTGTACGAGTCTTCTTTTTTAAAATATTAAAAACCTGACAATGATATTTTCGGCAGACCTTGTTTTTTTTAAAATATGCACCAAATCGCATCATCATCCTGCCTTAGGCTTATGATGACGGACCTGGTCTGGGTTTGTTTCAGGTATCTCCTGAAGAAGTGGAAGCCATCATCAGCTCTGTGGAGGGCGTGCAGGAGTGCGTGGTGTGTGGAACTGAGATCGGCCCTACAGCCGCCGTGGTGGTACAACCTGACCGTGACGTCACCACCAGGCAGATACATAAGGCTGTTGACGGTACGTCTCTTTTATTATGATACTTGGCCAAGATTACAGACCTACATATTATCATGTGTATGACCCGAAAGATCTATGCGTGCGAGCAAGTACGATATATTATAGTCTGGGATGTTTCTCTTCCACGTTTTAATAGAAAAACGGGTATTCATTGTGTTTCACTGGAAAATTCAATGAGCATAATCTTTTAAAATAATCGTTTTAGGTTTTTGACCGTAATGCTGGCGCCTACTTTGGCCAAAATATTAGCTTTGCATTTAAACATGGCAATGCTGCCAGCATTACTAGCCATTTTTCCTTCCAGCAAGGGATTGGTAGATTCGTTTTTAGTTTAATTGAGGGGATATTTATTTGTAAGGTTTTTTTTTCAAATACGTTTTTGATGATATGACACGTTGTTTTTATTAGCTTCACTTGTAACTATAAAACTCAATTTTAACCTACTTTTTATACGTTTCGATTTGTAACTTTGCAAGTATGGTAATCCGGATGACAATACAAAAATTTGATACCATGGAACTGATCTGATGATGGAGCTAGGAAGTGGACAGAGGAACTCTACAATAGCCACTAGTAAATCCTTCAAGTTTGGGCTCATTCGATTTGTTCAGATGAGTCACATAAGCGTGCTTATTAGTTTTTAACCATCTTCAAAAAAGGAAGGGGTTATATTTTTTTATCTTTGTTACCTCAGATCTCCTTCATTTATGAACCATTTTGGGAAATCCTTGAAAGGATTTGCTTTCAGATAGATCCCATAGAAATTTCATCAAAATCGATTCAGTTGTTTGGCTTTTAAATTAAAATAAGTGGGAAATTTGGTTACTTAGATGACAATATTATGTCATACTAGTAACCGAAATTTTGTATTTTACAAATTTTGACATCGGTTATTTAAATTGTTATCTTTATAATTATAAACTTAAAAAAACTAATACGGTTTTGTTGTGGTTATCAAGGCTATTTCAACATGTTTAAAACATACGATAAGCCACAGTTTTTTACTTCTTTTTCTGTGCGATAGGCCCATTGACAGGATCGATTCAATTGGTGCATAGTTTTTTTTTTAATTAACCTGTACTTTCCCACTCCTGGGCAAAAGAGTCTCCCTAATTTTTTTCCAGGCAGTGCGATCACCCGCCCGACTTGACCACTGTATCTGGAACGTGTCGAGGTCATCGCGCCAGCGTTTTCTCGGCCTGCCTTGGCCCCTTCGTCCGTTTTCAGGCTCCTCTGGGCCCATATCAGAGTGCGTCCTGGCCTATCAGAGGGCATCCTGGCCACGTGTCCCACCAAACCCCACACCCCCACCATATCAAACTAAATTGTGTTTTATATTCTCTCCGTTACAGCAAACCTGAGTGAGCACAAGCGTCTCCACGGCGGAGTCGCGTTTGTCCCCTCTCTCCCCCACACACACAGCGGGAAGCTGAAGAGGGGGGAGTGCAAGAAACTTATACAGGAACTTGTAGCATCCGGCGTATGCCACTAAAATTATTCATTACTGATAGATAGATAGCTCTTTAATAAAACGAAAACCTCAAACGGGCCAAATATGCATACATTGACCATATTCGCTTCGTTTGGTGTGGAGATGATGAGGTCGTTTTGGAGCTGTATCAGGACTTGTCCAGGCGATTGGTGGAGGCGTCAGGTGTCCAGATTGCTGGCTATCATTTCGCACAGAAATTGAGCACTGTCATTCAACGTAGCCACCAGCATTATGGGAACCATTCCCCTCCACTAATGGTATTTTATTTTAAGATTTTATCGTCACCACCATTCATTTCAGCATTGGGTCATCCACTGCTGGACATAGACCACCCAAAATTCCATCAATATCCTAAAGGGCCGGTTGGAGGCGGCCTGCATCCAGCGTTTCCCTGCGGTCTCTAAGCTGCTGTCAATTTTTAGTTAATATTTTAGTTAATTTTATATTATTTAAGTTTGCATAATAAACTTAATATTTCCAAAAATATGACTTTTAACTAGCAATACAGCTACACCACAGAAATGTATCAAGATAGAAATTGCAAGCACCTATTTTTGGCTAGCGTTTGACTGCCAACTCACCTGATGTTAAGCGGTGATGCGGTCTAAGATGGAGCTCGCTTGCTAAGAAGAAACTATGCCGGTTTTGGAGCCATTAGAGCTCCTTCATCAGGGAATACGCGCGCGCTCCCGGAGATGGACGCCCTTGCACTGGTGGCCAAGTGGTGGATTGAAAAATTATTGGTTATTATGGTGAGTTCTTGATGGTGTTGAGCTGGTCTATGGTGTGAAATACAGCACCCGCAAATCATGCCTCATGTCAAAATATTGTGGTGGATGATGATTTGTCAATTAAATTAAATTCATTTATTTCGGGTCTTAGGTATAACTAATATACACTTGACGACGTCATTTACAGGATAAAAATCACAATTTAAAATTAATCAGCTGTAAAATGGCCTTGTCAATAATTTTGCAGCTGTAAAGAGGCTTTGTAAGATTAATAAAAAAAAATACATTAAGTAATAATTAAGTACATTACATTAAGTATTAAGTGATAATTGAAATTGAAAACTATGTCAGGCTATTATTCTAATTCTAAAGGCAAATTCTTCTGTAATGATTTTGATACAGCTTTTTTCCATTGTACAATGGAAAAAAGCTGTAATTCTGTCTTTAATAAACATATCTTCAGAGTAGTACGCTTGGCTCATCAAATAATTATTAACAGTATTTTTAAATTTACTTTCGCTGAGACCTAATAACTGTTCTGGAATGACATTGTAAAAACGCACACTGTTTCTAAGAAAGGATTTGTTTGTTTTTTGAAGCCTATACCTAGGAAATACGAGTCTGTGTTTATAGTGTGAGTGTCACCCAGTAAATAGGCCCTCAGGCAAGGCTGCTTTCTTAGAATAACTACTGAGTAACTAATGAGTAATAGTTATTCTAAGGCTGCTTTATATTTTGGCGCCAGAGGAGTAATATTGGCGTGGGTGGTATGGGGTGTCGAGATGTGGGTGTGGATACACTTTCACTATATGCTCCTGGTGGTATTATGCCTTTTAACACTTCCACCCTGGAGCTTAAGTTCTCGTTCTCTTCCAGTTTCTACTCCTAGAGGGCTAGTTAAGGCCAGGGGTCGGGGTCACATTTTAACTCCTCGAAATCAGGGTATATGGTATCGCTATTCACCGACGGCTCGTTACAAAGCCGCCCCTGCATTTTAATTGTTATTAAATATCCTTGAATGAAGATGAACATGAAATATCTAATAATGTGTCACATTGTCAGAAGAGGTATAATGCGTGTGGGTTACCGGTTACCACACTTGACTCTTTTCTCCAGTTATGACCACGTTAACCTTTGAGTGTACAACAACACAAATTTGAACGTGAAATATGACAATCACTTATCTACAATGTGACATTTTAAATACAACCATGTCATACTTAACTTTTCCCCATTACCAAAAGCAATTAAAGGCGCACTTAAAAGCTTAAAGCGACAAAGCGCTAACATGCGGAAGTTTAGCGAACGCGCTAATTAGGCACCTCACGACCTACTCATTCAGGCAACGACTTCCCATCCCCACACACCTGGCATGGGGCCAATACTTTCAGCCAACAGATTAGCATAAAAATAACTCACCCGCAAATGGCACGCCAGTATCAAAACCATGACCTTGAGTGAATATAGTTCAGTATTCTCCCCCCTCGAACTTTGGGGTACTGTTTGCCATGCGAATACTTTCAGTCGTAGGTGATAACTGCTACAACTGTTAGCAGGATAACAATGAACCCATTGTGTGTGATGCGCCACCGTCATAACTGCACAGAGCCTGTGTCAGAAAACCTCAAGCTCACTTGGGTCCGTCCACTTCGTCGTCAATTTCGCGACTTCTACATGGGCAACACTAATCCTTTGTTATATAAAACCTTCCCTCCACACGCTGGGGGAAGTTCTGGGGGTGTTATATTATATAACATCGTTAGAAGTTCTTCTGTGAGTGTTATGAACTCTTGTGGAGGTAGGAAGCTAGCAGTGGTCATTTTTTAAGGTGGGTGAGTGGGAAGCCTTCTATGAGTCTTGAGGCGGCTGACAGGGGCAGGGGAGGCAGTGGGATTCGAATGCAAATAAGTTTGATGTAGTGTCTATTTGATATCAAGTCGTCGCGTACAGGTGTAAGTAAATATCTTTGTTTGTGGAGGCTATAATTAAGATGTTATTGTGTCTTGGAATTAAGATCTTTCTGTATTCGATGAAACAATGGTCGTATTTTAGTAACAATCAAACTATTTCATTGTACTAGGAATTAAGCGAATTAGAGAGCCCTTATTGAATTTCTAAATACGGGGTAAGTGCGATGACATTGCATGAAAAGGCATCTGTTTTCACTGAAAACGAATAAGAAAATTTGAACAAAAATTGGACGAAGAGCAAAACAATAACCTTCATTTGTTTGAGTCACAGGTAAACAATAATTATGCCTTAATAAAAAGATTTCAATGATACAATTAACAAAAGATCATTGACATAAAGCTAAATATCAAGAGAGGGTGATCCGAACATTGCATCTCAATAATTTTGTAAAGGAGAAAGATCAAAAAATCAAAAATCAAAATTATTTATTCAAGTAATGTACATTATAAATTGTTACTGGCTCTAACTGCCAAACTGGGTGTTGGAAACCCGTATCTTGGTAGTTAGTTCCTTCCATAGACATATGCTGAGGTCGTGTACATTCATTGATTGTTACTTGTGTAAAATAACAACTTAAACTAAGCATCATATTCTTTTATATTTATATTAATTTAATTTAATTGCCCTCAAGTTAATTTACATTCTAATATATATATATATATATATACATACATCCCTTCCCCTTCCCTGCCTGCTAAATGAATGTAAGATGTACGTCGTCTTCAAAAAAATTAACTATACTAATACGTATTTAAATTATATTATGTATGCTCTTAAGAATGAGGCGACACACTAACAACGTTGCCGTACGATTGACTGGTGCACAGTGTTGTTTTTGGCTCCACAGGTTTTTTTTTACTATACAATAGGCTTGCGTTTGATCGCCGCTTCGCCTGATGTTAAGTAATTAATTACTATTTATTATTATTATATTATAACTCTTTATTTCATAAAATTCACGGGTTTGACCCGGTCATTTGTTAGGCATTGGTGGAGTCGAAACCAACACCAAGAGGCCCTGTTGAATAAAAAATACAATTTCTATGGAATGTGTATAAAATGGAATGTAAAACTATTGTACAGTATGGGATAAAAAATAAAAAACAGGGCTATTGAGGTGAACTATTTGTGGGTAGTTGAACTGATCTATGGGATGAGAAACGGCACCTGCCTTATCCTGTCTCATCTCAAAATATATTTAGGCAGGTGATGACTTGCCACCCACTAAATGGGCCCCCCATAGAGGCTGCCGCATCTTGGCACCGGAGGGGCAACATTGGCGTGGGTGGCTTAGGGTGTCGAGAGGTGTGCTGCACTTTCACTAAGAGCTACTCGCGGCGTTATGCCCTTTAACACTTCCACCCTGGAGCTTAGGTTCTTAGCTCTTGCGGTTTCCACCCCCAGACGGCCGGTTAAGGCAAGACAGGGGTCAGGGTCTCTGGGGTTTTAGACCCATGGAATCGGGGTACGCGGTGTCGCCACTCACCGACTTATTTATTATTATATTTATTATTAATTATGGCTATGGGTATTTATGGCGAGCAAGCGACAACTTTAACAAACTGAGCAAACGCACTGACCTTGACTTATTTTGCACCAGCGCTTCCTCGGCGAGGCGGCAACTAAGCAGTGAGTTTTTCCTAGCAGACGGTCAACAATCGTAAGATGTCGGGCTAATATTTTATATTTTGTGTACTTTATTTTTAATTATTGCCTATTTACCTTGTTATTCTTATTTTATTTTATCTTTAAATTTTTTGTTACTTAAACCTTTCTTTGTGTTTGCACATGTTTAACTTATAATAATCTATTTCTACTCGTGAGAACCTATAATTGGCTTCCCATCGTTTTTCCATTGTATATTTTAGTGTAAAAAGCTGTTGGTTTTCCAATAAATAAATAAATAAATAAATTATGTGGTCTACGATGGAGCACGCTTGCCTAGAAGAATCCGATTCACTCGCAATTTGAAGACGCCCAGATTATAACTATCAGGGTACCCATTCAGGTAGTGCATTCCACAGAGTTGGAATTTCGCATAATAAACGTGGAATCAAAATGCTTCGTATGGGGTTTTCTGAATACCAACCATGAAGCTGTGTCGCCTTTTAGTGCCCACTCTGGCAGTCCGATAGAGTAATGGGCAAAATGGTGGTTGATAATATTTGAAAAGTTAAATCACCCTCTCCTTACCATATAAGTCAATGGTCATTGAGGATATAATTATTTCTATAATATAATAACAAAAACTAGACAAAAACAAAATACTATTTAAAGGCCATATTATTATTGTCTATTTGTATGTTTTTTTATCTAACAATAGTTTTAAGTTTTGTTAGTAATAACCCAATGGATTTTTTAGTTATCCCTAAATAAAATATTTTGAATTTGATTTTGATTACTTTAGCAAATGAGCTATAATAATAATAATAATATTCATTTATTTCAGACAATGTCCATATGTTAAAAAAATTAAAATTACAAAATTATATATCAATACTCAATTAAAAATGTCAAATAATAAAACCATAAATAAATATAAATAAAATTAAAAACAATAATGCAAGATAAATATAGAGAATTTAAATTATCTTAACCTAAACTTCGGTTTGGATGCTATAAATACATAATTATTTTCTACTGTAGGTATTATTATATCGGGTGTAGGTAAGTGTCAGTGAAACCGCCTATTCCATAACTCCAGAAGCTAATAAAGGCTGATTGATAGATGGGCCAAACTAATTTCAATTAACATGGTTCACCCGGCTTCACCCGCCGGGCTAATGTTCCGATTTATGTCTAAAGTTATGGGCATAACAACGAGGTGATAAATCATTTATATGAATTAGCGTCGATCGGACAAACGGGGAGTTTCGGGGCCTTCCTGTCAGCTCTGACAGCGTCAGATTACAGATAGATATTGGGACAAGAGTTTGATGAACAACATGACGAGACTAGGCCTTCCTGTCAGCTCTGACAGCGTCAGATTACAGATAGATACTGGGACAAGAGTTTGATGAACAACATGACGAGACTAGGCCTTCCTGTCAGCTCTGACAGCGTCAGATTACAGATAGATACTGGGACAAGAGTTTGATGAACAACATGACGAGACTAGGCCTTCCTGTCAGCTCTGACAGCGTCAGATTACAGATAGATACTGGGACAAGAGTTTGATGAACAACATGACGAGACTAGGCCTTCCTGTCAGCTCTGACAGCGTCAGATTACAGATAGATACTGGGACAAGAGTTTGATGAACAACATGACGAGACTAGGCCTTCCTGTCAGCTCTGACAGCGTCAGATTACAGATAGATACTGGGACAAGAGTTTGATGAACAACATGACGAGACTAGGCCTTCCTGTCAGCTCTGACAGCGTCAGATTACAGATAGATACTGGGACAAGAGTTTGATGAACAACATGACGAGACTAGACAGCGAGACCGCACGGTTGCACAGTTTCCATTCTTCATTCTTTCATTATTGTCATCTTCTCGTCCAAGATACCACAGTGCCTCAAGACGAAGGTCTTTGACCAGTGTGTGTTGCCAGTGATGACATATGGTACTGAGACGTGGTCCTTAACTATTGGCCTTTTGGAAAAACTCAGAGTCACTCAGCGGGTAATGGAGAGAGCTATGCTCGGAGTTTCTTTACGCGATAAAATCCGAAACGTGGATATTCGCCAAAGAACCAGAGTCACCGACATAGCTGTTAAAATTTGCAAGTTGAAGTGGCAATGGGCAGGCCACATCGCTCGAAGAACCTATAACCGATAGGGAAGAAAAGTTCTTGAGTGGAGACCACGAACCGGAAGACGCAGCGTAGGTAGGCCTCCCACTAGATGGACCGACGACATAGTGAGAGTCGCTGGCATTCAGTGGATGCAAAAGGCAGGCTGTCGTTCAGTGTAGAGGTTAAAGGGGGAGGCCTATGTTCAGCAGTGGACGTCTTCTGGCTGATGATGATGATGATGAATATAAAACAGGTCCCATTCCAGAACCTTTTGGCCCCATCGGCCATCTGGATGCAGGCCGCTTCCAACCGACCCTTTTGGAGATCGACCGGGGAGGCTTATGTCTGGCAGTGGACGTCCTACGGCTGAAATAATGATGATGATGATGATGATAAATGTAAAACCAGAAAATACCTTTTTTATCATCACTACTGAATATTAGTGAGACATTCGCAAAAATTATATACACAAAACTGGCCAAGAGCGTCTTGAAATACGCATAATGTGGTAGGGTTCCGTAGACAAAGCCATAATATAAATTGTGGTCATATTCATAGTTCGGAGAGGTATTGATTCTAGAAAAAAAAAATTTTTTTTTTGTTTGTTTGTTTTTTTATCTCTTTTTTTCTAAGCCAATTTTAGGAGATGTATCTTCCCAACATACCATAATTATAGTTTTTTTGATTTAACTAAAGAGAAAACTACCTGGGAAAGATACTTTTACGAATAATTCAATGATATTTGCTATGCTAGAACTCTTGAATGTATCACAGATTTTAAAGAAAGTTTCTATGATAACCTATCACTATGGTTATAAGTTTCTTTGTAATAGTTAAGAAATAAAAGTAGGAGGTCATTGTTCAGTAGTGGATGTTTACTTGATGATGATGATGATATGATTGGGGGGGGGGGGGGGGGCTTTATGTTATTTAGGCGGGCCATATTTAAACACAAACACTTTATTTCATATAAAAGATTACATCAGGGTTAATTTATGTCGAAAAATAAAGATCAAAACTTAGTCCAAGTTTAATTACTTTAATAACCAATGAAGTTAGAAGGTTTCAAATAATTAGGATGGACGGACATAACGAACTTATAAGGGTTCCTTGTAATACTACGGAACTCTAAAAATCTTGCTTAATATAATTAATCAAGATTTTTATAATTTGCTCTCTACGTGCTCAACTCAACTAAATTCACATAAAGTTATATTATTATTTATGTGATTATTTACCGTTGTAAGGTTGTGGAATGAGCTCCCAATATTTAAGTCTTTCCGTGAACATGCTGCATGTCACTGCGCCAAAATATAGGGAGCTCATTCCACAACCTTACCACGGTAAATATCCCGTAAATAAACATATAATTTAAGTGAACAACCCTGATAGTTTAAAACAGTGTTTTATGTTCACACTAGCGGTCGCCCGGCTCCGCACGGGTATAGTTATATAGCCTATTAAAATAGCCTATATTAATCAGTGATAATGTAGCATTCAAATGGTGAAAGAATTTTTGAAATCGTTCCAGTACTTTTTGAGCTAATTCGTTACAAACATACACACAAATCTTTCCTCATTATAATATTAGTATAGATACTTAGTTTTCGATTTCGATCAATTGAAATTCAAAACTCTAATATCAATGGAATTAAAAAAAAAAACTTGTAATTAGATACATACAAGTACTATTATATTAGTGTACTTGTATGTAGTGGTAGTGGGCTTGAGCATTTGGATTGTCTTTAGACCTTCAACGGTCTATGGGCAGTCTAACTGTATTTGTAGTTTTAGTTTTAGCTTGTATTTTGTTTAGTTAATAAAGGCGCTAGCCCAGGAAAAAACAGAAAAAAAAAAAAAAAAAATTACAATCATTCAATTTGAAAGATTTTTTTTCGTGATAGCGTATTTAATATCATACCTTTAATTCAATTTTAATGGCTGCCACAAGCAGCTAAAAGGTTTGATTTGATCAAAATGTTTTAATAATTTCAGATGGGATCCAATTTACTTTGACGTGGAGTGATTTTAAGTCTCAAAAATAACGATCCGAGAATCACGTAGATACTCCAAATAGAGAGAGCAATTTCAATCAATACATTGGCACGAATAATGCCTATGAAATACTCCGTCCACCAATAGTATTTACCAGAGAAAAGAAAAAAAAAACTAATTAGAACGGCTATCAAGGAATTTTTGTAAGAACTTTGTTGTAGCCAGTTGCACTCATATAAACGAAACGTCAGTCATTCGAAATCAGTTAGCAACTGTGATGCGGACAAAGAAATGTGAGACTTAACCCAAAAAGGTAGGGTCCAAGTTCTTTGGATGCGGAGAACGCGTTGACATAAATAAGAATGTTCAGTCAAGGTTCTGTCATAATACCTGGCGACAGATTTTCCTTCCCATTTCCGTTCTATTTACTTCTCTTTTCTGTGGTATCTACATCAGTATCAAAGTTGTGAACCTGTGTGGACCAATCAGCGTCCAGTATTCAACGTCGCACACTTCAGCTAATTGACTGAATTGTTAACATCACTATCACTACATAGTATAAAACAAAGTCGCTGTCGCTGTCTGTCCGTCCCTATGTATGCTTAAATCTTTAAAACTACGCAACGGATTTTGAAGCGGTTTTTTTTAATAGATAGAATGATTCAAGAGGAAGGTTTATATGTATAATTAGCGACCCGCCCCGGCTTCGCACGTAAATTACACCCGTGCGAAGCCGGGCGGGCGGGTCGCTAGTTGCGAATAAGACGAGTTTGATATAACGTCTATAGGGTTATCAAGTCGTTGTCTCGAACTGATGAGTCACTTTCAGTGGTTATACAAGAATGTTTCTCAGAAGCACTTTACAAAATTGTAGCTTTAAGATAATTTACCTGAAAATTACATCAGCATTTTTTTCAGAAATTGTAATGTAACTTTACAATTGAATTGGTATTTACTTAATTTCTGCTTCGACCTAAATAAAATGAACGAACGGGCCATAACAATTGAACTTGCTTAGTAAAAGCGAGCCAAAACCGTCGGAAATATACTCCAACACCAAATTATAACCGTGTACAGTACAATAGTACATTAGTTACAAAAAATAGATAGCGATTTTTTGTTGTGTTTTTATATTTCGGGAAAGCACACGAAGGCATAATTTTGTCAAATGTTACGTTATCACGTAACAATAGTCTCGTGTTGTACTACCTACGGCTAGACAGTGACTGAAACGAAGTGAGCGCCGGCACTCATTTTGTAATCTTCAAAAATGCACTTCTCCTGGGCCAAGTGAAAATCGTGACGACCTTAGTTTCGGTTGGTTTGATACTAAACTTGTTGCAAGTTGCATGTCCAATAAATTGCAAGAAGTTGTTGCGCATGTAAACTCCACTTAACCTGGCCTTCTTTACTGGAATAATATTTCAACTATAATTCGGTTATCAGCTTGAAACCGAGAGCGTCATTCGATTACAGTTTGGCGTTAGAACTTTTGATATATTTTTCATTTTTAGCTACAAGTTAGAATTAGTTTCACCGAGTTGTTATTCTGTGAGTTTGTTGGGCGTGCTGTGAATAGAAAATTTATTTATTTATTTATTACATACACAACACAAATTACAATCTTACAAAAAATTACATCTATTATAGGTCCAGATCTGGATTGTAACTTAAAAATATGTGTAAACATAAAAACAAAATGAGCAGACATGAATGAGGTATATACAATCTGTGCATAAACCTGCAGAGCGCACACTACCGCTACAAGTGTCGCAGGAAAATATTATTTAAATAAAGCTAAAGGCACCTCCACACTAAACGACAGCCTGCCATCTGCATCCACTGGATGCCCGCGACTCTCACTATGTCATCGGTCCATCTAGTGGGAGGCCTCCCTACGCTGCGTCTTCCGGTTTGTGGTCTCCACTCAAGAACCTTTCTTCCCCATCGGTTATCGGTTCTTCAAGCGATGTGGCCGGCCCATTGCCACTTCAACTTGCAAATTTTAACAGCAATGTCGGTGACTCTGGTTCTTCCACTACTTCTTTCTGGACTTTCTTGTACTCCTAGTGTATAATTTATCACTTATCTAAGTCATACCAGGGGCCTTACGGCGAACTGCGTACGCGGTATCAAACTAACGTTAAAACCGCGCAGTTCGGAAAATCACGCGAAAGTGAACCTTAACGCGTGCAAATACGGTTTGCGGTCGCGTAACATTTTTTCATCGCCTAAACTGGATTGCTTTAAACAGCTAGCCGTAAGGCCCCTGTATAACATAACGGAAATAATTAATCATGATGTCACGTGTATCAGGGGGCTTTAAAAACATCGCGTCTTGGAGTTAGTCTGATTGTGAATGTATTTATCATTGTCTCGAGGGTGTATTGTGGGGAGACATGATATTGTGTTGTTCGTTTGGTAAACAACATACTCAGGGATTTTTCATGTCAGGTGGTACGTTTCACAATTGGCGGGAATTTCAAATTTCAAACAGTTTTTTGGTCCTAGCATGATACAAGAAAACAAGGTCTGGCACTCTGGCAGTTGTCCCAGAATTACGTCACTGTCTAGTTGCCATTTTATTGCAACAAACACAGATATTGGGATACAAATTCGTCAATCATCCAAGTATTAAATGAAATACAAAAAGCATTTCAATTGTCATTTGGTGTATCCGCTCAAGCAAGTAAAGCACGAATTCACCTGATGATGATTCCGCCAACTTGTCTGATGTAAAGCGACGATGCGGTCTACGTTGGAGCACGCTTGCCCAGAAGAAACCGATTCACTCGTGATTTGAAGACACCCAGATTGTAACCATCGGGGAACACCCATTCAGGCAGCGCATTCAACAGACTAGCAGTTCGTATAATAAATGTGGAATCAAAGCGCTTCGTACGGGTTTTCGGAATATCAACCATAAAGCGGTGTCTATTTTTAGTGCCCGCTCTGGCAGTCCGATAGAAAAATGGGCAGGAGGGAATTTAAAAGAAAAATACTCCACAGTTTCATTCTCTCACAACCACGATGTAGTTAATTTTTTTTTTATAAGAAATTGTTTAAACCAGAACAAAGCTCGAAGCTTTTTCCCGTGCAATATCGATTGTAAGTCGGTGCTAAAAGGCTGGAAGTTTATCGAGTTAAGCGATAGAAGTCGCCTTTATTGGTGACTCGAGACAAAAGTGAGCGAGCGAACAATAATTGGGTTCGAACAAAGAATCGGCAATAAAAGCTTTTAGAAGCGCTGCGGCTGCTCGTCGAGCGCACATTCAGCTAAAATACGAGGTTACCCGGAACGACGGTACTATGCTGACAGGAGGTCATTGTACTCATCATCTATACTAATATTATAAGGAGGAAAGATTTGTATGTAAGTATGTTTGTAACGCATTTGCTCGCAAAAAGTACTGGACTGATTTTAAAAATTCTCTCACCATTTGAATGCTACATTATCACTGATTAATATAGGCTATTTTAATAGGCTATATAACTATACCCGTGCAGAGCCGGGGCGGACCGCTAGTTATAAATATCTATTACAATGGAACCAATCGTAAAATCACGAGAAAAATATCAGTTGTTTTGTTCCAAACATTTTGTCGAATGACATTTTTCTATGGAGCAGGTGATTTTTTTTCGCGATGTCATTGTCGGTCTCATAATTACGGTTTTTATAAATAATTGCCTATTAAAAAGTCCCTACAAGGCCGTGCTTAGACATGCTTTTAATGCCCCATGCCCCGATAGTTCTACAAACCACTGACAAAACTCTTTTTAGGTTTCCGTACTCAAAGGGTAAAAACGGGATCCTATTACTAAGCCTACGATGTATGTCTGTCAGTTTGTCTGTTCGTCTGTTCTACGTGTTAACGGCTATATCTTTCATACCGTAATAGATGGACAGTTGAAATTTTCACACAACATGTTTAGCGTTAAACGTTTAACGCAACCTTGTTGGAAGTCGCATGTTCTGCCATCTATACAAATATTAGTGAACTAATAAACTATGAGGAGGATGTACAAGTTTCAAAATTTCCTCATAGATGGCATCTAAAACTCTCGCTGTCTCTTTCTATTCCCCCTCCATGGTAGCGTTAAACGTTTAACGCAACATTGTTGCAAAACGCATAAGATGTTTCACTTCAAAAATAAAAGTTTAAACGAAACGGATAATGATTAGTATAATTGCCACTTTCGACTGAGTACCATCGTTCCGTATAGCCCGTGTAAGCCAGCTTAGTATTCAGAATGTTTTTCAGTATAAATGTAGCCCTCAACTAGTTTGAGCGGAAAGCGGTTAGTAAGCGCTCTACGGACTTAACATACGAGCACTTTACATACACCAGGCTACCTGCTCGCTCTAAATACAGAATAATTACAAGCAACGTGTCGACAACTACACACTGAGCACTTTAAATATCAAAATTGTAGTTAAAGTATGCTTTCCACGCGCTTCCGAGCGTATCTACTCAAAAATGGCTTCATGGAAAATCCCGAAGAGGGTAGAACTGTGATACTCAATGATGTGTTTCTAACAACTCATGTACCAGTTTTAAACAATAAAAGTTATTCTATTCCAACTGGATAAACATTATTTATTAAGCTCATTAATAGTGTCAAAAGACGTTAAGTGGCAACACTCAGATTTCGAGACAAATTGGTTGCATAAGAATAAAAACTTTTTTGAATAACCGTTTGAGAAAGCACAGAAAAATTTTCTTTCAACCTTTTTAAATTAGGTCACATGTTTTAAATGTCTATCGGGACGTATTGCGCATTATTTTATTTTGGTAATAAATTTTGTTATAAAAAACCAACTTTTTAAAAAACAAGCTTTTTCGTATTTTTCTCATGCAAACCCTTTTATTTTAAGACTAAGAAAGAGGGTAGATCGTTATGTCTGCACCTAACTTTTTAACTGTTCGACCAACCACCCGCATTCTTCAGTCTTCCCGTGAACATGGTGCATGTAACTGCGCCGAAATATCGGGAGCTCATTCCACAACCTTACCACGGTAAATATCCCGTAAATAATCATATAACTTTAGTGAACAACCGTGATAGTTTAAAATAGTGTTTTTCAATCAACGTCTCATTTTGTTGTTATTTATTTAGATTTTCTGGAAGAAAGAGACAGAGTGCACCGTGATTTCATGTGCAATTTTTAGATACGTTTCTTGCCTTCATTTCGCAACGTTATTAACAAACCTTTCTTATACATTTTAAACTACTATCAACTTTTTGAATGAAAATCTTGACACTTACTAAATATACAAAATATGTCTGTAACTTAAATTAATAGCAGAAAAAACTAAATCTCGCCGTTCGATAGATTCATCTTACCTAAAGTTTATAAAAAGAAAATACAATTTAAAATGCTGAAGCGCTAGCATTGTTTTAAGACTTTGGCTAAACATAATTAATCAGTAAACAGTTGACCATCTGTCAGTTCATACTCTGCGCCTTGTTTGCGTTACGAGATGGCACTGAAGCGGAAAAATTACGCGTTTAAAAATACAACCCCATGATTAAACTCCTGAATAAATCTCCCGAAATAAGTTCAGTTGCTACGTTCTATCGTAGGATTAATTCGAGAAATCCATTATCAATATGGATTTATAAAAATCCTATAATCAAGCCGGATGTGGAGCAATATCTCATTTTGGAGGCGAAGGAGGGCCGATTCTGTTGCGCACGATATTACGTCGGTCCCTCTAACCCTCTTGGCAATTCTAATATAAGAGACGACCGACATAGTCACGACTGCGCCAAAATAGGGGCCTTTTGCGGGCGGGTAAGCGTAGGGTTACCAGACGGCGGAAAAGTATTAAAGCTAAGGATTAAAATTAATTGTAATATATTTAAAGATTATGTACACAAATTCGATATAGTTTTCGTTCTGAAGGAACCTATAATTACCCGGTATGTTTGAAATATTCGTAGCTGGTTACGAAAGTTCAGTTACAAACCTGGACGAAAGGGAACTGTTGGTGAAAGAAAACATTGTGAGGAAACCATAGCACGGTGGTAAAGTACTACTTAGTGCTACTTTATCTAGCAATCAACCTCAAACCGAATAAACGACCAAGTGCGAGTCGAGCCCGCGCACTGAGGGTTCCGTACCACCACAAAATACAAAAAGTAGTGCAAAAAGACAATGTCACGCCCAGGTGGTCACCTATCCAAGTAGCGACCGTGCCCGGGCGCATCGGACTGCATAATTATATATTATGTTTACAGTTTAGGCAGTATTTACCTTCATGTCTGACCACTGGCATCAGTGCCAGTGGTCAGACATCTGATGAGTTATGGTCAAACGTACAGCCTGTTAACTAGAAAGAAAGAGAAAAAAGACGTGTGGCACTCGGAGACTGCCGTGGTAAAGCTATTGCATGAGTTGTGCCGGTCGGGTGTTAGGTTATTTTCGTTACGGAATTTCTGGATTCGGTCTCCACGCTCAAGGCCCGCGATAGAAGCTATGCAATAGCTAAAAAACTGCAAAATATTGAAGCAGATTAATGAATTCTACGTAAAACAATACAATACAATGACTCTTTATTAAAATACCACAAAACAAGGATAAAATAAACATTACAATAAAAATATTATCTAGACTTTTAACAGGCAGCCTTATCGCTTAAAGCGATCTCATATCACATCATCAGTCAGTAAACGTCCACTGCTGGACACAGGCCTCCCCCATCGATCTCCAAAAGCGCCGGTTGGCAGCGGCCTGCATCCAGCGTTTCCCTGCGGTCTCTCTAAGATCGTCCATCCATCTCGTAGCAGTACGTTCACCATGTACCAATATGACGCTGCTCCCTATCCTATTGGCTCTGGTCGCAGTTTTAGGACATACCCGGGTCCAAAGCTGTATTTTATCCAAAGGCACAATATCTTCAGTAAAAACCCTAATAAAGACAATTGGCTCTTGGTCGAGGGTTTCTGTTAAACGGGCAGTCTTTTTAACAAACAGCTAAGACCTCCCCGTACCCCCCCCCCCCCTCCCCCCACTCACTCGCGCCCCGCAATGGTGATTCAATTGAACTCCAATAGTGCAGCACACTGTTGTGACTGTTTGGATTGCTAGTACGCTAGTATAACTTTATAGGTTCGTTGTTTTGTTAAGGCCCTCAATTGAACTACGGGACTTGATATCGGGAACTACGTCCTATAGCTTAATTTAATTAACTCAGTGGCAGTACTTGTATCTGAATTCAAAACAAAATAACTAAGAAGAATGATAATTAGTTCCTCACGTCAAGGATAATAAGGATAAAACGATGGCCAAATTATATTTGGGGTCAGCGCTCAAAAATATCTGAACTGAAACTAGACTAAACCATATCTGTGTTTTAAGTTCACATATTTGATGTAAGCAAAATTTTTAAACTTTTTTTTTTACTGGGCAAGTGCTTTTATTAACTAAACTAAATAGCTAATACTAACACTACAAATATAGTTAGACTGTCCCACTTTTACCAATTTTGGTTTTTCTAGTTTTATTTTGTCTACATCCATGGTTAGTTTGAAATTATAAAAATGGTGTCATATCAAAATTGATTTTATATTGATTGATCTTATTTTTTTTACACCTTGGGTTACATTACTAGAGGTTAAGTAAGGATCCCCCTATTTAAAAAAAATAAAAAAAAAAATTAAGTTACCCAGGGATAGTGTAGCTTCCCAACAGTGAAAGAATTTTTAAAATCGGTCTGTGTTTCGGAGCCTATTCAATGCAAACAAACAAACAATCCAATCTTTCCTCTTTATAATATTAAGGATAGTATATAGTAAGTATAGATAATTTATACACTTTTTAACTAACTTGACATAATTATTATTCAGAAACTGTAGTTTTTCTAGCGAAAAATAAGAAGTTACATTACAACCAATAGTAACACAGCAAACGAAGATATTTTCATTCAACTTTTTGCAATATAAATAAAATTTAAAACATATATATCGCAACTGGAGATTTTTCTCCTTAAATTTTGAATAAAAAAGGCCATTATTATTGTAGTAGTTAATAAAACAATGTGTTTAATTTAAACAACTAAGTAATGAATGAAAATGAAACAATGTTACTACAAGCGAAAACTTACTTTATTCAGAATTATACCAATATTTGCGAAATAAGGTAAAAAAGGAAAAAAAAAAAAAAATATTCGGGACATTTTTTCACTCACGGTCACCTGACCCCAAACTAAGCAAAGCTTGTGATATGGCTGCCAGAGACTGTTTATACATACATATATAGTTTTAAATACATACTTCAATAGATATTAACAACCAGATATAGAACAAACACAAATGTTCATCACATAAATGTTTGTCCTAGGTGGGAATCGAACCCACGCCCCCAAGCGCAGAAGGCAGGTTCACTACCAACTGGACCAACGGGCTATCATGATAGAAGTAACTGACAAGAATGGAACAATGCTCCCGGCTAGGAACGCGCAATAAAAACCAATGACACTGCATGAGCTGGTATTATTGTGAACAAAACAAACATTTAGGCGAGCAACGTCGGGTCAGTAGGAATTCTTGAAAAACCCCTACCCCCCTATTAATAAACGTACGCTTTACGTAAACGTAAAGCCTTGGAATAGCTACACCGCCTTTTGTCTTTTTCGATCGAGTTCAAAATTCGAAAGAGCTAAAAAGACAAAACACGACGTAACTATTCCAAGATTACTCCACGTTTAGCGCTTGTTGGCAATACATATATGATTTTTAGTAGTGATTTTCCATGACAATGTTACTTATATCACCAGTATAGACCTATTAATGGCTGTAATTTAAAATAATTATTTAAAACTATGTATATATTTTTGTGCTGTTGGTCTTAAATAAACATAAAATAAAATAAAAAAATAAAAATTTATAAGGGGGCTAGAGTGGAGGAGCGAGCCAATATACCTACGTATACATCGACCAAAATAAAACGAATGGATGGGTCCAGAAGAAGCGCAGTTTTGAAGATTACAAAATGAGCGCTGGCGCTCACTTCGTTTCAGTCGGTCTCTAGCTGTAGGAAATACAACACGCGACTATTGTTTCATGATAACGAAACATCTGACAAAATTTTATTATGCCTTCGCCCCGCCGAAAACAAAAAACCGCACATTTTCACATTATTGAAGATATAAAATCAATGAGTGTGAATTTCCAAAAAGTAACAAAATCATGTCATGGTGTCTATCGTAACATTACAAACAAAGAAATTGTCAATTTGATATATTTTAATTTGACGGAATAAAATGGTAACAAGTGAACCGCTAGTTATCTTTAATTAAAATCTGTTAAGTCGTTAAGTTACGACTTTTCTGAACTGTACGTAGATTTTATTTACCCTTATTTATTTTGGCATGAATTAAAAGTGAATTTCTACAAGTTTTCTTCAATGTAAACAAACCACACTATTTCAAAAATTGCAACAAACGCACGATTAAAAGTATCTGTTGAAAAAATCTCACAAATAGCTGGACAGGGCAAACAACGCAGAGTCGGGTCAGTCGGGAATTCCCGAAACCCCTCGGGTGGCAAACTAGCAATTTTAGGAATGATCGGACTGCGAGACGTGACCCAAATGCAACGAACTACAAATAGGCCTTATTTCTAGGGAAAATAACACGGCACGTGTTTTTTGTGTCAATTCGTGTTGTACATCGATACAAGTAGCTCCTTTCTCCGGTTTACTCACAATCCAGTTTACTCAGTTAGTCTGAAATTTTCCGAAATAAATAAAATAAATAAATAAATAAAAATAATAATCGTTTAATTCAACTTGATCCATAGATCTCGTACTAATTAATGTCTTAATCTAAAATAAAATAAATGCACACTGTATAGGGGTGATAGTCAAACTCTGGCAAACTATACAAAAAGAAGTACGGTGCACAATAGTGCCAGGTCACTTTTTGTTTCTAATTTTCAATTTTTCTAATCTAATAATAAGTACCTATTTTATGTCTGTGAAAATAAATTTTCGTTGTCAAGATTGATACAGCGATTTGATAGTACAAGTATTTTTTTAAAGCCATCAATCGGATATGCATCGTATCTGCACGATCTAATTCCCTCCTGCCCATTTTTCTATCGGACTGCCAGAGCGGGCACGAAAAATCGTCACCGCTTTATGGTTGATATTCCTAAAACCCGTACGAAGAGCTTTGATTCCACATTTATTATGCAAACTCCTAGTCTGTGGAATGCGCTGCCTGAATGGGTGTTCCCAGATGGTTACAATCTGGGTGTCTTCAAATAACGAGTGAATCGGTTCCTTCTAGGCAAGCGTGCTCAACGTAGACCGCATCATCGCTTAACATCAGGCGTGATGGTGGCCAAACGCAAGCATATTATTTATAAAAAAAAAAAAAACAAGCTAATACTAACACTACAAATACAGTTAGACTGCCCATAGACTGTTGCCGGTCTAAAGACAATCTAAATGCTAAAGCCCACTACTAGTTGGCAGCGTACCCAGCATGCTGGCGGCATTACCACGCTGAATGGAAATGTATAATTGAATATTTTTTGCTTCCTATAAAAGAACTGCTAGTCTTCAAACGGCTGGACAGATTTTCATAAATTATAGCTGAGCACGCTCTTGGTAAACTCAACTTTTAATAGTAATTATATAATTAGTATGTCTAAAATGTTATTTATTTAGTTTATTGGCACACAAAACAAAATATGGTCAAAACAATCTAAACTTAGAGTAGACTACAAAATTTTAAACTAAACCATATTCCTAAATATGTATACACAACATGTTTCTTTTTAATGCAGTAATTGGTAAGTTATACTTAATTATGTTCTTAACTAAAACTCCAGGCATTCATATGCTCACGTTATGTGTGCCTCGGCTTTGCTTTGACCTTGAATATTAATTTACGTTCGTGAAACCCTATTTTTTGTCGCAACAGTAATGTACGATTGTGAGTGTAGTATGATTCAAAGACGGCGGTAAACCCCTTTACCAGAAAGGTTACCAGGTAACATTTATTCTCCAGAGATAGGAAATATTTGGTGAATTTATGTCCGTATTTCAGGTAATTTATGATCGCATTCGAGAGGCCAAAGTGCTGGGACCTGAGACCAGATGTATTTATTACTGAACGCTAATGTACAGTTTTTATATTCAGGTTTTATTTGTACGTATACAGCAGAGTCTGTGTTAATAAATGAATGTACTTTGATTGCACACCTTTATCTAGATGAACATCGGACACCTCAAGGACGTTGTGTTGTATGTAAACCCAATTAGACGCTTTTTAGGAATCCGTAGTCTTGCAAGAAACCTTTATACATTCGTTTTGTCCGTCAGTCTATCTGTCCATCTGTCCAATTTTTTAGAAACTTCTATAATTATTAAAGAGGTGCATGAAACTTTGCACAATTAGTTTTTTTTTAATATTTTTTTTTTTTTTTTTTTTTTTATTTAAAAACACATTGTACGCAACGACCTATATGTACTACGTACTAGACGTCATGTACTGAATCCTCACTTCGATAAACGTTGCTGTGCCTTAGTCCCCACACCCCAGTCTGACAGTCTTCAGTTGTCTTTTTGGCGTGCATAGGTGTAGAGCGGCAGATATTTAGTGAAAAAACCCGGTAAAATACGTACCTCAGTATGAATTAACCATCCACGTCGTAAGTAACACAATATTATTAGTTGATTTATTTAATAATTAGATTAGAATTTTGTATTATAAGTGAATAAACAAATATTTTTTTCCGATCGAAACCGAACTTGACATATACATCAACTATGACATCAATTATCACAGAATAATTAATATGCAGAGTATTAGTCTAAGACCCGAGTAACGACCGACCTTCACCCATCTGTTTAGTTGATGAAAAGTATTTTATATCAAATTTAATGTGTTAAATTATATATCGCGAAGATGTTGACTGAAAAATTTCAGTCCAGACGATGATTTTTGCTATTACCAACTTAATTTTTGTAGTTGGTATGTATGGGAGCAGCTGTTTGTCAACTACACAGTTAAGTTTGTTAAATAAAAGAAATTAAAATATTTAATGACAAACTTGTCCAAGTTTTTTTTCCCCACTTATCTCTACCAGTAGGGATACCTTGGTAGTGATAAGTGTACCATGCGAACTAATGTTCCCTATAATAACATGCACAATTCGTAGTATCGGAAGTGAAGTATCTCTGCTTAATTTCCTAATCTTTGAGAGCTCGCAGCAAGCCAGTGTGACCAGGGATAAAATTTTAGAAATTTTTAGTAATTTTTTATGACATTTTGGACATTAGTATTTTTATAGGTTTATTAACGAAGGTTGGTAAAAGGTTTGGGCAAAATAATTTTTTTTTGGTAGACCGACCGTAGACCGCTAGCGATAATCCCTACGAATACCGATTTCTGTGAATTTCTTGAATATAGTCTATTATTACTTTATTGATTTTATTTTAAACACAAATTGGGCTGTATTTGTCCGGATACTTTAGTTTAGCCGCATCCGCCGCCTTAATCAGATATTCCGTGAGTCTGGTTGTCTTCTCATGTCCGCTGTGCGACCGGTAGACACAGCCATAGACAATTATCTCTATATTTCTGTGTCCACCAGGACCCAGAGCACAGAAAATCTGGGCAAAGAGGATACAAAATCTGGGGTCTTCAAGTTGACGGAGACCCTAGACCGCAACATCCCTTTCTGTTTCATCTGTTATATTGTTTTTTCTCTGTCATTACGATATACATAATTATTTATTATCATAAGTTTTGATCTTGTTTTAGGTTATATATTACTCAAATATACTTAAATATGTCTTGCGTGCTTCGATACTGCAAGAATACATCGAGAAATATCAGGGAATG
Organism: Agriopis marginaria; assembly: GCA_932305915.1. NCBI lineage: Eukaryota > Metazoa > Arthropoda > Insecta > Lepidoptera > Geometridae > Agriopis > Agriopis marginaria. Next base: position 15,418,788 of record OW029935.1, read on the forward strand.
CCTAATTAATAATATACATAATCTGTGAGAACACTCGTCAAGCCAGTGATAATATTTTATAAGTTTTTGTATTTTTTTTTTTTACTTTGTGAACATCATTCATCAAACACAATCGTGAGTGCAAGCCGGTGTTATAATAATTTATCATTCATAAAATTTGAACATCATTATTTTTATTGGTTTATTAACGAAAGTTGGTAGGTTTGGTATATTTTGGGTGAAATAACATTTTTATGTTAAGAACGAAAAGAAGCTCTTCAGTGAAGTAACTATGCCGACTCGTTTTCCCTAAGGGCGTCACCGTAAAACATGTCGGAACACGGCTAGGCCATTTGGCGATATAGCTTTATCCGGCTATATTGCTTCTATTTTTGAAGTCGGTTAAAAGGTTCTGGTGTTTAGGTAATTTTTTGTGATGATAAGTTTGTATTATTTTTAGTTGTCTAGTTGACTATGGTAGTTTCGTAAAATTTATAACCTGGTCACCCTGCGAATGACAGCGCCGGTCGTCTTGTACACACTTCTTGATATTGAAGAACGTTTCTAGGTACATAATTCTTCTTTGATTGTACGTTACATTTCGAGTTAGTAAGTTGTCTTAAAACCTATGTTAGATTTATCCAGACAACTGGTTCTCGGTATAGGTTTTGGTTCTAGGTTTGCTCTTGGCCGCCAACTCGCCTGATGTTAAGCGATGATGCGGCCTATTGTGGAGCACGCTTGCCTAGAAGAAACGTATTTACTCTCGACTTGAAGACACCCAGATTGTAACTATCAGCACTCTGGCAGCGAATTCCACAGACTAGCAGTTCGCACAATAAATGTGGAATCAAAGCGCTTCGTACGGGTTCTCGGAATATCAACTATAAAACGGTGTCGATTCTTCGTACCCACTCTGGCAGTCCGATAGAAAAATGGGCAGGAGGGAATCAAATCATGCAGATTTGTAGCACACTCTCCGAAATGTATCCGATAAAAAACAGTGGAGAGATCTATAATCTCAATTACAAAAGTATAAAAAAATGTAATATTGCATTTTGAGGTAGCTCTGATACATGTGTGTGAAATGGGGATGATTTTTTTCCACTGCACCCCCGGGCCCCTCTCCCCTCCCCCTCTTGTGAAGTAGGAATCGCTGAACTGACCTTTTGAAATGGAAGTAAGGTTTGATACATCACTTTTTAATCAAGTCTATTCTTTGCCAAATATGGCCCGCCAAAGTGGCAAAAAGTTGCACGCCCCTGCATTTCTAAACAAAAAGACTTAATTTTTAACCGACTTCCAAAAGGGAGTACATACAGTAGAATTGATAAACCTCAAGGGAGGTTTATCAATTCTACTGTATGTTTTTTTTTATGTATGTTACGCGATTATTTCGCCAATTTAGAATGGTTTTTGATGATTCTTTTTTTGGTTGGTAGGTCATATCTCATAGGTGGTCCCATACAAATTTTATCGACATTGATTCAGCGGTTTTTGAAAAATCTACAAAAACATGACAATAAGCAACGAATTCAATGTACAATATAAACATTGTACAGTGCCACCAACTTAGCTGTTGAGGTGGGCAAATTTGGAACTACAGTTATTTCTTGGTGAATTTCATACTTTGTTCTCCACTAGCGACGCTGTCAACTGAACAGCAAACGTAGAGGAACTGTTCCTAAAACAGAACTTCAAAAAAACAATGAAGTGTCTCCATGACGACCGGGCCCGGTTGTTTTTCGTTAAATTTTTCATGACCATGGATACAAAGTATTTCAGTCTTAATATTGAACAATATTTTCTACTTTTTAGTTTCAGTTTGTAAATGTAAGCATAGTCTCCTTTCGCCTTTTGAAAAACCCCATGTTAGCATTGATCCGATTTCAGACAAGAGGTCTGTTAAGAAAAGCAGGGAACTCGCGGGGTCTACCCTGGTAAAGATCTGTGTCTGTGTGATAGGATTCTTAGTAACTTTACCTAGTTTGTGATTCCTATTGTTTGCATAATTATAAATAGTTGGTACGCACTGCTCGCGCCTTACTGACTTCTCAGCGACAAGCCTAATGTCCTAACTGCTGAGCCATGTTGACCTAATGTCTTAACTATCGGCGGGCCGCGAGTGGCGCCCGGGGCCGGGGCCGGAGCACCACGTGTTCTTACAATACAACATAGCTTAGCGATATTTAACGAGCCACCATCGACACGCCGAGGTACCACAGATACGGGAACAGAACCACGGGACGTGAAAAGGAGCCACAACCGTTTTTAAGGAATTCTAGCGCTCTGCTCTGATTAGATTTTTATTGCTTCCATAAAGTACAAGGTGGTAAAAAAAACATGAAAATTGAATTAGTACATAGGTTCATATGGACCATGTCGGGCACAGCACAGTAGAAGTGAGGAGGAGGTGTTTCCTCTGCTATATTACCGAAACCATGTTTTTTCCGGGATCATCATCCGGCAGAAGACGTTCACTGCTAAACATAGGCATCCGCCTTAGAACTTCACACTGAACGACAGCCTGTCATCTGCATCCACTGGATGCCCGCAACTCTCACGTTATCGTCGGTCCATCTAGTGGGAGGCCCACCTACGCTGCGTCTTCCGGTTCGTGGTCTCCACTCAAGATCTTTCTTCTCCATCGGTTATCGGTTCTTCGAGCGATGTGGCCTGCCCATTGCCACTTCAACTTGAAAATTTTAACAGCAATGTCAGCGAATCTGCAGTGCAAGTACCGTTCTTTATCGATTGTCAAATTTGACAGTTGTGGTCGTAATATTCGATAAAATGCCATTTGATCAGTACTCGCTATGATCGATTCTATGGCATTTTATCGAATTTGATGATCGATAAAGAACGGTATTTGCACTGCTGGTTCTTTGGCGAATATCCACGCGCGCAAAGAAACTCTGAGCATAGCTCTCTTTATTATTCACTGTCTAACTCTGAGTTTTACGGGATGAAAGTATATTTTTTTTAACATTATGCTTGCGTTTGATCGCCAACTGAATGGTACGGTCTACGATAGAGTACGCTTGCCTAGAAGAAACTGATTCACTCGATGAAGATAGCCAGATTGTAATCACAGGGAAACACCCATTCAGGCAGTGAGACTAGCAAAACTAAAATACCTAGCAGTTCGCAAAAAGTTCCGAAAAAAAAACTATCTCATTTTTGTGATTATACCTACTTGCGTTCTGCTGGTAGTGAGGTGGTTTTATCGTCATCTGCTATTTTTTGAAGAACAGCTAATTATTATAACATTATGTCTTACTCATCGAAATTAAATTACGTTTTATAGCGTAAACAACACGTGTATTTCACGCGCTTCACAGGGAGACTGGTAAATTTACTGTTAAAAGCGAACTTAATAGCGTCAAGTGCATATCAGACGTGTTAAGCTCCTAGTAGACAGATTCACGTTTTGTAACCCTCATTTCCGCAGCGTGGAGCGCGTGCTACCGAGATGGGTGTCACAGAGCGCAGCCGGCGCTGCGGTTATTTATTCACACCCCTTTTCACCGCCCCGAGTGCACACACTGGGTTACATACATAGAGATATGTAGGGCTGTAGGGTGGAGTGTGAAATGCACTGCTTTCTTGTTTTCCGCGGGGCAGTAGGCCACGAAAAATCACGTAAGACGCGGCTCTCATTTTGGTTTATTTTTACCCACGGAATGAAAAAGCACGCGTTCGGAGTCAAAAGTTTGTGTGTAGGTGTTTGTATTTTTCGTTCAAAATGGTTTGCCTTATTTTTATTTGAAAGCATATTTTATTGCAGCTATATCTGATGACCGCCTGCCAAGTGTGGGGATTATGGCAATACCCCTCGCTAAGAGGTCTTTGACGCTTTTGTCCAGCAGTGGACGTGATGTATGTGTATATCTGATGGAAATCTGTCGCGGTAAATATACGTACAAGTTGTAAGCTCTTTTTTGAATCTGTCGTGTTTAATTTTTTAATTTTAATACATAATATAAGTAATTATCTTTGCATTGAATGTGCAGGCTCAAGTAAATTAAGAGAAGTTAACTAAGGGATTAAATTAAACGTTTTTAACGGATTCTATTGTGTGTTATTTTACATTATTTTAATTCCTGGCGTTTTGAAAATCGCAGTGTCCGTGTCACAAGTAGACTATAATAGATGACGGTCGTCTATAATTTTTTTAAGAAATTAATTACAAGTACCGCCAATCACATGTGCATTAGTAACTAAAGTTAGAAGGTTAACAAGTATCCATAGGCGACGGTGACTGCTTTCCATCAGGCAGCCCGTCTGCTTGTTTGCCACCTATGGCATAAAAAAAAAAAAAAAAAAAAAAACTATTCGAGAAAGGTTTGAATCCCTGGTTCAAAGTAAGCTTCTTAGTCTTGAGCATCGGCGCAAAGTTGCTAGTCTATCGGTTTTTTATCGGATACATTTCGGAGAGTGTGCATCGGATCTGCATGATCTAATTCCCTCCTGCACATTTTTCTATCGGAATGCCAGAGCGGGCACAAAAAATCGACACCACATTATGATTGATATTCCGAAAACTTCCACTTTTGATTCCACTTTTATTGTGCGAACTGCTAGTCTGTGGAATGCGCTGCCTGAATACCGGTGTCCCGATGGTTACAATCCGGGTGACTGCAAATCACGAGTGAATCGGTTTCTTCTAAGCAAGCGTGCTCCACCGTAGACCGCATCATCGCTTTACATCAAGCAAGTTAGCGGTCAAACGCAAGCTTATTATATAAAAAAATGGTGTAACCAATAAATAAATATATATTCGGGACATTTTTGCACACACGGTCATCTGACCCCAAACTAAGCAAAGCTTGTGATATGGCTGCCAGAGACTAATATACATACATATATAGGTATAAATACATACTTAAATAGATATTAACACCCAGATATAGAACAAACACAAATGTTCATCACACAAATGTTTGTCCTAGGTGGGAATCGAACCCACGCCCCTAAGCTCAGAAGGCAGGTTCACTACCAACTGGACCAACGGGCTATCAAAACCAATGTGAGTTATAATTGTAATTTTATGCATTCCTTCCTTTTTCTTTTCAAGATTAGGTGATTATTGTATAAGCTACACTCCAACAGTACGCTGGTCCGGGTTATGACAATAATCTCGACAGAAGACTATGTCGGAGGTCTTCGTACACTAAACACTAATCCTACTAAAAGGTCTGCACAAAAGGAAACTTCCAAGAGTCATCATCAGCCGCTACTTTCTCCGTGGAACCTTTATTTAGCAGCTCATAACAGGGAGCGTCCATCGACCATCAAACTTACCTCAGAGCAAATAAAAATACCCGGAATAAATGGACCCGGGTATGTCCTAAAACTGCGACCAGAACCACCGGAGGATGGGCAGCTGCGTCCTATTAGTTCACGGTAAACTTACTGCGATCTCCAAGCCGCCTGCCAAGCGTGGGGATTATGGCAACACCCCTCTTTAAGAGGGAGGCCTTTGTCCAGGAGTGGACGTTCGATGGCTGCTGATGTGATGTGAAATAAAAATACAGAAGGACTACCGGGAACACGAAAAGTGAAGCCATTTTTTGAAACATGTGTGCGTAGTCGAAGTTCGTGTCGTGTAATTCATCAAAATAAGTGATAATATAAATACTTAAGTGTGGAAATATTCCATCCTTCTTCTTATTTACTTCCGTGTCGTTTTTACAGTTCTAAACACTGCAAGAAGTGATTGTTTCTTTTTAAAACGGATGTTTCCAGTACGACGTTCTGACAAGATATTCACGTAGTTTTCAATGCGTATGTGTGCGTGAGTCGTGTATTTATAGGGAATTCACGTAGTTTTGGAAGCGATTTTGGCGTCACTTTGGCAGTGCGCCGTAGGGGCTCTGTATTTTTATTTGTTCTGGGACTTTTACGTTGACCGCCTCGTGCCGCCGCCTAGACTACGTCGCCGTAAACCGTAATACGGGGTCGCTGAGAGCTCGTAAACTAAGACGTTGACGCGAAATTATTTAATTAAAGCTTAGTGCCCATTCACGCCTTAAACGTTATTGAGCTGCGAGAGATAAGAAAATGTGTACATTCTTTAATATTACAAGCAGGTACCTACTAACTATAAATTAATTTGCGTCAAACAAAAAATGGGGTAGCATGTTGAAGTGGTAGTGGGCAGGGCACATATCACGTAGAACAGATGGCCGATGGACCGAAAGGTTCTCGAATGGATGGATAGAATCGTATTTTTAACGCAAAAAGTACCGCACGGACCGATAAGCGCAGCGTAGGTAAAAAAATACCCAGACTATTTTAAAAGGGCATCTGATAAATCGCGCAGTATTAGGCCGCAATTTAGACATAAATTAATCGAACCAAAGTCCAACCTAGAAATACACAGCTCTGGCCCTAAATCAATGGCCGTTAAAATATTTAATAAATTGCCAAATGAATTAAAAGATATCGAAAAAGAAGTAACTTTTATAAATAAGTTAAAAGGTATTTTAGAATCCAAATGTTATTACAACTTAGAAGAATTTTTTAATGATAATTTCGACAAAATGAACATAGATCGTTCCGTTCCGACTATTGCCATACCCAAATAGGGTCATATGTATTACTTTATATTTAAACATGTTAATTTAAGAACTCCATGTACCTACATATGTCTGCAATAAAATATTGAGTATTGAGTATAGGACGTCCACCCAGAAGATGGGCAGACGACCTAAAAGAAATCGTAGGGAAACGCTGGATGCAGGCTGCTTTCAACCGGCCCTTTTGGAGATCGATGGGGGAGTTATATGTACGCAGTTACATGCACCATCTTCCCGTGAACGTGGTGTGCATGTAACTGTGCCGAAATATAGATAGCTCATTCCACAACCTTACCACGGTAAATATCCCGTAATTAATCATATAACTTTAGTGAACAACCGTGATAGTTTAAAACAATCGATGGGGGAGTCCTAGGAGCAGTGGACGTCCTACGGCTGAAATGATGATGATGATGTTAAAAAAAACCGAGTAAATAACCCGGACCCGGGTATGTTTTAAAACTGCGACCAGAACCACCGCAGGATGGGCAGCAGCGTCCTATTAGTACGCGGTGAACGTACTGCGATCCCCAAGCTGTCTGCCAAGATTATGGCAACACCCCTCTCTAAGAGGGAGGCCTTTGTTCAGCACTGGACGTTTAATGGTTGCGAATGATTTTATCTGTATTACACGGGAATTACTAACGTATGATGATGATGATGATGACGATGATGATGATGATATATGATCGCACATATTTTTTACAACGGACGATGTATGCGTTTGATTGCAACCTCAACTGTTGGAAAGCAAGTAGTCGATGCAGCACGCTTGCCTATATAGGAAATTCCTATTTACTTTTTTGTTGAACAACCCCGGATTGTACCTGTGCGGAAAGACAGAAGAAGGCAAGGAGTTCCACACCTCTGCTGTTCTATTCTAGATAGATAGCCCGTTGGTTCAGTTGGTAGTGAACCTGCCTTCTGCGCTTGGGGGCGTGAGTTCGATTCCCACCTAGGACAATTATGTGTTGAACATTTGTGTTTGTTCTATATCTGGGTGTTAATATCTATTTAAGTATGTATTTAAAAATATATAATACTAGCGGTCCGCCCCAGCTTCGCACGGGTATAGATTATAGCCTATGTCACCCGGGGATAGTGTAGCTTCCCGTCAGTGAAAGAATTTTTCAAATTGGTTCAGTAGTTTCGGAGCCTATTCAATGCAAACAATCAAATCTTTCCTCTTTATAATATTAGTATAGATATGTATTTATATCAGTCTCTGGCAGCCATATTACAAGCTTTGCTTAGTTCGGGGTCAGATGACCGTGTGTGCAAAAATGTCCCGAACATTTATTTACTAGCTGAAACCCGCTACTTCGTACACGTAGAGCTCGGCCTTCGGCCTCGCTGCTATAACCCGTTATATCCTGTGTTATTTTAACGTATGAGCTATAAATTATTGTAAACTTTCACTAAAATCCATTCGGTAGTTTTTGCGTGAAAGAGGAACAAACATCCATACATACCAACTTTTGCGTTTATAATATTAGTAGGATTTATTTATTAATCTACTTCGCAGCTCGCTAAGCTTACACGGCAAGCGTGTCGACCGACGTCACTAAACACGCCACCTCGACAGTGTGATAACGCCTTCACGCTGCCGACGTCACTCCGTCACGTCACTCTGTCACGTCACGTCAGTCCGTCACGTCTCAGCGTGCTGACACGCCACATGACGTGCCTTTGTCATAACTTTGCATGCGTACTGTAAAAGTTACTAATATGGGTGCGTGTTGAACCTATAATAAGTTACGTAAATATAGTATATATAGTAGTGGTTTTTTATCGGATACATTTCGGAGAGTGTGCATCAGATCTGCATGATTTAATTCCTTCCTGCCCTTTTTTCTATCGGACCGCCAGGGCGGGCACAAAAAAACGACATCGTTTTATGGTTGATATTCCGAGAACCCGTACGAAGCGCTATGATTCCACATTTATTGTGCGAACTGCTAGTCTGTGGAATTCGCTGCCTGAATGGGTTTTCCCCGTTAGTTACAATCTGGGTGTCTTCAAGTCGAGAGTGAATCGGTTTCTTCTAGGCAAGCGTGCTCCATCGTAGACCGCATCGTCGCTTAACATCAGGCGAGATGGCGGCCAAGCGCAAGCCTATCTACTATAAAAAAAAAAGTCTGCGGGCTATCTGACAAGTTCTCTCGATGTTGTAAGTACTATGTTTAACCCCCGACGCAAAAAGAGTTGTGTTATAAATTTGTGTCTATATGTGTGTCTCCGTCTGTGGCAACCACAGAAAAGAGTAGGAAAATCTGTTACCAGGCATTATGAGTGAACCTTAATTGAACATTCTTATGTAGATCAACGCGTTGAACTCCGCATCACAGTTGCTAACTGATTTCGAGACTGAGGTTTCGTTTATATGGGTGCAACTGGCTACAACAAATTTCTTACAAAAATGCCTTGACAGCCATCCTAAAACAAAAAAAAATCTTTTATGTGGTGGCAAAGTAGCTTTTAACCGATTTTAAATGTTGTTTTCTTTTTTGTTATTAAAATTTGACTTGATAGAGTGTTTTTCTCCCCATCCGTTTCCAGTTCACGTCGCTGACGTTTTGTCGCGATGAACAGTGTGGCGACACACGCCGCCACGTGTCGCGGCGCGATCTGCCGCGACCATCCATCACGCTAGATCCACCCGCGATATTTCCTCTTGAGGAATAGTTTGCATTTCTTATAACGTTGATATATAACGGTGACCATAGGACTAGAGAAATGTTGAGTGCTTTACTTCATTCTTCATGTTGCGTAAAGATTCTTTTGATCTCGTAAATATAACTTACCATAGTATAATATTGCACGTGTCCATTGTGTAATTTGATTTAGTATTTTAATAACTGATATTAATGTGTATGTTGAAATATAATGAATATGTATGTAAATTAAAATTTAAAATGTAGTCTTTAAAATACCTAATAACAATGACGAAGTGTACTAAACAATCAATTGGTTTATAAACGGAAGGGCTAATTCCCAAGATACAGGTGTTTCTACACCTAGGGCATTAGTGCGATTTACAACTAGAAATGTACCGATTACTGACTAACATAATTTTGAATTTTGAAATAATTCGACGAAATTTGGACTTTGGACTTAGTATATTTCCCTATGACTTTACTAAAGTAATTGGAAGCAAATTGCCCCTTTCAATATCCTGTACTTTCGTAGACGTGTTTAATAGTAATAATAAAAATGGGCCCTTGGGGACCGGGAGCTCACCTCATTTTCAAAAATCTTTCAGAGCGCCTGGTTAATGAGACGCGTGACGCTAAATGCTGGCGTGTTTCTGGCTCAACGCATAAGCATTGCCATTCAACGTGGTAATGCCGCCAGCATGCTGGGTATGCTGCCAACTGGTAGTGGGCTTGAGCATTTGGATTGTCTTTAGACCTTCAACGGTCTATGGGCAGTCTAACTGTATTTGTAGTTATAGTTTTAGCTTGTATTTTGTTTAGTTAATAAAAGCACTTGCCCAGAAAAAAATAATAATGGTTTAATTTATTTATTTCCTCTAGTAAGAAGTAAACCATAGAGACACTGTTTTAAACTATCACGGTTGTTTACTAAAGTTATAGGGTATGATTATTTACCGTGGTAAGGTTGTGGAATGAGCTCCCGATATTTCGGCGCAGTTACATGCACCATGTTCACGGGAAGACTGAAGAATGCGGGTGGTTGGTCGAACAGTTAAAAGTCAGGTGCAGACATAACGATCTACCCTCTTTCTTAGTCTATAAAAAAATCCCGTAAATAATCATATAACTTTAGTAAACCATAGAGGTTAGATACATAGAGGTTATGTTAGAATTTACAGATACCAGATAGCCGTGGCTGGTGCTCTGTAATTGGCTCATAGGACAAGTCATAGCCATCTGGTTTTTGTTTGGAAAGTAGTTTGTTAATGTTGCATTGTTTCTTGTTTCCTGAGAACTACAATCTAGGTATCTTCAACGCTAGAGTGAATATATTTCTTCTATAACAACGTATTCCATCCTCGGCCAAAACCTCGCTTACTACCATCACCTCACCACTCGCCTAACCTTTAGGCGTGTTGGTACCTTTGTTAAATGTAATAATAATTAGATTTTTTAGAAAAAAAAAACAACCGACTTCATGACTATACCTACATTTACAAACTGACACTAAAAAGTAGAAAATATTGTTTAATATTACGACTGAAACACTTTGTATCCATGGTCATGAAAAATTTAACGAAAAACAACGGGGCCCGGTCGCCATGGAGACACTTCTTTGTTTTTTTGAAGTTCTGTTGTAGGAACAGTTCCTCTATGTTTGCTGTTCAGTTGACAGCGTCGCTACTGGAGAACAAAGTATGAAATTCACCAAGAAATAACTGTAGTTCCAATTTTGCCCACCTTAACAGCTAAGTTGGTGATACTGTACAATGTTTACATTGTACATTGAATTCGTTATTTATTGTCATGTTTTTGTAGATTTTTTCAAAAAGCGCTGAATCAATGTCGATAAAAAACTTATGGGACCACCTATGAGATATGACCTACCAACCAAAAAAAAATAATCATCAAAAACAATTCTAAATTGGCGGAGTAATCAGGTAACAAACATACATAAAAAAAAACATATAGTCAAATTGATAACCGCCTCTTTTTGGAAGTCGGTTAAAAACGAAGCGGGCCAAGGGTTACAATATCATAACTGGAAAAATAATGACATAAAGTACATATAGGTCAATGCATAAAGCCGGTTATATTTTAATAAAAGTGCGGACATATTAGTAGGTAGATCTATAAAGTACTGCACAAGTCATGTGTCACTAGCAGAAAAATACCCTTTGTGTCATAAAAAGTATATTCTGCACAACTATTTCGAAACAATGGCAGCTGGAAAGAATAGGTATAACGTGTTTAAAGCCGGCTCCGTGAAGTGAAGTCGCGGCTTAGAGGATCCCGCTTGGAGATTACTGAGCAGGGATCAAACTTGCAGCCACTTCGCTTAATACCTTCGAGCAATCCCTTACCGTGGCTCGGCATTCATTTCTACCGTATAAAGTACTTCGGTGTATCGTTTTAATTTGAAACTTGCTTGAGGGTATAACTCGGCGCCAGACATAACTAACTACTCTCCACGGGTTTACCTACAGATGCCGTATTTTATTTCTGTTTAGGGCACAACTACTGTCCTCTATAGTGGCTATGTACTGTTTACTGGCAAAGGTATAGTACATCCACAGGGAGACTCTGCTAAAGAGCCATACCACTACCTTTTTATTAGCAGTGTGATAAACAAAATAACCTATCACTGCCTATTTTATTAGCAGTGCGATAAACAGAAGAACATACCACTGCCTATTTTATTAGCAGTGTGATAAACAAAAGAACATACCACTGCCTATTTTATTAGCAGTATGATAATCAAAAGAACCTACCACTGCCTATTTTATTAGCAGTGTGATAAACAAAAGAACCTACCACCATCTATTTTATTAGCAGAGTGATAAACAAAAGAATCTACCACTGTATATTTTATTAGCAGTGTGATAAACAAAATAACCTATCACTGCCTATTTTATTAGCAGTGTGATAAACAAAAGAACTTACCACTGCCTATTTTATTAGCAGTATGATAAACAAAAGGACCTACCACTGCCTATTTTATTAGTAGTGCGATAAACAAAAGAACTCTACCACTTACTATTTTTTTAGTAGTAGTGTGATAATTATTAGCAGTGTGGTAAACAAAATAATTCACCACCACCTATTTTATTAGCAGTGTGATAAACAAAAGAGCCATCTTAGCAGTGTGTTGTGTGATAAATAAAACAAAATCCTTCAACAGCAAAAATCCAATGCAGAAAAACGGCGAGATTCTATCACCGCTCGCCCTTGCCGCTGGCTACAGCCGGGTAGCAAGGTTGCATGGTTGTATAGCGAGGTGGTAGCTGTGTGGTTGTAGGTTGCAGCGAGGTCACGCGACAGTCTCCGTCGCGCTTGCATTTTGTATGCGACGGGCCGTTATACTGAAATGCTTTGTATGGTAGATGTCTAGTATACAGGGTAAAGAAATATTTAGGACAGCATAGGCTTTTATTATTTAGGGTAGCTACTTTACTGTTATACCTACTCGGGTGAAAACGGTTTCAGAAGATCTACCAAAGAAATTGGTGACATTTTGTTTGGTTTAACAGATTTTGGAGAAAATTATAGTATACCAGAAGAGAATTCACAAATTTTGAAGATTCCGTTTAATTCCTTGCCTTCATCATCATTTCAGCCATAGTACGTCCACTGCTGGACATAGGCCTGGGGGCATCGATCTCCAAAAGGGCCGGTTGGAAGCGGCCTGCATCCAGCGTTTCCCTGCGGTCTCTTTTAGGTCGTCTGTCCATCTTGTGGGTGGACGTCCTACGCTGCGCTTACCAGTCCGTGGTCTCCATTCCAGAACCTTTCAGCCCCATCGGCCATCTGTTCTGCGTGATATGTGCCCTGCCCACTTCCACTTCAACTTGCTAATCCGGTGGGCTATGTCGGTGACTTTCGTTTGTATACGGATCTCTTCATTTCGGATTCGATCTCGCAGAGAAACCCCGAGCATAGCCCTCTCCATAGCTCGTTGTGCTACTTTGCCTTACAAGGATCAAAAGTCAGCTTTCTTTGGTGACCACAAACTTCAGACATTACAAAAATCGGAAAACACTTTTCCTATTTCATTCTGCATATAGCTGGAAAGGAATTGGCTAGTATAAGATACAGAAAACTTGCCTAACTTTGTAAATTTTTTGTCACAAATACAAATAAAATTTAGTCGCACGACGAGCTATGGAGAGGGCTATGCTCAGGGTTTTTCAACGAGATCTAATCAGAAATGAAGAAAACCGTAGGTAGACGAACGAGTTACCGACATAGCCCACCGGATTAGCAAGTTGAAGTGGCAGTAGCCAGGGCACGTATCACGCAGAACGCCGATGGGGCCGAAAGGTTCTTGAATGGAGACCACGGACCGATAAGCGCAGCGTAGGACACAAGATGGACAGACGACCTAAAAGTGACCGCAGGGAAACGTTAAAATATTTTGAATTTGAATTTGACACTGAATGCTGGCCGCTTCCAACCGGCCCTTTTGGAAATCGATGGGAGAGGCCTATGTCCAGCAGTGGACGTCCTACGGCTGAAATGATGATGAGAAACAAATAATTACTTACTGATTTTATCCCATGTATTTTACATTATTTTAATTCCTGACATCCTACTAATATTATAAACGCGAAAGTTTGTATGTATAGATGTATGTATGTTTGTTCCTCTTTCACGCTGCAACGGAACAACGGATCGACCTGATTTCTTGGGTGGGTATAGTTCAAGTGCCGGAGAGTAACATAGCATTTCATCATCATAATCATCACCATTTTTCTTCACTACGCGGGTGAAACCGCGGGGCACAGCTAGTAATAAAATAAATTAGCCTTGTAAGAGTTGTAAGATTTTTTTCATGTGGGTATAGCGGGTTGGGTAGACGCCTTCCTTGTGCCGAACAGAGCACCCTGTATCGTGGCGTGAGTTACCCTTTGCTTTGCGTTGATGCCGCCTGTGTTTATAGGTCACTCGACTTTCTTAGAATAGATACGAATGTTGACCTCCATATCTATGCACTTTGTGCGGTTTTCATAAAGTTAAATAAATAAATATTTGGGACATTTTTGCACACACGGTCATCTGACCCCAAACTAAGCAAAGCTTGTGATATGGCTGCCAGAGCCTGATATAAATACATATATACTTAAATAGATATTAAAAACCAGATATAGAACAAACACCAATGTTCATCACATAAATGTTTGTCCTAGGTGGGAATCGAACCCACGCCCCCAAGCGCAGAAGGCAGGCTGGACCGACGGGCTATCTGATCCGAGTTGTATCAAGATAAGCTTGTTTGTTGTAACTTTTCTATATATACAAAATATTATCAGTCTATTTGTGTGTACATTAACTCTCATATTATTAAACGCAGAGTAGATTTGGAGAAACTTGGACAGATAGTTCAGTTAGGTAAGTCCAACTTAGGCAAAGAGGTCGCCCGAAGAATCCAACTCGGATGGGCAGCGTTCGGGAAATTGCGTGACATCTTCTCGTCCAAGATACCACAGTGCCTAAAGACAAGGGTCTTTGACCAGTGTGTGTTGCCAGTGATGACATATGGTACTGAGACGTGGTCCTTAACTGCTGGCCTTTTGGAAAAACTCAGAGTCACACAGCGGGCAATGGAGAGAGCTATGCTCGGAGTTTCTTTGCGCGATAAAATCCGAAACGTGGATATTCGCCAAAGAATCAAGAGTCACCGACATAGCTGTTAAAATTTGCAAGTTGAAGTGGCAATGGGCAGGCCACATCGCTCGAAGAACCGATAACCGATGGGGAAGAAAGGTTCTGGAGTGGAGACCACGAACCGGAAGACGCAGCGTAGGGAGGCCTCCCACTAGATGGACCGACGACATTGTGAGAGTCGCGGGCATCCAGTGGATGCAAAAGGCAGGCTGTCGTTCAGTGTGGAGATTAAAGGGGGAGGCCTATGTTCAGCAGTGGACGTCTTCTGGCTGATGATGATGATGAGAGTTGGAGAAATACCTGTTTAAAAAAAATCTAAAATAAGCTTGCGTTTTCCGTCCTGATGTGAATCATCTACAGGCGCGCCTTGTCAGTAAAACGGACTCATATACCGTGACATCATTATGCTCTCTTATGACGTCCCGATGTTTTATTATGCATGTGTTATCGTGATTCGGATTGTGATCGTGATCGTGTGCCATCTCACTCACGCACGTGGTGCGAGTAAGTAGATGCGAAAGGGACGGCATGCAATCTCGATCACAATCAAACTTCTGTAATAAGGCCGCTGTTCCATATCTACCGGGCGTCGTAACAACTTTATAAAAATCTAGTTTTATGAACGAGAATATAAACAATAAACAGTAGTCATCATCATTTCAGCCGTAGGACGTCCACAGCTGGACATAGGCCTCCCTCATCGATCTCCAAAAGGGCCGGTTGGAAGCCTGCATCGTTTCCCTGCGATCTCTTTTAGGTCGTCTGTCCATCTCGTGGGTCGACGTCCTACACCTAAGGTCAATATAACATCTGAGTAAGCTTCAGGTTTTATAAGTAGTAATTATATACAAATATATATACATATATAAATTGTATGACGTTCTGTATTAACACTTTTTTTTCTTCATAATTTACTTATTTTAGAAACCAGTAATCAGCTAGCACCGAATGTAGAATGACGTAACGCTAGCTGTTTTTAAATATTTGTTGCATATATTTTTTTTTTACATATATCTATTGTAACGGACGTGACGTCTGCCTTCAAGCCCACCAATTCCAGCCAGCCGCTATGACACTTCGTCACGCCATGTCACGCCAAGTTTAGCAAAACCCTCGGAGGGGAAGTTTGTTCTGGGTTACAAAGAAAGGGTGTACTAAGCCGAATGAGGCCCATAGTACTCAAAGTGAAAACGGTCATTCATCATCATCATAATCAGCCTTTTAACAGTCCACTGGACCTTTAGCCTACCCCCGAAAGGTTGATTGGGCCATATCCACCACGCTGGCACGCGGATTGGTGGATTCACATACGCCATTGAATTCCTTCTCCGTACGTATGTAGGTTTCCTCACGATGTTTTCCTTCACCGAAAAGCCAAGTGGTATGAAAAACGGTCATTCACCATCGACAAAATGTATGGAACATGATATTTCTTTCGCGATTTCAGGGTTGGTCCCATAGTAAAAGGTGTTCATAATCATCAGCATAACTGACCCCTTTCGGCTTAACACTCTTTCAGGGTGACCCCATATAAGCCAACCAGCCAATAATCTATTCATTTCGATTGCTAAATTAACTAATCGCCATTTTAAGCGTTTCGTTTTTTTTATCGCGTTTCAAATTCCTTTTTTTTACAAATATAATACAAAAGACGAAGTAATTAAAATCACTCATAGGTCCTTGTGGACCACCGTACAGTGTTTTTTTTTTCACACCTGTATACAATTGTATTATTAAGGGTGCACACAAACTCTTATAAATGCGCAAATTCTTATCGAAAATCTGCTACGAGCACATAAAAACGTACTTTAATATTTTTCCGGCCTTTGTGAAACATTTCCGAATAGCCCTGCGGTTTTCAAATAACTGCGTTCTTCATCAAGTTTAGTTCTGTTTAATTTCGAATATTGCGGGGAAGTTTCAACTTGGGAATGAGAAAACAATATTATGTTTCAGAAGCTTTGGGATGAAGCTTCGTTCTGTTACTCATCTCTTGGCTTTAGGGCGTCGTCGCTCAACTCACCATCATCATCATCATCAGGCCACATTAATCTCCTATACAGCGTCTCAAGAGATACGCCACGCAGCCCAATTTAACAAGTTAAAAAATGACAGCGATTCTGTAACGATCAGAGAAAAAGACGGATAGATTTTTGGGGGATGAGCGTGGAGCTCGTAACATTTCCTGCCAAGACTTCCGAGGGTTGCAACTTAACTTTAAAATCCGTGATGCAAGGATCTCTTCGAAATCCGGCTGGGCAGTTACCACCTTCCTGCTATAGCGTGCCGGTAATATCACTGCATCCAACAGTGATGTGTTCTGGCACTTGTCCTGGAAAACCAGCCCCCCTCTCCCTGTAGGATGCACTGTTATCCTTCCTGAGACCGTTCGGTGATCCAAGGATCTTCTACTTGTTGCTGATATGACAGGGTGTCACGAGGGCGTATAAGAAGGGATGGAACACTAATTATAGGAGGTCTATTAAAATTTAAGAGACGGAGTACTATTTTAGTATAAGGTATAGAAGGTATAGCTATAGCACTATTATAATTTGAGGTATGAAGGGCTATTATAATTTAAGGTATAGAGACTATTCTAATTTAAGGTATAGAGGACTATTATAATTTAAGGAATAGATGACTATTCTAATTTAAGGTATAGAGGACTATTATAATTTAAGGAATAGATGACTATTATAATTTAAGGTATAGAGGACTATTATAATTTAAGGTATAGAGGACTATTATAATTTAAGGTATAGATGACTATTATAATTTAAGGTATAGAGGACTATTATAATTTAAGGAATAGATGACTATTATAATTTAAGGTATAGAGGACTATTATAATTTAAGGTATAGATGACTATTATAATTTAAGGTATAGAGGACTATTATAATTTGAGGTATAGAGGACTATTATAATTTAAGGAATAGATGTCTATTATAATTTAAGGTATAGAGGACTATTATAATTTAAGGTATAGAGGACTATTATAATTTAAGGTATAGAGGACTATTATAATTTAAGGAATAGATGACTATTATAATTTAAGGTATAGAGGACTATTATAATTTGAGGTATAGAGGACTATTATAATTTAAGGTATAGTGACTATTCTAATTTAAGGTATAGTGAGTATTCTAATTTAAGGAAAAGAGGACTATTATAATTTAAGGTATAGAGGACTATTATAATTTAAAGTATAGAGGACTATTATAATTTAAGGTAAAGTGACTATTATAATAAAAGAGATAGAGCACTATTATAATTTAAAGGATAGAGCGCTTATTTAATGTATAAGAATGAGACATCATTGGAGGCTAAATAGCCTGAAACCAAACGAGTCAGTAAACAGGCAGAGAGAGAAAGAGATAGATTAACTTTAACCCAGATTTATACCCATAAATGTTTAATCTCCCATCCCTCACTTAATTTGGTTCCATAAAAAACTCCCGTTTTATATGACGTCGGGTTTATGTGCCCTGTTTTATGAACAATCGCGGCAAACAGCGATTTTACGTGGACGAACAAAATGCGCCTCGAATTATTACGAGCGCTTCCAGCGGCTTTACTGAACGTTTCTGTGTCGGTGCCGAAACGTGGGGTGTTAATCTTTTTATTCATAATATTTACCTGTTTAAAAGAGTGACGAGTGATTCTTCTTTCTTTTACTCTTATTAATAATTCTTTTACTTCATATTAATTTTATCACACAATTATAATTACACTAACATCTATTTTTTGGGTTCTTCGCCTAAAGGGTAATAATGGGACCCTATTACTGAGCCGACGCTGTATGTTTTTATTAGTATGACAATTTTGTTTTTTCTTTTGACATAATTTTTATTTTTAAATTGTATTCTTTTCTATCTTTATTTAATATTAATGTATGTAATTCATAATAATTGGTGTAAAGCCGTGCTAATTTAATAAACAAATACAAATGTCTGTCTGTCCGTCCGTCTTCGTCTGTCCGTCCGTCCTCCGTCTGTCCGTCCTTCCTTTAAGGCTGTATCTTTCGACTTGTAATAATTGGTGTAAAGCCGTGCTAATTTAATAAACAAATACAAATACAAATGTCTGTCTGTCCGTCCGTCTCCGTCTGTCCGTCCGTCCTCCGTCTGTCCGTCCTTCCTTTAAGGCTGTGTCTTTCGACTTGTAATAATTGGTGTAAAGCCGTGCTAATTTAATAAACAAATACAAATACAAATGTCTGTCTGTCCGTCCGTCCTCCGTCTGTCCGTCCTTCCTTTAAGGCTGTGTCTTTCGACTTGTAATAATTGGTGTAAAGCCGTGCTAATTTAATAAACAAATACAAATACAAATGTCTGTCTGTCCGTCCGTCCTCCGTCTGTCCGTTCTTCCTTTAAGGCTGTATCTTTCTACTCGTAATAGATAGCTAGTTGAAATTTTCACAAAATATACATAACGTTACAACGGATTAACTAAGAAATAAAAAATACTAAAGTAAAAAAAAATACAACTTATTTTTGTATTTACTCTAATGTAAAAACGGTAATACGCACAAACGTCCAAATAACCCAATTACCAGTGTCTAGAACCGACCCTTGTTTCTTTGAAGTAGAAGTATATTAGTCTGTGGTATTTGATCGGTGAATCATTTGCCCCATCTAGTTCTTATAATTTAGTCTGTTGTTGTTCGTTCATTATCACTGTCTGTAGTTCATTCATTCTATTCGTGTCTGTCATCCAAAAGCAAATAAAGCAACGTGAGAAAATTCGGTGTTTTTATTGAATCTACGAGTGCTGGGCGATATCCGTAGTGAAATACGTAAGGTGCAGGAATAGCCGAGTGAAATAATAAGTACGACAGTAAACAACCAGTAATAACTTGGTAATAAGCAGAAACTTCTCACCGACTCGCACTTGGTCATTAATTATTATTTGTTGTTATACTTTAGAGCGTGTACTATAATCATGCCAAGTTTGACGCTTGTACGTATTACCGTTTTACATTAAAGCTAATACAAAAATACGTTAGTTGAATGTTGTAACCCCTTTTAGTTTTTACCTTTTGACTTTTTATAATTTTTTGTTCATCCGCCGTAACGTTACATATTCTGTGAAAATTTAAACTAGCCATCTATTACGGTTCGAAAGTACAGCGGTTAATAGGTAGGACAGACAGACGGACAGACGGACAACAAAGTGATCCTATAAGAGTTCCGTTTTTTTCCTTTTGAGGCACGGAATCCTATAAATAGCTTTAGTTAGAGAAACAATCATGCAATTGTGAAATTTCAAGCAATTACGCCATTGTTCTACTAAAAGAGATGATTTGCCTGAAGTAAAAACGACGTATTTGAAGTAGAAATGACAGTTGACTAATTTTTTCTCCAAAAAATAATTGCAAAAATATCATAAAAGCCTTTACGCCAATGTTGCACTCACATGTGACCTCACTGCATGCATCCTCCCGGCTCTCGCGCATCTGACTATATGACGTTGTTCGTTCAAAAACTTCACGAAATCGTTATTATGTGGACAAACGACGTTTTCGCCATCTAGCGGAAACTCATTTCTGTCAATGTAAAAACGGTCTGTTAAGGGTCCTGTATACCCTCTGCAGCTTTCTCTCTCGCACATTATCACATTATTGAAGATATAGGTGAATTTCCAAAAAGTAATAAAATCATGTCATGGTGTAACATTACAAACAAAGAAATTATCAATTTGATATATTTTAATTTGACACAGTAAAATGGTAACAAGTGATTTTTATTTCTCGTGACATTTTATTCCGTCAAATTACAAGATATCGAAGCAAACATTTCTTTGTTTGTAATGTTACGATAGACACCATGACATGATTTTGTTACTTTTTGGAAATTCACACTCATTGATTTTATATCTTCAATAATGTGAAAATGTGCGAGCGAGAGAGCTGCAGAGGGTATACAGGACCCTTAATTCGGTGTATGTATTTAGTCACTAAGTTATATTGAACTAATAAACTTATTTTTTTTATTTATTAATTTTTATCCAAACGTATTGCTATGGCTATTGGCCATAGCTATTGGCAAACATATTCTCATTTTGCAAAAAATACATTTACGCCGTTGTTCCGCAAATGAGCGATATAACTGTAGTAGTTACTACAGTTTCAGTCTGTCTTTGGTTGCTACGTTTTTGAGATCTGACTCAAAATCTAACGTTAAATGTTTTTTTTTAACTATAACAGGGTAAACCAGATGAAGGTAAGACCAAAACAATTACCAAATGATTGTTGGTGGAAACAAACAACCTACTTTTTATTTATATTACACGGGAATTACTCACGTAAGATTAAGCCGGTTACTCCGACTATAGTTTCAACCGCGCTCGCATTCACCTTGAAAAAGGCCGTCTTATGCGGTTGAAACTATAGTCTGAGTAACCGGCTTAATCTTACGTGAGTAATTCCCGTGTAATATAAATAAAATGTGTGAAAACCACGTCAGGTTCTATAATAAAAACAGCCTACTGTTATTGGGGGCAACGACCTAGCAATCTATTATCGGGTAGTCGTTGTTAAAGTCAATTAGTTTCCGTGGAAGGTATGTTGACGTGATGGAATTCATTTCCACAGAGTATAAAGCTCACCCACGTTCCTATTAGTTATCGAGTTTGAAACAATTTCGTCTGAGTACTCTTATGAAATTTCACAAATTTCCGTCGAAAATTTCCTTTGACGTTGTTCTTGGAACTCTCAAGGATTCGAATGTAATCTTTATTTTTTATTAGCAACTAGCTGCGCCCCGCGAGTTCACCCGTGCGGATTACTTCGTATAACATCAGCTAGCTGACAATGAAAGTCCCGTCAAAATCGGCCCAACCGTTTTGGAGTCCATAGAGAAAATACACACACATATATAGATTTTTATAATATAGATCATGATTCCTTTTAAAATTATGTAAACATTAAAATTTGTCTCTATTTCGGTGGGTTTTGTTTGGTTTCTACTCCGATAAAACTACCGTCGTATGGGCTAGACATGAGATGTTATCATTAAGGCCGCGCGCACCGGACAAAGCTATCTCTTTCGCACACTTTCAACATTTTTTAACATTACAATACAATACAATACAATGACTCTTTATTAAAATACCACAAAACAAGAATAACATAAACATTACAATAAAAATATTATCTAGGCTTTTAACAGGCGGCCTTATCGCTTAAAGCGATCTCTTCCAGGCAACATTACTTAGTAAGAATAAAAAAATCTGATTGGGCGTTATCTTTAGAATCACATCACAAATTACCAAGTAATTTTTGTGTTGATATAAAATAGAATGGCGAAAGAGATTGAAAAAATACAGAAAGAGTTTTTTAAATATCCTTCCCAAAATAAAACGTACCGACATAACAGTTGCTTTAAATTGCAATGTTATTCTAAAAAGATTAGATATTATTTTCAATTCTAAATTATAATCAGTGATTTTATGTCTATTAAAAAGTTGAAAATGAGTGAAACAGAAAGAGAGAGTTCTGGTTCGTTCTGGTGTCAGAGTTTATAGACAAGTACCTTTTAAATTAGGGCTTTTTATTTCCTTTTTTTTTTGCCCTGAGGTGGGCAGATGGGCGGAAATCAGAAGGAATCCAAATTTGACCCAGCGGCCTTATTATGGAAGTTTGATCGTGATCGAGATTGCATGCCGTCCCGTTCGCATCTACTTCCTCGCACCACGTACGTGAGTTAGATGGCACGCGATCACGATCACAATCCGAATCACGATAAGACATCTATGATAAGGCATCCGTACTTAATTGAAACTCCAACAAAATAAATAAACACCACCATTGAACCACCATCAATTGATATGATGATGAAGCTAGGAGATGGATAGTAGAATATTTTGATGGTTACTAGTAAAACTCTACCTAGTAGCAGTAGTAGTAGCTCTAAACTTTTAGTTGGTTTAAAAGTATAATTTTTAAATGAGACAATTTCTTTTGTTTGAAAAATAGGCCCACCACAAACTAAATCCGTATAGTAATGAAACTCATGTCGATTTGTTCCTCATAATCTCTAAATTTAGTGGTAATATTAGCTATATCCGATCAAACCGGAATATTGAGAAAAGCCGATTACTATGGCCACTGTTGTAAAATATGGTCTATTTATTTTTGTATAAAAATTCCTAAGCATGCATCCTTTTTCGTATTAAAAACGTTCCGGTGTGAAAAAAAAGTGACTTTATAAGGGAAATGAATGAATTGTGGCAAAAATCACATATATTATTCGGTATATTATTATTCCGGTTTCATTTTTACCTTATCTTTCGTCCGAATGGTACAAAAAAAAAAACTATGAATTTTATAGTGTTATACCCATCAATATACGGTAAATTCGGTGGGCCTGGAGAAAATTGTCTTCTTTAACTTTAATTAATATTACTCCCATAGCGGTATTACTTTTAGTTAAATCAGTTGCCAGTTCGATACCATATCAAATAACATCACAGCACACAGCCAGTCAGTAGCACTAAACTAAAAATAAGATGAAAGGCAAACTCACTCCGTGAAAATACATTTCCAAGTGGGTCCAGTACCTACTTCAAAATGACAAAGCTTTAGCTAAAATACCCGAATCCAAAAGGTCAGCTAACTAAATTCAGCCCAGATTTTATAATTAAATCAAGTTTGGCGTAGAGCGAGGCCACACAGATTCAATTTATTATACGGATTTCAAAGACAGTGGCTGTGAAAGGTACTCAAGTGGATTCCTCTCGGATAGTAACTTAATACTGGCGGAATATCTGCGTCCCGCTAAATGCAATAAAACTGAGACTAACCTCCGTCAAAGTAGAAGCATTTTACAATCCGCAAAGGATCTCCATCGTGGAGAGGCTATATCATGTACTTACAGCCACTGCATTGTACTTTACATGAATTTTAAATATTATTTCTTTTATCCAACACATGCATAGTTCTGAGGTAGGTCGTTCTACAGCTTGTTCTTCAGTTATTATAATGGGAAATGCTCTGATTAACTCTTTGACCTCATCCCTCCATCGCGGTCTTACTACCGAACCGGCCATCGCCAAAAAAAACATCCTCATATTATAGATGCGTGGAAGTCTCGCACTGTTCGATTTGATCGACTGTTTCTGCCACGCACCTGTAAGTTGTGGAATGGCTTACCACCTTCGGTTTTCCTCCAAAATATAACCTCAATCGCTTCAGTGCAGTCTTCAAAGGTAGGCAACGCACCGCCAATGCCCCGGGTATTGTAGGCTCCATGGGCGACGGTGACTATTTACCATCAGGTGGCGAGTCGCTTGTTTGTCTACTATTATATATTTAAAAAAAAAGGTCGACGATCCCAAACTCACCGAACACCACGAACCGCTCAATATGCGCAGAGATGTTGGGTCTCTCTGTATCTATTATCGCATTTACGACGGGAAGTGTTCTAAAGAGAAGAGTAGCAAAAATTAAGGTACCACAGGTTCGCACTTCTTTCGCAAAACGCTTTCCCCAATATTTACTGGCCTACCTCTACAATTCTGTTTGTAGAAACTTGCGACAATTGATAAGTAGCTCAACCAAAGAAGTTAAAATAATTGTAGAAAAATGGCTTCTCAGTCTTGACTACACACAAACAGAAAACATCTTACCAAATTCACTTACTTGTTAGCACAAGCACGCATGCAAATTCGTTCACGCACTCACGCACACACATCTACACACACACTCACACACACACACACACCTGCACACACAAACCGCATATACTCTCTTTCACTTACACACACACAACACTCTTTTCACAAAACAAGCGTTGTGACCTAGGTAACTTCCAATTACGTAACAAATGTATTTATTTTCTCTTTCATAATTCTACTTAGATTATAATCCTACTAAATTAGTATTGTATAGACTGCATTGATTTGATTTAGTATCTGCTTAATAGACAATGGTTGTCAGCCCATGAAACCTAAATTGTTAACTTGTTGTTGGTTCCTGCGATACAAGCTCTCGCTTAGTGCAGGGGCCGCTGCTACTTAATATGTATTGTGCATTATAGTAAATAAAGATTATTATTATTATTATAAAAAAATAACTGTTTGATCTGATGCCGACGTCGCGGTTTTACCATCGCACTAGCCGCCACCGCCTGAAAGTTCATCCACACATCATAGATCAGTGGAAACCGCACACTGTGCATTTCACGCGACCTATTATAATTACACTTGCAAAATGTGGAACAAGCTGCCTTCCGCAGTGTTTCCGAGAAGCTGCAACATGGGGTTCTTCAAAAGGCGAGTTAATAGATTCTTAAAACGTAGTTGTGATACCTCTGGTGTTACAAGTCAGCCATCAGGCAGCCGTCTGATTGTTTGCCACCTATGGCATAAAAAAAATATTCATGAACAAAGCCGAGAAAGCTCGCCGTCATAAAATGTCAGGATTCAGGCCGTTGTAATTAGAAAATATCAAACTTTTTACAATATGAAACTTCGATTTCAAAGGGTTTCTAATCCATCATTCAAGTTTTGAAGGGAGACGTGCTTTGGGAATTGCGCGCGCAATGGAGCCAACTGCTCCGAGGGGGCCAAACTCGGCGCCATCTGGCCTCGTCAGGCAGTGTGCTGGAGGCAGAGATACGTCGCGGCCGCCCGACAGCGACCGACTGGTTGCCAAACGAAACATTTCGTAGCAATCGCGTCTGAAAAAAGAACGCACGTTTCTATTTTACCAACACTATATTTTAGAATTTTTAGTTTCAGTTTGAAAAGTGAAAACTTTTAATTCGCGTCAGACTTTTAAAAAGAGAACAACTAATTTTAGTGATACTCGTTTGTACTTATGCTGTGTGAAATTATGCCCAATGAAAAAGTGCTTCGATCGAGGTTTAGATTATTTTAGTGACAAGTGACGGTGACTGAAGTATTTGGTGTTAAAACTGAGGCAGCTGTCTAGCTAGGCGGCCAAACCTACGACCAGGGGCCAACGATTGGCGGCCAATAACCGATGAGAAGTGGTCAGACGGCCAACCGGCTGGTTCTACGGTTCTCTATGTAAGTAATATTCATTGAATTAATTAGTTATTAATGGGTTTTCCTTAAGTTGCGCTTGTAAAAAGCGCTCCTTAATTTAATTACAATCTAGCCTAATGTTAGGCTAATAAGTAATTTAATTCTAACTTAAACTTCTACGTATATTATTTAAAAAGAAAGAATGTGTTCATTAACCTGCCATTAACACGTTTCTTAATGGCGTCGATTCTGTCATACTAAACTAAACCAATCTGACAGGACTTAAAATATCTGCCTCTCTTTTCATTTTAATATGTAAAAGAAGGACGGCAACAATTTTAGAGCTCTCAAATTTAGTTTAGTTTAGAGTACATCAGAATCGATGCCATTGTCTCTATTAAGGGGAAGACTATTCTCGTGTTCTGTGTGGTGTCGTGTTTGTGTTCGTGTGTGTGTTCGTGTTCGTGTTCATTTACCTACTAAGACTTTGTTTTTCACTACACAAACTCCAATGGTTTTTTCTCTTAAACTTTCTAAAAAGGGTTTATTTAAGACCACCTGTATTGGATGGCATACGAAATAGCTAAGATTTCTTTTAGCGTGCGATATCTATATCTTGTCCGGTGACTAATTAATTTATATTTAATGTAACAGGGAGATGAATTTAAGAAACCGTTTTACGTTTTTTTTGTAGCCTAGATGTAGTTTAAATATGTTCATACATTTTATGGAAAAATACGTACGATAAGATATGTTTCCGCAGATGGTTCTAAATAAATTGTTTTCTACTATTGTTTAAAAGGCGTATAAAAATAGTTAATAATATTTTACGACTGTTTAATCTTCTACTACCTTAACAAGCATTATGTAAAGGTTTAGTAAAGATTAATTACAAATCCACAATAGCGATACTTATCAACTAAACTTAAGGTGGTTCGTTGCACAAATGGCGGGAAATTCAAATTTCAAACAGTTTTCTTGTCCTTGTAGCTAGGCCGGGTAATTATTGTAAACAACCGTGATGTTTGCGCAGATTGATTATTATTCTTTACAAAATCATGTAAAGCTATTTATCTCTAATGCCCATTGTTACTTACATTTGTGAATAAACAAATTTTTGCTGTTTCAAACGGTTTATTCACAAATGTAAGTAACATGGTGCGTTACTGTTAAATAATTGTACATTATAATGTAAAGAACAGCCAACATTTTGCGCAAACACTGTGTTATTTAAAAATTATTCCCTGGCCTGGCTACTAGGACCAAAAAATTTCCCGCCATAGGTGAATCGAACCACCTTAATACCAGTTATTCTGTAAACGTGTGCTACTACTTGACTTTGCCCAAAGTCGCTGATGGACCAGCCTAAGAGAGATCTCAGAATCCAATGACACAAGTCAGCGTTTCTACGGTGTGTATATTTGTTCGACGTGAAATGCAAAATTTTGTAGGCAAGTAGTTCATTTTAATTCATATTTAAGTTTGAATGGAAAGATCAGTAGAAGGGTTCCGAAGATAATAGGGGACGTGAGGTCCCAGTTCAAGACGAACAACTAAGTTTACCTAGTTTGGTTAGTATGGTTCCTCACAATGATTTTCTTTAACAAAAGCTCACATAGGATACGAAGGTAGCCCTAACTTTAACAATGCTTTTACATTGCATCTAACTTTAACATTTGATTCCCTCCTGCCCATTTTTCTATCGGACTGCCAGAGTGGGTACGAAGAATCGACACCACTTTATGGTTGATATTCCGAGAAACTGTACGAAGCGCTTTGATTCCACATTTATTATGCGAACTGCTAGTCTGTGGAATTCACTGCCTGAGTGGGTGTTCCCCGATAGTTACAATCTGGGTGTCTTCAAGTCGAGAGTGAATAGGTTTCTTCTAGGCAAGCGTGCTCCATCGTAGGCCGCATCGTCGCTTAACATCAGGCGAGTTGGCGGCCAACCGCAAGCCTATTTCTACACTCATATTATAAAGAGGAAAGATTTGATTGTTTGTTTGCATTGAATAGGCTCCGAAACTACTGAACCGATTTGAAAAATTCTTTCACTGACAGGAAGGTACACTATCCCCGGGTGACATAGGCTATAATCTATACCCGTGCGAAGCTGGGGCGGACCCCTAGTATGATATAAAAATAAAAATGCTTACCTTACCCTGCACCACTGTTGTAGCGTTACTACTGACCTGACATCTTAACCGCGGATCCTTCCTTGTTGTTTCAAATGTAATACAAGTCGCGTTTGTAACGAGCCTGATACCGACGTCTGGTGGACGAGGGGCGATGGACGCCTCATGACGAGGGTCGCAATAATATCCGACATCGGATCATTAGCCTTTAATTGTGAGCCACCCCTCTGATCACAACGTGGAGATGGACGGAACTGGATATCGACGGAAACAATACTTCATTAGGAACTGATGAGATTGTTATTGAAAGAGGCGTAGCTATACGCCTCTATACATTATCTGCGTCTTTTATTTTCTCACATGGTGGCTTTTGACCTTGTCTTAGGCCTACATCTGGATTGACCGGTAATGGAAGGTTGTAGCACCATGTTCGCAAGTAGTTAGGTGGTCTTATGCCTCAATTCTACGTTTTTCATACAACTGGTTTTGCCCACATGGTCCCACTGGTTTCTGGTTTTTGGGGTGTTCCCCGATAGTTACTATGTGGGTCTCAAGTTGAGAGTGAATAGGTTTCTTCTAGGCAAGCGTGCTCCATCGTAGGCCGCATCATCGCTTAACATCAGGCGAGTTGGCGGCCAAGCGCAAGCTTATTTATAATAATTTAAAAAAAATCGCTTGGAAACCTGCATACGTACGGAGAAGAAATTCAATGGCATATGTGTATCTACCAACCCGCAACTGGGCCAGCGTGGTAGATATGGCCCAGTTGCCCTTTCGGGGACTAACAGACTAGCAGTAAACTATTAAGAGGCTGATTATGCTAAGCCTCAATTCGTATATTTTCTAATGAGGGTCATTCCAGCGAAAGTGACACCATGGGTAAAAAAAACAAATTATGTAATTTATATTTGAATCAGTGAATAGAATACAGACAATAAACTAATTTAACGGAAATCAACAGCTTATTTAAAATTAAATACTATTTTTGCCTTATTTTTCTGTTCATGAATGTAGCTATAGTAGGGTTATATGTGATATGATATTTTTTTCTTCAAATTGGCAACTCTTTTCTCTGTCTTTTATATGTAATTTTAAAAAACTAACTATCCCAGAAGAAAATACAATTCACGGAGCTTAAAACAGTGGTAAACGATTTTAAAGAAACATTTATGGTGAGAAGTTGTAGACATTCAATGAATCGCTAATCTTATGTCCCACCCGTCACTGCAAAATATGATTTTTGTATTCTAACTTGGAAAGAAATGTAACTTATTGTTTTTTGGCTTAGTAAAAGTAACAATTATGCTAAGGGAAATTGTTTTGTCGTGGTAGGGTATTGCTCAAGTGAATATGCATAGAAATATTTGTGTTTGAAAGTGTGTCCCACCCGTCACAAAAACGCGAAGAACAAAATTAAACTTCAGTGAATTAAAGTTTAACAGTGTTATACTTACTTTTTCTGGTTATTAGGCTTATTTTTTTGTTATTTACTTTTTAAAGAAATGAATACAGCCGAAAGAAATAGAAAATCAATCGAAAATTAAAGAAAATGGTGATAAATTGAAGTCTTTAATAAAAAAGAGCATATAAAATACATTGGATGAAAAAAACTATGAAATGTACAAATAAAATTCAACACCGCTTTATGGTTAATATCCCGAAAACTCGTACGAAGCGCTTTGATCCCACTTTTATTGTGCGAACTGTTAGTAACAATAAAGGTGTCTACAAATGTAAAAAATATTTCCATATTGAAGAAAATGATACGTCCTACATCAAAATATCTTAAATTTTAAATATATTGTCAGAACCTATCATGAAAACGCGCATGAACAGATTGTTTTACGAATTCCTGAATCCTATTGATGTGAAGAAGATAAATTGGTTATTTCAATTGTTCATCACGTTTTTTAGGCTGTTCTGATAATTTTTTACTTATTTTAGTAAGATACTTAAGTTAAAAATTCAGTAAATCGGCATGTGAAACAAATAAAATGCATTTTATGCATAACTATAACTCCTCAGTTGTGACTCGTCCCACCCGTCACAAAATGCTGTCCCACCCGTCACAAGCTAAGAAGCTCATTTTCTTTAAAATTTGCTAAGTTAAATAATGTTATTATAATAATAAAATGGAACTTACATATTCCAGTAATAACATATCAAAAAACTGCTGAACAAAATATATATACTTTGTCTTGATTTAGAAAGCGAAGCAATCAACTCAGATAGGTGGGTGTCATGAGTGTCCCACCCGTCACAGTTAAAAAACTACAACTATCGGGTGTCTAATGCAATTTAGATTTTTTATGTAATTCGTTTCGTTTAAAAGCATTATCTGGCTTAGTTATGTTATCATTTTAAACCTGTTTACATTAATGGTTAGGGAGAAATTACTCAAAGTTTCAGAAAAAAGGAGTTACAATGTCCCACCCGTCACTTTGGAATGACCCATGACTTTTTTTATAAGAAATTTTGATATAGGTTTAGGTTTTGGCATTATAATGTACTAGTAGGCCGCCCCTGCTTCGCACGGGCGAAGCCGGGATATATAGCCTATGTCAACCGGGGATAGAGCAGCATCCCAACAGTGAAAGAATTTTTCAAATCGGTTCAGTAGTTTCGGAGTCAAACAAACAAACAATCAAATCTTTCCTCTTTATAATATTAGTATAGAAATATGATTAAAATTATTATTGTCGAAATATGTGAATAATGTATTTTTTTGTATGTAATGTATTATTTTATATTTATTATATTATATTATATTTATTATATTATAAGATTAAGTTGGTTACTCCGACTATAGTTTAATCTTACGTGAGTAATTCCCGTGTAATATAAATAAAATGTGTGAAAACCACGTCAGATTCCATAATAAGGCCCTAATGTATTTAATATGGAAGGTTCAACAGAGATTTACATTGCTCGCTGTGACTGCAAATCACACGACGAATGCAATATAGAGAGAGTAATAATGACTGCGCTTGGCAGTATATCAATCCCTATTCCCGGGCGTTGTCAAAACAATTGCATCACACACAACCCACTGCTTGCCATATTTCAGATCTCACAAACACCATACTGCAAAAACCAGCAACGATGGCTAGTTACTAGTAAAGAATCAGTCCTAGTTACCAGTTTTGCCAATTTGTCAAGGGGAGATAATACTAGGTAATAACGTTTGCGTCGTAAATAAGATTTAGTTGTCTGCGAGTCGGGTTAGTTTATTGGAAAAACTGAAGGAAGTGTCTCCTTAAGACGGCCCTGGAGGAACGTTTAGGAAAACAAATTATTAGTTAATAAGCTCCTATAAATAGAACACCAGAGGAAATGCAGCTATAATTACTTAAGGTGGTTCGATTCACCATTGCCGGGAAATTTAAATTTTAAACAGTTTTTTGGTCCTAGTAGCCAGGCCAGGTAATTATTTTTAAATAAAACAGTGTTTGCGCAAAATATTGGCTGTTCATTATAATGTACAATTATTTAACAGTAACACACCGTATTACTTACATTTGTGAATAAACCGTTTGAAACAGCAAAAACTTGTTTATTCACAAATGTAAGTAATAATGGGCATTAGAAATAAATAGCTTTACATGATTTTGTAAAGAATAATGATCAATCTGCGCAAACATCATGGTTGTTTACAATAATTACCCGGCCTAGCTACAAGGAGAAGAAAACTGTTTGAAATTAGAATTTCCCGCCATTTGTGCAACGAACCACCTTAAAAGGCGATTTTTGGAATGGATATATCCCCAAGAAAGAAAAATTATTGTTGTTTAAATTAGTGAATGAAAAAAAGTGAATGAAGCCACTATAAATATATACTGCTAGGTTTTACGCGACTGCCCAAGAAAGAGGGTAATATCTTTATAGTTAAGTAGGCGTTATCGCGTCGCGTATTTTTGGCATCAAATAAGTTTCGTACGTTACTAGGTTCGTCTCGCAGTTTTCACATTTTTTCTAGTTTTCCCGCGTTTTTCTAAATCATGAAACACTCTATCCTACTAATATTATAAACGCAAAAGTTTGTATGTATAGATGTATGGATGTTTGCTCCTCTTTCACGCTGCAACGGAACAACGGATCGACCTGATTTTTTGCATGGGTATAGTTCAAGAGCCAGAGAGTGACATAGGCTACTTTTCATCATCATCATTACCATTTTTCATCAGTACGCCTCATCTTCGCATCGTACGCCTTTGTCTCAAGACAAAGGTCTTTAATCAGTGTGTCCTACCCGTTATGACCTACGGTGCCGAGACGTGGACACTCACGGTTAAGGTGGTCCACAAGTTTAAAGTCGCTCAGCTATGGAGAGAGCTATGCTTGGAGTTTCTATACGGGACAAAATTCGAAACGAAGTGATTCGACATAGAACCAAAGTTACTGACATAGCTCAAAGGATTAGCAAGCTGAAGTGGCAGTGGGCCGGCCACATTTCCCGAAGAACTGATAACCGATGGGGTAGACGAGTTCTGGAGTGGAGACCACGTTTAGGCAAACGTAGTGTAGGACACCCTGTGGCCAGGTGGAGTGATGACCTGCGTAAAACGGCGGGTAAAAACTGGATGCAAGGAACTGCCGACCGAGCTCAGTAGCGAGCGTGCATTGGGAGAGGCCTATGTCCAGCAGTGGACAGTTAGAGGCTGATGATGATGATGATGAATGATGTAACTTGTGTGACAAATAAAGAGTATGAGAGTATGAGTATGATGATCACTACGCGGGTGAAACCGCGGGCCGTAGCTAGTATATTATAACTGTCGCTACAAAGACTTAGTTCAGTTTGTCCTGTAAAACTCAGACAGTCCCAGTATATTCCCGCCCTTCCTCGAGAGTAATGCCATATTTCTACCGTCATTCCATCCTGATTGTCTGGAGCAAACATTACGTCTGGCGCGGATCTTGTCCAACGAAACGACAGAGTCAAATACCTCCGAGGGATTTTATAAAGTCTCTCAGTGTTCTTTGCGTCAGCCGCTTAAGTAGAGCTTAAACTTGAAAACCACTTTTTCTTATTGTTGTTACGAATTTTGAGTAACTGCTGAACCGAGATAAACCTTTAAGATAACGTATCTTTCACATGACGTCACGGACCCATTTATTTCTAATTATCGTAGCCCTCGACGTAATGTACAAGATAGATTATAAAGTATATTTTTAGATGAAAAATAAATAAACCTACTCCTAGCTTATAATTATAATCTCTACATAGTATAAATTGAAGTCGCTTTCCGCGTCTGTCTGTCTGTATGGCCGCTAACTCCTCCTAAACCACGCAACGGATTTTGATGCGGTTTTCACCATCAGTTAGATACATTTTCAAGGAAGGTTTATATATATAACTAGCGACCCGCCCCGGCTTCGCACGTAAATTACACCCGTGCGAAGCCGGGCGGGCGGGTCGCTAGTTATGTACAAACCTAAGCTAAAAAGTAGAAAAATAACAGTTAAAATAGAAATTGAAATTACTCATCAAAACTTTTGCGTCAGGAAACCATAAACAAAAACGTCACCTGTATACTTATTTATTATATTTATTGCGCCCCGCGGTTTCATCTGCGTAGTGATGAAAAATGGTGATGATGGTGATGAAAAGTATGCCACTCTCTGGCTCTAGAACTATACCCATGCAAAAAATCAGGTCGGTCCGTTGTTCCGTTGCAGCGTGAAAGAGGAACAAACACCCATACATCCATACATACAAACTATCGTGTTTATAATATTAGTAGGATGATGTTTTTTTCAATCACCCATTCGGGGGTAGGCTAAAAGTCCAGCAGTGGATTATGATGATGATGATGATGATGTTTTTTTCAAAAACCGCTGAATCAATTTCAATACGATTTATATGGGACCACCTCTGAAGTACGACCAAACAAACAAAAAAATAAAGATCAAAAAACAATTCATAATAGGCAGAGTAACCACGTAACAAAAACCTCCTCCTTTTTAGAAGTCGGTTAAAATAATTGTAAAGTTTTGTCTTGATTCGACCAAAGCCTACCTAGTTAATTTCTTCCCTAAATATTATTTGAGTGTAGAGGTACTAGGACCTGATTTAAAATCTAAAAAACCCTATAAGTTAAATAATTCAGGTCCAACTTTATTAAAACACTGACTGGTGATAAGAAGCCTGAGTGATGCTAGCCCTTGGCTTTGTATTGTGGAGAGGAGCCTTCGTTTGCGTTTCTACTTCTATTTAAAAAACGACGCACTTATTTGGAGACCTACATTAAAGAAAAGTAAATAACCTGATGAGCCCTATCAGACATGCTACGACGTAGCAGTCTCTACGACGTAGCTCATCTACAAAAAAAAAAAGTGCTTTAATTTTTTTTTAATCTTCAGGACATTTCTTTTTTTTTTTTTTTTTCACACACGGTCATCTGACCCCAAACTAAGCAAAGCTCGTGATATGGCTGCCAGAGACTGAAATACATACATATATAGTTTTAAATACATAGTTAAATAGATATTAACAACCAGATATAGAACAAACACAAATGTTCATCACATAAATGTTTGTCCTAGGTGGGAATCGAACCCACGCCCCCAAGCTCAGAAGGTAGGTTCACTACCAACTGGACCAACGGGCTATCTCATTTAAGTTAGAGTTTAGGGTTTAGAGGGTTTAGTATCCTGCCATCCCCTTTCTACTAGCTCAAGTAGGAAAACGGCCCACTACCACCCATACACTGGATTTTCCTTGGATACGTACCAAACGTTTCGATTCTACGTTTCTAATCCGTACGGCCAAAGTTTGGAACAACCTGCCAGCTTCCTTTTTTCCTGAGAAATATAACCTGAGCCTTTTCAAGGCCAGAGTGAATAGGTATCTTCTAAGTCTGCGTGCTTCATCTTCGACCACATCGTCGCTTACCAACAGGCGAATTGGTGGTCAAAAGCAGACTTATCCGCGTTAAAAAAAATATGAGCTACGTCGTAGAGACTGCTACGGCGTAGCTTGTCTGCTACGCTGCTACATTACTATGCCGTTGAATTTGATTTTATTCAGAAAAAAAATCTATATTGCCAAAACAAATCTTTATCTATACTAATATTATAAAGAGGAAAGATTTGATTGTTTGTTTGTTTGTTTGTTTGCATTAAATAGGCTCGGAAACTACTAAACCGATTTGAAAAATTCTTTCACTGACGGGAAGCTACACTATCCCCGGGTGACATAGGCTATAGCTGGGTATAGATATATATATCGATACCCATGCGAAGCAGGGGCGGCCTACTAGTAATCAATATTTTGCTTGCAGAAGAGTGTTTATAGTATGAATGGTAAGTAGCACGCGTGTTTGTAATGTTATGGAGCCGCACCATCAATCTCGCTACACAAACAAAGATCGACTTATTATTTTCTTACCCACGTCGAGTTATGATGCGGGGTGTTGTTGGCAAGGTCACGATCAGTGCCCGCACCAGCCGCGTTAGGCAGGTGTTCCACCGCCGGCGACACGCTTTTATATCTCGAGACACTACAGCTGCCGTGTCGAGTGTTAGCCAGCAGTGTAGCAGCAATGTACCAGCAGTGTGCCAGGAGTATGCCACCAGTATGCCAGCAGTATGTCAGTGTGTGCCATAAGTGTGTCAGCAGTGAGTCAGCGTGTGCTAGCAGTGTGCCAGCGTGTGCCAGCAGTGTGTCAGCGTGTGCCATCAGTGTACTAGCAATGTGTCAGCGTGTGCTAGCAGTGTGTCAGCATGTGCTATAAGTGTGTAAGCGTGTATCATAAGAGTGCCAGCGTGTGCCATAAGTGTGTCAGCGTGTGCCATCGGTGTGCTATCAGTGTGTCTGCGTGTACCATAAGTGTGTCAGCGTGTGCCAGCAGTGTGTCAGCGTGTGCCAGCAGTGTGCTAGCAGTGTGCCAGCAGACTATTCAAACTGTATTTGTGTTTTATATTTATTAAAATAAGTAGATTTACATAAAATATAATGGTAAAAAATTTGTATTTGTATAACATAATATATGTAGTCATATTAATTTATTTGCATTGCATTTCTTTATTGAAGTATTCGATTAAGTCAATCAAACAAAAAAAATGCAGCAAATAATAAAAAAAATCGGATTGAATTGAGAACTTCCTCCTTTTTTAAAGTTGGTTAGTAAAATAAAACAAAATGAAATTAGTAAAAATAATTTTATTATTGAAACTGACGTGGTTTTCACACATTTTATTTATATTACACGGGAATTACTCACGTAAGATTAAGCCGGTCACTCCGACTATAGTTTCAACCGCATTAGACGGTCTTTAGGCAGTAAAAATAATGTAAGTTTATTAAAAAAAAAATAAAAAAATTTAATCTAGTAAAATGTTTAGAGCAGTTTTTTAAAGACTTCATTGTGTTTGTTTCGGTGTGACACCGGGTTTAGTTGGTGCGACCCGCCCGCCCTTGGCGCTGTATCGCTCCGTGGGCAGAAGGCAAGTCACGGTCCGTCGTTAGTCACGCAGTCGGAGCACTCGCGTCACGTCGATATCGTAATTTGATCACAATACAATATAACACAATACATCAGTGTGACGTCACAGCAAACATTCACTCAGTACCCTTAGTACAAGTTTTGATAGTATTCGAAAACTTTTTTCATTTTCGTATTGTTCCATACATTGCTGGGCTAAAAGGTATTCGAAAACTTTTTTGTATTAGAGTGAAGCAATCTATACCGCCGCTTACTACCGATTTTAGTTCCTCCACGTTTCCGATAGAGGCGCTTTACTAAAATAAATAAATAAATATTCGGGACATTTTTACACACACGGTCATCTGACCCCAAACTAAGCAAAGCTTGTGATATGGCTGCCAGAGACTGATATATATACATATATAGGTTTAAATACATACTTAAATAGATATTAACACCCAGATATAGAACAAACACAAATGTTCATCACACAAATGTTTGTCCTAGGTGGGAATCGAACCCACGCCCCCAAGCTCAGAAGGCAGGTTCACTACCAACTCGACCAACGGGCTATCTAAATGTATAGAATAATACGTAAACGAAAAAAGGTTTCGAAAACTATCTAATATGTGACTAAGCGTTACAGTTAGTGATCATAGTTCAATTAGATTTTTTTAAGAGGAATAGGAAGGGGAGAGATTCTCACTTTAACCTCGCCGAAGCGTAAAAAGATGTGAAAAGTGTTGGTAGACTCGTGACTGGTATGCTATAGTTATCAAAAAATGGCGGGAACTATATCTCGAGTCATTTACAACTCGTTCCGGGCGGTGCTGGGGCTGCCCTACTCCTGGAGTGCATCAGGCATGTTCGCGATGGCGAGCACTGAATGTTTCCATGCTACTATGCGCAAACGGAGTGCGTCCTGGTGCGCCGGGTGTGGGCCAGCCCTAACGCCGTCCTGGCTATGATCGCTGGCAGGCTGGACTGTGTGTACATCCGGCATGACTGTGTCAGGCAAAGTTCCATTGCCGATCAGAAAATTATAAAAAACTTATTTCTGTGACTTTTTGAATTTTTTGTTAGGTACTAAAATTTTCATGTTTTTTTTTTGGTCTAGGTTATTTTTTGTTTGTTATTAATATCTAACATTGTATGGTGTGTTAATTTTATTTTGACTTTCCACTGACATTTTTACAATTATTTTTATACCTAATTCTTTGTCCGAATATTATGTCTGAATTCATGGTTACTTGAAATAAACAATTTGAATTTGAATTTAAAGTTTTCATACAAACGTTGATGAGATTAGGAGGCAAGTGAACCTTTTTTTATGATGCTAAGCATTTTATTTGCACAAGTTATTACAAAACAAAAAAAGTAAACTAAAATTAAATCCTAAAACTACCTTGAAACTAAATATACAGATAACTAAGCGAAAAAACTAATCTAAGAGTACACTAATCTAATAGGTTGCTTGATGATTGATTGATGCTTGTAGGCATCGTACCCAACACGCTGGTTGGATTGTAATACTGATGTGACGCGCAAAGTACTGACCAGCATGTTGGTCACAACATGCTTCACCAAAATAAAAGTTATTAATTACATTGAGAATTAAATTAATCATTTTTATTTATTTAGAACTAGTAGGCCGCCCCTGCTTCGCACGGGCGAAGCCGGGATATATAGCATATGTCAACCGGGGATGGTGCAGCATCCCAACAGTGAAAGAATTTTTCAAATCGGTTCTGTAGTTTCGGAGCCTATTCAATGCAAACAAACAAACAAACAAACAATCAAATCTTTCCTCTTTATAATATTAGTATATATTTTTTTTTATTTAGAATAATGGGCGAACGGAAAAAATGTTGGGCTACCTTGTACGATATGACAAAAATTAAAAACATCATAAAGAGAAAGGTAGAAGGACCGCGAAGGACCAAGAATAGTATTCTTAGACCAAATACCAGACTGCCAGAGTGGGCACGAAGAATCGACACCGCTTTATGGTTGATATTCCGAACCCGTACGAAGCGCTTTGATTCCACATTTATTGTGCGAACTGCTAGTCTGTGGAATTCGCTGCCTGAGTGGGTGTTCCCCGATAGTTACAATCTGGGTGCCTTCAAGTCGAGAGTGAATAGGTTTCTTCTAGGCAAGCGTGCTCCATCGTAGGCCGCATCATCGCTTGACATCAGACG
The DNA here is from genome assembly GCA_932305915.1 of Agriopis marginaria. Taxonomy (NCBI): domain Eukaryota; kingdom Metazoa; phylum Arthropoda; class Insecta; order Lepidoptera; family Geometridae; genus Agriopis; species Agriopis marginaria. The sequence goes on from OW029935.1 coordinate 15,457,427, forward strand.
AGTTGGCGGCCAAGCGCAGGCCTATTTATAATTTAATAATAAAAAAGGAAGGAAAATAAACGACAGATATTGATCAAACATAAACTAAAAGCCACCGGTCATCATCATCCACAGCCTTCCTTATCCCACCGCTGGGTATAGGCCTCTCTCTTGCTATGCCATCTGCCTCGGTCCTGTGCTAATCGAGTCCAGGTTCGACCCGCGATAGTAATAATATCGTCGACCCATCTTTCAGCTGGACGACCAACGCTTCGCTGGAATAAAAAAATATTTCGAAACAAAAAATTGTATTCAATTATATCCAGCCGTTTAGAAGAAAAATAGTAACAGTCATAAACGTAAAAACTAACACGTGGCCTCTTAGCCCAAACCAATGACTGTTTCAAAAAGGTTACTTATATCAATGACCTAAACGCATAAATCTACATAATTTTACATGTATCGACACAAAAAACGTTCCACCATGGATAGATAAGTAAGTGTTTTCACTGTCCCCAAGCTTGCAATCCATTTAAAAATTTGCTATTAGTTTCAAATCTATCTTGAAACATTCTAGAAACACGAACATAATAAGAAGTCGAAATACGAGTTACCAAATGAATTTACTTCCCTAAAATGTGAGAATAATAAATCTCCGTACGCGGAGGCGTACAATATAACAAATACGGCGAAAATCTACAAAACATACGCCTCTGCGTGAAGATAAGTGACATTCCTAAAAGGCTGTCAAGCCACTACGACGTGCGACACAATGCCGGCATGTCGCGCGACATTTGACGCTCTATTCTCTGTCCGTCGGTTGCGACAACAATTTGACACAGAGTTGCGAGTGCAAAGATTTTAATATTTTAAGTACTGTCGATGTCATGCTTTGAAAATGTTTAACTAAAATGACAAATGTGTTAAGGTATGTTAATTAATATTTATGTAGTTTATTAATAATAATTATGTAGGTATATAGTATGTTGTCTATATTATGTAGTATATGTATATGTATGATGTATGTATATATAAGTATGTTATATTTATTTGTAGTCTATTGATTGTTTGTTGTTATTTGCATATTTAATTAAAACATTTTTTATTTTTTTTGGTTAAGGCCACAAATTTTTCTATAATTCCTTTCCGTGCACGGTTGCTTGGAAGAAATCGCTTTAAGCGATAAAGGAGCGCTTTAAGGCCGCCTGTTAAAAGCCTATATAATATTTTTATTGTATTCTTGTTTTGTGGTATTTTAATAGAGTCATTGTATTGTTTTGTAATGTCGGATATTTTGCTTGAAACCAAGGTGAATGAAAAAGGTAGTAGCTATGGGTAGTAGTCATGTCTTTTTAACCGACTTCAAAAAGGAGGAGGTTATCAATTCAACTGTTTTTTTTTTAGAGGTAAAAATTACCAGTGACGTAATTTAAATTGATTTTGATTTGAAGAGTTACAAGAGAGTGCGTGTCATATTGGAGCCTCATCATCATCAGCTAGAAGACGTCCACTGCTGAACATAGGCCTCCCCCTTTAACCTCCACACTGAACGACAGCCTGCCTTTTGCATCCACTGGATGCCCGCGATTCTCACAATGTCGTCGGTCCATCTAGTGAGAGGCCTCCCTATGCTGCGTCTTCCGGTCCGTGGTCTCCACTCCATATTGGAGACTGACCTACGTAAACTTACATGTTCTTAACTCCATCCCTATTTAGCCAGCATAAAGTACAATAGAATTTTCAGCATTCGAAAAATTCAAATTATGAACGATTAATCAAGCTATAGTTACAGTTTAAGTCAACCAAAGCAAGTCACAGTCAAGTCCAAGTCATGCCCTAATAAAGTGGTAGACTTTCCTAGAATATTCTCAGATTCTGATTAATATGATTGCGGTGACATTGATTTATCGTCGTTAGAGGATCATTAGCGCCGACACAGACCTATGGAAATCAGTCTTCTGAAAGCCACTGAATACTTTGCTTACTTCAAGAAAATCCAATTTAGATAGCAATGAATTGAATTCAAATTTACATAGTATTTGAATCGTGGATGGCATTTTCATTCGCGTTATAACAATTTTACTAATGTTAATTAATTTTGAAGTTCTTACTAGTTTTGAAAAGACCATAATTGTAATACCTCAAGCTCTTTGCACTAAGTTAAGTCTGTAAAAGATGAACAAGTTTAAATAAGATTTGGAAGTAATTTATCAGGATAGAAATGTCCATGCTGCCGAGTCAGGGAGAATAGGGAAAACGAAGAACTGTCCAACGAACCAACATCATGGGAGAAGTCACGGCTGCTATGGCTCAGGCATGTTCAGCAGACGGAAGAGGATCAGGTTCTCAAGAGAGCGTACTTAGGACGACTGACAGGGCTTTCCAGGTACCGCTGGTCTCACGTCCAAACAAGAGAGACATGGTAAGGTGGTGTGGTGGGTGCGAAGCCTGATTTAGGCCAATTGTGGCCTGACATCAAGCCGGATATATCAGGCTTGACGTCTTTATTGATATCACTTCAGTGCTTGAAAATAATATGCCATACTTAACACAACAAACAAAAACTGAGGAACTGTTAAAAAAAGACACTTTGAACTAGAACGATAATTGTACTAAGGCCTACCTTTTGTTTGTCTGATTGGAGGATCTCCTGGAACTTCAGCGGCTTGAGTGGCGTGAGGTCGCACAGTGCAGATGACTGGCGCTATTGTGTAATGCTAGGTCAACTGCTAAGAAAGTAAAATCTGCGCTTTCTGCAGGTGCGGCTACTATTGTAACATGAGCACAGTTATTCAAACTGAAATAATACTATTCAATCCCCCCCTCCTCTCCCAGCTGGGGTGCTACGCCTTCCTGCGGTGAGTCCCATCGTCCAAAGAGGCTATTTATGCTGATTGATCGCCTGCATGTCTAACCACATACAGAGGTAACTTGTTTGCATATCAACTCGCCACATTGAATGGAGTTATTGAGAAAGTTTAGTTTTTTTCTCCCTCTACAGTTTTAAGCGATTGTATTGAATTTGAAATCAAACAGAGAAAAGAAACTGTCATAAAGTTCGGAAGTGGACAAACTTGAGGCATAAAAAAAACCGTAATATTTTTGTTTCATCTCAATCTCTGTGACGTCACAATTAATCTGTCGTGTCAAGTTCAGCCGCACGCGAAGGGCGGAGACGCCGGGGACTGGCAGCGATCACGAGTTGCGAAACTCGGGAATTTGTGCGAAATTCGCGGCAACTTGTCCATTAGCGAAGGTCAATGACGCGGGGTTTTAATAACAGGTCGCGTGTCTCCGCTCCGGGATGGAAGTTGTCGCATTCCGCACGCGACGAGCGAGCTGCAGTGATGTGACATTACATAAATTATCTTGATATTAGAGGTCCGTTTTTGTTTCGACTTTAAATATATTTTTTTCAGTTTTATTTCAGCTATAGGCGACAGTAATTGCTTACCATCGGGAGGTCCGTTAGCGTATTTTTCTATGGCATAAAAAACCTTATAGAAGGTATGTATAGATCTACAGGGTGTAAGGGAACACTCTCGAAGCCAAAAGAAGGTAATCGTACTCATCATAATGAACCACTTTTAGTATGAGACCAACCCTGAAATCGCGAAAAAAAAATCTGCTGTTCATTTTGTCGAGTGTCAATGACCGTTTTCTATAGAACAGCTGATATTTTTTTCGTGATTTCAGGGTTGGTCCTATAATAAAAGTTGTTTATAATGATGAGTACAATTACCTTCTTTTGGCTTCGAGAGTGTTTCCCTTACACCCCGTATACTATAAGTGTTTTAGTTTCATTCCAATTTTTTGTCGTGCGGTACCGTAATGACAAAGACGACTTCGCTAATGCAGTTGTAGCACAACCCAATAATGCAGGACTAGACAAGTGTGCATGATGAGCACTCTGGATCCAAAGCAAAGTTTCATCATCATCATCATCAGCCAGAAGACGTCCACTGCTGAACATAAGACTCCCCCTTTAACCCCCACACTGAACGACTGGATGCCAGCGACTCTCACAATGTCGTCGGTCCATCTGGTGGGCCTACCTACGCTGCGTCTTCCGGTTCGTGGTCTCCACTCCAGAACCTTTCTTCCCCATCGGTTATCGGTTCTTCGAGCGATGTGGCCTGCCCGTTGCCACTTCAACTTGCAAATTTTAACAGCTATGTCGGTGACTCTGGTTCTTTGGACTTTGGTTCAGGTATCTATAGGCGACGGTAATTGCTTACCATCGGGATTTCCGTTAGCGTATTTTTCTGTGGCATAAAAAAACCTTATAGAAGGTATGTAATTATGTATACCTACTATAAATGTTTTAGTGATTCCATTTTTTGGTCGCCCGGTAACTTAATGACAGATACGACTTCGCAGAATGCATTTGTAGCAAAACACTACAATAGCAAAACTACGCACAGTGAAAAGTGACGTTAATTTTCTTTAACCTGATTTTCGTAAATTGGAATGTTAAAATGTCACCGCTCATCACTGTTTCATCCCGTTGCAAAGGCGTCAGCAGAAAAGAGATCAGACAGCTCTAGAAGCCTCTATAATATTATTTGACATGAAATTGTTAACACCGTTACTTACAAATCATCATTATCAGTCGATCTTAGTCCAATATCTATACGGCTACCTATTAACGCGGGCTCAAAACAGCGCAGTGCGAAAAATCACGCGAACGTGAAACACAACGCGCTGAGATACGGTTTGTGGTTGCGAAACTTTTTGCATCACCTTAACAGAATCGCTTAGAAAAGAGAGCCGTAAGTCCCTAGTGCTGGGCATAGGCCTATCCCAAAGCGCGCCACCCAGCTCAATCTATCGACGTTTTAACTATGGGCAAAACGTCTCAATATGCCGACAAACAACTAAAAAAGTTCCCAAAACACGCCACCTAGCCCAAATTATCGACGTTTTATCTATAGGCAAAACGTCTCTATATGCCGACATACAACTAAAAAAAAAAAAAAACGCGCCACCCAGCCCAATCTATCGACGTTTTAACTATGGGCAAAACGTCTCTATATGCCGACATACAACTAAAAAAAAAAAACGCGCCACCCAGCCCAATCTATCGACCATATATCTATAGGCAAAACGCCTCAATATGCCGACATACAACTAAAAAAACCGGACAAGTACGAGTAGGACTCGTGCTCTGAGGGTTCCGTTGGACAGAACCCTCAGAGCGCTAGTCCAAAAAAAACCTAAAGTTGAATTATTGAAAGACAAACTTACCTTTGTAGTTGATTATAAGGTTATTCTACATATAAGGTATTCCAACTACAAAATATAAGTTAGTAATATCAAAATAATTATTTTTAAATGATATAACTTCAAATTTGTAACTTTCAGATTTATTTCTCTATATGTGCTATAAGATCTTGCCTTTTGCCAAATTTCATGATTCTAGATCAACAGAAAGCACCCTATAGGTTTTGGTTTTCCTGGGAAATCGCAAAATATGCGACATAAACGTTCATATCTTTTGATTGCGTTGACGTACAACTTAGATTTTTTTACAGCCGGAAGAAACCGTAGATTCAAGTATTTAGTATAAATTTCAACTTGATACCTTTACGCGTTCTTGAGAAAAAGGGTCTTGACAGACGGAGAGACGGACAGACAGACGGACAACGAAGTGATCCTATAACGGTTCCGTTTTTTCCTTTTGAGGTACGGAACCCTAAAAAGTTCCCAAAACGCGCCACCCAGTCCAATCTATCGACGTTTTATCTATGGGCAAAACGTCTCAATATGCCGACATACAACTAAACAGTTTTTATTTTCTCCCTCACAATAAAAGCACTAATTTGTCATTAAAAAGTCCGTCATCATCACGAGCAGCTCGTTTGCAGACGTCGGGTACGCGTAATTATGAACATTACCTTCATGTGCGAATAAAAACCTTAATGACTGCGGACAGAATACTGTGTGAGCTACTTTTTGTTTCGTGTTGTTTTTACGAATTCAGGCTTTATTTTTATTTTATTTATTCAACAAAATCCACAGCCCTTTAAAAACATAACAATAAACTAAGAACTTAACTTACGGCCAATAATGGATTTACATTATATTACTAATCTAATTAATACCTACAGTCGTATATTATAATCAATCTATGGGTACATGTTGTGGGTGTGTGCGGGAGGCGAGTGTGTGGGGTGATAGTGTGCATGTGTGTGTGTGTGTAAGTGTGTGAGTGAGTGAGTTAGTATGAGTGTGTGTGTGAGTGGATATTTAACTTGCATTTCTGCCATGTATTCAGGCTTTATTTTAGTAAGAAACCTGTGGGCTTACTCTTGACACTCGATTTCAATCGAATTTGGGATTGGGATCGAAAACATGCCATAAGGTACTCTTGAATTCTAAACTAGCCCACGATTGGAACCGATAATGGTGGAATTTTATGGAACTAAATAAAATCGACTCAACTCGACGCTTTCGGTACTCTTGACGCGATTGAAGAGTACCAAATGGCATGTTTTCGATCCCAATCCCAAATTACGATTGAAATCGAGTGTCAAGAGTAAGCCCACTGATTCAAGTTCAACTCGCCAGATGGTAGGTGACTTTTATTTATTTATTTAGTTATATAGGCTTGCATTTGACCACCAACTTGGATTTGGATTCACACTTCCCTAACTGGTCCATGCAACTAATAAATCAGGACTACGTCATGCTTTGCGATTTTAACCTTTTTTGGGTTAATCTAGGGTTCCGTACCCAAAGGATATAAACGGGATTCTATTAGTTAGCCTACGCTGTCTGTCTGTCCGTCTGTCCTACCTTTAAACGACTGTGTCTTTCGAAACGTAATAGATAGCCAGTTGAATTATTTATAGAATAATATATGTAACGTTACGGTGTATTAACGAACTAACTAACATATAATAAAAAAAAACAATAAGTAAAAACGAAAGGGGCAGCCTCCAGAAAACAAACATATTTTTTTACGTATTATTGTATTAGCTCTAATGTAAAAACGATAATACGTACAAGCGTCAAACTTAACATGATTATAGTGCACACTCTAAACTATAACAACAAATAACTTCAACTCAACAAACGACTTGCATTTGGCCGGTTTTATTTAGTGTCAATTTATACTATGCTAGCGACCCGCCCGCCCGGCTTCGCACGGGTGTAATTTACGTGCGAAGCCGGGGCGGGTCGCTAGTTACATATATAAACCTTCCTTGAAAATGTATCTAACTGATGGTGAAAACCGCATCAGAATCCGTTGCGTGGTTTAGGAGGAGTTAGCGGCCATACAGACATACAGACAGACAGACAGACGCGGAAAGCGACTTCAATTTATACTATGTAGAGATAGAGAAGAGATTAGTGATAGTAGTAGTTGGGCTTTAGTAGTGATATCGAATAGCATTAGCTCTCGTTCCATTTTCAAACCAAAGAGTTCTTTTAGCAAACAGTTCTCGCCCCGAGACAGGTATCCTGATTGCGCGGTATAAATCAACCCCTCCCACACTCCTTATTACCCCTCTTTTACCCCTCTTTTACCCCTGCTTACCTCCTCTTATCCCGTCCACGAAGCGACGCGACGTGCTCAATAGAAGTGATCGCGTAGCGTTGGACAATCGCACCTTATTTGTTAACCATTTGGAAATATTGCTCGAATGTTACAGGAAAAATGGCGAAAATAAACGGTTTAGGAATATCTTCGGTGAGGTTTCTAGTTGTGTTATTATATAGGTAAATGCTTATCTAGCGTGTATGAATTAGGTACAAGAACGAGAGAGACCACGTTTTTGACCTTCTCAGCTTACAGAGTGGCACCATACAGCATTTTTTGACGTATTTATTTGATGGATAACGCTGATTTTTATCATTTTTATTTTTATTTTTATTTCATTATAGAATAAGTATCATATTTATTTTTTATTGAGATAGTGTGAATTACCTTATTAGTATTATATATTTATGTTATAGTTTGTTTATATTAAATGTTAGTTTGTTATGTATATTATGTGTTGTTGTTCCTATATTATTATTCAATTTGTCGTGTACTGTTGGGTGTAATGTTGGCCATGGGTGATGTCACCGGCGGCTCCAACGGAAGACCAGCGCTGGTTGTTCGCAACCAGCATTATGCTGAGTTGGAACCGGTTTGTGGAGGAAAACAATTTGTAATGTGTGTATTTATTTCTATTAATTCTTAAAAATGTTTTATTTTCTTCCATAAATAAAAAATTGTCTATTGATTTTACATTGAGATTTTATGTACTCAATAGTAGTTATAGTTAAGGTTTATGACAAATTTAACAATAAAAATAACCCTGACTTTAGCAGTTAATGCAAAATGAGTTGCACCAGCGTATTCACTAGCATAGTTAAAGTAACCAGGGCTGCAAGTCAAATGAGACCTTATTTACTCCAGATGCAAAGCTGGAATTATATTTTATGCATCTGACAGATATTTAAAATAAACAATAGCGAATCGTGGGCAGTTACGGTAAACAGTTAAAGTTATGACGTCATTTAAAAATTATCCGATGGTGCAACTTTTTTTTTTTTTTTTACTTATTCTGAAATATCGACGTTTGTTAAAGCTAAAGTAAATAAATTATTATTACGGGACATTTTTGCACACACGGTCATCTGACCCCAAACTAAGCAACTACGGTGTTTCCGAGAAGCTACAACATGGGGTTCTTCAAAAGGCGAGTTAATCGAGTTCTTAAGGGTCGGCAACGTATTTGTGATGCCTCGGGTGTTACAAGTATCCATAGGCGACGGTGACTGCTTTCCATCAGGCAGCCCGTCTGCTTGTTTGCCACCTATGGCATAAAAAAAAAAAAAAAAAAAAAAAAGCTTGTGATATGGCTGCCAAAGACTGATATACATACAAATACATACATCGTTTTAAATACATACTTAAATATATATTACAAACCAGATATACCACTTCCTTGACTTTCAGCATTAATGCCGAGACGGACCCATTTGACACTGATTGTATCCTCTAGATATAAGTTTTTTGTACAGGAGTCAAATAAAATTTAATTTCTTTCTTTCTTTCTTTCTTATATAGAACTAACACAAATGTTCATCACATAAATGTTTGTTCTAGGTGGGAATCGAACCCACGTACCCAAGCTCAGAAGGCAGGTTCACTACCAACTGGACCAACGGGCTATTTCAAAGTTGCAGTAAGATGGTGCAACCCACCCTTAGAAGTTCATATCGATACCCAACCTTCATGCGGTCCCTACTTCTAGAAAGCCCGTCAATTTCTCAGTAACGACGCCGATGGTTTGGTGGCAAGGACGTTTCATACCCTAACTTGTTCGTGACGGGAACCTCAAACGATGTACAATTAGTTCCGTCACTCGGTCGGTAGCGCTCGGCAATTGTTTAGAAATGCGCGCTACGATCTGCCAACTGTTACACCGGTGGCAGTTGGCACAATGCTGAGCAGAGACAGTGTTGCCAGCTTAGTGTTACCGATTCAACTAACGGCTCGAACACACAACATGTTGCGAAGCAACGATAGTCTGTACAACAAAAAAAAAAAAAACTAATTGCGCCCGCGGTTTCACCCGCGAGTTAAAATTGTCGTTAGGTTTTATGAAATCCAATTTCCGGCGCATTTTTCTAAAACCTCGACCTGATTTTTTGCATGGGTATACTTCAATGGCCGGAGAGTAACATAGGCTACTTTTCATCATCATCTTCACTACGCGGGTAAAACCGCGGGCTGCAGCTAGTAATAATAATTATATTATCTTCCTTGTTTGTTTAGCAGTGAATCTATTGTTTGGTTTGTATTTATTTGGTCGTATTTAATGGCTCCTTATAACATAATCATCATCAGCCAGAAGACGTCCACTGCTGAACATAGGCCTCCCCCTTTAACCTCCACACTGAACGAAAGCTTGCCGTCTGCATCCACTGCATGCCCGCAACTCTCATAATGTCATCAGTATGTTATGCACAGAAAAGAAAAAAAAATATTGTTTAAATTAGAACGGCTGTCAAGGCATTTTTGTAAGATTTTTTTGTAGCCAGTTGCACTCATATTAACGAAACGTCAGTTATTTGAAATCAGTTAGCAGCTGTGATGCGGACAAAGAACTTTGAGACGTAACCCAAAAAGGCAAGGTCCAAGTTCTTTGGATGCGGAGTTCGATGCGTTGACATACATGAGAATGTTCAAGCAAAACTCTGTCATAATAACTGGCGACAGATTTTCCTTCTCATTTCCGTTCTATTTACTTGTCTTTTCTGTGATGTTATGTTATGCTATGTATAGTGGAACCGTAGTTGAAGTTTCCACCCTGTATATATTGCTACCTGCGTGAAACATTGCATTTGGGAATCGCGCTATAATCTTAATTGGAGCAATTGAATGTGCGGCGTGTAATGAGAGAGTAATTGAATGTATCGCGCCGCGGGAGGTAATGAAAACGGTAATTGAAACTGTTATTAATTATAACCATTACGCAGATCTCGTGTATTATTCAAGGAGTTAACGTTATTACAAGATTTCACTTGAGGATAAAGCTGGTGACTTTTTTCACACTTATATAAAATTGCTGAAGCAATTTAATTTAATTTTTATTTATATATGTCGGCACGAGGCTCGGATGCGTGAGAGGGGCCCGGCGCCGGTCGTCGATGGCCGAACTTCATCAGAATTATCTTGGTTCTATGGCGTGAGTATAGTGGCCGAGGAGAATGAGACATCGCACGTACATTGACACGGTTTTTTTATTTCGAAGCGCTATGATTACCAATTACAATATCGAATTACTTGAAAATTACTTGGGGACAAGGTGTTCCGCCTTGTAACGAACGCTACCACTCTCCAACCAACAATCCAAATTCACAACCCCAAGCAAAGTTAGCTCCACCGAGCATCCAACAGTCCCCCTCCAAAACACAAAGTAAAGTGAGCTCCACCGAGCCTCACGTCACCGACGCGTGTCCGCGCGCGCTCACTAGCGCCTCTACTGGACTGTACCCAAACTTGCTACACTCTGATTGGTTGTCAACGACACAACTTCACAACGAACTTCAGCAGAGTAAGTTACTGCAGCGTTACACCAGCAATGGCGCCACCTCCATCACTAGTCCACCAAAACACAGCTAGGTGACGCCTACCTACATAATCTAAGCCTTAAAAACTATCCGACGGTAGTTGCGCCCAAATGCTAAATCTTCAACGCGCCGACATATATAATAGTAGATGAACAAGCGACGGGCCACCTGATGGTAAGTAGTCACCGTCACCTATGGACACCAACAATACCTGGGGCACTGGCGGTGCGTTGCATTTGAGGACTCTATTCACTCTTCTTGACTTCTAGAACATAATTTTTTTTAGAATAGAATAATAGAATAATTATTCAAGCAACTATTTAAACGATTTTTTTTCTGTGTTCTAACTAGACATTGGGTAGGTATATTCAAAATTTCTGGAGCCAAAACTTAAAATAAATAAAATCTTGTAGCTATCTGTCTTTTTAGGGTTCTGTACCCAAAGGGTGAAAGCGGGACCCTATTAATGAGCCTACGAATACGAGTTAATTTTTAATTTGTAACTTGTGTTTGGGTTGTTAAAAAAAACTTTTTTACGAGACGCGACAAACTGTTTAAGTAGACGTAGAATAAGTACCTATACGGTCATTTATAATTGTATAATTTTCTATTTAGAAATTATTACTCAATTTGTGTTATGATTGTATTTGTGATTTATTTTTATTTGTTTTTTCTAAATTTTATACTAATTAAATTTAATTTTATATCTTTATTTAAGACATAATATTTAATTTTTAAATACTGGGAGAAGCCACTGGCTTCCGAAACAGTTTTTTACTAGTTCGGAGCCAGTGGATTCAATTGATTTGTTTGTATTTTCCTTGTGCCAAATAAAGATCCTTCTTGCCTCATACCTGCAAAATGTGGAATACCTACCACCGAAGCTACCTTCTTCGGTGTTTCCGAGAAGCTACAACATGGGGTTCTTCAAAAGGCGAGTTAATCGAGTTCTAAAGGGTCGGCAACGTATTTGTGATGCCTCGGGTGTTACAAGTATCCATAGGCGACGGTGACTGCTTTCCATCAGGCAGCCCGTCTGCTTGTTTGCCACCTATGGCATTAAAAAAATAAAAAAAATATTAAAGATTATGATTATTATGGTATAATCTAAGAGTTAAAACTTAAAATACTCACAGTGAAATCCATTTCTGTTATTTAAGACCTCTAAGCCAATTTAGCTTAATGCTCCGTTGGCCTAATTAGGTAGCCAGCTTGGCTGTAGAACAAAAACAACGCCATTACAGTTATAAAAACGTTCGCTCTGGAACTAAAGCTAGCTATTCACGTAGCTCTGAACCCCTCTGTACCGGGTCAGGTGTGGAGTGGCTGACTCTTCGGATTAGGAGGCCAACGTGAAAACATTTACATACCCTATTATGCATAAGCGCTTGACAAGCTAATCTATGCTATAAAATGGTCAACAAGCCAAGAAAAGTAAGTCACAGTCCAGTCAAACTCATGCCCCAGTAAATTGGTGGAGGCTTTACAAGAGGCTTCAAAGTTTTGGAAATAACACAAAAAAACATATTTCACCTTGTTATATCACTTGAGCATGTTCACGAGCACTTAATAAATAATAATCCACTATTATTACACATGAACACTCAAAACAACACATGATTAAGAAAATAATGTATGGGACGCAAATTGTGTCGATACTTTGGCGCCGTCACATCTTCCTGAGACACAGGGTAGGGCTGGCGCGGCTGCCAATTCGGCAGAGCAGCATAAGCGACGCAAATATGCTAACCCCGGTTATGGTGCTAATGTTTACATATTTGAGGCGTTTGGGGTTAAGACATTGGGCCCTTGGGGACCTAGCTCACCTCATTTTCAAAAATCTTTCAGAGCGCCTGGTTAATGCGACGCGTGACCAAAATGCTGGCGTGTTTCTGGCTCAACGCATAAGCATTGCCATTCAACGTGGTAATGCCACCAGCATTCTGGGTACGCTGCCAACTGGTAGAGGGCTTGAGCATTTGGATTGTTTTTAGACCTTCAACGGTCTATGGGTAGTCTAACTGTATTTGTAGTGTTAGTATTTGCTTGTATTTTTATTAGTTCACTAGCGGCCCGCCCGCCCGGTACCGCACTGGTGTAGTTTACGTGCGAAGCCGGGGCGAGTAGCTAGTTATATATATATACCTTCCGTGAAAATGTATCTAACTGATGGTGAAAACCGCATCAAAATCCGTTGCGTGGTTTATGACGAGTTAGCGGCCATACAGACAGACAGACGCGGAAAGCGACTTTAATTTATACTATGCAGAGATAGAGATAGAGAAGATAAAGGCACTCGCCCTGAAAAAAGTAACTAAAATTCATGTTAAATTATTTCGTTCATTTAATAGATTGACAACGAATACAATATTTTATACAGCGTGTCTGGTTGTTAGAGGAATATTTATATTCTGTAATGTTTATACAGCTAGTTTATAAGCCGTGGTAGCCCATTTGGGAGCCCGCTAGACTTGAAAGCGTGAGGTCGCGGGTTCAAACCCCAGGCCCGTACCAATGAGCTCTTTGGAGTTTATGTACGGATTTCCATACCACTGGCTTTTCGGTGAAGGAAAACATCGTGAGGAAACCTGCATACGTACGGAGAAGAAATTCAATGCCGTATGTGAATCCATCAATCCGCCCTGGGCCAGCGTGGTGGATATAGCCCAATCACCCTATGGGGGTAGGCTAAAAGTCCAGCAGTGGACTGTTAAAAGGCTGATTATGATATACAGCTAGTTAAAGCCTGCCTGCCTGCCTGGAAGAAATTGCTTTAGGTGATAAGTCCACCATACTGCCGTATATTTGTTTTTTATTTTAGTTAAGTATCATTTGTATTTTCGGTGTGTAATAAAGATGTATTGTATTGTAGGGTGTCTTGGTATCAAATCCCTCGTCCGTAGTACGTGAGGTATACCTCGCTCGTGACACGGTTATCTTGAGTGGTCTCGAGCTGAAAGTCGTGCCTTATTTACTAGAGTTTCGAATGATCGAGAGGCAACGGAAGCACACCGTGGAGTCCCATGGTGCGCGTCCTTGTCATTTTAAATCAACGGTAAACCGGTACTTGCCTTGTATCTCGTATAAACTGTATTATGTCTACATTGCAATATTCTTATGCCTTAATTATGTCGCAGATTTAGACATTCTAAGTCATCATCATCATCATCATCAGCCAGAAGACGTCCACTGTTGAACATAGGCCTCCCCCTTCAACCTCCACACTGAACGACAGCCTGCCTTTTGCATCCACTGAATGCCAGTGACTCTCACTATGTCGTCGGTCCATTTAGTGGGAGGCCTACCTACGCTGTGTCTTCCGGTTCGTGGTCTCCACTCAAGAACCTTTCTTCCTTTGAATCGGTTATCGGTTCTTCGAGCGATGTGGCCTGCCCATTGCCACTTCAACTTGTAAATTTTAACAGCTATGTCGGTGACTCTGGTTCTTTGGCGAATATCCACGTTTCGGATTTTATCGCGCAAAGAAACTCCGAGCATAGCTCTCTCCATTGCCCGCTGAGTGACTCTGAGTTTTTCCAAAAGGCCAACAGTTAAGGACCACGTCTCAGTACCATATGTCATCACTGGCAACACACACTGGTCAAAGACCTTCGTCTTTAGGCACTGTGGTATCTTGGACGACAAGATGTCACGCAATTTCCCGAACGCTGCCCATCCGAGTTGGATTCTTCGGCGACCTCTTTACTTAAGTTAATTTAAATATAGTTAGTATTTAATTTAAATACTAGACTATATTAGGTTGCCTGGAAGAGATCGCTTTTAGCGATAAAGCCGCCAATTGTGGCACTAGCTCGTAAGTATTTTCTATCGTGTTGTAATTTTTATTTCTGGTGTAAACAACAAAGAGTTTCTATCTATCTATATTTTACTTACCTACCACCTAATTTGTCAGCCATAAATAAACGAATGATTTTTCTAATCTAACACTAGAGATGTGAACGTCGTTTTATAAGGTAAACTTAGCGCAAATACCCATCTAAGCAACGATCCTAAGCAATGACATAGGCATAGAAAATATCGTTTATTTGTGACATCACACATAACACTAAACGTTTTTTTTTCTCAAACCGGCACTACCTCAGCATGACGCCGGTCGTACACAACCGGTGCTGGTCTTCCGTCACGAATATATCATACAAAAATCAATTATAAATGTGATTGGATGAGTTTTCAAACGCACATTTTGTCATACGCTTTAGCATCCAATGTATTTCATCATCATAATTTCAGCCATAGGACGTCCACTGCTGGACGTAAACCCCCCCCCCCCCCGGTCGATATCCAAAGGGCAAAAGGGCAAAAAGGGCCGGTTAGAAGCGGCCTGCATCCAGCGTTTCCCTGCGGTCTCTTTTAGGTCGTCTGTCCATCATGTGGGTGGACGTCTACGCTGCGCTTAGGTACCAGTCCGTTGTCAATTTAAAGTATTTGTCACGAGCTGCGCCCCGCAGTTTCACCCGCGTTGTGATGAAAAATGGTGATGATGATGATGAAAAGTAGCCTATGTAACTTTCTGGCTCTTGAACTATACCCATGCATAAAATCAGGTCGATTCGTTTTTCCGTTGCAGCGTGAAAGAGGAACAAACATCCATACACACAAACTTTCGCGTTTATAATATTACTAGCTGAAACCCGCTACTTCGTACGCGTAGAGCTCGGCCTTTGGCATCGCTACTACAACTTGTATGCCTATGTGTTATAGCCTATGTGTTATTCTAATGTATAAGCTATATTATTGTAAACTTTCATTAAAATCCATTCGGTAGTTTTTGCGTGAAAGAGGAACAAACATCCAAACATACAAACTTTCGCGTTTATAATATTAAGTAGAAAGTAGGATTCAAAGTATTCGTGTCGAGCAAAAAAAATCGTGCAGTGTAAGTGAGCACCGGGCCTAAGTCGGTCTGACATCGAGTGGGTACAGTGTACTGCGGCCGTAATACTGTTACCTCTAGACAAGTGCTACACTCGATCCAGTGGATCGTACCGCACTTCAAACACGGTCTAGTAGCGACTGGAGCTACACTGTGAGATTTTAGTAGGTTTACTTTGTGTAGACTTCTTGAAATACAATAGCATTGACAGAAAAGAACAAGAAGAACAGAAAGAAGAAAAGAACCGATAACCGATGGGGAAGAAAGGTTCTTGAGTGGAGACCACGAACCGGAAGACGCAGCGTAGGTAGGCCTCCCACTAGATGGACCGACGACATTGTGAGAGTCGCGGACATCCAGTGGATGCAAAAGGCAGGCTGTCGTTCAGTGTGGAGGTTAAAGGGGAGGCCTATGTTCAGCAGTGGACGTCTTCTGGCTGATGATGATGACAAAAAAGATAGAAGAGGAAACCGGTACGTCCAAGAATCCCAAAAGTTCAAAGATATATTCCATTGCCATTCAACGTGGTAATGCCGCCAGCATGCTGGGTACGCAGCCAGTGGGCTTGAGCATTTGGATTGTCTTAAGACCTTCAACGGTCTATGGGCAGTCTAACTGTATTTGTAGTGTTAGTTTTAGCTTGTATTTTTGTTTAGTAAATTAAGGCACTTTCCCAGTTTAAAAAAGAGATGACATCCACCAATATGCACTGGGCTAGCATGGTGGATTAGGGTCCCCATGCTCTTTCTCTGAGAGAAGGCCTGTGCCCCTTCAGTATGTAATTGTTGCAGGGCCACGGATTAAACCTGATCAATGACAATGACGATATAACCACCTGACTGAATCTTTTACCCCGCCGTAAACTGAGGTTACACTTTTTCAGCTTAATATTTTTCGAGCGGGCTAATCCTAGTCGCGAATTGAATAAATGACTTTTGAGTTTCCAATCATAAGCGCCATACGAACCAAACGAAAGAACCAGTCACCAACATAGCTGTTAAAATTTGCAAGTTGAAGTGGCAATGGGCAGGCCACATCGCTCGAAGAACCGATAACCGATGGGGAAGAAAGGTTCTTGAGTGGAGACCACGAACCGGATTACGCAGCGTAGGGAGGCCTCCCACTAGATGGACAGACGACATAGTGAGAGTCACTGGCATCCAGTGGATGCAAAAGGCAGGCTGTCGTTCAGTGTGGAGGTTAAAGAGGGAGGCCTATGTTCTGCAGTGGACGTCTTCTGGCTGATGATGATGATGGTGATGATACGATCCAAACAAACGACGTGGCTTACATTTTGCACAAGCAAATTATGACTCAGTGGTTATATTATCTTTGACCCTGACGCTGTCAGATTGTAAAGCACACATGCTACCGCTAGGCCACCACCACCACTAAATGCACTAAGCAAGTACTCCTGACAGCTTTTGGTTGTCATAAAAGCAGGTAAGTAGACTAGTTTAAAAAAAACATTGTTCTAGTTTTAAAGTTTACCCCTCAGAGCAAATAAAAATACAGAGTCCCTACGGCGCACTGCCAAAGTGACGCCAAAACGCATTCAAAACTACGTGAATTTCTTATCAGAACATCGTACTGAAAACTTCCATTTTAAAAAGAAACAATGACTTCTTGCAGTGTTAAGAACTGTAAAAACAACACTAAAGTAAATATGAAAAAAGATGGAATATTTCCACACTTAAGTATTTATATTATCACTTATTTTGATGAATTACACGACACAAACTTCGACTACGCACACATGTTTCAAAAAGTGGCTTCACTTTTCGTGTTCGCGGTAGTCGCTCTGTATTTTATTAGCTCTGAGGTTTACCCTAATTTCATTAGATAATTTTTCCCCCGCGAGAGCTGCAGTAGCGACATTGTCACGATTTTTTTAACAAACAACGCAGAATTGTCTCGTAAACTAGCATCCTACCAGTGTGGACGTGTAGAAACGTCGGCAGAGTGGCGAGTTAACAAAAGTGTGGCAGCTCGCCAACAGAACTCTCGCCACGCCAATTAGCAGCTAGTGCCGACGATATGGGTCACACTAAATGCTTCGCAGAGACAAGTGGACAACTTATATCTGATCATGCTGGAGTGGCGATCGGAAGCTATACTCCGTTCACCATTTTTTTTTATTCGCCTATCAGGCAGGCTAAAGCCTTCAAGGCCATACCGCCTGTTCATCAGTTTATAATATACTCACAAATCTTTGATATTTTATGTCAATAAAGAAATGTCATGAAAAGTCACTGTCAAACTGACATGCCAGTTGCTCAAAACATTTTTCACTTCTGATCAATATTTTACTCTCGATTTTACTCGGCTTTGCTGTCGCGCGGTACAATGGGGGATATTCTGACTGTTCAAAAAATTTATAAAAAACATTATTAAAAGATTGTAATAGATGGCGTTATTATAGAGGTGTTGACTAATAAGATAGAGAAAATAGAAGGCAAATTTGAAGGTCTAAAGACAATCCAAATGCTTAAGCCCACTACCAGTTGGCAGCGTACCCAGCATGCTGGCGGCATTACCACGTTGAATGGCAATGCTTATGCGTTAAGCCAGAAACACGCCAGCATTTTGGTCACGCGTCGCATTAACCAAGCGCTCTGAAAGATTTTTGAAAATGAGGTGAGCTCCCGGTCCCCAAGGGCCCAATTTCTCGACCCCAAACGCCTCAAATATGTATAATAAAATTAATTACTTACCTATTTTTATACTACTGCGTGGCTAGTCAGTGCCCGATGGTAAGCACCATGCTTGCCGGTACCTGTCACAGTGCCACGGTTGCCTGTTTCAGTGTTTTCGATTACTTACTTGATATTGTTTGATATTAATATTCTTTGTTCATTTCTTAATTTGCTTCGTCGGTATAGTTAGGCGTGCGGTCGCTGCACCGGACAGCGAATTGCCACTGCGCTGAATATCGAATAACTAGCGATCCGACCCTTTTTACTCGATTTAATCGCTCTGTCAGTAGCACTCGATTATTATTCTCGCTGGCGGCGTAACGAGCGATCGGAATAACTTAAATATTGACTCGGATGGAATGGTTACACGAGGATTTGCTCGGGATTTGACGATGGGACGGACTGAGCCGCTCCTTACCGACCGATAAATATCAAACCGATCTCTTTATTATAAAATCTTTTTGCAAGCTTTTATTTAACTTGTCCTGTTATCATCATCATCATCATCATCAGCCAGAAGACGTCCACTGCTGAACATAGGCCTCCTCCTTTAACCTCCACACTGACCGACAGCCTGCTTTTTGCATCCACTGGATGCCAGCGACTCTCACTATGTCGTCGGTCCATCTAGTGGGAGGCCTACCTACGCTGCGTCTTCCGGTTCGTGGTCTCCACTCAAGAACCTCTCTTCCCCATCGGTTATCGGTTCTTCGAGCGATGTGGCCTGCCCATTGCCACTTCAACTTGCAAATTTTAACAGCTATGTCGGTGACTCTGGTTCTTTGGCGAATATCCAGGTTTCGGATTTTATCGCGCGCAAAAAAAATCCGAGCACAGCTCTCTCCATTGCCCGCTCAGTGAGGGAAATATTGAATCGTAATTTGGGATTGGGATCGAAAACATGGCATTTGGTACTCTTCAATCGCGTCAAGAGTACCGAAAGCGTCGAGTTGAGTCGATTTTATTTAGTTTGATAAAATTCCACCATTTAACCTTAATATAAAAGATGTTGGTGTAACAGTGTGCTGGCTGATCCCTTATCAGAGGAGTGCAGAATACTATGCAAGATAGTTGATATATGTATTAAAAGAAGAGCATAGATTTTTCGAATCAAAAATGAAATCAAATATCAATAAAAAAAAAACAATCAGAAATAAGGTGATCCGTAGACGAACGAAAGTCACCGACATAGCCCACTGGATTAGCAAGTTGAAGTGGCAGGGGGCAGGGCACATAGCACGCAGAACAAATGGCCGATGAGGCCGAAATGTTCTGGAAAGGAGACCACGGACCGGTAAGCGCGGCGCGTCCACCCACAAAATGGACAGACGACCTAAAAGAGGGCGCAGGGAAGTCTGGGCTAAGTAGTAGCATTACCTAGTCTGTGGACATATTTTTGTAAAAAAAATGTATATGTACGGGAAATATACATTTTTGTACGTTTATTACCTCAGAACACCGTCAGTTGTGAACCGATTTGTAAAATTACTGTCACAAAGTTTTTAATTGAAAAGTAAAGCTATACGAATATCCTAGATTATGTAAATCCACAAACAAACGACTAAACTAATAACCGCCTGTATATACTGAACAAATTGCCCGAAAGTAGTACAATCGTTTTACAAATTAATTTGCCTTTCAGTTCAGCCTTCATTCCGGGAAAATATTACGTTATCTTTGTTCAATTAGCGGAAAATGAAGTCTGTACAAAAGATACGCGTTTCTTTGTTGATAATACGGTTTCTATTATCTTTGGACTGAATACGGCTTTTTTTGTAGTAATTCTTACGAGAAAAGCATTTATTCAGTCGCTTGGCGTTGTACATTTAAATGATTGTGCATTAACCTCTATGGTAAGGGGAGGATGTTCCGTGATACAGATTAAATTGTGATATATATATCAAACGTTCGTAACTTATTTGGCTGTGTCAAAATTAAAGTGAAAACGCGTATCTGTGATGCCCTTGCTGTTGCAGGTATGCTGCAGCTTGTTTGCCACCTAAGGCATGAAAAAAAAACAACCCGCCGGCGGTGGGGCGCCTGCCTTAGCCACAGAGCGGACGACGTTTCCGCAAGATTAACGCCTAATTACAGCTCTGTTTTTCCGGTTTTTATTATCAAGATTAACAAGAACAACGACCTGTTTTGAGACTGTCCTCCAAAGAATCTGAAATTGGCTTTTAAAATATGGGCAAAGTTTGTATCTTTCTTATAAAATTAGCAGATAATAAAAGTTTCCGAAAGCTATTAAGTGTCTGTCGTGGTGCCGGTACCGTTGTAGAGTTAGTCAAGTCTGTATTATCTAATAACATTATCTAAATAAACCCAATTCAGTTGTAGTTATCAGGTTATAACTTACAAATACTTTAGACTAATTTTCATAAGTGTATAATATATGTTTGAAATACTTAATTTCAACATAGTATAAAATAGAGACGTTTTCCGCATCTGTCTGCCTATCTGTATATCCGCTAACTCCTGCTAAACCACGCGACGGAATTTGATGCGTTTTCACCCCATCAGTTAGAAATTTTTAGCGAAGCCGGGTGGGTCGCTATTTAGTTATAAAGCACAATAAGCGATAACTACAAAAAGCTTAAAAAAAGAGTCGAAAAAAATCTTATTTTACTCCATTATCATCTCTGTAAATACTAAAAACTACCCTTAAAAACTATTGCATATAACAGCTTTTTGAAGAACCCCATGTTATAGTTACTCGGAAATGCCGCAGGAGGTTCATTCCACAAAAATAGATCGCGTAAAACGCACCATGTTATCGGTTATTCACAAGCTTTTGAAACAAACGTTCATGACCGTACACCTCTTATAATGAATCCGTATGTACAATTCGATAGCTCAGTGAATAAAACACACAAGGCACTTTACACCGGATTTATTGTACGACAAAGTTACGATCTTGCAGAACGTCCACTGATTTGCAAAACCAAACGATACCGCGATGCAGGAATTGTTCTGCCGACCGTAGCGACATCCAGCGGTATGCTTACGAACTAATTAACAAAGTAGCTAACTATTATTGATGGTTCATATCTTAACACCGTATGATGCAATAAGGCACGTATATACAATTGAATGGTTGGTTTCTAACACTGCCTGTTACAACTTGTTCTCTTAGTTTGCCGCTAGCAATAAAAATAACTCAGCCAGTTGGCAAGTGAGCGTCAATATCCAAGCTACACTCGCTCGCCGCGATACATTGCGATGCGTATACTATTAGTTTCTAACCGCCGAAGCGATTAATTGCCTAGCTGCTAGCATTCCTTGTGTCTGCCCGTCAGTTACCGAGCTTGCAGCAACTAGCCGGCAGTCGAACACCTACCTACCACCCAGCTAGCTAGTCTGCTAGCTGGCTAGTTATTGACGGCGATCCGATAAAGATAATTAGTCACCTTTTACAAGCCTGTTCCCGTTGTGGCGTCTCACAGATAAGAAATAACAGAGGAGTAACTCTAGAAGCTAACTACTATCTATACTATAATATTATAAAGAGGAAAGATTTGATTGTTTGTTTGTTTGTTTGCATTGAATAGGCTCCGAAACTACTGAACCGATTTGAAAAATTCTTTCACTGACGGGAAGCTACACTATCCCCGAGTGACAGGCTATAATCTATACCCGTGCGAAGCTGGGGCGGACCGCTAGTCATAGACAAACATAGCTACTATTAACTATTATAGTGCTAACAGACACACGAACGCGGCGGACGGACCTCCGTCCAACCAACGGGAGTGAAAGAGTGAGAATATAATATTTCCCTCTCTTTCTCTGCCATTGGCCAGACGGCGGTTGAGTTCAGCCGCGTTCGTGCGTCTGTTAGCACTATTAAGTTTGTAGTTTATAAGTTTGTTTGATGTACTTTGCCTTATGTTTATGTAAATAAATATTTTTTCATATATTTTTTTCCTACAGCAAAGAGGCAACAGTTAAAGATTATGGATAATTATATGTTTGTAGCTAGTGTTGCGAGAAGTTTTACTTCTGGTTTTTAGCTTACTTAAGTTTTTCACAATAAAAGTTTTTAACTTAAGTTTTTATTTAGGACACGAACCATTGCCAGAATTATTTTATGAACGGTTTTGACCTATATTTTCGCCAACTTTAACATTAAATAATCCGCAGCTAAGTTTCTAAGATATACGTTAACTCTCTCTCTCTCTCTCTCTCTTTAAGTAATAGAGTTTATAGAATGTTACTATTACCAAACTTTTCGAACGTTGACATAATATTTTAGCATGAACCTAACATGTTATGATTGTTTAGATATACGGGGTGTAAGGGGAACACTCTAGAAGCCAAAAGAAGGTAATTGTACTCATCATTATGTACAACTTTTACTATGGGACCAGCCCTGAAATCGCGAAAAAATATATCAGCTGTTCTATAGAAAACGGTCATTGACACTCGACAAAAATGTATGGAACAGCTGGTTTTTTTTCGCTATTTCTGGGTTGGTCCCATACTAAAAGTTGTTCATAATGATGAGTACAATTACCTTCTTTTGGCTTCGAGAGTGTTCCCCTTACACCCTGTATTATGAAGACGATAGAATGTAACGTAATTCGTAAATATAGAATGTGACGTCACATAACTAAATTAAAGATTTACATTTTGCGGCTAAAACATATAGGTAAGCGCTACTATGTGTGTGTATGTGTGTCTATGTGTTTATGTGTGTGTGTTGTGTATGTATGTGTGTGTGTGTGTGTTCTGTGTGCTGTGTGTGTGTGTGTGTGCGCTAATATGTTAATGGTTTTTGTCAAGTGCTATTTAAAAATGATTATAGTTAGCAACTGCGATTATAGAGTCTAATCATTTTGAAAATTATTCTATTAAAAATATCCTGCGAAATGTGGAATGAGCTACCTTCTACGGTGTTTCTGAGAAGCTACAACATGGGGTTCTTCAAAAGGCGAGTTAATCGAGTTCTAAAGGGTCGACAACGTATTTGTGATGCCTCGGGTGTTACAAGTATCCATAGGCGACGGTGACTGCTTACCATTAGGCAGCCCGTCTGCTTGTTTGCCACCTATTGCATTAAAAAAAATACACAATTGTAAGAAAACCCCTTTCAGTTGGTAGACACAGATTATATTTAATACTCTGGACATAAACTCTTGTACGTAGGTATATTCCTTTACTTGCACTTCAATAATTATTAGTACTTTAAATCTAGGTACACTAGGGCAGAGTAACAATGTACAATATTGAAGGTGCTTACTGCACCGCTGCTCAGACTAGAATGCCCAGCCTCGCTCTCGCCTTCAACAAGCCATGACGTTTCCCTTTCCCCTTTCCGTCATAACGACAGTTGGAAACGACTAATTTCAAATAAAGTACAAGGATGTCAAATTAAGCACTCGCGAATTGAATAACAAATAATAATCGATCCCCAAGCCGCCCGCCAAGCGTGGGGATTATGGCAACACCCCTCTCTAAGAGGGAGGCCTTTGTCCAGTAGTGGACGTTTGATGGCTGCTGATGTGTGAATTGAATAACCATATTAGAAACCTTACAGTATACATCTTTCCAAGTTCCAAGTAATGCAGCGGTTTTGACAATTTCTTCGGAGTTGTCCATCTGTCTTCTAAACTCGGGACCGACTCCATTAATTACGTGATTGAAGACGGACGAGGTTCATTCATCGCGGGACTCAATGGCAGCGTGATGACGTCATTCAGCGAGCACGATGACGTCATTACGGCTGAACGATGATTTATTGTCGCATCGACGGATTAATGACGCGGAAAGCGCGTATTTTATAAGAGATTTTGACGCAGATTGAGAGATACTTGGGTAAAGTGTAGCGATTTATGGAGCTGTTATACAGCTTTGCTTATAGGAGGTTTAACTTGATAAATAAACTTCCGAGAACCCGTTCGAAGCGCTTTGATTCCACATTTATTGTGCGAACTGCTAGTCTGTGGAATTCGCTGCCTGAATGGGTTTTCCCCGTTAGTTACAATCTGGGTGTCTTCAAGTCGAGAGTGAATCGGTTTCTTCTAGGCAAGCGTGCTCCAACGTAGACCGCATCATCGTTTAACATCAGGTGTGATGGTGGTCAAACGCAAGCCTATTACTTAAAAAAAAGGAAATGGGTGATGATGATGGGGATATTTTGTGTCAGTGAGATTTCGACTTGCAATTCTTTATTTTTTTGTCTTGGAATTTTTTACATTGCATGATTTTTTATTGTATTTTTTTTCTAATTATGACTATAGTTAAGTCTAAACAAAAATTTTTTTTGCATTTTACTTGATGCAGGCTTAATACAATAATTTATTAACGTGCGTAACTAAAATGTCAGAGAAAACAACAAACATGTTATTTAAATGAAACACCACATCAATTGGCAGCACGCAAATGGAATACGCGTAATAAATTGAACCGCTGCGCTGGTGTCACGCTGCTCTGCGCTGCCACTGTTACAATGTGTGCGTTCTGTACGCCTCGACGTGTCGGAATGTACTGCAATTGTTTCTAAATTAATGTTAATCTGAGATTTTACGACTCTTTTACCCAACGAAGCAAAGAAAAAAGAGGGTATAGTGATTAACGTGTATGTATATATTACTACATAACAGTGATGACATATGGTACTGAGACGTGGTCCTTAACTGTTAGCCTTTTGGAAAAACTCAGAGTCACACAGCGGGCAATGGAGAGAGCTATGCTCGGAGTTTCTTTGCGCGATAAAATCCGAAACGTGGATATTCGCCAAAGAACCAGAGTCACCGACATAGCTGTTACAATTTGCAAGTTGAAGTGGCAATGGGCAGGCCACATCGCTCGAAGAACCGATAACCGATGGCGAAGAAAGGTTCTGGAGTGGAGACCACGAACCGGAAGACGCAGCGTAGGGAGGCCTCCCACTAGATGGAGCGACGACATTGTGAGTGTCGCGGGCATCCAGTGGATGCAAAAGGCAGGCTGTCGTTCAGTGTGGAGGTTAAAGAGGGAGGCCTATGTTCAGCAGTGGACGTCTTCTGGCTGATGATGATGATGATATATTACTAGCTGCACCCCACGGTTTCACTTGCGTGGACATTCCCTTATTAGCTGAACATTGTTCCGGGGTATCCTGCGTCACTTTTTCGCCTGAATGCTTTATGTTGAACCAGAAAAACGCTAGCATTTTTTATTTATTTTTTACCATAGGCGGCAAACAAGCAGACGGGCTGCCTGATCTAAGCAGTCACCATCGCCTATGGATACTTGTAACACCAGAGGCATCACAAATACGTTGCCGACCATTTAAGAGTCGATTAACTCACATTTTGAAGAACCCCATGTTGTAGCTTCTCGGAAACACCATTTTGTATTTATATTAACTTTAGTTCTAAATAGAAGCTGGGAGCACTCAGGGCTGTGGGCAGGGCGGACGGCGGCCGGCGGCCTGGTGAAGGGCGGCGGCCGTCATTTGTCACAGAGATAAGCTCATCCACCGCTTTATGACCGTCCACTTGTCTCCATTACTCACTTCCTCGCACCAATATACTCACCTACCTATCTGTGTGTACGTAACTAAACAACTTAGGGGATATCAAACTCAATAATTAAGTAGTTTAACTTAGCCAAGTGAGTTACCAAGTAATTAAAGTGAGTCAAGTAATTTACCTTGTCTATTATGGGATAGTGATGGGGAATTTTGGGACTAATATGTCTCATAGTACAAGCTTTGCTTACATTGAGGTCAGTTTTTTTTCTTCAGGTGACCGTTTGTGCAAAATGTCCCGAATTAGCTGTTGCCGCGACTTTGGATGCGAAGATTTTTGTACAAACTTTAAACCACCTTTTTCCCCTCCTTAATTCGGTCCTTTTGCAAAATAATTATATAGGCCCCCCACCCTCATCATACTAATATTATAAATGCGAAAGTGTGTTTGATGGTTTGTTTGTTCTTCTTCCACGCTGCAACGGAACAGCGGATCAACCTGATTTTTGTATGGGTATAGTTCAAGAGCCAGAGAGTGACGTAGGCTATTTTTTATGATCATCATTACCATCACCATTTTTCATCACTACGCGGGTGAAACCGCGGGGCGCAGCTAGTACGGAATATATTCCATAAAATATTATAAATGCGAAAAGTTTGTTGGTTTGTTTGTTCCTCTTTCACGCAGCAACAGAGCAACGGATCAACCTGATTTTTTGAATTGGTATAGTTCAATGGTTGGAGAGTGATATAGGCTACTCATCATCATCACTACGCGAGTGAAACCACGGTTGCAGCTGGTACTCCATGATGTGGAATCTACCTACCTTTGTATGTAGGTAAATTATCTATACTTATAATAAAACTATAAAAACATGAAATAAATGTTTGCACACTTTTTGAGTATCTGAATCTGAGTAAATATTTTAATATTTATTTTATAAAACACTAGCTGCGCCCCGCGGTTTCACCCGCGTAGTGATGAAAAATGGTGATGAAAAGTATATGTCACTCTCCGACCCTTGAACTATACCCATGAAAAAAATCAGGTCGACCCGTTGGTCTGTTGCTGCGTGAAAGAGGAATAAACAAATCAACAAACAAACACACTTTCGCATATACAATATTATTATGACTTGTTGGGTTACTCAGTAACCAGATTCCTTATCTCCGTCGCATTAAAGTCGTTATTCCCACAATCTTTAGAAAGCTTTAAAGTTTGCTGTCGAGTTCGCACTCATATATCCGCATAATTCGTCCTAAAGGTCTCCTCACACATGTTAAGTTTGAACAACTCGATGTAAGTTTGAAGACATCCGATCCGCAAACATGTTGGGTGCTACTCCGGAAGAGATAACAACAAACGGACCGACACAGAGACGTATCCAATTCAGAATAACTTTTGGGGACAGAAGGTACAATGTCTAAAGCTTTTTTGTCGTGACAAAAGACCTTTTTAAGAAGTTGTCATCATTAAAATATGATTCAAAAGGGTAAAGAAATGAAAGCATTCAAAACGAAGTTATTTTAATGGCTAAGAGTTATTTATTTTAACGCCTACTACATTTCATCTGATCAAATAAATAACAATAAAATCAGATGAAAGGCTAAAATAAGAGACATCATTGAAATTATTAGAACATTCAAATGGAATTGGGCAGGACACAAATGTAGTATGGGAAACGACAGGTGGACTAAGAAAATTATAGAATGGATACCGAAAGGAGAGAAAAGGAAAAAAGAAAGCAGACGATGGGAAGACGTGTTTAGGCAAAGACGTCGTCGGTCCATCTAGTGGGAGGCCTACTTACGCTGCGTCTTCCGGTTCGTAGTCTCCACTCCAGAACCTTTCTTCCCCATCGGTTATCGGTTCTTCGAGCGATGTGGTCTGCCCATTGCCACTTCAACTTGCAAATTTTAACAGCTATGTCGGTGACTCTGGTTCTTTGGCGAATATCCACGTTTCGGATTTTATCGCGCAAAGAAACTCCGAGCATAGCTCTCTCCATTGCCCGCTGTGTGACTCTGAGTTTTTCCAAAAGGCCAACATTTACAGTCAAGGACCACGTCTCAGTACCATATGTCATCACTGGCAACACACACTGGTCAAAGACCCTCGTCTTGAGGCACTGTGGTATCTTGGACGAGAAGATGTCACGCAATTTCCCGAACGCTGCCCATCCGAGTTGGATTCTTCGGGCGACCTCTTTGCTTAGTCTATGTCAATAGTCATAATAAAAAAAACAAGTACGAGAAAGAGTTTATCTATCTATCTAAGTACATAGTTACCCCTTGCTTCCTGTACTGGCAACGTCCCTGTTTAAATGTTTCGAATACTGTCAAGATCCAAGGTCGAGATTATCGCCGAGTGGTCGAATGTTTGTCGAGTGTTTGCAGGGGACTGAGGGAAGTGAGAGGGGTGGAAGGCGTACATCCGAAACCCAAAACTTTTCAATTAAGTTCTTAAGAAGATTGTGAAGGAAACAATTAAGATCGTCGCGCGAGGAATTTCTCGAGTTAACGCTGTTTGTGAATATCTGAGGAAATGACGGCGGTGTCGCGAGCACTCGTTCACTGCGCTGGATCGCTGCGAGATAAGGACTAAGAGGAGTTGTCGGTGTAACTAGAGATATGCAGAAGTTATGTGCCAGCATACCCGCCAGTGGTGGTGCCAGTGGACCCGGGTATGTCCGAAAACTGCGACCAGAACCACCGGAGGATGGGCAGCAGCGTCCTGTTAGTACACGGTGAACGTACTGCGATCTCCAAGCCGCCTGCCAAGCGTGGGGATTATGGCAACACCCCTCTCTAAGAGGGAGGCCTTGTTCAGCAGTGGACATTTAATGGCTGATAATGTATGTATGTATGTATGTGCCAGTGTACGGTGTTTGTATTCCAAAGTTACTAGAGTAAACGAAACAGAAGATCGGGTGTCAACGCACAACTTTGTTAAGCTCTTCAAATCACGAGTGAATCGGTTTCTTCTGGGCAAGCGTGCTCCAACGTACACCGCATCATCGCTTAACATCAGGCGTGATGTGGTCAAACGCAAGCCTATTAAATATTTAAAAAACTTAAAAAAAGGTAGGACGTATTTTAGCTTAACGTCTACATCGTGCCCTACTTGAAAGGCAAAAGTTGCCATATCATGAAAATGGATGAAGAATTTTTAATTTATCTTGTGACAAGACGCGCCTTCTCGAATCTCATTTCCGCTAAATTTGTCACACTGAATTTTATTTTCTCCAAAACCTATTTTTGCTTCTAAAAACAGTAAGATCTATTGATCTTATTGTTTTTAGAAGCAAAAAGTTACAAATTGAATCAGATCTTTGTGCTTAATTAATAAAACATAACTAGCTAAGAGCATGTCAAGACTCGAGACACAAATATGGTAGGGTTCCGTTTTTCTCAGCAAAACTCTATTAATTGTGATCCTAATCATCATAGTTCAAAAATTGGTGGTCACAGAAAAAATCGAAAATTCTTACCAACATAACATATATTTCATGGTTTATTCAAAACGAAAACTATTTGAAATACATTATTTGTTAAGACAATTTTACGAAAATGACCTTTAAACTAGAACGTCTTTAATTTATCACAGTTTTAACGCTACATCTCAAAAAGTTATAATCAAAAATTATTTAAATAATTTAATATGAATGTTTTTAATATGACTTATCAGCATGCAAAGCTACAAGTTTCTATATTTAATAGTTTAGTTTAGCAGGGGGGACCATTTGCCATTTTGACGGGCCATATTTCCCAAAATATACACGACTTGTTAAAAAAGTAATCTATCAAAACTTGCCTTAATTTAATAAAATACTTATTCAACGACATTAATCACAGAGGGGCGCAACGAAGAAAAAAATTTCATCCTCATTTCACTTGTACCAGAGCCACCCCAAAAAGCAAAATTATATTACTTTTATACGTTCAAAATTGATATCGTTATTAAAACTGAAAATTAGGACGGACGGACAAACAGACAAACGAACAGACGGATAGACAGACGGACGGACAGAACGAATTTATAAGGGTCCGTTGTCGGGCTACGGGACCCTAAAAAATGACGTCATTTGATTTGATTGGAACACAAAGCCAGAAAGTGCATTTGCTACAAATTAACAACCCCACGCCACTGTGTACCACACCATGCTATGCTGTACCACGCCACGTTACACCATGTGACGCAGCGCTACACCTTCCAAACCTTTCACCATGCCAACCCACGCCATGTAACAAGACAAGTGAACGCACCGTGTTTCGCTATATTGCACCAATCAATCAGAGGCAGAGTAGTTCGCTACATTCCGCTGAGCCGCCTGATACCGCTGGTGACGGTGTGACCAGTATCCATACTAAGGTGCTTTTGTGGAAACCATAATCAGTGCAATGAGACACATTTGTCAGCTCGTTCAAGTAAATAGATGGGAGAGGATCGAGCACCTAAATAAGATAATTTTCAGATCCTTCCTGCCCATTTTTCTATTGGACTGCCAGAATGGGCGAAAAGGTGAGACACCGTTTCATGGTTGATATTCCCATAACCCGTACAAAGAGCTTTGAGTGCTTTATTGTGTGAGCTGCCAGTCTGTGGAATGCGCTGCTTGAATACTGTTCCCGATAGTTATAATTATAAGCCCTAATCGCTCTATAAGACTAAGCTACGGCCTTCCTCCTCAAAATTTTTGAGCTATCATTGCAATCAATATTTCTGCGCTTGGGGGTGTGGGTTTGATTCCCACCTAGGGCAAACATTTTGTGATGAACATTTGTGTTTGTTCTATATCTGGATGTTAATGGTATCAATTCTGATGTAGTCTAAACTAAACTAAATTTGACAGCTCTAAACTTGTTGCCATCCTTCTCTCACGTATTAAAATTAAAAGAGAGGCAGATAATTTTAGTCCTGTCAGATTGGTTTAGTTTAGTGAGGGGTATGACAGAATAGGCCTCATTATCTATTTAAGTATGTATTTAAAACTACATAGTCATGTATATTAGTCTCTAGCAGCCATATCACAAGCTTTGCTTAGTATGTCACGGTCAGAAGATCGTGTGTGCAAAAAATGTCCCGAATATAAGCATTGGTTACGCCATCTATAATTCTTGCTTGCTGTAATTAACTAAACAAAAATCAAAAATCTTTCTTCACGCCTGGTTAATGCGACGCGTGACCAAAATGCTGGCGTGTTTCTGGCTCAACGCATAAGCATTGCCATTCAACGTGGTAATGCCGCCAGCATGCTGGGTACGCTGCCAACTGGTAGTGGGTTTGAGCATTTGGATTGTCTTTAGACCTTCAACGATCTATGGGCAGTCTAACTGTATTTGTAGTTTTAGTTTTAGCTTGTATTTTGTTTAGTTAATAAAGGCGCTAGCCCAGAAAAAAAAGTAAGATTAAAAAAAAAGTTTTTTTAAGTGTTACAATTGACATAACAATTCGTTTAACAGGAATCATGGCGTGTCTGTTTGAGCCAAGTTTGAGCGGGATTCATATCATGGATCCACGTACTGCATACATGTGTAGAGGTAATTCCACCGTGTAATTTCCTCGTGATTTACGCCATGAGGTTGGCTCCGGACTCCATATACATAATTAATAAATACCGCGAGCTCTTGCCGTAAACCGCACTAACTGCACCCCGTGGTTTGACCCGCTATTTCAATAATGGAGAACAAGACTCGAATAGTTTATGTATTCTATATGTTCCGACGTAAAAGTCAAAACTAAGTTTCCGTTATAGCCGTTATAAGTCAAACAAACTTTCTCAAACAAACTCAACAACAACGACGTTCAAAAAAGTTATTATATTTAAACACTAGCTGAAGATGAGAACAGATGGCCGATGGGGCCGAAAGGTTCTCGAATGGAGACCACGGACCGGTAAGCGCAGCGTAGGACGTCCACTCATGAGATGGACAGACGAGCTCCAGACCGCAGGGAATTCTGAATACAGGCCTCTCCCAACCCTTTCGGAGATCGATGAGGGAGGCCTATGTCCAGCAGTAGACGTCCCACAGCTGAAATGATGATGATGACAAGCTGAAATGTTCAAAACTATGCCAGCCTGGCTGTACCACATGAAACTCTGAGACTTGATGGAGTGACGATATACGTAAGATAGCTGGCAGGGGCTGGAAGCGAGGCACTGAAGATCAGGCTGAGGGCCGTGCTTTGAGAGAGGCTTATGTCCAGTAGTAGACTAATATAGACTGATTATTGTGATAATCCCTTCTACACATTTCACTTACACTTCTGCACGGGGCCGAACGACAAATTTTCTGAAATTTTCCTATTTTCTACGCAATTTTCTTAATTTTTCTTTCTGTGAGAACTTTCAAAGCATTAGTAAACGTATAAAAAAGATGAACTAAATCGGTAAAGTCGTTTTCAAGTCACGGCGTGACCAAGGTAAATAGGGATTCAATTTTATATACATAGAAGACTAGTTGGTTTCACCCGCGTAGTGATGAAAAATGGTGATAATTATGATGATGAAAAGTAGCCTATGTCACTCTCCGGCACTTGAACTATACCCATGCATAAAATCAAGTCGATACAACGCCGGCAACGTCGCACAGCGCGGGGCTAACTCTGCACGAAGTGGCAACATCGCATTGTGAAACGCAACTGACCTCAACTACTACGTTCTATTCTGTGATGCATTCTGTGAGCGCCAAAACGTCCTATTATTTTCCGGAATTTCAGAAAATAATTTTGAAAAAATTGCCAAAAAAGTATTCTATGTCCATCTCTGTGTTATACAGCAACTCTTTATCAAATTTTACAAAGATCCGTTCAGCCGTTTAGCCGTGAAAACGTGACAAACATCCAGACAGAGAGACAGAGTTACTTTCGCTTTCATAATATTAGTAAGGATAAGGATATATAGAAAATAAATTGGCGTAAATTGACGTTTACAGCTTAAATGAATTGTTGAGGTAAACAGGAAGACGCGACATAACTCAGTGGCAGAGAGTTACTGATACAGATCGGTAGCGGGAAATTGGCGACAGATTTGTTGAAATTGTAAAAGTTTTATCCATCGCTGCCAACAACTTTAACGTGAGATCTGAGCGTTTGACTTATACGTATAGTTTTGGTTATATTGTATTACTTTACCTCTTTACTTATTGCAGGTTTAGCGAGTCACATCACAATTCTAACAATTTTGTCTCGATTGTTGCTATCTTTTTATTTGGGTTTAAAGGATTTATTTAAAGTTTAATCATGTTATAACAGTTATGATATGTCATGTTATCATGTTATATGTAGTAAAATTATGTACGTATATAATTTTGTATTGATATATAATTTAGGTTAGATACATATTTATTGTAATTTGTTGTTATGTATATTATTATCTTGTAAAACTTTGATATTTCTGTTTATTTGTTTTTGTCTTTTATAAGGTGTTTTTGATGCACGCCTACGTACTGTTTGTTCCAACCTGGTGGATGACTGGTAGAAAATGTTTAGCATTAAGTCCTCCAATTGTACATGTTTACTTAATTTGTAAGTGTGCAATAAAGTATTAAATAAATAAATAAAACAGTATTGCTTCATCAATTTGATAGCTGTAATTACATTATTTGCGATTTATTTATACAAAGTTTTTTATACTCAAATAATATGGTGATTTTTATTTATATAACACGGGAATTACTCACGTAAGATTAAGCCGGTCGCTCAGACTATAGTAGCTTATTCTTACGTGAGCAATTCCCGTGTAATATTAATATAATGTGTGAAAACCACGTCAGTTTCTATAAGAAAATATGGTGATTATTGAGTTAACTTTTAAATAACATACTTCGGAAAAAATTGGACTATAACGTCTGGACCTTTGCTGAAGTAATTGGTGACCAATTTTTCTATCCTATTAGTATCTAACACGTGCGCACAATATTCCGCTAGGCAAAGAGGTTTGAATACGTTTTTCTACTAAAAAGAGGCGAATTTTGCAGTAATGTAATATTAACTAAATCTCGCCCCAATTCGCACGCTCTCAGAATATAATATTACGTATTTTTGTAGAATACTAGCCTTGTGTTTACCGATGGGGAAGAAAGGTTCTTGAGTGGAGACCACGAACCGGAAGACGCAGTGTAGGTAGGCCTCCCACTAGATGGACCGACGGCATTGTGAGAGTCGCGGGCATCCAGTGGATGCAGATGGCAGGCTGTCGTTTAATTTGGAGTTCTAAAGGGGAGACCTATGTTCAGCAGTGGACGTAGCCATATTACAAGCTTTGCTTAGTTTGGGGTCAGATGACCGTGTGTGCAAAAATGTCCCAGATATTTATTTATTTTATTTATTTATTCTGGCTGATGATGATGATGAGGCATGCGTTTGACCGCCATCTCGCCTGATGTTATGTTATGCTGCGGTTTGCTATGCAATACGCTTGCCTAGAAGAAACTGCTCGCGGTAACAGTGACGCTCTCGATCAAGCAAGTGATCTCGGTTCGTCACAGTAGCATGAAAAATACTTGTTTGTGCCTTAAAAGACAATCTGGTAATGAAAACTGCAAGATTTTAAGGGTTCCATACTAAAGGGGCCCTATTACTAAGCCTAATAACCGTTATATCTTTCTAACCGTAATAGATATTTAACTGAAATTTTCACAGAATAAGTAAAGTTACAGCGGATTAACTACGAAATATAAAAAAGTCCAAAAGTTAAAACGAAAGGGGGCCCTATTACTAAGCCTAATAACGGTTATATCTTTCTAACTGTAATAGATAGTTAACTGAAATTTTCACAGAATATGTAATGTTACGGCGGATTAACTACGAAATATAAAAAAGTCAAAAAGTTAAAATGAAAGGGGGGCCCCTATACAACAAACGTTTTTTTTTTGTATTAGTTCTAATGTAAAAACGGTAATACGTACAAGCGTTAAACTTGCTATGATTATAGTACACACTTTAAAATATGTCAATAAATAATGGCCAAGTGCGAGTCGGTGACAAGTTTCTGTTCATTACCACGTACTAGTAATTTCGTTATTGAATTTTCTGGTGGTACGGAACCCTGAGTGACTTGACTCGCACTTGGCTGGTTTATTTATTTTTCTGGTTTTGCAGAGAATTTTACGTATTGGTAAACTTGTTACAAGAAGCTTGAACGGAGCATAAAACCGGGATTCCTAAAAATCTGTTACATAATATTGTCGTGAGCATAATATGCTAGCATTATTTGTTATTCATATGGTTGTTGCTGTCATAGCCGCATACATATACTCACAAACATAATATATAATGTTTTTTATTTTTTATTTTATTTACAATGCAACTCCACGGACTCCAGGGTCCGTGACTTTTATTATACTTGACTACAATTTTGTTAACTTGAACGAATTTACTTAGTTATTCACAATACAGGGAGAGGAAAGTTAGTTATACCTATCTTAATCTAAGGTCAAAACAATTCGGTACCAGTGTTGTGTATATACCGCGAGCAGACCAGCGACCCGCAAGCAGCACCCGATCACGAGTATGACACATGTGCCAGCCATCGCCCTCCTCAACCATATCTTAGGGAAGAGAGCGACCCGACACACGACGCCGCCGCAAGAAGGTGCCTTCGATGGCGAGCATGAATGCTAGAGGCATACACACAACTCTTATTTCTTTACATTTTTAATATTCATTTTTCTCCATTTTATATCGCCTCCTCCCGGCCCAGGGCCTCCATCACTGAGCGTTCCGATCTCTGAAATATATAATGTTGGTACTTATACGATAAGTCTGTATTTACGGCGGTAGACGAAGTTTTATCGCTCCGCGCCATTCATGGAGCATCAAGTAGAGAACTCGCCGCATTTTGCTATTAAAACACTGAGTATAAAATGCTTTCAGAAATACAGCTTTATATAACACATTACAGTACCTATTCATTATGTGCAAGAATGTGCGAATAACGCTCGCTGAGGTTCAAAAACTAGAAAACTTCGTATCATTTTTCATTTTTTAAAAAAACATTACGATTTACCGGCACCGACTGCTGAAACGTCGTTTGCAAAGTGATATCTATACTAATATTATAAAGAGGAAAGATTTGATTGTTTGTTTGTTTGCATTGAATAAGCTCCAAAACTACTGAACCGATTTGAAAAATTCTTTCACTGTTGGGAAGCGACACTACCCCCGGGTGGCATAGGCTATAATATATACCCGTGCGAAGCAGGGGCGGACCGCTAGTTGTAGAATAAACATATAAAAAACTATAAAGAAGATAAATCACGGACGCGTGCGAGCTCAAAGTAATTGAAACTTTCATCATCATCATCATCATCACCAGTTTTTTTACCATTTTATGAACCAATAGTAGATCAAGGGCTCTTTGAAAGAATTGATGAGAAAACTACTGAACCGATTTGAAAAATTCTTTCACTGTTGGGATGCTGCACTATCCCCGGTTGACATAGGCTATATATCCCGCTTCGCCCGTGCGAAACTGGGGCGACCTACTAGTATTTATTAAAGTGATAATGGAGGTGTTTCTCTATAATATTCTAGTGTGTAGTTCTGCTATTAAAACGAGTAGAAACATCAAAGGCGCGAACTAAATCCCCGACCACGGCGTATGTAAAGCTATTC
Source organism: Agriopis marginaria (assembly GCA_932305915.1). Taxonomy (NCBI): domain Eukaryota; kingdom Metazoa; phylum Arthropoda; class Insecta; order Lepidoptera; family Geometridae; genus Agriopis; species Agriopis marginaria. Next base: position 15,494,140 of record OW029935.1, read on the forward strand.
GGAGTTCCGCGGTGAATACACGACCATAACCAAACTACAGCTAAGTATGTGCATACAATCTTAGCTTGAACAGTTTGAAGACGCTACTCCACGTTTCTTTAGTGACTTTTTAACAGTTCCCGTTTACTTTATTTTCTATATTTTTTATACGATAGGTGGCATAAAAGCAGACGTGCTGCCTGATGGTAAGCAGTCACCGTCGCCTATGGATATTTGTAACACCAGAGGCGTCACAAATACGTTGCAGACCCTATAGGACTCGATTAACTCGCCTTTTGAATAACCCCATGTTGTAGCTTCTCGGTAACACCGCGGAATGTTACTTTCAGATAGACCGTCAAGTTATTTAACAAATAACAAGTAATGAGACGAATATTGATTGCTTAATAAAACAAATAAAATTAACTTGTAAACCAGACAGACAGTCAAACTCTGTATTTACTGGCTTGTCTCGCGGCTTTGCTTTCGCGACGTCGCTGTATTTTGTGGTCAGCACTTTACAATACAAAAGGCAGGCTGTCGTTCAGTGTGGAGGTTAAAGGGGGAGGCCTATGTTCAGCAGTGGACGTCTTCTGGCTGATGATGATGATGATGATGATGACTTTACAATACAGGACCCGGGTATGTCCTAAAACTGCGACCAGAACCACTAGAGGATGGGCAGCAGCATCCTCTTACTTAAATGGTGGAACCTCCTGCGATCCCCAAGTCGCCTGCCAAGCGTGGGGATTATGGCAAACCCCCCAGTTAGGGGGAGGCTTATGTTCAGCAGTGGACGTCTTCTGGCTGAAGATGATGACTTTACAATAAATGAAACAGTAGTTCCTTGTATGGCTTAAGATTCTTAAAATAACTTTTGGAATAATTATATACTACTTATAATACGCAAGTTATGGTCTAAGAAATAATATACGGGGTGTAAGGGGAACACTCTCGAAGCCAAAAGAAGGTAATCGTACTCATCATTATGAACAACTTTTACTATGGGACCAACCCTGAAATCGCGAAAAAAATATCAGCTGTTCCATACATTTTGTCGAGTGTCAATGACCGTTTTCTATAGAACAGCTGATATTTTTTTCGTGATTTCATGGCTGGTCCCATAGTAAAAGTTGTTCATAATGATGAGTACAATTGCCTTCTTTTGGCTTCGAGAGTGTTTCCCTTACACCCCGTATACTAACATACATAGGAACGCCGTCTTATCCCATTATACAATAAATCTCTTCGCTCGATCAAATTAATTTGATTACTATTAAATACATAATACTGAAGTTCAAGCAATGATTTGTTGCTATTAATACGTAAGATTTTCATCTCAGCTCAGAACATTATAATATACCAATAAAAAGTCTTGATGCTTTCTTAATCCTTCACAAATAATCGAATACAACACAATAAAAAAAATTTTTCTTAAAAAAAAAAAAAAAAAAAAAAAAAAAAAAACGGGACATTTTTGCACACACGGTCATCTGACCCCAAACTAAGCAAAGCTTGTGATATGGCTGCCAGAGACTGATATACATACATATATAGGTTTAAATACATACTTAAATAGATATTAACACCCAGATATAGAACAAACACAAATGTTCATCACACAAATGTTTGTCCTAGGTGGGAATCGAACCCACGCCCCTAAGCTCAGAAGGCAGGTTCACTACCAACTGGACCAACGGGCTATCTAAAGGCTTGCGCTTGGCCGCCATCTTGCCTGATGTTAAGCGATGATGCGGTCTACGATGGAGCACGCTTGCCTAGAAGAAACCGATTCACTCTCGACTTGAAGACACCCAGATTGTAACTAACGGGGAAAACCCATTCAGGCAGCGAATTCCACAGACTAGCAGTTCGCACAATAAATGTGGAATCATAGCGCTTCGTACGGGTTCTCGAAATATCAACCATAAAACGATGTCGATTTTTTGTGCCCGCCCTTGCGGTCCTATAGAAAAAAGGGCAGGAAGGAATTAAATCATGCAGATCTGATGCACACTCTCCGAAATGTATCCGATAAAAAACCGATAGACTAGCAACATATAGATAGCTTAAAAAATCTTAAAAACAGCTATAGTGTAGGCAATGACGAGGTGTCAACTAAAATTATAAAAGCTGTAAATGAGCAACTTTGTGTACCCTTAAGTCATATAATTAACCTGTGCATTTCAACAGGAACTTTTCCAAAAGCTTTGAAAACCACGATTATAAAACCAATATTTAAAAAAGACAATAAAGAAAAACTAGACTGCTATAGACCCATTGCACTTTTATCAATATTTTCAAAGATTATTGAAAAATATATATATGGTGAATTAAATAACTATTTAGACAAAAACAATATTCTTTGCAAAGAACAAAAAGGTTTTCGGAAAAACAGAACTATTAATATGGCCATTTATGATTTTATGAAATCAGTATTACCAAATGTAGATAAAACATCTCCAGTATGTGCAGTATTTTGTGACATGACACAGGCATTTGATTACGTGGATCATAAAATATTATTGAGTAAACTAGAGGCATACGGAATAAGGGGAAATATTTTAAATCTAATAAAATCTTATCTTACTGAAAGAAAGCAAATTACTGAAATTAGCAGAATTAATATTAAAACAAAGCGTGAAGAGGTATCAAGGTCTAAAGAACGTAATGTAATATATGGGGTTCCACAAGGAAGTGTCCTGGGACCTCTTTTATTTATAATATATATTAATGATCTACCTAACGCTACAACTCAACCAATGACACTGTTTGCTGATGACAGTACAATAACGATAGCACGTAAAAACATTGACTCTTATGAAACTGATATTAATAAATCTTTATCAGATATAATTACATGGCTTAACAATAACAATTTAAAAATTAACATAAATAAAACAAATGTAATGCATTTTAGACAAAGAGGGCCACAAAAATCTAACATTACAGTAAGCCATGGCAGCAATATGGTTAATGAAGTAGATACTGCAAAATTTCTGGGCTTAGTAATTGACAGACAACTAAATTGGAAAAATCAAATAGATAGTCTTTCTAAGAGGGTTTCAAGCTTAGCTTATGTACTTCATAAACTGTCTAGTACCTTAAACATAGATACATTACTTTCCACTTACTATGGTTTAGTTGAGTCCGTCCTCAGATACGGTATTATATTTTGGGGTAACTCAACCGACAAAGAGATTATTTTTAAAAGGCAAAAACGCTGTATCAGATCGATGTTTAGATTAGAAAGTACTATTAGTTGCACGCCTTACTTTACTAAACATAAAATTCTTACGCTTCCGTCTCTATATATATTGGAAACTGCCTTATTCGTAAAAACTAATCCAGAATTATTCCCGGCAATATCTGGCTTAGCGGTAAGAAATCGTAGAGACCAAAACAGATGTCGTAATCGCCCATTTAAAACCACCTTAATGAACCACAGTATAATGTGTATGGGACCGACCATCTACAATACTATACCAATTTCAATAAGGGATCTAAAATATAGTCAATTTAAAACAAAACTAAAAAAACTTTTAGTCGAGAAATGTTATTACAAAGTTAGTGATTTTATAAATGATAAATTTTAGTAATGACTGCAGTAGGTCAATTTGTTTATCATACAATTATAGTAATGTCTATCTGTTGACTATTTAAATTAATAACATCATACTTGAACTTTTGAAATTATTTCGACAGTTATTTTAATTTTAACTTTTTTATATAAATAATTCTTACGGTATTTTTATACCATCTCTCTAGATTTGTACGCCTACAAACTAGGCAAAACATGATACAAAGTGACTAATATTTTAACCCACCTATTGTGCATGCGTTTTTAAATGTGTGTATGATTTACTCGTGTTTTGTGCAAATAAATAATCTTTATCTTTATCTTATCTTATCTTTAGCTAGCTACATATAGATAGCTAGCTACATATAGATAGCTAGCTACATATAGATAGCTAGCTACATATAGATAGCTAGCTACATATAGATAGACTAGTAACAATTCTTTATTAATAACTCGATAGTTACAAGTCAAACTTACATATACTCGTTTAGGCTGAAACTAAAATGAAATGGAGGTCATAGATTAAAGGCTGAACGGAGGCCAAAATTAGGCCATTCCCGTATCGCTTAATTAGCAGCATAGTATCCCAGTTGTGCGTAAGGGCGCCATTACACCGCGGGTTATATAGCAGTAGGGAAGGATCTATAATATTAGGCTAGGTACAGACTCATTGATTGTATTGTAAATAGAACGGAAATAAGAAGGAAAATCTGTCGCCAGGATGTGACAGACCCTTGATTGAACATTCTTATTTATGTCAACGCGTCGAACTCCGCATCCAAAGAACTTGGATCTTACCTTTTTGGGTTAAGTATCAAAGTTCTTTGTACGCATCACAGTTGCTAACTAATTTCGAATGACTGACGTTTCGTTTATATGGGTGCAACCTTACCACGATAAATATCCCGTAAATAATCATATAACTTTTTTTCGATAATAAGTCTATAAGTTATCCGTAATTTATTTTAAATTATTCCCTAAGTAATAAATAATAATATAACTTAATTTTATTGTTATGCACGAAGTATTTGTGGCGCTTTTCATTGCAAACTCAAACACAATTGAACTAAAGAACTAGTTCCGTGATTCTTCGCTAGATGTCGCAATATAACGTGGTCAAGACGTGCACTCTTGAAGTTCTTTATTCCTTAGCTTTAAAGTTGATATTTGCGTCACGCGACTTCACGCCAGGCGTGTACTGGAGAGACGTTTATTAATATTTATAAAATCTTTTTGAAAAAAAAAAAACTATAGCATCACACTTGCCTGTGATATCCTACTGTATATTTTTTTTGGTTTGCTATCATTTTTGCACTGGAAAATGGCACAGTAAGGTATTTTTGTGGGTACAGCAGTGAATTAGCGGATGATGTAATCGATACCGGAGCTAGAACTCAACTGACGCAATGCTGTGGAGTTCCGCATAAGTGTGGCAGCCGGCCCCGCCTACCCTTTACTTCCATCCCCTATTTCGTGTGCTGAACAGTTAAATAGTTACGTAGACTATACTCCGTTTTTTTAATCTTAGATATTTTATGTAAACAAAGAAATGTCACGAAAAGTCACTGTCAAAGTGAGATGCTTGTTGCTCTAAACATTTTTCACTTATGATCAATATTTTACTCTCTATTTTCCTCGGCTTTGCTCTCGCGCGGTACAATGGGGTATATTCTGATAGCTCAAAAAAATAATAAAAAACACAATTAAAAGATTGTAATATATGGCGTTATTAAAGAGGCGTTGATTGATAAGATAGAGGAAGTAGAGGGCAAGTCAAACGTTGGCCAGAAATGTTTAGAATCCCTACTGCCCTACCAGTCTAATAAAATATTTTCTATCAAAATAAGATTTTTTTATCATAACATTGTAAAGAACAGATATTACGTTAAAATAAATAGTACAACACGATTTTTATTTTATAATTGTTCATATTACAACTAGAAAAACGTAATTAAATACTTTTTTGGTCAAATATTGTAAACTACCATTATGAAAGATATTTTTTACACTGGTAACCCCTTTGTTTACATAAAATATCTAAGATTAAAAACGGAGTATAGGTGGAAGGCACTAGACCGCGCGGGAGGTCACCCATGCGATGGACCGACCAGATCAAGTCTGCAGTGGGTGGTCCCTTAAACGAGTGCAGCAGGATGACCTCCAGCAGAGAGAGATGGCGAGACATCGTGAAGCGCATCCTGTCTGCCCCGTCCAATACTACTTCATGACGACCACGACCGCTCTGCCAAGAGCGAAACGACTAAGAAGAGATAGGCATATGATATAGGTATTAGCAGTATGGATGGGGCGGCGCGCCGCTGCGTGGCGGACCTAACGTGATCACCGGACCAGCCACGCGGACTACTCGCTCGGAAACACGCGTGGATTACAAAATATGGCTCACAGGGATTTCAGATGAACACGATAGTTTACAAATCATTTTATCTACGTCACGTGTTGCATCGTGTAGTTTATATTTTTTGTGAATTCGTATTCTTTTGGCAAGCGTCCTCCATTGTATACCGCTAAGGGAGTTGGCGGCCAAACACGAGCATAATATTGAATTAAAATAAAACCGGCGAAGTACGAGGCGGGCTCGCGCACTGAGGGTTCCGTACCACCACATAACTTGTTAGATACTAAAGTACAAAAAAATTGTGAAAAAAGACAACAGTTTCTTAGTTAATCCGCCGTAACATTACATATTCTTTTAAAATTTCAACTGGCTATCTATTTTGGTTCGATAGTAACAGCCATTAATAGGTAGGACAGACAGACAGACAGACATCGAAGACTTAGCAATAAGGTCCTGGTTTTACCCTTTGGGTACGGAACCCTAAAAAACACTTTCTAATTATCTATACTAATATTATAAGGAGGAAAGATTTTATTATTTGTTTGAATTGAATAGGCTCCGAAACTACTGAACCGATTTGAAAAATTCGTTCACTGTTGGGAAGTTACACTATCCCCGGGTAACATAGGCTATATTAAATTTTCAAAAAAAATAGTGATCCTTACTAAAACTCCAATAATGTAACCCAGGGTGTAAAAAAATAAGATTTACTATTTTAACTTTGCGTGTTTGACAGTTCTAAGACAGGACAACAAAAGTATATAAAAGTATAATATTATCATCATCATCATCATTTCAGCCACAGGACGTCCACTGCTGGACAAAGGCCTCCCCCATCGATCTCCAAAAGGGCCGGTTGGAAGCGGCCTGCATCCAGCGTCTCCCTGCGGTCTCTTTTAGGTCGTCTGTCCATATTGCGGGTGGACGTCCTACGCTGCGCTTACCAGTCCGTGGTCTCCATTCCAGAACCTTTCGGGCCCATCGGCCATCTGTTCTGCGTGATATGTGCCCTGCCCACTGCCACTTCAACTTGCTAATCCGGTGGGCTATGTCGGTGACTTTCGTTCGTCTACGGATCTCCTCATTTCTGATTCGATCTCTTATTTTCGGATTTTAAAAAGGTTCTGAGAAAGGTTCTGGAGTGGAGACCACGAACCGGAAGACGCAGCGTAGGGAGGCCTCTCACTAGATGGACCGATGGCCGATGGGGAAGAAAGGTTCTGGAGTGGAGACCACGAACCGGAAGACGCAGCGTAGGGAGGCCTCCCACTAGATGGACCGACGTCATAGTGAGAGTCGCGGGCATCCAGTGGATGCAAAAGGCAGGCTGTCGTTCAGTGTGGAGGTTAAAGGAGGAGGCCTATGTTCAGCAGTGGACGTCTTCTGGCTGATGGTGATGATTTGGATTTGATATACTTTTATAATATTAGTTTTACTTTGTATATACAAAGTAAAACTTTTAGTGGTAGGTAAAGTTTAATTATCAGGAGCCGTATCTACGGTAAATGTAAATAATAATCCGTCACGCGAGCGCACGATTACTGCTAATGGACATATTAGTGGGCATCATGTGGACGATTAGTTATTAGCTAGCTCTAAACGCAATGTTCATTATTGATGTTTGCATTTATTAGCATTTCGCTCAGGTCTCTACAGACCAAACGCATGTCAGCAGCACACGGCGTGAGCAGCTGGCAGCACGTGAGCAGCACGTTAGCAGCACAGTGTAGTGGATCATAATAGATCTATAAAAAAATTAACCAGGTCTTTTTTCAGTCTCGCAAATCATAACACTCAAGAATAGTGTAGCTTTTTATTAGAGATATTTTTTTAAATCGGATCAGTAGTTACGAATTTAAAACAAAACAAACAAACCAACTTTCCCTATGTATGTATGTTTGTATGTTCACTGTGGACTCCGAAATGGGTTAACCGATTTTGACGGAACTTTTTTTTTTTTTTTCAATATATTTAAGTCGTAATATAAGCTTATAAAGTTTATATTAGGTCGTATTTTACACGTGTCTCAGTAAACAGTAGATTCAATCAAAGGGAGAGTTTAGTGCCTCGTAAATACTCAGACGAGTCACGTGATCCGTCTCGGGTTACTGCTCAATTGTCGCTGCGATCATACGAGAATAAACAGTACTCGATTTATCGAGTCAAGCATTGCAATATGATCTTTATTACTACACGTTAGAGTCTAGCTAAAGTCACATAAATCAAGGTAAAGTTATGTAGTCCTAAGCTACGCTCGAATAGCCGTAGTGGGTCTACGGCGTAGAGGGCGCTACGCACTATTTGCTACGGTCAATTGCTACGGATCACAATGTAGCCAGTGACCGAGACGATAACTGTTGTAATATGGTAAAGTGAAGAAACCTTTTTTTTTTTTTTTTTTTAATTAATATTTGACATTGTATTGATTTTATTTAGACTTTCCACTGATATTTTTACAATTATTTTTATACCTAATTCTGTGTACATGGTCCATGGTTACTTGTAATAAACAATTTGAATTGAATTGAATTAAGGTCAATATTGTATTATTGTTGCTAAACTAAATTGGAGATTTGTTCTCATAAAAATTTGTAAATCTAAAGTTTGCGGGTTGTGATAATTTGTATTTTATTATACAGAGTGTAAGGGGAACACTCTCGAAACCAAAATAAGGTAATTGTACTCATAATTATGAACAAGTTTTACTATGGGACCAACCCTGAAATCGCGAAAAAAATATCAGCTGTTCTATAGAAAACGGTCATTGACACTCGACAAAATGTATGGAACAGCTGATTATTTTTTCGCAATTTCAGGGTTGGTCTCATAGTAAAAGTTGTTCATAATGATGAGTACAATTACCTTCTTTTGGCTTCGAGAGTGTTCCACTTACACCCCGTATACTTATTGTAGCCATTGAAACGATTGAAAATAAATTGAAACATGGCAATCTTTTTACCGGAGAGGAGATCCGTAAACAAACAAAAGTCACCGACATAGCCCACCGGAATAGCAAGTTGAAGTGGCAGTTTATTTATTTTATTTAATTACTAGCGGTCCACCCCAGCTTCGCACGGGTATAGATTATAGCCTATGTCACCCGGGGATAGTGTAGCTTCCCAACAGTGAAAGAATTTTTCAAATCGGTTCAGTAGTTTCGGAGCCTATTCAATGCAAACAAACAAACAAAATCAAATCTTTCCTCTTTATAATATTAGTATAGATTAGTAGGTAAGTAATTAGATACATTCTCTTGAATCATGCGGTGCGTAATGTGTGCGTTCACCTTAACGACCAAAGATGATTGATCGATTTATTTTTTCATCTACCCACTTTTGCTAGGATCCAACAATATCATTACGAACGTATGAATACTTGTCTTGTTTTTCGTTGTTTACGTTTCAATTTGGAAATGCCGAAACAAAAGCGTTATTGTGCTTTTATGCACAATTTTATTAATAGGTAATCCATTTTCATTTTCTCCTTTTGATATCATCCGCGAAATGGATGTTGATGGGTCGGATCGGCTTCAGGTGAGTTTCACTGAAGCGAGAAAAAATTATAATTAATTCCAGTTATATGATTATTAACGGGATATTTACCGTGATAGTGTTGTGGATGGAATCATCAACCACTTGTAGTCAACAACCGTGATAGTTCAAAACAGTGTTTTATAATTCGTTTCTAGGATTCCTTACACAAATAACAACGGGACCCTATTACTAAGTCTACGATGTCTGTCTGTCTGTCCATCCGTCTGTCCTACATTTAGGCGGCTGTATCTTTCAAACCATAATAAATAGTCAGTTGAAATTTTCACAGAATATGTTATGTTACGGCGGATTACCTAAGAAATAAAAAAAGGCAAAAAGTAAAAAATTTAATGGGGGTCCCAACCCAAAATTATTTTTGTATCAGGTCTAATGTAAAAACGGTAATACGTACAAACGTCAAACTTGGTATGATTATAGTACTAAGTACATATTTTTAAAGTTTAACAACTAATAATAAATAATGGCCAAGTGCGAGCCGATGACAAATTTCTATTCATTACCAAGTTATTATTGTGTTATACTCGAGCGTCACTGTAGCAAAAATAACTATAATTATGACTGCGTAGCATTTGCTTCGACTATTTTGGAAAGCGTTAAGCCTGAACTGGTAATTCGGTTACTTCAACGACCTTATTGTATTTTGTGGTGGTATGGAACCCTCAGTGCGCGAGCCCGACTCGCACTTGGCCGTTTTCTTTTTCTTCTGTATCATTGTTTGTCATCATCCACGTTTTACTTCCGTACAGCGCAATTTACCACTTCTTATTCATATATTTAAGTCCACCTACACTGTACATCAATACAGTTTATCAAAACGTTAAACAGAAGAAAAAAAAAACTAAATGTCACAATAATTACAGGAGAAGACAACATGAATATTGAGCGATGAAATAAAATAATTATAAGTAATTATAAAAATAAGCTAAACATACACACAACTGACATAATAAAACGAAGAAATTAAAATGAACCGTCAAAGTTTTGTAATTTTATTTTATTTTGTTAAAAGTCAAATAATTAACTGTTCAGATAGTCAGAGACCTCAGGTATCTTTAAAAACTAATAACGTTGTCACCAAATATGTCGATATCGGTTGTCTTAGACAGAGTGTTATACTGACGTACCATTCTAGACAAGGGTGCATTGAATCCCAGGTTAGAGCTACAACAAGGAGTAGAGAAAACATTGAAGCGCGATATATCAAAGTAGCACTGATTTGCGCTTTTATCCCTGTTTTTTTGGATTCATTTCAAAGTAGCACTGATTTGCGCTTTTATCCCTGTTTTTTGGATTCATTCAGTTACCTATTTACTAAATTATGTCTGCGATATCTTGATATATAGATTTCATAATTATGAAGGAAACCGATGAGGTACATTTTACATTACAGCTATACTTTTCGAAAAATATGAGAAAAACTCCAAAAATAGAAGTAGCGAAACGCACGACTAAAGCGCCAAGATTTTGCTCCGCTAAATGCGACTTTAATACAATAAACCAAGGATTATGGTCATCTGTAGTAATAAGCGTTGCTTAAAAGTGGGAATACCTCGCCTTAAAGTACTGGAGACTAGCGTCGGTTTGAGAGTAGTGTTGTTTAGAAGGTACATGTTATTAATAATATAAATGGCGGTATAGTTCCCGTGTTCCAGTGAAGTTGTCCCTCATTAGATAAGCTCAGTAAGCTGGAAGGACACAGTGTACAAACATGTGGAAATGATAGCTCCGCCGATAGCTCACTGGAAGCCGCAATCAATTGTACATGACGTGGTTATTAATCCGAATAAAGCCGTGTATTCACGCGGCCCAAGTCTGTTCATGGAATCATCATCATCATCATCAGCCAGAAGACGTCCACTGCTGAACATAGGCCTCCCCCTTTAACCTCCACACTGAACGACAGCCTGCCTTTTGCATCCACTGAATGCCCGCGACTCTCACAGTGTCGTCGGTCCATCTAGAGGGAGGCCTCCCTACGCTGTGTCTTGCGGTTCATAGAATAGCAAGTACAAATGTGCGAGATATTATTTTTTCGTGCACTTGGAACTGATGTGACATAGTACAAGTTTCAACAAATTAATTATGCTATTTTTAATATTCAATTCAAAGTACCAGAGTCACCGACATAGCTGTTAAAATTTGCAAGTTGAAGTGGCAATGGGCAGGCCACATCGCTAGAAGAACCGATAACCGATGGGGAAGAAAGGTTCTTGAGTGGAGACCACGAACCGGAAGACGCAGCGTAGGTAGGCCTCCCACTAGATGGACCGACGACATTGTGAGAGTCGTGAGCATCCAGTGGATGCAAAAAGCAGGCTGTCATTCAGTGTGGAGGTTAAAAGGGGAGGCTTATTATACCCACGTGGATTACTCCTTATAACATAAGCTATCTGCCAGTGAAAGTCCCGTCAAAATCAATGTAGCCATTTTGGATTCCAAATGGAACATTCATACACACATCGATTTATTATTTAAACTATGAATTCGTGTTCCATCGTGCATGATTGTTTAACATGAAGCGAGATGGCGGTAAAACGCAAGCCTATTATTCATAGGGACATTTTTGCACACACGGTCATTTAACCTCAAACTAAGCAAAGCTTGTGATATGGCTGCCAGAGACTGATTTACATACATCACATCACACATCATCAGCCATTAAATGTCCACTGCTGAACAAGGCCTCCCTCTTAGAGAGGGGTGTAGCCATAATCCCCACGCTTGGCAGGCGGCTTGGAGATCGCAGTACGTTCACCGTGTACTACCAGGACGCTGCTTCCCATCTTCCGGTGGTTCTGGTCGCAGTTTTAGGACATACCCGGGTACATACATATATAAATTTAAATACATACTTCAATAGATATAAACAACCAGATATAGAACAAACACACATTTTCATCACATAAATGTTTATTCTAGATGGGAATTGAACCCACGCCCCCAAGGTTTAGAAGATAGGTTCACTACCAACTGGACCAACGTGCTATCTAACTAGTAATAAAACATTGAGAATATAATTTACGTAACGATACAAATACTCGAGTATTGACACTATAAATCTGACAAAGTGATACCAAACTAGTGCGGTGTATTCATCGATGCATCGGACTAAATTAATTGCGATTCGAAACATTGCATAACAGGAACATGAATAAATTACAATATTCATCAAATTCGGACAAAGTCTGATATTTTTTTTTTTTTTTTTTTTTTTTTTTTTTAATTTATTTAAATACACATTGTACGTTACATTTCGAGTTAGTAAGTTGTCTTAAAACCTATGTTAGAATTATCCATCAACATACATATACATACATTGTACAAAAAAAATAAACGCGCGAACACACCAAACTGCTGTTGTAGGCACAAGTTTATCGCGGAGTATAATCTACCACCTCTTTACGTTTTACTAGCGGTCCGCCCCAGCTTCGCACGGGTATAGATTATAGCCTATGTCACCCGGGGACAGTGTAGCTTCCCGTCAGTGAAAGAATTTTTCAAATCGGTTCAGTAGTTTCGGAGCCTATTCAATGCAAACACACAAACAATCAATCAAATCTTTCCTCTTTATAATATTAGTATAGACTAACTGTTGCTTTCGACTTCGTACGCATTACATATTATAAACTTTAAACCATATTACCATACCATATTGTCCATTGAGCTATTGTTACTATGCATAGAGAAGACACCACATATAACTACTGTGTTACGTTCAAGTACAGCCACAGAAAAGAGAAGTAAATAGAACGGAAATGAGAAGGAAAGTCTGTCGCCAGGTATTATGACAGAATCTTGCTTGAACATTCTCATATAGCATCGAACTCCGCATCCAAAGAACTTGGACCTTACCTTTTTGGGTTACGTCTCAAAGTTCTTTGTCCGCATCACAGCTGCTAACTGATTTCAAATAACTGACGTTTCGTTAATATGGGTGCAACTGGCTACAAAAAAAATCTTACAAAAATGCCTTGACAGCCGTTCTAATTTAAACTATTATTTTTTTCTTTTCTGTGCGTACAGCCGCACTTCGCTCAGTTGAACGTTGAACGAAACGCCATGAAAATCACGGCGCTCTCGACTTTTTGGTCACGAGAAAACTATACGCTTAAAAAAACAATCAAATAAACAATAAAAACAATCTTAATAAATCGATTTAGGCGATAAGGCCGCCCATTATACTACCGTATATTTGTTTTTTATGCTAGTTCAAGATTCATTTGTATTTTCGGTGTGTAATAAAGAAATATTGTATTGTATACCTGAAAGCGCTCAAACGCTGCGTTCTTAAACTGTCTGATTAGATGGCTAATTATTGTTTCAGCGCTACAGGAAACGCTAGTTTAAGCTCAGCAAAATAGAGCATCATCATCATCATCATCAGCCAGAAGACGTCCACTGCTGAACATAGGCCTCCCCCTTTAACCTCCACACTGAACGACAGCCTGCGACTCTCGCAATGTCGTCGGTCCATCTAGTGGGAGGCCTCCCTACGCTGCGTCTTCCGGTTCGTGGTCTCCACTCCAGAACCTTTCTTCCCCATCGGTTATCGGTTCTTCGAGCGATGTGGCCTGCCCATTGCCACTTCAACTTGCAAATTTTAACAGCTATGTCGGTGACTCTGGTTCTTTGGCGAATATCCACGTTTCGGATATAAATAAAGCATGACCTTTGTTAAAGATAGCTTCTCTATACCTAGCAATAATAACTCAATGTCGTGAAATCCTTCAACAGCAGATGTATACACACCGTGAGGAATGTACTCGCCACTATTTCAGCTTAGTTTGAGTGGGTTTCTGGATTTCATGATGATAGTATTTCTTCCTATATTTCTCATTTTCTTGTACTAAGGCATATCTCCCTTGTTTGTCTGATCTGAAGTAAGTACTAACAAAGTTCGTAAGCCGCCCGAAAGGCTTCCGCTGTGCTCTAGTGGTTGTTGTTCTAGAACAAACAACAGTTGTTTGTGTTCACACCCCGCGGTTTCACAAAACACTAAAATCAGCCTAATTTATTGTTAACTAGCTGCACCCCGCAGTTTCACCCGCGTAGTGATGAAAAATGGTGACGATGATGATAAAAAGTAGCATATGTCACTATCTGGCTTTTGAACTATACCCATGCCAAAAATCAGGTCGATCCGTTGTTCCGTTGCAGCGTGAAAGGGGAACAAACATCCATACATCTATACATCCATACATATAAACTTTCGCGTTTATAATATTAGTAGGACTAATGAACATGTGCACTACAAGTTTGTGCGCCACTGACTATACACACACTGACACTAGGGCTGCCTCCCAGCCTAAACGAACTTACTGACTAGCATGCAAGTAACCGAGTGACGAGTGTTTCCCGTGTATCTTGGTGAATGTGCTGAAGGCGGGTCCCGCCCCGCAGCCCGCATCCGCCCGCTAACGAGCCCGCATTACCCGCTACCACGTTACGCTTTCGAGCACCTACACTACTCACAGTAACTCGTCTTCCATACTTCTTATATACTCCGTACCTGCGTCTTGATGACTTGGTACTGAGACGTGGTCGTTACGATTTTATTATCCAGTCACGCGCGGGTATCCGGTGGATGCGGATGGCGAGCTGTCGTCCAGTGTGGAGGTCTAAGGGGGAGGCCTATGATCAGCATTGGACGTCATTTAGCTGATGATTATAAAATTATCGTCGAATACTATAAAAAAACCCGGTCCCGCACCAATGAGCTATTTGGAGCTTATGTACGGATTTTCATACCACTGGCTTTTCGGTGAAGGAAAACATCGTGAGGAAACCTGCATACGTACGGAGAAGGAATTCAATGGCGTATGTGAATCCACCAATCCGCACTGGGCCACGTGGTGGATATGGCCCAATCACCCATTAGGGGGTAGGCTTAAAGTCCAGCAGAGGACTGTTAAAAGGCTGATTATGATTATGATGAATATAAAAAAACTAACAAGCATCGATCTGTACCCGCACACTTCTTCTCAGAAGTGTATCGCTGCGCTCGGTCAATTAATAGTCCAATAGAAGTGAGTAACCTGGCTGGTGCAGGTTGTTGTACGTGGAGATACTGAACCCTGCGTGTACCGCCGCCCTCTTGGCAGGATTAAAAAGCCACCTTTCACCCGCGAGCTGACTCCGCAACGTTCCTTTTATTCCACTCACAATAGAAATGGAATTCCTTTTCCCAACAGGTTGAGAGTGCGTGCGGTAAATGTTTAGGTTTTATTGCTATGCGGCTCGGCTCGAGGCGGCTCCAGAGTGCTGTCAACTGGTTATAAGCTTGCAGTCGGTTTGAAGATGTTAACGTCTATTAGGAACGATATCAGAACTCGCTTTAGTTAGGCCCGGTGTCGAGAAATGTGACAACAGTAATTTATAAACTTTTGCGAATTGAACACATGTTTTAAATGTTTATCAGGACTTATGAAGAATTATTTAATTTAAGTAAAAATATGTGCGTTTCGCTCGACGTTTCGACCATGTTACAATGGCCGTGGTCACGAGCTGACTGAACACTGCGGGTGAGTCCGGCGAGAAGAGCGGGTGTTTTGTTCTTCTACCCTCACTTGATCTTGAAAAATCGCAGGGTTGTCACTACGACACACAACACTGACTGTATATATAGATTATAACGTATAGTACACTTGCTTACTACGGGATTCCACGACGCCGCTAACTTAAATCCATCTTCCCGGTTGAAATTGCGATGTTTTCTAATTTCAACCGCTTCACGAACCATTCTTGAAAAATAATGTCGTTCAGTGGAGAGGACCTTCGGATCGTGGAGCTCGATCCAGTGACCGGATCCCGCCTCAAGCAAATGTTCTGCAATAGCTTCTGTGTCTGGTGATTTTTGACGGCCGCGATATGTTCTTTGATCCTTTCTGTAATGGTACGTTTCGATTGACCTAAAAGAAAAACGTTTAAATAATAGTCCCGACAAACATTAAAAACATGTGACAACTACAAAACTTATTTGCTCCAGTCGTGCGGCAAGTTGCCTGAAAGCTTGACAAATTACATGTGCGTACATGTGATAAGTAGATAGGTTTGTCATATTGCTTGGACGGAAATATCGGCTTAAATAATCATACTAAAATTATATCCTACTAATATTATAAACGCGAAAGTTTGTATGTATGGATGTATGGATGTTTGTTCCTCTTTCACGCTGCAACGGAACAACGGATCGACCTGATTTTTTGCATGCGTATAGTTCAAGAGCCAGAAAATGACTTGCTACTTTTCATCATCATCATCACCATTTTTCATCACTACAAGGGTGAAACCACGGGGCGAGGCTAGTAAATAGATAAAAACTCTTTATTGTCTTCGATTAAAAAAAAAATTGTACACAATATAAGTATAAAAAATACACACTAAGAGAAAAACTTACAAGCCACCAGTGTCACTAGTGCAGATTTATCGCTGAAAGCGATCATTCCCAGACAATGTATTGAAAGAATTCGAGTTCGTATGTGTAAGTTTACGAGTGTATTTTGTATTGAAAGATAGGATTGCTTTGAATACTTTTTACCCTGGAAAAGTAATGACTTTTGAAAAATTTAAAATAAAAGATTGAGCAGCTAATTATAAAAGACTAAAATGAGTATTCATCATCGTCATCATCATTTCAGCCATAGGACGTCCACTGCTGGACATAGGCCTCCCCCATCGATCTCCATAAGGGCCGGTTGGAAGCGGCCTGCATCCAGCGTTTCCTGCGGTCTCCTTTAGGTCGTTCATCCATCATCATCATCATCATCGAAAATGAGTTTTGGTGTTCTAAAACTAGACGCGTAGTTCACATAAAGTTACATGTTACGTGGGGACACACTCGAGCGATATAATATTATTTCCCGCTCGGCTCGAGATAAATGTTTACTTTTTGTCTGGACCTTATTTATCGCTACCCACTAAATTATCCCTAGGGCCGTGCGTTACTAGAACTTTTACATTTTTTTGATTATCTCCAGAATAATAACCGAGCCTTGCTCCCTAACCCAAGGGCTTGGTGTTCTAACTACTATAAACACGAGATCTGCTCTTAAAAAAATTACTTACTTTTTTTATACTACTGCGTGGCTAGACAAGCAAGTCAGTGCCCGATGGTAAGCGCCATGCTTGCCGGAACCTGTCACAGTGCCTCTCAAACTTAAATATTGCGCTTGTCACTCTTATACACAACACTAGCTGAATACCGCGGCGTTACCCGCGATTTTCCAGTTTTTTCGCATTTTCTGGGAGCAAAAGTACCCTATGTCCATCCTTATGATACACACTGTCTCCTTGTCAAATTTCGTTAAGATCCGTTCAGCCATTTAGCCGTGATAACGCGACAAACATCCAGACAGAGAGACAGAGTTACTTTCGCATTTATAATTTTAGTAAGGATTTTGGAGGATGGAAATAAGTATCGCGATTTGAACACAACATGTCACAAAATGCGAAAGGTATTTTTTTATAAAAGTTCTTTATTATAAAAATGCATGATAATTCTCTATATACATATAAAACATATTATACAAATATAGTCGTTCAGTGTGGAAGTTAAAGGGGAAGCCTATGTTCAGCAGTGGACGTCTTCTGGCTGAAGATGATGATGATGATACAAATATAAGCCACCAATTAAGGACTTTAAGGTTATACCTAAACCATATCATTATCAACCTTAGAACTAAACTACTAACTAAACCGTTTGAGAAAAATTTCTTTATATTACTGGAAACATTGCCTGTTACGCTGGTATAGTTTTGCACAATTATTTCTTGGTGCGTTAATAACCGACAGACCTAAAATTATTTTGTATATATACTACATTTTCCTATAATTTCTTATGTAACATGAGAATGATATCAACGTATTTAAAACAGCTCTAACCAATTTATTAATAGAAAAAACTTGTTATATTATAGAATCAATGATTTTTTAAAGATCTAAATTCACAAATATGAAAGGCAAACAATAAATAAAATAGTTTTTTTTATTTCTTGTGCGATATATGAATCCAACAATATATAAACATATTAATCATTGACATAATAATATAATATAATTGTTTTTTTTCTGTATACTCAAATTTATTTTATTATCTGACATGACATAATATTATAATTTTGGTGGTTTGGTGGTTTTATAAAGTGTAAATACTTTTTAAGACAAAAACTGATTGCATGCTTTATCAGCGAAAATAGAGTGCTTAACAATAATTATTTAAGATCACAATTAAAGTTATATGATTATTTACGAGATATTTACCGTGGTAAGTTTGTGGAATGAGCTCCCGATATTTCGGCGCAGTTACATGCACCATGCATTAATCATATAACTTTAGTGAACAACCGTGATAGTTTAAAACAGTGTTTCACAATTTATTGTTTTACCTATTTTGCAACGAATAAATGAATTATGAATTATGTTTCAAATGTTTATCGGGACTTTTTACGTAAGAAACAAACGTTTGTCGAGCGAAAGGTACATATTTTTTACCTAAATTAAATAATACGCGAAGTCCCGATAAACATTTAAAACATGTGTTCAAATCACGAAAGTTTATTACTTATGAATTATGAATTTTATTTCCAACATTGTTGAGCATAACTCTAGAAGTGATATCCATCTGAATGCGATGATAACAATACTCGTACTGATTATCTCGGGGGATATCGGAGTCGTTTAATGACGTCATAAAGTCGGTAAAATGTCTATATTGCCGGCCCTTAATCCCGACCTTGCTCGTGTTTTACTGCCGCCAATAAAAAATATTGTTTGTTCGCTGACAAGCGATCCCTCACAAATATCTTTCGATTGAGGATACAATACGTAAGACAATATCGCGAATATAATACAAGCTTTTTTATATTTTACTATAACAGTGTAGTAAACAACTAAATTTGCAAGTTGAAGTGGCAACGGGCAGGCCACATCGCTCGAAGAACCGATAACCGATGGGGAAGAAAGGTTCTGTAGTGGAGACCACGAACCGGAAGACGCAGCGTAGGGAGGCCTCCGACTAGATGGACCGACGACATTGTGAGAGTCGCTGGCATCCAGTGGATGCAGGCAGGCTGTCGTTCAGTGTGGAGGTTAAAGGGGGAGGCCTATGTTCAGCAGTGGACGTCTTCTGGCTGATGATGATGATGATTTGAGCCTTTTGGGGTTGAAGACACACTCATAGTTGCCCATGTGTCCATGTTGATGTAGAATCCTTTCTTAGACGTAATAATATTTATTATGGATAAATGTTGTACTGTCTAATCGATAACATTTTAATTCAACCGATTTATCGGGTTCGTCAATTTGGTTCGTTTTTTAAATGTATTTAAACTGAATATTCCGTGTGAATCTTTGACTTTAAAAAAAATATATTTTAGATAATTTCTCAAGGTTGTCCCACATAAATCAATTAAACTTGACTTTACATTTACATTTGTTTTAGTTATGTTTGACATTGTTTAATTTTTTTATTTTATTAGTTTGACAATTTTGTTTTTTCTTTTTGACATAATTTTTATGTATAAATTGTATTCTTTTTTTTTTCTTTATTTAATATTAACGTATGTAATTCATAAATGTAATTAGTGTAATTGGTGTAAAGCCGTGCTAATTTAATAAACAAATACAAATACAAATAATAAATGTCATTAACTTTAATCACTAGTTTTTGAACCAGCTGCTATGGTGTAAATAATTTTGATCATTTGTTCAAGTGTTTACTGATATTAAGTCGGTTTTTATAATTTAAATTGATAATTATTTACCGATGTAGTAGAAACTAATATCCAAAATCATTCGTATTTTATACATCGTAACCTAAAACATTTTTATGTAATATTGGAAGAGCACAATAATTGTTAGCAATATGAAAGCAAGTATTTTTTTTCGGGAATTTTTTTTGTGGTATTTTTCCATGGTCGTGACTGGACGTTACTGTGTGCGACTCTATATCAGTACGTTGTTTTATGCAAAGTATATATATAAAAAGTGAAATACCTTACTGACAGACTGACAAATTTTTTTTTTTTTTTTGTTCCACCTTTACTTCCCCCAACAAAAGCCGGGGACATTGTCAAGCTGAACATGTTGCTTACGCAATTTTCTGTTTTTTAAACATACAAAATCTAAAAAACTACGAAACTGAATTTTGGCAGATTTCATATTTCCTAATTTATTCCTTAAGTGGTGTGTGTAGAGGTCTACTAAAAATATTTCTTGCGAAAGGGCCGAATTAAGTACAACAAATAGAAGTTGACAGATTATATGACATTATGACAGTTTTCGCGTACGTAGTCACGGGCAATAGCTCAAATTCAAATTCAAATTCAAATTTCTTTATTTCATTGATACAAAAGCCACTAAATTTAATACTCAAAAATACTAAGCTAGTTACTTATTACCTAAATTATACTATTACCTAGGTATGTTCACAATATTAGGCTTAAGATAACATGTAGGTTGGTCCACAGAACCTACACTAAGCAAAGCTTGTGTTGTAGGTATCTGTATACCTTCAGATAACAATTTAGCGCAGTAAAAATAAACAAAGATTAACTATTTTATTTATGTTACACGGGAATTACTCACGTAAGATTAAGCCGGTTACTCCGACTATAGTTTCAACCGCATTAGACGGCCTTTTTCAAGGTGAATGCGCGCGCGCGGCTGCGTCTCGCTTTGCACTGCGAAAAAGGCCGTCTAATGCGGTTGAAACTATAGTCGGAGTAACCGGCTTAATCTTACGTGAGTAATTCCCGTGTAACATAAATAAAATGTGTGAAAACCACGTCAGTTTCAATAATAAAGATTAACTATTGTAATGTTAGTAGTAGGAATAAAATTTGTATGTGTTGGTGTGTGTGTGTGTGTGTGTGTGTGAGTGAGTGAGTGAGTGTATGTGTTGGTGTGTGTGTGTGTGTGTGTGTGTGTGCGCGTGGGGGGGGGTGTATTTCAGGCATCATCGTATAGCGTCATAAAACGAGGGAACGTAGAAATGCCTATGTGTGTGTAATAGAAGGGAGGGTGGTTGGAACAAACTGTTATCCTTGAATTTTAAGCAACTCTTCAGTCTCCAAGTAGTTTAATTTAGATATCCAATTAAATAAGGATTTTTTTGCTTCAGAGCAATTCATCATGACGAAATCAATTATATATTTATTAATTTTGTTGTAAATATAAGAACCTAGAAATATTTTGTGTTTTAGAAGGCGTTACTTCTGTAGGTGTAACCTTTGTCTTCCTTAGTCGCCTCTTACGACATGCATGGAGACTACAGCTGGGTATTCTAACAAATGCTCCCGCACCAGCACAGGGCGGTTTTTACCATACAACCTACAGACGGACACAAGGTTACAGAGAAAGAGCCGTGAATATACCACGCCAGAGAGATCAACACTTTTTTATCCACCTTCCTGCTTAATACCTGGGCGCCACTGAAACGTACACCAAGTGAAGCTTGGTGAAGTTCTACCTAGCAGTGGGTAGGAGTTTCAAAAGAAAGAGTTTAAGATAGTATAAGTTAAAATTTAATAAAGTAAGAATGAATTTACAGGAGACTGAGGGTCGTGTGAACTCGGAAGGTGATGGCGATAAAAAAACGTGTTGGTCCCTTGTTTTGAGACTTAGCTTGAAGAGCTGGGGCGCCGATCGCCGCGTGGCTCGACGCGGCTCGTGGCACGTAGGATGTCAGCAGGCAGCGCAGCGACGAGAGGCTTCGTGAGCTTTTCAGGCGTGACCGGAGTGCGGTCTGCGCGTAGTAGTTCCAGAAGTTTGTGCGTGGCCGGAGTACGACCGACGTAGTAGAAGGGAAGTAGACGTAGCGTCACGACAGCGTGGCGACTCGTACGTGGTCGGAGAATTGGCGTAGAGGGTAGGAGCCTGAAATGCGTCGAAGAAACTACGCATGAGGATCAGTACTCAACGTTCCATGATCGTTACCTACTCCCAAATTCATGGCAAATGGCACATACGCTAGAAGCCAAACTTAACGAATAAAAAAGGTCACTACTATGACATAAACATTGTTGACAGAATGAAGGTGACTGACGTAATGTCAGTCAGTTTCATTCCGCTATGCAAAAAACAATTTTGTTCTAAGACAAAGGAATTATAAACTCAGTTTTAAAAGATTCGGGTATATAAATATCGAATTCTTTCTAGAAGGAATAGGCTATATATAGGACTCGAAATAAAAACTGGGTCATACGGCAGTTGACTCCAGTGAAAAAGTCGCTCAGAACTTAACCTTATATCTTACAATCAACTGGTTAGCCCGTCTTCAATCGGGTAAGTTTACGTGAAAAGCCTTTTAAATGTGTTAATTGTGAAATCTGTCTCGACAAATAATGCTAATCGTTATTTGTCAATTGAATTATCATCAGGCCACCTGTGTTCTAAAACGCAGTGCAAGTGCGTTTCATATCCGTACTATCTGCGGATGTGGACGCGCGCCGTACTTACATTATAATATAATTGTGTTCTAAGCTCTTAAAGCATTCTGTAATCTTGGATCCTTCCGATCAAAAACTGTGTTTTAACGCCGGTACCACGTCATGTGAGACGGGACCTACTCCGATCTGCCGTTATCTTCGGGATCTCACACGACGTGGCCGTGCGGCTCTTGAGTACTGATCCTCATGCGTAGTTTCTTCGACGCATTTCAGGCTCCTACCCTCTACGCCAATTCTCCGACCACGTACGAGTCGCCACGCTGTCGTGACGCTACGTCTACTTCCCTTCTACTACGTCGGTCGTACTCCGGCCACGCACAAACTTCTGGAACTACTACGCGCAGACCGCACTCCGGTCACGCCTGAAAAGCTCACGAAGCCTCTCGTCGCTGCGCTGCCTGCTGACATCCTACGTGCCACGAGCCGCGTCGAGCCACGCGGCGATCGGCGCCCCAGCTCTTCAAGCTAAGTCTCAAAACAAGGGACCAACACGTTTTTTTATCGCCATCACCTTCCGAGTTCACACGACCCTCAGTCTCCTGTAAATTCATTCTTACTTTATTAAATTTTAACTTATACTATCTTAAACTCTTTCTTTTGAAACTCCTACCCACTGCTAGGTAGAACTTCACCAAGCTTCACTTGGTGTACGTTTCAGTGGCGCCCAGGTATTAAGCAGGAAGGTGGATAAAAAAGTGTTGATCTCTCTGGCGTGGTATATTCACGGCTCTTTCTCTGTAACCTTGTGTCCGTCTGTAGGTTGTATGGTAAAAACCGCCCTGTGCTGGTGCGGGAGCATTTGTTAGAATACCCAGCTGTAGTCTCCATGCATGTCGTAAGAGGCGACTAAGGAAGACAAAGGTTACACCTACAGAAGTAACGCCTTCTGTCCGCGTCTTAAACGCACTATAATATTTTTTTACTCGAATTTTTTATTATTATCGTAGAATTAAAATCTTTCAGTACTTTTATACTCGCACTATCTTAAACTCACTTGTACATTAAACTCAAACTTATTTACCAAAACTTACCACCCAACCTACACTCGGAACATCTAACTTGTATATGTAAAACTTGCTCTCACGGAAACTCACCCGATATCTCTCTAAAAATCCAGATCAAAACTCTCTTTGACGGATATCTCTCTAAAAACTAAAATCTAAACTCTTTTTGGCGTAGGAATATAAAATGGCTTACCCCATTTATAATTTTTATCGCATACTTAGTTAGCATACTTAAAATTTACTCGTACCTGACAATATCACTCGTTAAAATGACTCGCAGAACCATCTTTCACTATAAATCTTTTAAAAGAAAAAGTTAAATACCTTCAACTTTACTAAATACTAAAAAATATTTTACCACTATAGCTTCCCTCTGAAGAAAATCTAATTAATCTTGCATCTAAAACTTGATATTAACATCTAAAAATTAAAAAATACCTGACTTGAAAAAAAAAACTTAGAAATATTTTTATTTACATATATCGTATAATATCTATTTATGTATGTCTATTAAATATCAGAAATAGGGCGGTTAGTGTACTCTAAAACTGAAAGCCTTCACACTAAGAGCGGTTATTGCAAACTCTTTAAAAAAAAGCCTCTAAATTGCTAGGAGCGGTACTCGTGAACTCCATAAAAAAGCCCAAAACACGAATATTAATTAAAATAACCTTTTGTATACTAGGTAATTCAAGTCAGTCGTCAATATAGCTATAGCAAACTAAACAATTAAAGTTTACTTATAGTTAACTCTATCGATACCTTAATAACTTCACTAGTCACCTAGACTACAATCGCTACCTACTACAATCTCTTGGTCCTAAACTTGTATACCACTACTTACTCTCTTTGACGTACTAACTAGCAAAATAGTTCCTTATTTTGTTAGCTTTTCTTTCATTTTGCTGCTTTTAAGTATTGTATCTAACATTCTTAACAGCAAAATGAAGAACCCACCGGTATTCTTGCCGTCTGTATAGGTGCCACTAAAGCATTTATACAGCGATACCGGACTCTTCACAGTACGCCACAAGTCTTATTGGGAACTTCAGACCATAGCATCCTGATTAAATTAATTTTACACTCGAGCCTACTTAATGTTAACATATTAGACTCAACCCTGGACGGGGAAGGTGTAAATTATAACTAGGATGCTAGAGAGGTCAGCGAATTTTCTTGAGCAAAAATTCTTAACTGAAAAAGGGGGTATGTAACGTTCCATGATCGTTACCTACTCCCAAATTCATGGCAAATGGCACATACGCTAGAAGCCAAACTTAACGAATAAAAAAGGTCACTACTATGACATAAACATTGTTGACAGAATGAAGGTGACTGACGTAATGTCAGTCAGTTTCATTCCGCTATGCAAAAAACAATTTTGTTCTAAGACAAAGGAATTATAAACTCAGTTTTAAAAGATTCGGGTATATAAATATCGAATTCTTTCTAGAAGGAATAGGCTATATATAGGACTCGAAATAAAAACTGGGTCATACGGCAGTTGACTCCAGTGAAAAAGTCGCTCAGAACTTAACCTTATATCTTACAATCAACTGGTTAGCCCGTCTTCAATCGGGTAAGTTTACGTGAAAAGCCTTTTAAATGTGTTAATTGTGAAATCTGTCTCGACAAATAATGCTAATCGTTATTTGTCAATTGAATTATCATCAGGCCACCTGTGTTCTAAAACGCAGTGCAAGTGCGTTTCATATCCGTACTATCTGCGGATGTGGACGCGCGCCGTACTTACATTATAATATAATTGTGTTCTAAGCTCTTAAAGCATTCTGTAATCTTGGATCCTTCCGATCAAAAACTGTGTTTTAACGCCGGTACCACGTCATGTGAGACGGGACCTACTCCGATCTGCCGTTATCTTCGGGATCTCACACGACGTGGCCGTGCGGCTCTTGAGTACTGATCCTCATGCGTAGTTTCTTCGACGCATTTCAGGCTCCTACCCTCTACGCCAATTCTCCGACCACGTACGAGTCGCCACGCTGTCGTGACGCTACGTCTACTTCCCTTCTACTACGTCGGTCGTACTCCGGCCACGCACAAACTTCTGGAACTACTACGCGCAGACCGCACTCCGGTCACGCCTGAAAAGCTCACGAAGCCTCTCGTCGCTGCGCTGCCTGCTGACATCCTACGTGCCACGAGCCGCGTCGAGCCACGCGGCGATCGGCGCCCCAGCTCTTCAAGCTAAGTCT
Organism: Agriopis marginaria; assembly: GCA_932305915.1. Lineage (NCBI taxonomy): Eukaryota > Metazoa > Arthropoda > Insecta > Lepidoptera > Geometridae > Agriopis > Agriopis marginaria. Next base: position 15,520,274 of record OW029935.1, read on the forward strand.
CAAAACAAGGGACCAACACGTTTTTTTATCGCCATCACCTTCCGAGTTCACACGACCCTCAGTCTCCTGTAAATTCATTCTTACTTTATTAAATTTTAACTTATACTATCTTAAACTCTTTCTTTTGAAACTCCTACCCACTGCTAGGTAGAACTTCACCAAGCTTCACTTGGTGTACGTTTCAGGGTTCTGCATTTAAGTTCACGCAGCACTCTATCCTTGCGTCTTTTGTGAGTATTAGAGTTAGAGCTATACATATCTATACTTCTATGTTGCGCCAACGTTAAATTGTATATATAAAGTTGCCGAACCGTGAGGACTCGACAGTCTTTATATAGCTGGCAGGTAGGGTAGAGAAAATGTTTACTCAGAGACACTTTAAGCACAGCTCGCTGCGCTACCTCAAGAGCCAGCATATGAGTTGCGCATGCTCCGCCCCAGACTGTGATGCAGTACGATATTATAGATCTACATAAAGCATTGTAAATTTTAAAGAGAAGTTCATGATCGGCCACATCCCGCAAGTTTTTGAAGACAAATATAAGTTTACGTACACGTTTGCTTAGTATGTCTATGTGAGGTTTCCAGCTTAACGTACTATCAATTGTGAGACCTAGATATTTTATCGTTTGAGTTTGCTGTAATTTGGTGCAGCTGCAGTTACCGTTTGCAGATCAATTGGCGTGGGCTTTTATTTCAATATTAGACTTTTTACTATGTGGGTACGTAAACGTAATGTACATAGTCTTATCAACATTCAAGGTAAGCAGGTTATCTTTTAGCCATTCAATAACTTTCTGTAACCCTTGTTCAGCATGGGCCCGGGCTTCACTCCAGCTGTTTCCAACAAATATTAAAGCGGTGTCGTCGGCGTAAGAGAATATTTTTCCGTGGCTTAACATTAAGTTACACAGATCATTCACGTAGGTAAGAAATAGAGTAGGCCCCAGTACACTACCTTGTGGTACTCCGTACATCACAGAAGCATCACTACTCATCTCAGAACCAACTTTAGTTCTCTGAGTTCTTCCCGTCAAGTAGTCTTGCATTAATTTCTGAGCATTGTCTCGAATACCCATACATTCCAACTTTTTCAAAAGAATAGGAATAGAAACAGTGTCAAAAGCTTTGGCCAGATCCAAAAATATACCAATTACTTTCTTTTTTTTATCTAAATTTTCCACAGTATAATTAATTAGTCCAGTTATGGCATTTTCAGTAGATTTACCTTTTCTGAAGCCAAACTGACATGTTGATAGTATGTCATATGTTTCTAAATAAGATATTAAGCGCTTGTTTATAACCTTTTCCAGAACCTTTGAAAGTGCTGTTAAAATAGAAATTGGTCTATAATTATTGACGCTGTCCCTATTCCCACCCTTATGAAGAGGAGTGATTATAGACGTTTTAAACACTTGCGGAAATTTACCAGATGACAAACTTTGGTTGCAAATGTGTGTGATCAAAGGTACTAGTGTTGGCGCAGACTGTTTTATTATCTTGGTTGAGATTCCATCATGACCAACAGCACACTCGTTTTTTAGTCCATTAACTATACCCAATACTTCCATGTCATCAGTGGACAGAACACCAATTGAATTAACTTGAGCTGGTAATTTGGCACTTATTTTAGTCAAAACCTGATCATAATCAATATTGTGAGAGCTACAAGTAACTTGGTTTGCTAGGTTTGCACCAACATTTGCAAAATATTCATTTACATGGTTAATAGATTCAAGTGGATTCGATTTAATTCTTAGTAATGGTTCATTCTCTGTTTTTTGTTTTTCTGTATGAGTAATTTGCTTTATGAGATTCCAAGTTTTCTTATTGTTGCTCTTATTTTTGTCAAGTTCAGTCTTATGATAGGTATTTTTTAGTTTTTTAAGTAAGTCATTACAGTAATTTCTGTACCGAGAATAGGATATTTTCAATGTTGCATTGTTAGGGTCTTGTTTTAGACTATAATGCATCCTATCTCGCGTGCGGATACATCGAAGCAGACCTGTTGTAATCCACGGTTTAATTAAGCGTTGACTACTAGAAACATTACATGTACGTGTATTGTTTTTAATAATATCGCTGAGCTTTTTGACAAGTAGATCAGCGGCCACGTTAGCATCAGTTGCATGTATGATATTTGCAAAGTCTGTTGCTTTAATTTGATCGCATATCTCAGGAAAATTTGATTTTAATGTAGTTTTTCTTACGGGAAATGAATGATTATTATGTTTGTTTTTAATGTTTATAAGAATCGGTGAGTGATCAGTAACATCTGCTTTGATAACAATCGTTGTGCATTCCATCTTTGTTTTCAACATCATATGGTCGAGACATTTGTGACCTCTGGTTATCATGTTGTGGCTTGGGAGTATGCCATGGCTTGCTAGCAACTCAAGGTACTTATCGGAATTTACATCGGCATTGTCTTGACTTATATCTATATTAATGTCACCTAGTACTGCAATAGTATGGTATTTTTCTACGTGTGTTAATAGCGTATCTAGGTCTGTAATAAAGGATTCAATATATTTAAATGAAGGTGACCTGTATAATGCCACTATTGCAGTGCTACTACCCAACTTTATCAAAAGACAGTTTGCCTCTTTATAAATGTGTTCCTCTATAGCTATATCTAAGTTTACTCTCGAGTAAACTATGATGCCTCCGTTTTGGTTTAAGCAGTTTTTTGTGAATGCGGATTTGTAGTTATTGAGTTGAGGAAACGGTTTACAATTTTCTATCCAGCACTCAGTAAGTATCACCAAATCACACTGAAAACCGAGCCTGCTGATTAATACTTCAAGGGAGTCAAAATTACGGTTAACGCTTCTAATATTAAGAGAGAGTATACTAAGAGTAGTTTTACTTACAGTGATATGTGATATACACGACTCTGGATTACAAGTAACAGGTTTAGAAATTGTTAGATCATCTATGAGGGCACTTAACATATTTTGTTGGACTTTATCCATATTCCATGTCAAATATCGGGGGTCGCAGAAAAGTTTGACATAAACCAGCTATTATTGGCCACTGAAACCAGTGGGAATACTTATACGACTGTGATAGCTCTGTAGAAAAGATAACATATTGTACAATTGTGCTGTATTTATTGATAATGTGTTTTGTGTAATTTTGAGAGTCTGTGTGTTTGTATGTGTAGAGTGTAGACTGTGTAAAAGTTAGTTTAAATTTAAAAAATGCAGTGTAAAGGTAATTTTCAATAGTAATTAAATTATAACAGAAGGTAGTCTTCATAGCAAACAGTATTGTAGTAATATTTAGTTCTATATAATAATTTAGCAGTTTTTTGATTTTAAATCCTCTAGTTGTTGTTCGCTTGTAACTACTATTGGCTGTGCACCTTCAACTTTCCTTAGGAAGATTTTTCCATTTGCAGTCCAGCAAAAATCAAATTTGGCAGACTTTGCCATTTCGCGCGCAAGGTAGTAGAGTTTTTTGGCCTTTGGGGTAAGGAAATCTGAGATAAAGATTGGAGATTTTCTACCCTCAATGTCCAATATCTGTGTATTCAGCCTTTCGGTTGTGTGACTAGCGTTGTACTTTCTGACTGATTGTATTATGTTATTTTTATGTTAAGTTGTAGTTAAATCTACTATTATAGGGCGCTCACCATTTGGTCTAGCCTTGAGTCGGTAAATATCTCTGATAGCGCCACGTTGATTTTCGCATTTTAGTTTTGCTTGTAGTTTTTCAACCGTCGTGGTAAGGTCCGTTTTTGTCTCATTAACTTTAGCAGGAATGCCCCTTATTTCAATGCTAGTACTTCTAAGTTGCCTATCCAGTTCATCGATTCTAGTATCCAGTTTATGTATTAGCAATTCACGTTCAGCCTCCTTACTTTCAAGCTAGTATGATTACGTATAAAACGTCGGAGATTATTCTTACTTTTTTTAAATGCCATAGGTGGCAAACAAGCAGACGGGCTGCCTGATGGTAAGCAGTCACTGTCGCCTATGGATACTTGTAACACCAGAGGCATCACAAATACGTTGCCGAGCCTTTAGAACTCGATTAACTCGCCTTTTGAAGAACCCCATGTTGTGGCTTCTCGGAAACAGCGGAAGGTAGCTCATTCCACATTTTGCAGGTATGAGGCAAGAATACATAAGGTTTTATGATATTTTCTAAAACAAAAACACTAGTGAGCTTAAAATATCGTTACATAAATAAACGCATTGCAGTTGCCAGTTCAAACAAACTGTTTTTGTCATACAAAATATGTATTGTTATGTTCAAACAAAAAGTGTACGAAGTTCCAGAACATGGACGCTTTAGAAATAAACTTTATTTGTAGTTGGAAGGAAGATAGCAGTTTGCGTATTCTCCGCGTGACACAGAGCGGGCGGCCGCGGCCGGACGGACGAATAACGCACGAGACGCGATACACGGAAGTGACGGAACTATTAAATACGCATGATGATTTATATTTATTTAATACCTCATAAAAAAGCTCACTATACACCTATACATATCACATAGCACGCAGAACAGATGGCCGATGGGGCCGAAAGGTTCTGGAATGGAGACCACGGACCGGTAAGCGCAGCGTAGGACGTCCACCCACAAGATGGACAGACGACCTAAAAGAGACCGCAGGGAAACGCTGGATGCAGGCCGCTTCCAACCGGCCCTTTTGGAGATCTATGGGGGAGGCCTATGTCCAGCAGTGGATGTCTTATGGCTGAAATGATGATGATGATGATAAAAAAGCTGGTCATAAATAGGACCCATCAACGAAAACAATTTTAAAATTAGTTCAAAAATAAATAATTTATAGGTTATGTATTTTTATTTCATGCTAGACAGAGAACGCACTATAGCGAGCTATGACGTCAAGCTTCAGGCGCGCCATACAAATGCTATACTAACACACGCTTTGCGAGAACGGGATAGAGCACTCCCCTCTCTATCCCCACCTAAAACTTTAAACGCTCATATCTCAGAGATTTATCAACCAATTTAAATAATTTTTCAGTATAGTTGTAATTTATTTTATATTCATCGCTAAGCCTGTTATTTGTAATAAATTAAACATCAGTACATATGCCTAATGCGATCGCTACAAAAAATCTAAAGATCGTAGTTCCCCAGAAATGAGAAAAGCAGCAGGGATTCCTATCTCGAGCAATCATCATCATCATTATCAGCCTGTCATGTTTCCACTGCTGGGACACAACACATGCCTTCTCTCAGAGAGAGAGAGAGAAAGAGAGAGGAACCGTGGCCCAATGCATGTTGGTGAATGTCAGAAAGGGTGTCTCAGAATGTTTTGCGTTTTTTGTTTAATTGTTACGCGGCAAACATGAAGAGGGTCGGGGGTGTCGGTCGTGCCTGTTGTCGAGTTTCCTCAGTACACAAATTGTAAAAGTAGTTGTTTTTGATAATTTATAAAAGAAATTGTTATACAGTGTACGAGTATTTAAGTACCTACCTCTAACTACTGCCACGAAATAAACGGCAAAGATTTATAATGTTTTTTACTATCTTGCATCGTGTCCTGCGTTTAATACATCCATGTGGTGGCGGCGACGTGGCATGTTTTATCGCAGCATGTTTGCAGAGGTTCCTCCGCCGTGGGCCGTGACGTCACTGCTGGTGTCATCTACAACATGCCTCGGAATATCTCTTGAATACTCGATGTGTTGTGCCGTTGCTACGGACCTCTTTAACAGATTGTTGGATGAGCTTTACAAATTTAAACGGATGTTCAGTTTTCTCTGCGTTTCTATTTAATAAATTAGAGGGATAACGAGACGTATCTATTGTTAGGATATAATAAAAGAAACTTCATCATCATTTCAACCGTAGGACGTCCACTGCTGGACATAGGCCTCTCCCCCATTGATCTCCAAAAGGGCCGGTTGGAAGCGGCCTGCATCCAGCGTTTCCCTGCGGTCTCTTTTAGGTCGTCTGTCCATCTTGTGGGTGGACGTCCTACGCTGCGCTTGCAGGTCCAATTAAATAATAGTTCCTGGGGTTTTATTCTACTTTTTGTCCGGATATTTTTGTTCCCGCGGTAAGTTTACGTAAGCAGTTTTTTTTCTTTTTTTTTTATGGGCAAAAGTTGCCAGTTGCCAACATTTTACCAGTAACAAGTATGACTGAAGATAGAAAAAGATGGAATTTAGTATCTATTAGCTGAAACAAAAAGAAAATATCCTATAAAATACAGAGGTAAATAACAAAATCAAATGGACACTTATTAAAATTATTATATCACTAGTTAAAAATTAAACTAGCGGGGGTTCGCTGAACGGAGTCATAGCTTTATGTCAAAACTAGCTGTCAAATTCAAGTTGACATTTACAAAATTGTGTCGACAAGTTAGGGGCCATACAAACAGACAGACGCGAAAAGCGACTTCTATTTATACTATGTAGAGAAGAAGAGAAGATAGAGATAGAGAAGATAAGTTTTAATCTGTATAAGTGCCGTAAACGCACTCTAGATTTGACACACGTGTCGTAAATCACAAAAATATGTTCCCATAACTCGTAGAAGATAATTTAAAATTTGATTCTCACAAATCTGTCTACGTTTTGCAAAACCCTAAAGGCGAGTTAATTCCGTGCCAGCGACGCCCACTGATGGCCGTCAAAGGAAACTCGTTAGTTCCTAGACAAATAGGCTTTTGATCCACTAATTGCCACCAGTGTACTAGTTTAAAAGAGATTATGATTAACTCCTTTACAAACAGCACTACTGGTTAATACATTATAATAGGGGTCAGACAACTAAGGCAAGCCACGCCAGTGGGGATCGTGACCACAATGTTAGGCAACCTGAAAACTTTAAACAACCTTTATTTTTTTGGCCTTTTTAGGGTTTCGTACCCAAAGGGTAAAAACGGAACCCTATTACTAAGACTACGATGTCTGTCTGTCTGTCCCTCTGTCCTACTTTTAAAGGATCTATCTTTCAAACCGTAATAGATTGCCAGTTGAAATTTTCACAGAATATGTAATGTTACGGCGGAAGTAAAAACGAAAGGTCCCCATACAACAAACGATTTTTTTAAAAGTATTTTTGTATTAGCTCTAATGTAAAAACAGTAATACGTAAAAGCGTCAAAGTTGGCATGATTTTAGTAATTACATATTCTAAAGTATAACAAAAATAATTAATAATGGCCAGGTGCGAGTCGGTGACAAGTTTCTGTTCAATCAATACCAAGTTATAACTGGTAATTTTGTGGTGGTACGGAACCCTCAGTACGCGAGCCCGACTCGCACTTGGCCAGTTTATTTATGTTTGTATCTTAGTCCGTCTGAGGCTTCGTGGCTTCTAAACGATTTTAATGCCGTTTATTAATTGAAGCTTTTGCCCAACCTTTTAAAAGTTATGAACTCTTTTTTGACTTGTTGGGTTCATATTTTATTTTTACCCGCCTGTCCGAGAATGATGGTAATGCTTTTTGGGCGTACTTATTTGTTTTTTTTTTAAATTTTCTTTATTACCTCGTAAAGCCGTTTAGTCTTGACTCATTTTGATGTGTCAGTTGCCATTAGATTTGTCTTCATGCTTATAATGTTATAGGTTAGGTACATTTTGCAGTCGGGTGTTCTTTTTTTATTTTATTTACTTATTAGTTTATACTTTTAGGTCTGAAGTCTTATTTTATATCTGGATCTCCAGCAAAAGAAAATTTGGTGCTGTCAATACAAGAGTGATATTTTGAATTTGAGGCGATTAAATGTTTGATTTTTGAAAATTGATGACTTTCTAAAGAGTTTCCAAAATAACATTTTACAATTATATGGGTAACACTGGAAAAAAACCTGACTTTTCTGCTAAGTCTGGACTTGCAAAACCAATATATTCAAAAATATTACCTTTTCCTTCCTTTGTTTAGGAAGGCAAAGGTCTTATTTTTGAAGGGATCTGATTTGGAAGGCAAGACTGCAGGAAAGTCAGTTTTTTTTTCAGTTTATAATTATAATAATCGTGCACAACCAGCGATCTCATTCTTAGACAATAGATATTATTTTTATCGCCTTACAGACACAGAACGGGCACAGAAAAAGTCGATTATTCTATAACTCTAGTACCAGAATCAGCGCACGCAATCAAGTGCGGAAGTCATAGAAATGTTGTTCAAATAAATATTTACGTACGGTTGGAAAAATAACCTTAATAAAATAAGAATTCCTCCGCTGCTAATACTGGTATTTTCTCATGAATTTCAAATTGGAGCGCTCCCCATTTCCTTGTCAGGCGAAGAACGTGGCCCCCTAAATTGTCGGAAATCAGTTGACACGATGTGTGAGGGCCGCAATCGGGCCGCAATCGGGCCGCAAGAGGGTCGCACTAGGGTCGCATGAGGCCGTGTTGACGAGCGACTTACACACGCGTATTATGCAAAAGTATTTTTTTTGTGATGATGATAGTTGAGTAACGAGCTGAGCAAGAAATTTGCCTGGTGGTAAGCGGCATGCCTAGTTAACATCTCAAAATGTCGATTGCAGAGTAGTGCTACACGTAACTTTGAACTTCCCATAGTACTGCCCTAAGCAGTCTAAAATTTTCACATATCTTTGGAATACCAAATCTTGAAAAGTGCAACTTTATAATATGTCACCTTACTATTGATAGCCCGTTGGTCCAGTTGGTAGTGAACCTGCCTTCTGAGCTTGGGGGCGTGGGTTCCATTCCCATCTAGGACAAACATTTATGCGATGAACATTTGTGTTTGTTCTATGTCTGAGTGTTAATATCTATTTAAGTATGTATTTAAACCTATATATGTATATATATCAGTCTCTGGCAGCCATATCACAAGCTTTGCTCAGTTTGGGGTCAGATGATCGTGTGTGAAAAATGTCCCGAATATTATTTATTTATTTACTAGATGAAAAGCCAAGGATATGATGTCACCATCTGAAATAAAAATAAAAAATTGTTTTTTTTTTTTGTTAGTTTATCATTGTACCTAACATTGTTGTATGTTTGTACCTTTCCTGTGATTTCACTGCTAATGTTAGGTACCTTGTAATGAGAAATACATTAGTAAGTGATGGTTGTGATAGCCTCAGAATCTCTTGTTTTTAATTCATTTTAGGCTGCTTTAGGCTCGGAAGACGCAGCGTAGGGAGGCCTCCCACTAGATGGACCGACGACATAGTGAGAGTCATGGGTGCAAAAGGCAGGCTGTCGTTCAGTGTGGAGGTTAAAGGGGGAAGCCTATGTTCAGCAGTGGACGTCTTCTGGCTGATGATGATGAGGCTGTTTTTATGACCTAACATTGCTTAATGTCACTATAGCCCGTTTCAAATAGCATGACACATGACAGGTGGTTTGACAGTACGATAGAATGTAACGCGATTCATAAATATGGAATGTGACGTCACAGAAAAGGTTTTACATTTTGCGGCGAAAAAATATATAGCTATAGGTTACTATGAAAACTATTGGTGAAAACTAGTTGATAGTTTTCACTACCTAGTAACTAGATACTAGTTTAGAGTCATCATCATCATCATCAGCCAGAAGACGTCCACTGCTGAACATGGGCCTCCCCCTTTAACCTCCACACTGAACGACACCCCTTTAACCTCCACACTGAACGACAGCCTGCCTTTTGCATCCACTGGATGCCAGCGGCTCTCACTATATCGTCGGTCCATCTAGTGGGAGACCTACCTACGCTGCGTCTTCCGCTGCGTTTAGAATAGTTGGCAGCTATATACGAATACCTGACAAATACGTGGCAATTCTCCAATAGAAGCTTTGAACTGTTAATGATGTTTGATCTCTCATTGCGTCATCTGTCGCGTGATCTGTCGCGTCGTCTGTCGCGTGTCGCTCGTCGCCAATTGTAAATTAGCTGAAAAGCTCGACACCAAGCGTCAGTCAGCTTCCTCGTACTTGTGCTCGACCTCGTTTCGTTTTCCGATGCGGGAAGTATCACGTTGAAATGTTTTCTTTAATACTAGCTGTGTCGGTGGTTTCATTTGTAATTTAACGTTTATCTGTAATTATTTTGGGTATAATTATAACAACACAAGATGATCACAATCAATTCAATTTATGTACAACTAGCGGTCCGCCCCAGCTTCATAAGGGTATATATTATAGCCTATGTCCCCCGGGGATAGTGTAGCTTCCCGTCAGTGAAAGAATTTTTCAAATTGGTTCAGTAGTTTCGGAGCCTATTCAATGCAAACGAACAAACAAGCAATCAAATCTTTCCTCTTTATAATATTAGTATAGACTATGTAGAGAAGAGATAGAGATAGAGAAGAAGAGAAGAATTTGATTCAGGAGCAAAACGAGGCTTTGTTTTTATTATAAAAATAATGAAAATCCAAGGGAAACCAAGGGACCGTAAATTTGTCCGGGACGAAAAGTTCCTATTGTGTAACCACGAAGTGATTTTGTCTAATTTTACAGCTTCAACTCTGTGCAAACAACTAAGTCGATCCTTCCATGTAAAAGGAGAACCAACAAACATTTTAATATATTTTATTATATTGGTTTTGTATCGTTCCCCGAAATATCGCAATGAAATGTTTTATTTCAATATTTGTGATGGGCCTTTGAGAGCGCGCATTCCGACAATGTTCCTGCCGCGGCTCGTCTGTTCCAACACATATCAATACATACAGAGGAATTGTGACTGTTTTTTGTTATAATTATATGTACTGATACAATGTTTTTTTTATATTATGAGTTATGACTTGTTTGACTATGATTTGTTATTTTATACAGAGACTAGTTGAATCCCGCGGTGTTACCCGCGATTTTCCGCATTTTTTGGGGGACAAAGTACCCTATGTCCGTCTTCAGTATGCATACTATCCTCCTGCCTAATTTTGTTAAGATCGGTTTAGCGGTTTAGTCGTAAAAAGCGAACAAACATCCAGACAGAGAGACAGAGTTACATTCGCTTTTATAATATTACTAGTAGGCCGCCCCTGCTTCGCACGGGCGAAACCGGGATATATAGCCTATGTTAACCGGGGATAGTGCAGCATCCCAACAGTGAAAGAATTTTTCAAATCGGTTCAGTAGTTTCGGAGCCTATTCAACGCAAACAAATAAACAAACAAATCTTTCCTCTTTATAATATTAGTATGGATAAATAGTAAGGATACATGGAAATGTGGTACTAATCCGAAAGGAGGTCGTTATGCTCATCATTGTGAACAACTTTTACTATGGGGCCAACCCTGTAATCATATACATCAACGTAGACCGCATCATCGCTTAACATCAGGCGAGTTGGCAGCCAAGCCTATACATAACAAAAAAAGAAAAAAAAAACTGCCCAAAAGGCGTATTTAGCTTTTTTATGAGTGAGTTGAATAAATACATAAACTATAACACAGCAAGTCAGCACTAGGCTAGGCCTGTGCCGCGGGAATTTGATCCGGATTTTCTTAAATTTACACGTCACACGTCAGCAGCCATCAAACGTCCACTGCTGGACAAAGGCCTCCCTCTTAAAGAGGGGTGTTGCCATAATCCCCACGTTTGGCAGGCGACTTGGGGATCGCTGTAAGTTCACCTTGTACTAATAGGATGCTGCTGCCTATCCTCCGGTGGTTCTGGTCGCAGTTTAAAGACATACCCGGGTCCAAAAGGACATACCCGGGTCCAAAAGGACATACCCGGGTCCAAAAGGACATACCCGGGTCCAAAAGGACATCCCCGGGTCCAAAAGGACATACCCGGGTCCAAAAGGACATACCCGGGTCCAAAAGGGCATACCCGGGTCCAAAAGGACATACCCGGGTTCAAAAGGACATACCCGGGTCCAAAAGGACATACCCGGGTCCAAAAGGACATACCCGGGTCCAAAAGGACATACCCGGGTCCAAAAGGACATACCCGGGTTCAAAAGGACATACCCGGGTCCGGGGTAAATTTACACCTCTAATAAAATTATTTAGATCATTTATATTGTTGGTATTGTATGAGCATGAAACTATCACTCTCCGAGCGGTATTGTCTTCAACGGTCGCCGCGAGCGCTCATTACGGACGAACGCCAAAAAACGGCATCAGTCCTCTCCGGGGAAAAGGCTAAATGGCGCAACTTGGGAGTGCACCTGAGGCGGTAATCCGGGTTGATGTCCATCAGAACTTCCCCCCTCCCCCTGCCGCACTTCACCCGCCCGGCTCCTAAGACAGTTCTACTGAACAATGGTTTCACAATGACAATGACTGTTGTTTTTGCGACTTGTAATTATTGATAAAACTTGGCCGACGCTTTATTAAGCACTCAAATAAGTGTACTGTGTAGGTAGGTACTTTAAATCAGACAAGAAAGGGAGATATACATACAAACACCAGCAGCCATTAAACGTCCACTGCTGGACACAGGCCTCCCTCTTAAAGAGGGGTGTTGCCATAATCCCCACGCTTGGCAGGCGGCTTGGGGATCGCAGTACGTTCACCGTGTACTAATATGACGCTGCTGCCTAGCCTCCGGTGGTTCTGGTCACAGTTTTAGGACATACCCGGGTCCAAGGGAGATATGCCTTAGTACAAATCGTTCGTCATTTCATTGTTAAAATAGAATTTTAATAATTTTTACTTCATCATCATCTTTTCAGCCATAGGACGTCCACTGCTGGACATAGGCCTCCCTCAACGATCTCCAAAAGGGCCGGTTGGAAGCGGCCTGCATCGAGCGTTTCCCTGCGGTTTCTTTTAGATCGTCTGTCCATCTTGTGGGTGGACGTCCTACGCTGTGTGACTGTATAATTCTGGAATTCTGAACATAATTATAGGTTAATTTACTTGAAATAAATTTATTAATAACTAGTAGGCCGCCCCTGCTTCGCACGGGTGAAGCCGGGATATTATAGCCTATGTCAACCGGGGATAGTGCAGCATCCCAACAGTGAAAGAATTTTTCAAATCGGTTCAGTAGTTTCGGAGCCTATTCAATGCAAACAAACAAACAATCAAATCTTTCCTCTTTATAATATTAGCATAGATACGCTGCGCTTACCGGTCCGTGGTCTCCATTCTAGAAACTTTCGGCCCCATTGGCCACCTGTAAAATTTTTACTTGTCTAATGATAATTTGGCTACACCGATACCGTGTTTAGAATCACTGACGTTAGAAATCCAATCAGGCTATAAAATCCTGCCATCACCTGACCAAAACACGAGCAGCATTGTAATCCCTGGGCGAGTGGTAAGTGGAATGTGGCCCCCTGGCGGCCCTGGCGCCCGCGGGCAACATTGTCCTTTATCTACAAAGGACGTCCACTGCCGGAGACAACCTGTCCCGGGAAAAATAATATCTAGACATAACTATCTCTACCTTTACCGGCACCTTCACTCAACGGCGCAGATTGGAACATAGTTACAAGCGACGCTGAAAAGGTAAACTACAGAAATACAGCTCTTTATATCAAAATCTGTTAAAAGTATTTAATTTCAGAGTTGAGATTATATTTTACTGTGTACTAGGATTTACTGTGAAATAAACAATTGTGGTTAATTTCTGATTTATGTGGTACTGGTGCATGTCCAGTAAAAATCTATAATATATAAAAAATAATCTCTATTTATTTACCTTTTGGTCACGCCATAACTTGAAAATGACTACAGATTTCATTCATCTTTTTTTAAAGTTTTCTAATACTTTGTAAGGCTTTTACGAAAAGAAAAATTAAGAAAACGGCGCAGAAAATTGAAAGGTTTAGAAAACTTAACGACGATTTTAACTCGCTGGTGTAACCACGGGGCGCAATAAAAAACTGTTTTAAACTATCACGGCTGTTTCAACCTTACCACGGTAAATATCCCGTAAATAATCATATAACTTTACTAAAATAAAGATGTTGCTTTAAATATTTTTTGCTCAGTGGTACTGAAGTACGTTTACAATATTAATTTTGTAGTTTACAATATTAATTATACAAATACAAGGGCTTTTCTTGGAATGAAAACAAATTATTTTTTACCACGAAATTTAACAACGCAGGAATTTTACTCAAAAATTGTGTGAGGGTTTTGAACTACACAATGGTCCGGGATTATGTAGTAGGGCTATTATAAAGTATTAATATTTTTATAAAGTACTAGTTGAATCCCGCGGTGCTAACCGCGATTTTCCAATTTTCCCGCATTTTCTGGGAGAATAAGTACCCTATGTCCGTCCATATGATGCACACTATCATCCTGCCAAAATTCGTTAAGATCGGCTTAGTTAGAAGCGGTTTAGTCGAGAAAAGCGAACAAACATCCAGACAGAGAGACAGAGTTACTTGCGCTTTTATAATATTAGTAAGGATTAAATATTATTTTCATTGGACTGAGTAAAAGCTACAAACATGGGGGGTTGAGTTTGTCGTTCACACAAATAAATGTAGTAAATATAACATTTCGTATGAATAACGAACTCTAACTTCATTATGTTGGAATCGTGGTAGTAAATGTAAGTTGGAGCTGGCAGGACATGTTGCTAGGCATGTGATGACAGGGTGGGACAGAGTGGTGGTAGAGGCAAGCTGAGTGGAGCGTTGGTCGTCCAGCTTCAAGATAAGGACAACGGAATCGTCAAAATCACAGCGGGCAATGGAGAGAGCTATGCTCGGAGTTTCTTTGCGCGATAAAATCCGGAACGTGGATATTCGCCAAAGAACCAGAGTCACCGACATAGCTGTTAAAATTTTCAAGTTGAAGTGGCAATAGGCAGGCCACTTCGCTCGAAGAACCGATAACCGATGGGGAAGAAAGTTTCTTGAGTGGAGACCACGAACCGGAAGACGCAGCGTAGGGAGGCCTCCCACTAGATGGACCGATGACATTGTGTAAGTCGCGGGCATCCAGTGGATGCAAAAGGCAGGCTGTCGTTCAGTGTGGAGGTTAAAGGGGGAGGCCTATGTTCAGCAGTGGACGTCTTCTGGCTGATGATGATGATAAATCGTCAAAATCACCGGTCAAACCTGGATCTGATTAGCGTTTGACCAAAGCAGATATCATAGCAGAAGATAGTCCTATACACATCGGTGGGACAAAGAAGGCTGTTGATGATGATGATTAAATCTTAAATATTGTAGACAACATTATTTCTGCGATGCATTGCAGTCCAACTCAGTTTCCTCCTCCTGATCAATACTACTGATCGGCTAGCAGACGCAAAATATTTTCCTAACAGAATTCATGGATTTCGCTGACGATTTCCGATAGACGATCGCATTTTTGCTTTCGGTTCGAACGCGCGACGCGTATCATGCGCTTTCCATATGGAAATACCGGTGAATGTGACCGGCCTTAGGGGAACTCAACGGCGGCAAATGGCTGAAACCGTACCGTTCTAATGCCTTAGAGAGTTGCTAACTACCGGCGCCACTTGCCGAGACTGGCTCCACTACACTCAGTCTCGGTCACAGGCTAGGGGCAGATGCGTAACTGCATCACTTAGTACTGGTTGTAAAGAAAACGCTTCCGAAGCTGCAAAACTATTATTATCTCTATCTCTTCTCTTCTCTTCTCTATCTCTACATAGTATAAATTTAAGTCGCTTTCCGCGTCTGTCTGTCTGTATGTTTGTATGGCCGCTAACTCCTCCTAAACTACGCAACGGATTTTGATGCGGTTTTCACCATCAGTTAGATAATTTTTCACGGAAGGTTTATATATATAACAAGCGACCCGCCCCGGCTTGGCACGTAAAATACACCCGTGTGAAGCCGGGCGGACGGGTTTCTAGTTCTATATAAACACGATCGAATAAATGTAATAACATTTGTCTTTTTAGTGTTTTATTAATGGTTTAGTATTTTGCAAACCAGCAATGTAAAGCGTACACAAGTCAGGGTCAATGTTACGCGAAGTGCCTCTAGGAAAATGTCTACCTCAAGAAAAGTAACTACCTCTAGAAATGTGACTACCTCTAGAAAAGTAACTACCTCTAGAAAAGTGACTACCTCTAGAAAAGTGACCATCTCTAGAAAAGTGACTATCTCTAGAAAAGTGACTACCTCTAGAAAAGTGACTACCTCTAGAAATTTAGCTATCCCAAAAAAGTGGCTACTACTGCTACCACAGAGTGGGCACAAAATATCGACACCGCTTTATGGTCGGTAATCCGAAAACCCAAACGAAGCGCTTTGATTCCACTTTTATTATACAAACTGCTAGTCTGTGGAATGCGCTGCCTGAATGGGTGTTCCCCGATGGTTACAATCTGGGTGTCTTCAAATCACGAGTGAATCGGTTTCTTCTAGGCAAGCGTGCTCCAACGTAGACCGCATCATCGCTTAACATCAGGTGAGGTGGTGGTCAAGCGCAAGCCTATTATTGAAGAAGAACAAAACCTGTGCTACCTATTAAAAAACCCTGCTGGTGCAAGTACGCGTAGAACGGTAGAACGCTTGTCATCCACGTCTTGATATCCACTCGTTCCAGTGACTCGTCTATAGCTGGCATCACTCGCTCCATTCACTGGCCCACAGGCAGTACTCATGGCCTTTGGACGCGATCTACTTTGAATGCGGGTGCTTTATTTTTAACGAATAAAAGAGCAGTTCAGTTGGGTTTTACGACCACGGTGCGGGGTATGAACGGAGCGGGTAATTCCGCCCACCATGTGCGGGCTAAGCTTTTTAAAGTTTTTGTGAGAGTGTAAGCATTAAAGACTATACCATATACAAGGTGTAAGGGGAATACTCTCGAAGCCAAAAGAAGGCAATTGTACTCATCATTATGAACCACTTTTAGTATGAGACCAGCCCTTAATCGCGAAAAAAAATTAACTGTTTCATACATTTTGTCGAGTGTCAATGACCGTTTTCTATGGAACAGCTGATATTTTTTTCGCTATTTCAGGGCTGGTCTCATAGTAAAAGTTGTTCATAATGATGAGTACAATTACCTTCTTTTGGCTTCGAGAGTGTTCCCCTTACACCCCATATAATCACCATACCATACCACCCATTACCATATATGATTCAGCTCAGAAAACAGTAATATTTTCCCATTGTCTCTATCTCTTCTCTATCTCTATCTCTTCTCTATCTCTATCTCTTCTCTATCTCTTCTCTATCTCTTCTCTATCTCTTCTCTATCTCTTCTCTATCTCTACATAGTATAAATTGAAGTCGCTTTCCGCGTCTGTCTGTCTGTCTGTATGTCTGTATGGCCGCTAACTCCTCCTAAACCACACAACGGATTTTGATGCGGTTTTCACCATCAGTTAGATACATTTTCAAGGAATGTTTATAAATATAACTAGCGACCCGCCCCGGCTTCGCACGTAAATTACACCCGTGCGAAGCCGGGCGGACGGGTCGCTAGTATTGTATAATTGCGTTCATTGTATTTTTACCACATATAAATTCTCTATGTCTATATATTTTTTTATCGCGAATCACAAGGACCATACTGAAATAAAATGCTTGTAAAACCTTAGTTAGTAAAAGTAAAACTTTTGCTATTTATAACTAGAGAGCTAGACGGACACAATGACTTCATTTGTTTTAACGTGCCTAAAGTAGTCCGCGTTAGGCACCTCTAGGCAGTATTTTGCAGTAACAATTTACGTCGCTACAACCTGGCGTGGCGTGTAGACAGCGTTTATATCTCGGCCACAGAATACTGGGCGGTCATTACGGCCCGCAAATTATACGTAATGTGAAGTATGCTCGTTTCACCCCACTCTCCCCGAGCACTGTTTCATCACCTACCTACAACAAACATTTCAAGTTGAATGTTTCATTACAGAATCTTGTCACTTTTTGACAACCTATTTATTTAAATTAAAATATACTAGCGACCCGCCCGTCCGGCTTCGCACGGGTGTAATTTACGTGCGAAGCCGGGGCGGGTCGCTAGTTATATACATAAACCTTCCTTGATAATGTATCTAACTGATAGTGAAAACCGCATCAAAATCCGTTGCGTGGTTTAGGAGGAGTTAGCGGCCATTCAGACTGACAGACAGACGCGGAAAGCGACTTCAATTTATACTATGTAGAGATAGAGATATAAAAATGAATCTCTATTTACCCTGGTCACGCCATAACTTGAGAACGACTTTATTAATTATTTTTTAAGTTTTCAAATACGTTGTAAAAGACACTGTTTTAACTTTGTAAAATATATACCTAACTAAAAATAAATAATTATATATCTAGCATAAGAACATTTGCACGTCTGCCTGCAGACTGAATACTGTGTACCGAAAACAATTTTAAAACCTCAATGTAATGTATTCTAGCAAATAAATGATTTGATTGATTGATTGATTAAACTATCACGGTTGTTCACTAAAGTTATATGATTATTTACGGGATATTTACCGTGGTAAGGTTGTGGAATGAGCTTCCCGTGAACACGGTGCATGTAACTGCGCCGAAATATCGGGAGCTCGTTCCACAACCTTACCACGGTAAATATCCCGGAAATAATCATATAACTTTGTAGAAGGTTCTTACGGAAAGAAAATTGGAAAATTTCAGAAAACTTAACGACGACTTTAACTTGCGGGTGAAACGGCAGGCGCAGCTAGTTTAAATTAAAAAAAAGCCTCTCGCCTTCAGTAATAAGTATTCAACAACAAATTGAGTTTCTTCGTCATCATCATTTTCATCAGCTTGCGAATCGTTCGGCTCGATGTAGATACAGAACAGATACTTAATGGTAAAAACCACAGAAAAGAGAAGTAAATAGGACGGAAATGAGAAGGAAAATCTGTCACCAGGTATTATGACAGAATCTTGCTTGAACATTCTCATGTATGTCAACGCATCGAACTCCGCATCCAAAGAACTTGGACCTTACCTGTTTGGGTTACGTCTCAAAGTTCTTTGTCCGCATCACAGCTGCTAACTGATTTCAAATAACTGACGTTTCGTTAATATGGGTGCAACTGGCTACAAAAAAAATCTTACAAAAATGCCTTGACAGCCGTTCTAATTTAAACAATTATTTTTTTCTTTTCTGTGGTAAAAATACCTCTCCATATAAAACACGTTTGAAAAAATACGAATCATATAAAATATGTTCATTGTTTAACACTTTTACAAAACATCATAATGTATTAAATTATAGTAAAACCATAAATTTTCAGAATTTTAGAATTTTAGATAATGGAATTTTAAAACTTATATTGTAAATTTTTCATATTGATTTTCAGTTAGTGTAACATGTGTCTTTGTGTGATTATGTGATTACTAAAATAACAAAATAAAACAATAAAATAAATATGGACTGAATTCAAAAACTCCTTGCTAAAGTCGATTAATAAATATACTTTTCAAGTTCTAGTGACGCATAATATATTATAAGACATTGTATAAAACGTTAGCCGCGAAGTTGCCGGCTTAATCAGAGAAAGTATAGTATTGTACCACCCACGGGGAAATGTAACCTTGTTTCCTTTCTTACCTGTTGAATACCATTACTGGCGTAATTAGCACAACAGCCATGTGATATTATAATAAAGAACTATTACACATAAATATACCAAAAACACTGAGGTATTATATTAAGGTATTAAGGTTACGCTCGGAGTTTCTTTGCGCGATAAAATCCGAAATGTGGATATTCGACAAAGAACCAGAGTCACCGACATAGCTGTTAAAATTTGCAAGTTGAAGTGGCAATGGGCAGGCCACATCGCTCGAAGAACCGATAACCGATGGGGAAGAAAGGTTCTGGAGTGGAGACCACGAACCGGAAGACGCAGCGTAGGGAGGCCTCCCACTAGATGGACCGACGACATTGTGAGAGTCGCGGGCATCGAGTGGATGCAAAAGGCAGGCTGTCGTTCAGTGTGGAGGTTAAAGGGGGAGGCCTATGTTCAGCAGTGGACGTCTTCTGGCTGATGATGATGATGATGATGATTAGGGTTAATTATAGCATTTTTGTAGAAGAGTGGTCTCAGAGGCGGGTCGGTAAGGGGAGACCGGGGTAATGGGAAGTCGGGGTACCATAATGTACTGACGGAATGAGATTTAATATTAAACGGGTAATTACGGACGAACAATATTTAAATGAGTTTATGAAGCTTTCCTTAAATAATGCAGCTCGGGTTAGCTAAATATACAACGTTATTGTGTTGAGACTGTTGCCGGTATATTGAAATTATATTCAGGTACTTGTTTGTTTGCATAAACAAACGTAACTTTGTATTGTTGATTGTATGTACTGACAGGAACAACAAGCGATGGTACATGGGGAATGCGGGGGTGTTTGTTAGTTTTGAGTTTGAGAGAGACCAACGAGACAGAGGAGATTATACTTGTAGGTTATAACAAGCTGCCGAAAGACATTATAAAATAATACCTAATACGGAACACGACACTCGAAACGACGTAGAAGCGGAATTACACTAGAAATTCGACATATATACAAATTAAAAATGGACTTCCGCAAAGTAACGCCTGATTCAAAGCGGAATTACACTAGAAATTCGACATATATACAAATTAAAAATGGACTTCCGCAAAGTAACGCCTGATTCAATCAACTACCTAATACGGGTTCGCTAATTCTACATGATGCATGGTCCTCATACGCTGTTTTGTCTCTCCAGGTGAGGAGTCTTTGTACCAGGCAGCCGGCAGCATTAAACTAAAGTAAGCACTCCCTATGTTTTAAATGTTTATCGGGACTTATCGCGTATTATTTAATATAGGTAAAAAAATATGTACCTTTCGCTCGACGTTTCGACCATGTTACAATGGCCGTGGTCACGAGCTGACTGAACACTGCGGGTGAGTCAACCGAGAAGAGCCGGTGTTTTGTTCTTCTACCCTCACTTGATCTTGAAACATCGCAGGGTTGTCACTACGACACACAACACTGACTGTATCGGTAAACTCCCTAGTTAGTTTCCTGTCTATTATCTTGACCATTAAAATGTTAATTTAGAAAGAAAGAAAGAAAGAAAAAATATTTATTTATGACAGAAACAAAGTATATAAACATTATGAATAAAATTAAAACAACAAAGTAATAGTAGCTGAAGCTAATCCTGGATATCGACTCAGGTCATGCATACCATTGTCATTGGAACTGAACCAACAAAAAAAACCGACCAAATGCGAGTCGGGCTCGCGCACTGAGGGTTCCGCACCATCACATAACTTATTAGCTACTATAGTAAAAAAAATGCAAAAAGACAACACCCCATCAACGTCCAGGCGGTCACCCATCCAAGGAACGGCCGCGCCCGACGTTGCTTTACTTCGGAGATCGTACGAGAACCGGCGGTGAAGAGAAATTTGACACCGACTATTACTACTACTGGGTGTACTATAATCATACCAAAATTGACGCTTGTACGTATTACAGTTTTTACATTAGAGCTAATACAAAAATACGTTTGGTGTATGGAGACCCCCTTTCGTTTTTAATTTTTGATTTATTTATAATTTCTCAGTCAATTCGCCGTAAAATTACATATTCTGTGAAAATTTCAACTGGCTACCTATTACGGTTCGAAAGATACAGTCGTTAATAAGTAGGACAGATGGACACAGACATCGTAGGCAATCTAATCTAATAGCATCTAATAGGGTCCCGTTTTTACCTTTTGGGTACGGAACCCTAAAAATCAACCCTGTAGGTTAAGACAAAGTAGTTCTAATTCAGCTCGCAAGATTTGACCTAAACAAACAAACCACACCAAATTCAATTTCACGTGCAAATTCCAGCTATAGTCATCACGATTACCATCTCAGTCGTCGAGCAATAAACGTCATACCATAAGACCTGTAAGTGCGAGCGAGATAGACAGATATGACATGTGGGTGCGAGCGAGATGAGATGAGCAATGATTTATGACCTGACGACTCGGATGGTAATGCGTTTACTATAGTCAGGTAGATTTTTTGGATAATAAAAATGACAGGCCATACATTCATTCATCTAGCAGAAAGCTCATTGTCTACGAGCACCGCAGTCTATTATTTAAGTTTAAGGACGTAGCCTCATATAAACTTGTCTCGCCTCTAATGAGACTGTCCTTCGAGAAAGATTAACAGTACATCTCCTGGGGCTGTGCACTGCTGTGTGTTCTGTGGCTAGACCGCTCGCGGAACAAGAAAAACTCGACCTTATATAATGAATCTTGCGCTCATTATTCTTCGAGATAATGAATGACACAGAATGTATAATAGTAGGTCAGCGTATAGATAGCGCTGCAGATGAACATTAGTGGAATGGACATCGTTCATTTTTAACTGACTTCAGGAGGGAGGGTTTTGCAATAGGTCTCTCTTTGTATTATTATTATAACCCTTTTTTTTTTCATTATTATAAATAGGCTTGCGCTTGGCCGCCAACTCACCTGATGTTAAGCGATGATGCGGCCTACAATGGAGCACGCTTGCCTAGAAGAAAAGAAACCTATTCACTCTCGACTTGAAGATACCCATGCAGATTTTAACAATAAACAATATAAACACGGGTCTAGCACGGACCTTTGATAGGCATTGGTGGGGCCGAAGCCAACACCAAGAGGCCCTGTTGAGTACAAAATTAACAATAATATATATGGAATATAAAACTATTGTACAGTTATATAGGATAAAAAATACCCTGGGCTATTGAGGTGAACAACTTGCGCATGGGATAACAGATCTATAGGATGAGAAACGGTACCTGCCTTATCCTGTCTCATCTCAAAATATATTTAGGCAGGTGATGACTTGCCACCCACTAAATGAGCCCCCCATAATGGCTGCCGCATTATAATCTTGGCACCGGAAGGGCAACACTAACGTGAGTGGCTTAGGGTGTCGAGAGGTGTGCTGCCCTTTCACTAAGAGCTACTAGTAAACGCATTACCATCTGAGTCGTCAGGTCATAAATCATTGCTTATCTCATCTCGCTCGCACTTACAGGTCTTATGGTATGACGTTTATGGCCCTACGACTCAGTTGGTAACGCGGTGACATTAGCGGCGTTATGCTTTTTATCACTTCCACCCTAAAGTTGAATGTCTATTAATGTATATGAATGATTACAATTAAGATAAAGATTAAAAAAGAAAGATTTATAAACTAAAAGATTAGATTAGATTAAGATTTATAGGTATTTTAATAAAGAGTTATTGTATTGTATTGCACAATTATTAGAACGGAACGGGAAAGAACGTACGAGTGACTGTACTGTGAATGGAAAATTGATAAACTTGGGAGCGAGATTGTAACGGGGCAGAAGTGGACTGGATGCGGAGTTGGAGGATGATGGAAGTTGGAAAGGAGTGGGACAGGATTGGGATGGGAGTAGGATAGGAATGGGAAAGATAGAATACAATAAAACAGTCTTGGGTAACAGCTAGTTTATCTAGTATATACTAGTATGTGTATATATGCTAGTTATTTTGTATCATAATTCCATGATACAAAATGTTTAAAATTTGAATTAATATTACATACATTTAGCAGGCAGGGAAGGGGAAGGGATGTATGTATATATATATATATTAGAATGTCAATTAACTTGAGGGCAATTAAATTAAATTAATATAAATATAAAAGAATATGATGCTTAGTTTAAATTGTTATTTTACACAAGTAACAATCAATGAATGTACACGACCTCAGCATATGTCTATGGAAGGAACTAACTACCAAGATACGGGTTTCCAACACACAGTTTGGCAGTTAGAGCCAGTAACAATTTATAATGTACATTACTTGAATAAATAATTTTGATTTAGATTTTTTTGATTTTGAGTTTTTCATAACTAGTATTTCTGGTCTCCTGATTCTTTGTATGGAACTACACATAATATGATCTAGTCACTTAAGGAACTTTCTGACAGCGTATAAGCTGTAGCTTGTTTATGTTTTAAGGCATTTTCAATCTGTGTTTTCAATGGTCTTTAAGTTCGGTTCTTGTTTGTTTCCATGGCGGCCTCTAAAATCCTCCTTAGTCATATATCGTCATTCTAATAAGACCTTATTAAATCATACAACCTTCAACTCAAATTCTGAGAAGTATGTCCATTCACGCTGACATTGCAATTCCATGCTGACATAGCAACCCTCAAATCTATTCCCAAATTACACGCAATAAATCTCACATTAGCGTGACCGCAAGGTCAAGGCCTAATGTTGGGATTATACGGTCCAATACAATCTTATTCAAACAGTTCAATAAAAGAGCCTCCATCGTATGTTCTAAGCAAACGTTATAGGCGTCCGTAGAAAAATGTTGGTTCCATAATTTAGCCAACCGAACGGATAAGTTTGTCAGTCTGTTCTGCTTGCCCTGCGAGCCCTATGGCCGCTCAAGGGTCTGCATGAATAGGAGACGCATCAATGAAGGCGCTTGGATTAATAAACACAGGGACACGGCTCTACCTTCGATAAAGTTTAACCTCAGTAAATGATAGGCTCAAGCGTTGGGTTGTTATTTTTGCAAAATCTAATCGCATAAGTATATAATTATATTAATATCGCTATTTTAAAACTAAATCAAATTTGGCATCATTAGAATTTTATCTTCGAATAATCTGAAATAAACAAGCCAGCTTTCTATAAATAAAAGTTTAAAACCCGACAGCGATATCTCTGACAGATGATCCGTCAGAGATATCGCTGACGCTGTATTTCGCAACGGTACGCCTGAAAAATTATATACTATATCTATTTTGTTGGAAAGCTCGAGCGCTCTTCACCATGTAGGTATTACAATTTATTAAGAAGACGTTCGTTAACCATACATTTCCATTTCATGTTATACTAATTTTGAATAGAAAATTATTTTCGATATTTGTGGGTTACGTCCCATGCTTGATTGATCCGTGGAAACTTTTATTCATTATCTCTCACTGTAGGAACCTACGTCTAAGGGAACGGGTATGGATTCCTCGAATATTAAACCAAACTTTGCTTCGAGCTTCCATACATACATACACACATACATATAGACGTAGGCATCGATATCACGACCTCGGCGCATTCCTCCAACTCTTTCCGAACACTCCGCAACTTTCACCCGGCTACGAAATTTAATATTACCAAAGATATTTGAGAATACCAAGCTAGGTAAGTAGCTTTATTCGTGAAATAAGCTGATATGTAGAATACAGAAATTATTTATGTAATTTCTCATATACATTTTGGTCCAACGCAAGAAGTGTTAAGATATAATTACATTTTGCAAAAATTTAGAGACTAGGTTATCGTTAAACAGGGAAAATTGTTGAAAGAGGGAGGAAGTATATGCCCTGCAGTGGGCCGAATGAGTTGCCAATGATCATCATCATCATCATCATCATCATTTCAGCCGTAGGACGTCCACTGCTGGAAATAGGCC
This sequence comes from Agriopis marginaria, assembly GCA_932305915.1. NCBI lineage: Eukaryota > Metazoa > Arthropoda > Insecta > Lepidoptera > Geometridae > Agriopis > Agriopis marginaria. The sequence goes on from OW029935.1 coordinate 15,545,539, forward strand.
TCCCCCATCGATCTCTATAAGGGCCGGTTGGAAGCGGCCTGCATCCAGCGATTCCCTGCGGTTTCTTTTCTGTCGGAGGTTCTTAGCACCCTTTGCTCCACCGTTACCGTGACCGCTACCGTAGCCAGTCCCGGGGCTGCCGGGGACTGCCTTGCTGTCTCTTTTAGGTTGCCAATGATGATGAAGGGTAAAATTGGTGAACTACACGAGTACAGAATAATGTTTTTATGTGATAGAGGGAAGTTCTCAGTTCGGTATTTTTATGTGTTTATGTGTATCGATTATTCCGTCATTTTTGTTTACATACACGTGATTTTTTAAATTGTGTAGAGAATGCTGTCGACGTGTTTTCACAAAACGTTTATTGGTTTTGGCGTAAGCGAACAAAATTATTGTTATTGTCAAATCAACAGGCGCTCGAACAAAATAATTCATATTTAACTACTAAGCCAAAGTTTTTTTGTGTAACTAACTCGAAACTTTCTCTACTTAATTGTTCTTTAACTTTTGATTCTCTAATTTATTTTGTTCACAAAATAATGACAAAGTGATCAGTGTAAATCCTACTAATATTATAAACGCGAAAGTTTGTATGTATGGATGTTTGTTCCTCTTTCACGCAAAAACTACCGAATGGATTTTAATGAAAGTTTACAATAATATAGCTTAAACATTAGAATAACACATAGGCTATAACGGGTTGTAGTACCGAGGCCAAAGGCCAAGCTCTACGCGTAGGAAGTAGCGGGTTTCAGCTAGTACATAAATAAATTCAGACTGAATTTAGACCATCCCCTCAAATGTCTGTTCTAAAACAAAATAAAACATACGCAATTAACCTCCTCTGTCATTTCCTTCCCGCTAGTTAATAAATAACCCAGTAGCCTCCCGAGATAAGAAGCAGCTAATCTACAAAGCGTACCAATCACCTGATTGTATCCGCTAACAAGATTAAAAGTCCTCGTAGCTAGGTAGCTAGGTAGGTACAGTACAGGGTAGACAGATACCCATGTCCGCGCCGCTCCAACCAACCGAGACTGCTGCGGAGGAGTAATGGCTTCCAGTTCTAGAGATAGGACGAGCCACGCAGAATAACCTTCGACCAAAATAATGGACGGGTCATAACAATTGAACTTGCTCAGTAAAAACGAGACAAAACCATCGGACATAACCAACATCTAATTATAATCATGTGTAGTACTTTTGTTACAAAAAATAGATAGCAGGTTTTTGTTGTGTTTTTACAATTCGGAAAAGCACACGAAGGCATAATTTTGTCAGATGTTTTCGTTATCATGTAACAGTAGACTCGAGATTCATTTTTATATAAATAGATTCGAATTACATATGCATTGAAGCGTTTATATCGTCCGTGGAAACGATCACTACGCTCCACATGAATACGCATGTAGTCCTAGTAGGGGACTTCTTCAGTGAATTTATTTGATCGAGAAAGTATTCGAGAAGTCGTTATCAGGCGGCTGTTTGTCACGGGAGGGACAGCCGGCCCTGCTCCCAGGACACGGTCGGCACTCTCTGTGTTGGATGGATTACTTATCAACTATTGAACGGTGAAGAAACTGGACGCTGATAAGGATCGAGTTCACTGGTGTCCATTATGAGAGGTCTGCGACAAAGTTACGAAGTAAATTTTAGAGTACCTTTTTAGCTACCTTCCACGGTGTTTCCGACAAGCTACAACATGGGGTTCTTCAAAAAGTGAGTTAATAGAGTTCTTTAGAACTCTATTAACTCGCCTTGCCTTTGACCCTTTAGGGTCGGCAACGTATTTGTGATGCCTCTGGTGTTACAAGTATCCATAGGCGACGGTGAATGCTTACCATATGGCAGCCCGTCTGCTTGTTTGCCACCTATGGCATAAAAAAGTAAATTCTCCAAAATAAATTATCATCATCAAAGCAGCCAGAAGACGTCCACTGCATAGTCTCCCCCTTAGACCTCCACACTGAACGATAGCCTGCCATCTGCATCTACTGGATGCCCGCAACTCTCTCGATGTCGTCAGTCCATTTAGTCGGAGGCCTCCCTACGCTGCGTCTTCCGGTTTGTGGTCTCCACTACGGAACCTTTCTTTTTCATCGGTTATCGGTTCTTCGAGCGATGTGGCCTGCCCATTGCCACTTCAACTTACTACTAGTGTTACCTACTACTTACTAGTGGGGGCCTACTTACGCGGCATCTTCGGGTTGTAGGTCATTAAAATCAAGGTTAGCCAAAGCCGGCCTTCTGTGCCTATTTATTTATTGGGTTCCGTACCCAAAGGTTAAAAATTACTAAGCCTACTGTAACGTTCCATGATCGTTACCTACTCCCAAATTCATGGCAAATGGCACATACGCTAGAAGCCAAACTTAACGAATAAAAAAGGTCACTACTATGACATAAACATTGTTGACAGAATGAAGGTGATTGACGTAATGTCAGTCAGTTTCATTCCGCTATGCAAAAAACAATTTTGTTCTAAGACAAAGGAATTGTAAAAACTACAGTTTTAAAGATTCGGGTATATAGATATCGTATTCTTTCTAGAAGGAATACGTTATATATAGGACCCGAGATAAAAACTGGGTCATACGCGCAGATGTACTCCAGTGAAAAAGTCGCTCAGAACTTAACCTTATATCTTACAATTAACTTGTTAGCCCGTCTTCAATCGGGTAAGTTATCCGTGAGATGCCTTTTAAATGTGTTAATTGTGAAATCTGTCTCGACAAATAATGCTAATCGTTATTTGTCAATTGAATTATCATCAGGCCACCTGTGTTCTATAACGCAGTGCAAGTGCGTTTCATATCCGTACTATCTGCGGATGTGGACGCGCGCCGTACTTACATTCTAATATAATTGTGTTCTAAGCTCTTAAAGCATTCTGTAATCTTGGATCCTTCCGATCAAAAACTGTGTTTTAACGCCGGTACCACGTCATGTGAGGCGGGGCCTACTCCGATCTGCCGTTATCTTCGGGATCTCACACGACGTGGCCGAGCGGCTCTTGAGTACTGATCCTCATGCGTAGTTTCTTCGACGCATTTCAGGCTCCTACCCTCTACGCCAATTCTCCGACCACGTACGAGTCGCCACGCTGTCGTGACGCTACGTCTACTTCCCTTCTACTACGTCGGTCGTACTCCGGCCACGCACAAACTTCTGGAACTACTACGCGCAGACCGCACTCCGGTCACGCCTGAAAAAAAGCTCACGAAGCCGTCTCGTCGCTGCGCTGCCCTGCTGACATCCTACGTGCCACGAGCCGCGTCGAGCCACGCGGCGATCGGCGCCCCAGCTCTTCAAGCTAAGTCTCAAAACAAGGGACCAACACGTTTTTTTATCGCCATCACCTTCCGAGTTCACACGACCCTCAGTCTCCTGTAAATTCATTCTTGCTTGATTAAATCTTAACTTATACTATCTTAAACTCTTTCTTTTGAAACTCCTACCCACTGCTAGGTAGAACTTCACCAAGCTTCACTTGGTGAACGTTGTCTGCCTGTCCGTTTTACCTTGTAACGGCTATATATTTCGAACCGTTATAGACAGCCAGTTGAAATTTTCACAAAAATGTAATGGTACAGCGGATTAACAAATAAATTATAATATAGTCAAAAAGTAAAAACTAAAGGGTACCCCATACAAGATACGTAATTTACAACGTATTTTGTATTAGCTCTAATGTAAAAACGGTAATACGTACAAGCGTCAAACTTGGCATGATTATAGTACACACTCTAAAATATATCAAAAAAAATTATAAATAATGGTCAAGTGTGAGTCGGTGACTAAATTATTTTCATTACCAAGTTAAGCCACACAGGGCGCGGTCGGTACTTGTATATAGGTGACCGCCTGGGCGTGATGTTGTTTTTACACTTCTTTTTGTATTATGTGGTGGTACGGAACCCGCAGTGCGTGAGCCTGACTCGCACTTAACCAGGTTATTTGCATAATTTTCTGTGATTTATTATAGTGAGTTCAAAGTGTATGTAGAATGTTTTTCTAGTGATACCAAAGAGAATTATAGGAGTCAATATCATATAAATAGAAATATACATCACACATCATCAGCCATTAAATGTCCACTGCTGAACAAGGCCTCCCTCTTAGAGTGGGGTGTTGCCATAATCCCCACGCTTGGCAGGCGGCTTGGAGATCGCAGTACGTTCACCGTGTACTAACAGGACGCTGCTGCCCATCCTCCGGTGGTTCTGGTCGCAGTTTTAGGACATACCCGGGTCCAATATACTTATACTCTGCTCCACGTGTATTCTCCCTTTCTCTTAGAAATACTTCAGTTTGTAATTGAAGTATTTGTTTGTGATACAACGGAAAGAATAAGTAAATATCATATCGAAGGTAAGGATCTGTTCAATGTTTGTCTGGGTTATTGTTTGAACTAGTCGTGTCCCGCAGCCTTCTGTGTTTTCTAATGGCCAATGCAATAAAGAAGAGAGACGTTAATTATGTGAACCTACATGACTTTAATAATTTCCTAATCTACAGATATACAGAAACGTTTATTATTGAGACAAAAAAAGACTTAAAAACAAACAAAAAAAATTTAAAACACAATTAAAAAAGTTAACATAACTATAAGTGCATAACTATACGTACTTATTTGGACAAAAAAAAACATTACAATTAGACAGTGCAATAAGTGATAATTAATTTAAATACTCATAAACTCTACAAAAAAACACTCGAGTTATATGATTATTTACGGGATATGTACCGTGGTAAGGTTGTGGTTGTAATCATATAACTTTAGTGAATAACCGTGATAGTATAAAACAGAAAATACTGAATTTTATTCAATTCTTTTAGGCATAAACTTCAGTTTCAACTGAAATATTTCCTTGGCTAGAAGATTAATTGAGTCAAGTATCCGAGTCGCATATTTGTGTATTATCTATGTAGGAATACCTCGGAGCTCTCTCGTTTTATATCTCAAGTCAACTCGACGAATTCCACGAAGTTTATTGGAGCAAGAATCCATCTAGATGGCATCGGATTTCTAGAAAATTGTTATTTGTCGAGACATTGACCTTGTTTGTCCTCTCACGTAATCGGATAGGAATGGGGGTTTCTTTCAGTATTTTTATCACGATATTTGATCAGACATTGTTGGTTTTACCACAGGAAAAATAATTAAGGTATAATTATTTTTTTAAGTAGAAACTGTCTACAAGTTTTAAGCGAGTGATTTTTTTGGAGTCTAGATTGTTGATGTCCTTAGTAAATACATTTTTGATTAGATTTATTTCTATTTGTCAAGGTAACACATTATTATGAATTTGTGGTGATCATCCTTATAAAAAAATTGTCTAAATATTGAAGTTTGACCAGATAATATCGTGTGTTATTTAAGTCATCATCATCAGCCTTTTAACAGTCCGCTGCTGGACTTTTAGCCTACCCCCCAAAGGGTGATTTAGGCCATATCCACCACGCTGGCCCAGTGCGGATTGGTGGATTTACATACACCATTGAATTCCTTCTCCATACGTATGCAGGTTTCCTCACGATGTTTTCCTTCACCGAAAAGCCAGTGGTATGAAAATCCGTACATAAGCTCCAAAGAGCTCATTGGTACGGGCCCGGGGTTTGAACCCGCGACCTCACGCTTTCAAGTCTAGCGGTCTCCCAAAAGGGCTGCCACGGCTGTTTAAGTACATTATTTTAATTGCTGACGTTTCCAACACTCTGAGTGTCCATGTCACAGATATATAGACTAGATGGTGGATGTCTACAAGTAATAGACATGCTATAAAATCTGTGCTAAATCTTAAAATTTTATTAATTTGATTTTGCCAACCATCCTCTCCATTTTTTATGGTAAGCCGATTTTTCTGTTACGTAATGTAAATTAATTTAGAAAATAATTCATCAATTCCTATATAAATCAGTGTTGGCATCATGAATTAAACTGATAACAAACATATAGACACACTTAGTTCCATAACTTTTACAAATTATTTTGTATTATTAATGGAAGTTTGGGAGAATTCAGTAAAGTGTAACTAAAAACTTTTTTTATAGTAGGTAGGCTTGTGCATGGCCGCCATCTCGCCTGATGATCTAGGTGTCTTCAAGTCGAGAGTGAATAGGTTTATTCTAGGCAAGCGTGCTCCATCGTAGACCGCATCGTCGCTTAACTTTTTTTCGACTGTCGACTTATATGATTAGAAAATATTGATATTTATTTCAATAAAAATATAGTTAAATATAATATCGTTAATTTATTGTAGTAAAGCCTAAATATTTTATAAACATTATGAAATACACCTGGATTAAATTTTTTAATTCAAAAACCCCAGCGTGCCAGTGACATGTCAAGATTTCAACCAAATGTCTCGACTGGAGCCAAGGTCGTGACCACAGACCTATATCTAAGTCTGTGGTCGTGACTCTGTTAAGAATACAGCCTACTACGTGACAGGTTCAGACCGGGTTCTACGTGCGCGTGCTCTGCGATATGATGCGAGGCGATAACATGTGAAATTGCGCCATATTAAGCAGTACAGCTTCTGCGGTGTTTCCGAGAAGCTACAACATGGGGTTCTTCAAAAGGCGAGTTAATCGAGTCCTAAAGGGTCGGCAACGTATTTGTAATGCCTCTGGTGTTACAAGTATCTGTAGGCGAAGGTGACTGCTTACCATCAGACAGCCCGTCTGCTTGTTTGCCACCTATGGCATTAAAAAAAACAGCTGAAAATAATATAATATTAACAACAGTGGCGACTTTACAGTTTTTCCGCATTTTTTGGGACAACCTTTGAGTAAGACTTCTTTGCTAAATTTCATCATGATTGGCTCAGCCGAGCTCCTTGTTACTTGTAAAAAGAAGACTAGGAGTACTGCTTTCATCTTTGGGATGGATTAGTTTAGAGAGTTTTGAGCATCGGCACAAAGTTGCTAGTCTATCGGTTTTTTATCGGATACATTTCGGAGTGTGCATTGGATCTGCATGAATTAATTCCCTTCTGCCCATTTTTCTATCGGGCTACCAGAGCGAGCACGAAAAATTTACATCGTTTTATGGTTGATATTCCGAAAACCCGTACAAAGCGCTTTGATTCCACATTTATTGTGCAAACTGCTAGTCTGGGGAATTAGCTGCCTGAATGGGTGTTCCCCGTCAGTTACAATCTGGGTGTCTTCAAGTCGAGAGTGAATTGGTTTCTTCTAGGCAAGCGTGCTCCATTGTAGACCGCATCGTCGCTTAACATCAGGCGAGATGGCGGCCAAGCGCAAGCCTATCTCTTTTCTAAATAGTATAAATTAAAGTCACTTTCCTCGTCTGTCTGTCTGTCTGTATGACCGCTAACTCCTCCTAAACCACGCAACGGATTTTGATGCAATTTTCACCATCAGTTAGATACATTTTCATGGAAGATTTATGTATATAACTAGCGACCCGCCCCGCCGCCCGGGCGAGCGGGTCGCTAGTCTATTATAAAAATTAATATCTAATAGGTAGAGAAGCTGAGAAACAATGAGAGTAAGCTGCTAACTGATAGTAGGAACTGGTGGCGAACTTTCATTACGTCGACTCTCGCTACAGAGCGTCACATAACAGCTCGGTGCGGTGAACTCTCCAGTGACTCTCGGTTTCAGTGATTCTCCTTACATCGAGTGGCCGTTTCAGGGCTCCTTGTAAAGATGGGGTACACTCGGCACAAATAATGACATCCACACACCACAACGACGTGACGTGGTCCTTAACTGTTGGCCTTTTGGAAAAACTCAGAGTCACACAGCGGGCAATGGAGAGAGCTATGCTCGGAGTTTCTTTGCGCGATAGAATCCGAAACGTGGATATTCGCCAAAGAACCAGAGTCACCGACATAGCTGTTAGAATTTGCAAGTTGAAGTGGCAATGGGCAGGCCACATCGCTCGTAGAACCGATAACCGATGGGGAAGAAAGGTTCTGGAGTGGAGACCACGAACCGGAAGACGCAGCGTAGGGAGGCCTCCCACTAGATGGACCGACGATATTGTAAGAGTCGCGGGCATCCAGTAAATGCAGATGGCAGGCTGTCGTTCAGTAAGGAGGTTAAAGGGGAGGCCTATGTTCAGCAGTGGACGTCTTCTGGCTGATGATGATGACACACTACAACAACGATAACAGAAAATAAACTGAAATTGGCGGACTATTTTATTATTAATTTAAATTGGATATGTTCAATGCAATAACTCCATTCGGCCAGCCAATAGGTACTTTCAGCCTTCGACCAAAATAAAATGGATGGGCCCAGAAAAGGCGCATTTTTGAAGATTACAATATGAGCGCCGGCACTCACTTCGTTTCAGTCGGTCTCTAAGCATAGGAAGACAAAACGAGATTATTATTCTAGGATAACGAAACATCTGACACAATTATGCTTTCGTGTGCTTTCCCAAAGTGTGTAAAAACAGAACAAAAAACCACTATCAATTTTTTTGTAATAAATGTATTGTACATGGTGTTGAAGAATAAAATTAGGTATTGAAGTATATGTCCGACGGTTTTGCCTCGGTATTACTGAGCAAGTTCATAGGTTCAGGCCCGTCCATTCATTTTATTTTGGCTAAAGCTTTCAGAATGTTTTATTTATTTATTGTATACATAGTTCGAATAATTTGGCGCTTGTTCCAAATTCAAAATGTTTTATTCAGTCAGTGACTAAAATATGTTTTTATTCATTGTTGAATTATTATTATTTTGTTTATCGTATGTAATCTTATGTAATTTTTATGATTTTGTGTATTTTTTTATGTCATTAGTGTAATTAGTTTTTGTGCGGTGCTAATTTGAAATGAATAAATATATAAATATTAAGCGACTAAAAGAGACTTTTATTCACTGTTATCAATGAATTAAATGCCCTTATTAGAGTGGCAATGTGTAATTATACTACCCCGCACCAAGCATACTGTCTCACTTTATTAGAATACAAAAGCGGGCAAGCGGTCGTTAGGAATATTTAAACACAACTTTGTCCCGTGAATAATGCAATTTGCGGGCAAATTTCGCGTAGCTTGTTCTCTTTATGAAGCTTTGCGTGGACCTAAGTTGAGTCGGAGTTGACCCGTCGCTACTTAAGTTGAGTGGCGTTGAACCATGACCTACGTTTGGTTAGACAACTGATATAATGCTCATACGTTTGGTTAGACAACTGATATAATGCTCATATTAAAGAAGTTGATGTTGATTTAACACGGTTTTAAACTATCACGGCTGTTCCTTGCTGGGGCCAACTGCTTACGCGGTATCAAACTAACGTTAAAACCACGCAGTTCAGAAAAACACGCAAACGTGATCCTTAACGCGCCCAGATACGGTTTGCGGTCGCGCAACATTTTACGTTGCCGACTTTTTGAGAATCTATTATCTCGCCTTCTCCTATGTAAAATAGAACCTACATTCAGAGCTAATCCTTTGACAGATATAATGCTGACAAAAGTAGTCAGTTTAAGTCAGTGACCTAACCCACGACGTCTTGACTAACTCGCCCGTCTCTCACTCAAAACTTTGACATCGATTACATTTTTGGTGTATCAGTAAATCTTTTTTTGTTATTATTTTGTACCTTGTAAACTTAAGAGGGCATGCCACGGCCAAGAAATTTGATGAATAGGTATTTATCAAATCTATTGCTGTCCCCTGACCTCAAGCCTCTCCCAGTAGAGCGCAATAGGGACAACTGCAGCTCGGATCGATTATACCTACGAAAAGTAGACAAAATCATCGTCTCGTATTTTTCTGTTTCCTCATTCAAAACTAAGCCGATTTCATTATTTTTTTTAATTAATAGATGTGAAAAAGATTGAACTATGCTTCATTTATTTTTGTTTTATAAAGTCGTCAAATTTGTTTGATAGACGTCTGAACATGGCGGTAATAAAATCAATTTGTGGGATATTTAAAGGCTCATATTTCTTATAGTAGTTAACTTATAAGAAAAAATAAAAGTAGGAGCATGACAATGGGGAAGATAAATTTTATTTTAAAAAAATACAGTTCTAGCGGTATTATCCAGGGAGGAAACACGAGAATACGTTTGTATGGACAAAACGCTGCCCGTGAGCCCACTTAATATCACATTTTTTATATTACGTCCGTGGTATATCTGGACACCCTGTATAGTCACCTGACTTCGCCCTGTAGATGTCAACTAACGTGAATTCATTCAACTTTACATTCTTCCACAATTATTTACCTTTACAGCATAATTCCCCAGTCCCCGGCAGCCCCGGGACTGGCTCCGGTAGCGGTCACGGTAACGGTGGGGCAAAGGGTGCTAAGAATCCCCTGTACAAAAGAAACCGCTGGGAAACGCTGGATGCAAGCCACATCCCACCGGCACTTTTGGAGATCGACGGGTGGGAACTATGTCCAGCAGTGGACGTCCTTTGGCTGAAATGATGCTAATGACGACAGCCCTCAATATAAACTTTCAAAGTATAACAAAAACTCTTTGTTACGTAATATTAACAAAAAAGTAAAACATTATTATGGGTCGTGTTATTTCTACTCTTTTTCTTTCTTATGTTTTATAAGTTTTTGTAAAAAGGATTGAATGGTGAAACCCGAGGGCATTTATTCAGAGACATTTGTGACCTGCCCGAGCGTCGCGGAGTCTTTTGTAACGTACTGAAACTAGAATAAACCTTGGGCTCTGGGAATTATTTAAAGTGCTGGTTTGCGTGCGTACATACAAATGGTAGACATTTGTTTATTGCTGTCGATGTGAACTTTGTGGGTAGGTTGGAACTTCTCATGAAAACCTCGCAGTATTTTATACCGTTGTAGATTATAATAGTCAGAACCAGAAAACTATAAAATTTTTGCAAATGTACCCATAAGATAAGTTCTTGTAACGATCCGTGCTGCAGGTGATTTTTCGCCTTTTCCCAATTTGCTTTTACTTTTTCACTTTTGCACATTTCTAAATTAAATGAGTAAGTAATATGCTAACATGCGTTGTCGAACGGCGCAATATGCTAGCCGGAGTCCCAGATGAGGCTTATAATTAAAAAAAATACAAGCCAAACATTTTTTGGTTTTGGCGTATACAATAGTTGTTTAGTTACTAGCATCTTAATTGCTTTTAGCGATAAGACCACGAAGCCTCACTCCTTTTTAGCCAATACGCCATTTTATACTTACCTATATATCTTTTTTTTTACATGAACAGTAAAGAGTGCATCTAGGTCCATTTGTTTATCTATTGATTTAACACTTTAATGCACACTCACAAACTAATATGTAGAAATGGACAAATTGAGGACTCAATGCTAAGCATTTTATTTATTTATTTAATAATAAAAATGCGTTTGGCTGCCTACTCGCCTGATGTTAAGCGATGATGCGGTCATTTTCTAGCAGTCGTCCAACAGGTCGGAAAGAATGATGTGTAAGCGTGTTGGTTCTTTTTATTTGAATTATGATCGATTCAAAATATGCCAATTCACGTTCGAACATTCGAGCGTGGCGCACCCTACGGCGATCTTGCGAAACACAAATTTGCAAGCGTCAGTTCTTCGCTATCCCGCTCTAAGCAACGAGTGCACACCAAACAAATGGACCTTTAAACTATTATTACGCCGCGAATAAAGTTATAAAACTATTTAATACACAAAAGACAACAGCCAGCAGCTTCTGAGTGCTTATTCTTACCAGTGTAGTGCCTGTGAACTGATTTTATTAGATTTGCAAGTTTAGATCACGCCGCCATTGCGCCGGCACATACCTCTAACATACGAGGACTCTTTGCCGCCTACAGGACGTTGGATTGGTATGTATTTCTTTCATATTTCAATAAAAGTGTACAGAAGCCCGGCCTTCACATTGTCTAGCATCACACCCTTCCCGCTACCGCGAAAATACTCGACAAAAGAAAATATCCATGAACCAGCACCCGCCGGTGGTGGAAAATTCAGTAATTAATATATTTTCATCACCACGTGTATTAAAAATGTGTCTAATAGATAAACAAAACTGTTCTTTTTGTACGCTGGCAAGGACATGAGATACGTTTCCATTCTTACGACCATGACATGTATGCTACTTTATATATATTTTTTTATTTTTTTTTATGGGCAAGTGCCTTTAATAACTAAACAAAATACAAGCTAAAACTAACACTAGATATACAGTTAGCCTGCCCATATACCGCTGAAGGTCTAAAGACAATTCATTTGGACTGTCTTTGACAATCCATTTTCTCAAGCCCACTACCAGTTGGCAGTGTACCCAGCATTCTGGCGGAATTACCACGTTAAATGCAATGCTTATGCGTTGAGCCAGAAACATAATATTATATATTTATGTGTACCTACCATGTTCTGAGAAGTAGATAATTAGATTTAATCAACGCTAATAAAGAAGATAATGAAATTGTATGTACGTTTTACTTGTCTAGGCTGTCTTATGTATTGTTCGCATCAAATGATACCCACTACACGTAGTATAACAACGCAGGGACATGCCGCCAGTCCCACATACCATCGGACGGTGAATTCCCCGGAACATCGCCGGTATCGGAGCCGGTATCTCTGAATTCATGAGGGTGCCCTATTACCGTCTGTTCAGTGTCGGAATATCTCTGCGTCTGCAGTCGGTAGGTTGTGAGGTATCTCGGCGGTCGAGTAGCTAGGATCGACCCAGTATTAAATAAATAAATAAATATATTCGGGACATTTTAGCACACACGGTCATCTGACCCCAAACTAAGCAAAGCTTGTGATATGGCTGCCAGAGACTGATATACATACATAATTATATAGTTTTAAATACATACTTAAATAGATATTAACAACCAGATATAGAACAAACACAAATGTTCATCGCATAAATGTTTGTCCTAGATGGGAATCGAACCCACGCCCCCAAGCTCAGAAGGCAGGTTCACTACCAACTGGACCAACGGGCTATCTAGTATTGAATCACAACTGAAAAACAATTTCTGCCTTTTTATTTTATATATTATCTCTTTATTTAATTTTATTCTCGGGTCTAGCCCGGACCTTTGATAGGCATTGGTGGGGCCGAAACCAACACCAAGAGGCCCTGTTGAATACAAAATACAATTATGTGGTGTGTATACAATGGAATATAAAACTATTGTACAGTATAGGATAAAACAAAAACTGGGCTATTATGATGAATTGTTAATTATGATGAGCTGGTCTATAGTAAGAGGTACATCATCAGCCATTAGATGTCCACTGCTGAACAAGGCCTCCCTCTTAGAGAGGGGTGTTGCCATAATCCCCACGCTTGGCAGGCGGCTTGGAGATCGCAGTACGTTCACCGTGTACTAACAGGACGCTGCTGCCCATCCTCCGGTGGTTCTGGTCGCAGTTTTAGGACATACCCCGGTCCAAGAGGTACGGCACCTGCCAATTATGCCTAATTTCAAAATTATACATTTAAATGTGAGGAAAAAAAAACTGTTTTGATCATAATTATAAAATTATGTATATATTAAAATATTAAAACTGTCTGTTAAGAAGAATCTCTTTAAGTGTATTTTCGCTTCGTCTTATCAACTACAATAAAAGCAGTTTGAACAATAAGGAATTAGGGATCAATTATTTATGTTTTACCTACTTCCCACTTTGCAAAATAAAAAATCAAACTAGCTCAGCTCAGTCAAAAGCCAGTGAGTTTTAGAGGGGGCGAGTTTTGAGTGCGTTTTAGAGGTTGCCTCACGAGGGAACAGACGAGAAAACATCTGTTAACCCTAATATATTGCCAACGCGAGTGTCTGAACTAAATATATACTCCACGCTTTTTACGCCAGTGTCTGACACTCTAGTGTTGACACTTTGATACTAACGTCATTGAAATTTAACTCTATATAACTTGCGTTTGTGTTAACTCGATATTAAATAACCTATTTTAGTAAAGAATCACATCTAAAATGAAGCTGCTAATCAAGATCTCTCACTCATACACTATTGTTGCTTTCACTTACACATGCGCACAAGGTGCAAAAATATCAGTCTGTGCGCTGTCAGTTTTTAATACGCATTCATTATGGTTGTTATTTTGTATATATTTTTTATAGTTTATTAATATGAGTCCTTACTATGCTAGTCTATAATACGGGTTTATTGTACCTACAAAACAACTTTTGCATAAACATGATATTTATAATCATTACAACAATAATACACTTTTAGTCTAATAATTCTTATTAAAATCTGTTTTTAAAATCGTAAAATGGGAGAGTGGAATTGCAGGCAAGGGTACTAGTTTTGCATTTGCTAACACTACAATCGATGCAAGACAAGCCACCATTTTAGATTGGTCGGTTTAATTAACCTGGTTATATCTGACAACATTTGCAGAATATTAATTGGAACCCTGCTTTATTGCATATTCTAGCTGTCTGATACAAATCAAAGTGTCTGGATGAAACATGAGAGAGACGAATATATTACTTACTATTACTAATGTAGATAGCCCGTTGGTTCGATTGGTGATAGCTTGGGGACGTCGGTTCGATTCCCACCTAGGGCAAACATATATGTGATGAACATTTGTGTTTGTTCTATATCTGGTTGTTAATATCTATTTAAGTATGTATTTAAAACTATATATGTATGTATATCAGTCTCTGGCAGCCATATCACAAGCATTGCTTAGTTTGGGGTCACATGACCGTGTGTGCAAAAATGTACCGAAATATTTATTTATTTATTTAATGTATGATTATTTATCTCATATCTAATGTGTTTTAGGAGTTGTTTGCTTTCCATGGCAAAGATCCCAATCTTTTCCAAAAAATACAATTAACATTTTTATGTTATGTATTTCTTTATTATTTCTGGTTATTTAGTTATTATATCTTATGTTAAAGACTTAGAATGTTTGTTTTTCGATTACTGTTTATCTTTCCAGCAGTGCAAGTACCGTTCTTTATCGATGGTCAAATTTGACAGTTGTGGTCGTCAAATTCGATAAAATGCCATTTGATCAATACTAGCTATGATCGATTCTATGGCATTTTAACGAATTTGACGAGCGATAAAGAACGGTACTTGCACTGCAGGCCCAAGTTAGTGTTACAACGGGGCATTTACACTATTTAAGTGTATATTAGTGAAAATTACTTTTTGACTTTTGTGTAACTGTTTATATCTACTGTGTTGATTAGCAGCTGTTTATTTTTTATGTGAAATAAAACCTCGTTGCTAAATACGATATCTTTCACATTATTTTTTTTAAATAAATAGTAGGCTTTCGTTTGACGTCTATCATGCCTGATGTTAAGCGATGATGCGGTCTACATTAGAGCACGCTTGCCTAGAAGAAACCGATGAATGAAACATTTGGATGAGAGGTAGTATTGTGTTGTGTATAATGGATGGTAGTTGTGTTAGTGTGCGTGCAGCTTAAACTCAGATAATGACTTACACGGAATTCCTTTTTGATATCCCGTGGTCCAGTTGGTAGTGAACCTGCCTTCTGCACTTAGGGGTGTGGGTTCGATTTGGACCTTGGGCAAACATTTATGTGATGAACATTTGTGTTTGTTCTATATCTGGTTGTTAATATATGTTTAAGTATGTATTTAAAAGTATATAATTATGTACGTATATCAGTCTCTAGCAGCCATATCACAAGCTTTGCTTAGTTTGGGGTCAGATGACCGTGTGTGTAAAATTTTCCCGAATATTTATAGGTATTTATTTTTGGATTGAATTTTACTGAAAATATAAAATTTTAGAAATATTAAGATTTAAATATCTTAATTATTTTTTATACTATATTTCAACTGAATGCAATGTGGTTGCATACAACTGAACATAACCTGCGAGACAAGTGTTCCTCTCGGGATGATATTGACGTAGATTAATGTCAACAAAATGAGCGCATTGTCTTGTACCGGCGCGGCGGTGTCTGACACCGAGTGACTGACACCGAGTGTCTGACACCGAGTGTCGTGTGTAAACGAGACCGCCGGGACACAGCGACACTCGC
This sequence comes from Agriopis marginaria, assembly GCA_932305915.1. Lineage (NCBI taxonomy): Eukaryota > Metazoa > Arthropoda > Insecta > Lepidoptera > Geometridae > Agriopis > Agriopis marginaria. Next base: position 15,561,531 of record OW029935.1, read on the forward strand.
GCGGAGTTTCGACAGCTCTCGCGAGCGTTATTGATGCGTTCCTTAAGAGCACCCTAAACTCGGCCTGTTTGATATAAACGTATTAGTGTTTTTGTTTAAGGTGGTTCGTTGCACAAATGGCGGGAAATTCAAATTTCAAACAGTTTTCTTGTCCTTGTAGCTAGGCCGGGTATTTATTGTAAACAACCATGATGTTTGCGCAGATTGATTATTATTCTTTACAAAATCATGTAAAGCTATTTATCTCTAATGCCCATTATTACTTACATTTGTGAATAAACAAATTTTTGCTGTTTCAAACGGTTTATTCACAAATGTAAGTAATATGGTGCGTTATTGTTAAATAATTGTACATTATAATGTAAAGAACAGCCAACATTTTGCGCAAACACTGTGTTATTTAAAAATAATTACCTGGCCTGGCGCCTAGGACCAAAAAACTGTTTAAAATTTAAATTTCCCGCCATAGGTGAATCGAACCACTTTAACTGCTCTTCCGATTTATATAAAGCACTGATCAGTCCTGCTAGAAATAGTGTCTGTGATCAGATTATTAAATTGTCAATTTTACTGTTTCATCTTATTTGAATATCGCACAAAAATTAACGAAACATGAAATTTGTTTTTCTAAGAAGTGTGTTGCAAACACAGAAAGTTTCATCAATATGAAAAAAAACCGGACAAGTACGAGTAGGACTCGTGCTCTGAGGGTTCCGTTGGACAGAAACATCAGAGCGCGAATCCAAAAAAGCTTAACTAAAGACAAACTTAACTTTGTAGTTGACAATAAGGTTCTTCCATACATAACAACTACAAAATGTAAGTTTGTAATTGTAAAACAATATTTTTATGTGATATAACTTCAAATTAACAACTTTCAGATTTATTCCTTTATATGTGCTGTAAGACCTTGCCTCTTGCCAAAATTAATAATTCTAGATCAACGGGTAGTACCCTATAGGTTTTGATTCCCCTGTAAAAACGCAAAATATGCGACATAAATGTTTATATCTTTTGATTGCGTTGACTTACAACAAAATTTTTTTTCCAGCCAAAAGAAACCGTAGACCCAAGTATTTAGTATAAATTTCAACTAGATACCTTTACGCGTTCCTTGGAAAAAGGGTCTTGACAGACGGACAGATGGACAACGAAGTGATCCTATAAGGGTTCCGTTTTTTTCCTTTAGAGGTACGGAACCCTAAAAAGTAGTTTTTGAAAAAAATACTATAGAGCGTTTTTATTAAGTAAGTTTGTGGTCAGTATCAGACCGCCCAGAGTCCTCTGACGTGAATAACATTTGCATGAAAATGATGAAAATCTTGAGTGCTTCAGTCCAGCCTTAACTTTCCGCCCGCACTACCCCCGCCCGCCCCGCACTACCCCCGCCCTCCCTACGACTCAAATTAATGCGCACTGAGTACAAGCAAACACAAGTTTTAACGACGCCGCAAGTAATTAAAACGGGAGACGGAGAAAAATTGGACTTTGGGCAATATTAAAGTGTTGGCGAAGTATTATTTGAAATGCTTTCTGAAAAATTGTTGGAAACAATTACGCTTCTGGCAACGTTGGTTATAAAAGCTTCTTTTTCTTTTGTTTTTTGGCGATCGGTGAGGAAACTTGATAAGCTAAAAAACTTGGAAATGTTTGTTTCTTTTTCCTGTTTTACTCGCACAAGGTCAAAAAGATTAATTATTAAAACACTTCAGGTGTTAAAAGCTTTTATTTTATACAGTAGGAGTTAGCTGTGTTGCCATTTTGAACGTAGATATAAGTGTCATTGAAAACTGTTAACAAAATCGTGCAGATTAAAAATTTGTGAATGAATCGCTGTTACATCATAATACAGCATAATAAAGACTTTTGTCTTTTTCACGCACATTGATGCAATGCACTTGTAGAAAGAGACAACACGAAGCTGGCTTAGTAATGCCATCGATTATTTTCAGTTATCATTCCAAGCTCTCGGTGTCGAGTTCTGCAATAAGAAACCTTTCAATTCAGCCATTATTAAAATGAAAACTGAGAAATGAGGTTTAGTAAAGCAATTATTGGTTTGAGCGTACTCACTGTGTACGTAGTAACTATTGTTTATCTGTGCTCGTGAAGCGTTCGTTGAATGGATCAACTATCTGGTCTGTGGCAGACAACTGAAGTCACCATGTTCTAGGTCATGGTATAATAATATAAATCACTCAGAAAAAAAAAACTATAATCACTCTCGACTCTCTATTCTAGTTACTATCATTGTGCATGATATCTTTCTATCGATATTCCATGGATATCGATATATTTCTATCGATATCTTGATATCTTTTCGCACTTATCTACATTAATAACTATAGAAAATAGAGGTTTTAAAAAAAATAACGGACGGACAGAGAGACAAATGATGGGTTCCTTGGAGGACTACGGAACCCTAAAAAAGACAGACCCGGTTTTAGTAGATCAATAGTTAAGCCATGTTTAAGGTATAACGTATCTAGGTATTTTCAAGTCGAGAGTGAATCGGTTTCTTCTAGGCAAGCGTGCTCCATCGTAGACCGCATCGTCGCTTAACATCAGGCGAGATGGCGGCCAAGCGCAAGCCTATCTACTATAAAATAAAATGTAAAAAAATGAGTCAATTGATAGTTTTTTTGTTAGGTAAAATCTGATATTTTACTTATTTGGTGAAAACTATATAAACTATATAGAAATATAGAAACGACGCGTATACTTATCACTGAATGATGATATGACATAGCACCGGTGGTATTTCATTTTTTTTTTACTCATTCTTCATCATTCTTTTTTTCTTTTTTTATCATGTGTACGAAATGTGTGGTGTGAACAATAAAGAGTTTATCTATCTATCTATCTATCTTTATTACCCTTGACTCTAAAATCTCAGGCTGAATACCAATTTCAAAATTTGAAATACCATCGGTGCTTTTTATGTATAAATAACACGAATCCTTAAACACTAGGGCTACCTGCTCATGCAGCCTATACGACAGCACTGTCTAAAAATAAATCAAAATAATTTCGTTAGTACTGTAAGGCAGACTACCTTCTTGTCAGGTATTCTTGTTCTGGTTTGAAATTGGTTTTATATTAAAATCACACGTAAACGTGCCAAATGGAAATCTTCAAAGTAAGAGCTAAAGTAAAAATAAAAATATATTTTTTAACCTGACAACATTTTTTTGGTAATAAATTGAAAGTATTAAGTTTGAAGTACCATTTATGTGACATAAAAATAATACATTTCAATCATCGAGATACAATTCCTATAGAGTCACAATCTCTCAATGAAAACAGTCAGAAAACGTCCGAGCGTTATCTATACTATAATATTATAAAGAGGAAAGATTTGATTGTTTGTTTGTTTGTTTGCATTGAATAGGCTCCGAAACTACTGAACCGATTTGAATAATTCTTTCACTGACGGGAAGCTACACTATCCCTGGGTGACATAGGCTATAATCTATACCCGTGCGAAGCTGGGGCGGACCGCTAGTTGTAAATACATTGTATCAATTACATACGCCACATTTACTCCAATGTAGACGTTATGTCGCTTGCATAGTGTTCAACGTTAGTTGTCCGCTATGTCATCGTAGCTCTGGCATCGCGCGGCGTTGTACTCGGAGCGCGGTTACCTTGTAACTAAACAACAAGTCTGCGCAATGTAGACGTTATGTCGCTTGCATAGTGTTCAACGTTAGTTGTCCGCTATGTCATCGTAGCTCTGGCATCGCGCGGCGTTGTACTCGGAGCGCGGTTACCTTGTAACTAAACAACAAGTCTGCGCAATGTAGACGTTATGTCGCTTGCATAGTGTTCAACGTTAGTTGTCCGCTATGTCATCGTAGCTCTGGCATCGCGCGGCGTTGTACTCGGAGCGCGGTTACCTTGTAACTAAACAACAAGTCTGCGCAATGTAGACGTTATGTCGCTTGCATAGTGTTCAACGTTAGTTGTCCGCTATGTCATCGTAGCTCTGGCATCGCGCGGCGTTGTAGTCGGATCGCGGACACCTTGTAACTAACCAAAAAGTCTGCGCAATTCGTAGTATGCGCCGAGTTTTGGTTCGGACCTTTTTTGGCACGATTTGGATTTATACGTATTCTATTTCGTTGATTTTAATCTAGTTTAAGCGTGCTCCAGCGCTGACCACGCCATACTGAAGATGATGATAGGTGTGGACAAAAGGCCAAACTTCTTGCTTCTTGAAAAGCTAATAATCCCACACCATACGATTCTTCTGCTTCTTTATTCCACGGATCTGCAAGGTGTAGAATATCCTTCTAGCAATGGTTTTCCCGCCGAGCTTCAACATGAAGAGTTTCAAAAACAGTGTACAACTACCTCTCCGGGCAAAGCACTGTCAACACCGCCAGTGTTGCACGTGTCCATAGGCGGCGGTTTCTGCTTACCATCAGGCGGATCGCATGCTTGTTTCATCATCATAACCAGCCTTTTTAACAGTCCACTGCTGGACTTTTAGTCTACCCCCGAAAGGGTGATTGGGCCATATCCACCACGCTGACCCAGTGCGGGTTGGTGGATTCACATACGCCATTGAATTCCTTCTCCGTACGTATGCAGGTTTCCTCACGATGTTTTCCTTCACCGAAAAGCCAGTGGTATGAAAATCTGTACATAAGCTCCAAAGAGCTCATTGGTACGGGCCCGCGGTTTGAACCCGCGACCTCACGCTTTCAAGTCTAGCGGGCTCCCAAATGGGCTACCACGGCTCGGCAAGGAAGGAATAGATCTTTCTATTTGACAGAATCAGCTGACTCTATTAAATAGAAAGATTTGCTTGCAATTTTGAAAAAATTCAAAATGTCAACTTAATCATCATCATCATCATCATCAGCCAGAAGACGTCCACTGCTGAACATAGGCCTCTCCCTTTAACCTCCACACTGAACACACACACACACACCACACACCATCAGCCATTGAATGTCCACTGCTAAACAAGGCCTCCCTCTTAGAGAGGGGTGTTGCCATAATCCCCACGCTTGGCAGGCGGCTTGGAGATCGCAGTACGTTCACCGTTTACTAACAGGACGCTGCTGCCCATCCTCCGGTGGTTCTGATCGTAGTTTTAGGACATACCCGGGTCCACACTGAACGACACACTGGATGCCAGCGACTCTCACTATGTCGTCGGTCCATCTAGTGGAAGGCCTACCTACGCTGCGTCTTCCGGTTCGTGGTCTCCACTCAAGAACCTTTCTTCCCCATCGGTTATCAGTTCTTCGAGCGATGTGGCCTGCCCATTACCACTTCAACTTGCAAAGTCAACTTAATACCTACAATTAATTACATAAAATTAATATACTGTTATGGCTTACTTGTTTTATATTAATTTTGACAATTACAGCTTTATTTTTTCGTTCTATACCCGATAATCCTGATCCCTAAAATGAACGATTACATTTTGTAACAAGGCTCTTAACGAGTCACTGAATCGTGTTTTAAGTTTATTTTAGTAACAATTATATTCTTAACTAGCGATATTATTTATTCAATAAAAATTACAAGTAAAATAAAAACTATCTTAAATTTATATTTATGACTAAAACTAATCTAAAACTAAAATTAATCTAAAACTAAAATTAATCTAAAACTAAAACTAATCTAACAATCCGCTACCGGTGGGCAGCGTGCCCAAAATGCTGGCAGCATTGCCACGTTGTATGGCAATGCTTATTCTTTGGGCAAAATAAAGGCCAGCATTTTGGTCACGAGTAGCTTCGACCAGTCGCCCTGATAGGTCTTTAAATATTCGATGGGCTCCTGGTCCCCACGGTCCAAGCGTCTCAACCCCAAAAGGCTCAAATATATATCCGCTATCTAGGGTACTATATTTGCGCCTTTTGAGGCTCTCCGCTGATTCAGCCGCCACACCAGAATGTATTCTTGAATTACTCTACTATATAGTATACAGATCAGAATTACTAACTGACATTCGTGAGACAAGGTCTTTGTGGTTGTTTGTCGAGTCCCGCGACCGAAATCTATTTACGAAAGTCTTCATATCACTGTTTCAAATAAATAAATTGCTACAGAAATGGAGCTGTATTTTATTTATCGGCTTATCAAAAGGTAAATTCAAGGTGATATTTCAATGTGCGCGACTACCAGATCAGACAAACAAGGGAGATATGCTCTAGTACAATTATCATCATTATTTTTATTTATGTTACACGGGAATTACTCACGTAAAATTAAGCCGGTTACTCCGACTATAGTTTCAACCGCATTAGACGGCCTTTTTCAAGGTGAATGCGCGCGCGCGGCTTCGTCTCGCTTTGCACTACGGGCCGCCGCGCGGCGCGCACGTGATGACACCGGCTGCTTGTCGGGTGCGGGGGTGGGGGTGCGTAGAGAAATATGTTGCGCCGGCGCACACTGGAGCTCTTCCTCACTCGAATCTTCCTGCGTGTCGGAGTCGGAGTAACCGGCTCAATCTTACGTGAGTAATTCCCGTGTAATATAAATAAAATGTATGAAAACCACGTCAGTTTCAATCATCATTATCATAATTTAAGCCATAGGACGTCCACTGCTGGACATAGGTCCTCCCCCATCGATCTCCAAAAGGGCCGGTTGGAAGCGGCCTGCATCCAGCGTTTCCCTGCCGTCTCTTTTAGGTCGTCTGTCCATCTTGTAGGTGGACATCCTACGCTGCGCTTACCGGTCCGTGGTCTCCATTCGAGAACTTTTCGGCCCAATCGGCCATCTGTTCTGCGTGCTATGTGCCCTGCCCACTGCCACTTCTACTTGCTAATCCGGTGGGCTATGTCAGTACCCTTCGTTCGTCTACGGATCTCCTCATTACAATACAAACATCGTTCGTGATCAAATGTATCTGAGTTTCATTAAAAAAAAGAGTATAACGCTGAACCGGTAACTGCTTACCATCAGGCAGCCCGTCTGCTTGTTTGCCACCTATGACACAAAAAACGATTAACGCAAAAACTGTTAGTACGGCACACTCACTGATTTTTCACGCACACTAAGAAATTGGCTACAAGTTTCATGACAACAAAAAATGGGCGGCAAAGTTCTTCTGCAGGTTGAGTTCGACTCCAGGCCACCGTACCATATCTCCCTTGGTAGTCTGATCTGAGGCTACGTCAAATCTCGTAAGTTCTATTATAAATGTGTCAGATAGCGGTCAAAGTTTAAAACAGCATCTGATTCTAATTAAACACTTGACATGAGTCTCAGCCGAGTTGGTCCCACCATATAACTAATGACTTTACCGCGAGCTTCCTTCAAACGTCTCGAAACCATTAACTTCGATTGCGGTTATCGGACTTCGAGCAGCTTTTGTATTCCGTCTGAAATACACTGAATGAGTTCGTTAAATATCAAATACTCGTGATTGGGACAATGTTTTGTTAGTTGGGGTTTTGCGACAATAGTTTGGTTGAAAAAAAATTGTGCGTGGAGTCCCTCCGCGCGGAAGAAGTGAAACTCTCGTCTCTTTCTATTCCCTCTCCCCAGGAGCGTTGAACGTTTAACGCAACAGTGCTTTCATACCCCCTCCATGATAGCGTTAAATGTTTAACGCAACCTTGTTGGAAGTCGCATGTTCTGCCATCTATGCAAATATTAGTGAACTAATAAACTATGAGAAGGATGTACAAGTTTCAAAATTTCCTAATAGATGGCATCTATAACTTTCGCTCTGTCTCTTTCTATTTCCCCTCCATGGTAGCGTTAAACGTTTAACGCAACCTTGTTGCAAGTCGCATAAGAAGTTTCACTTCAATAAATGTTGTCAAGCTAAGAGTCGTTACACCGAAAAAGAACAACAGAATCTGTGGGACAAGAGGAGCATGCTAAAGAACAACAGAATCTGTGGGAAAAGAGGAGCATGCTAAAGAACAACAGAATCTGTGGGACAAGAGGAGCATGCTAAAGAACAACAGAATCTGTGGGACAAGAGGAGCATGCTAAAGAACAACAGAATCTGTGGGAAAAGAGGAGCATGCTAAAGAACAACAGAATCTGTGGGACAAGAGGAGCATGCTAAAGAACAACAGAATCTGTGGGAAAAGAGGAGCATGCTAAAGAACAACAGAATCTGTGGGACAAGAGGAGCATGCTAAAGAACAACAGAATCTGTGGGACAAGAGGAGCATGCTAAAGAACAACAGAATCTGTGGGACAAGAGGAGCATGCTAAAGAACAACAGAATCTGTGGGACAAGAGGAGCATGCTAAAGAACAACAGAATCTGTGGGACAAGAGGAGCATGCTAAAGAACAACAGAATCTGTGGGACAAGAGGAGCATGCTAAAGAACAACAGAATCTGTGGGACAAGAGGAGCATGCTAAAGAACAACAGAATCTGTGGGACAAGAGGAGCATGCTAAAGAACAACAGAATCTGTGGGACAAGAGGAGCATGCTAAAGAACAACAGAATCTGTGGGACAAGAGGAGCATGCTAAAGAACAACAGAATCTGTGGGACAAGAGGAGCAAGCTAAAGAACAACAGAATCTGTGGGACAAGAGGAGCATGCTAAAGAACAACAGAATCTGTGGGACAAGAGGAGCATGCTAAAGAACAACAGAATCTGTGGGACAAGAGGAGCATGCTAAAGAACAACAGAATCTGTGGGACAAGAGGAGCATGCTAAAGAACAACAGAATCTGTGGGACAAGAGGAGCATGCTAAAGAACAACAGAATCTGTGGGACAAGAGGAGCATGCTAAAGAACAACAGAATCTGTGGGACAAGAGGAGCATGCTAAAGCCGCTTTCCCAATTCTTGACAAAAAGATCACCAAAAATCTATTGAAGTTGCAACGACAGGACTTACGCCTGATAGTAGGCCTTATAACCAAAAGAATAAGAAAAGTTGTCGAGTCGTTCGCAGTGGAACTCCCCCTGTAGCCGGTTGATAGGATCTACTTGCGTGAAGGAACGGCGCAGACAAGCCGCCGCCGCGCCCGCGGGCGCTGTCGGGTTTATATTGTATCCGAGACGGAGTCGATACGCGCCGGGATAAACTACAGGATTAAAGATATTCAAATGTTGATACTATTTATGTATGTATAGTTGTATATGACTGTTCAGATCTTTGTTTTCATAAATAACGCATGACGTACCAAGCACAGGTTCGGATTCGGTTTTCCAGATTTTGTGATATGATTAAGGATAAATTTTATTTCACTTTTATAGATATAGGTATGACCCGGGTAGACGCGTTACTTACGCCTCCTCGCGACAAACAAAGTTTTTGAAGTTATACTTCTTATGCGACTTGCAACAAGGTTAACGCTACCATAGAGGGGGAATTTTCTCTCTCGTATGGTTGCGAAATGCGTATCCTTTTTTCGCGCTGCCACTAGCAGATCCGGTAGTGTGATGGTGTCGCTAATGGATTGAGAAGCCTAAGGAGCTAGGTTCGAATCTCGAGAAAAGCATGTTTTTATATTGTTGATATTTTTGCCCTAGTTATAATTTTAGGGTTCCTTGTTGAAGTATAACTTCTCCACGCACTATTTTTTTTAAAACAAGGAACATTAGAAAAATAGCATCTAAAATTTTATGAAAATTTTTCACAAAATTTATTTTTATTAAATAAGTATGTACCCGGGTATGTCCTAAAACTGCGACCAGAACCACCGGAGGATGGGCAGCAGCGTCCTGTTAGTACACGGTGAACGTACTGCGATCTCCAAGCCGCCTGCCAAGCGTGGGGATTATGGCAACACCCCTCTCTAAGAGGGAGGCCTTGTTCAGCAGTGGACATTTAATGGCTGATGATGTGTGTGTGTGAAATAAGTATGTAGATAAGGTACGTAAGTTATAATATTCAAATTAAAATGATGATAAATTATTATAACACCGGCTTGTACTCACGATTATGTGTTTATCGATCGTGTATCGAGAGTGCAAGCCGGTGTTATAATAATTTATAATGAATCCTCACGCGAGTTTTGATGAAGTAAAATGATGATGATGAGTCTCCTCTTTGATCTATACTCCTATACTAATATTATAAAGAGGAAAGATTTGATTGTTTGTTTGTTTGTTTGCATTGAATAGACTCCGAAACTACTGAACCGATTTGAAAAATTCTTTCACTGTTGGGATGCTGCACTATCACCGGTTGACATAGGCTATATAGCCCGGCTTCGCCCGTGCGAAGCAGGGGCGGCCTACTAGTATAATAATAAGTGTAACTAAGTACTCACCTAATAAGTATGAAACGTTGTGAGTGCGTGGGATGATGAAAGACTTGAGAACTTATGATTCAATTTTATTTATTTTCAATAGAAAAATTCCATAAGAAATACGGAGAGCCTTTATTGGTTACCATGTAACTTGCTAACATCAAGAAAATTTAATATAATTTGCTAGTTTCAGAAAGGTTTCTGATCCGACGCAGAAACAAAATTATTCATGTTTTAGGGGGAAATACAAGCTTGGATAATAAACGATATTGTAGTTTGGCATTGAAAACTATTTGTATTGTTTGTTTTAGACTCGATAATAATATTATTTTATTTTAATTAGTACCGCATGATAACGTTTTTTTTTTTTTTTCCTTTATTAACTAAACAAAATACAAGCTAAAACTAAAACTACAAATACAGTTAGACTGCCTATAGACCGTTGAAGGTCTAAAGACAATCCAAATGCTCAAGCCCACTACCAGTTGGCAGCGTACCCAGCATGCTGGCGGCATTACCACGTTGAATGGCAATGCTTATACGTTGAGCAAGAAACATGCCAGCATTTTGGTCACGCGTCGCACACTGAAAGATTTTTGAAAATGAGGTGAGCTCCCGGTTCCCAAGGGCCCAATGTCTCGACCCCAAACGCCTCAAATATGTAACCACTGCCGAGGTTAGCTTAACTAAATACACTAATGACAATTTGCTTATACAACATCATACAATAATTTACCGAAATAATCATATACATATACTTATAATCATTATAGTGATATGAATTTATAAATAGAAATTACATAGTCATAATTAAATGCTACAATACGAACCTACTAGGCATAGCCTATATAGCTGTCCTGCTGTGGAATGCGCTGCCTGCGTCTATCTGGCAGGACAAATCTATTTCTAGTTTTAAGAATCAAGTTTATACACATTATTATAGTTTATGATAATTGGTACAGTTATGTATGTATTCTATTTATAATATTTAAAGTATGTATGTAGTATTGTGTATTTATTGTATACATAAATGTAGGGATATATAAATTTATTTAGGTTTATTTTATGTACACCACCGACCGTTTTTCAATTTCTTTAGTCCTGTCCATCCAAAGGTTGCCTGGAAGAAATCGCTTAAGGCGATAAGGCCGCCCATTATACTGCCGTATATTTGTTTTTTATGTTAGTTTAAGTTTCATTTGTATTTTCGGTGTGTAATAAAGAAATATTGTATTGTTTTGTATTGTATTGTACGAAATGTAAAAAATTTAAAAACGAAAAGAAGAATACATAATGTCAAACAGAAAATACTTTTTTACCACTAGCATTGATCTAACTTAAAACAAGTCAGAGACATGCAAAGTAGGTGACCCTGCGGTTTCTAGCTTGTTAAAAGTTTGGGTCTATTTGTAATAACTCCATAATCATCATCATTTCACATTTCAGCCTATCATGGTCCCACTGTTGGGACTCAAGCCGTCTCTCAGAGAGAGAAAGAGAGAGAGGATTGGCCCTAATCCACCATGCTGGCCCAGTGCATGTTGGTGAATTTCACATGTCTTTGAACTTTAGAGGTTCGAGGTTTGAGATAATTGTACCGATTTCCTCACGATCTTTTCCTTCACAATTTTTGAGCTATGACATCAAAACTATACACTTTCTTTATTATGCACAACTTAAAAACAGAAAATTAACGAAAACTTAAATATATAACTAAAAACTAAAACTTAAAATAACTAAACATAACTGTACATACACATAACTGTACATAATTTACTGAGGTACTAAATAAGTGATTGGTACAGGGCCAAGGTTCGAACCGGGTGCCGTCAGATGGTAAAGCACACATGCTACCGCTCGGCCACCATCGCTCTATAACAACTTCATATTACTTTAGTGTTTCTTAGCGTACGTTTTTTTGTACAAAATAAATTGTGTCTTACAATAAAACGTACGTAACAGTAATGTTAATCTGTGCTCTGGTATTATCTGCACGCAGAGTTATGTTCGTATTCTGTGGCCCAGTTAATGTCGGCCACAGACTCGAGGGACGTTGCTCAAAACGAATCAAATCGACAACTTATAATTTATTTTGCAAGAGCGTGCCGCTGAGCTTAGAATATAACTAGGTCGAGCCATTGAAATATTTGTTTCTAATTTATTAAAACAACTGTAATTAAATAAATAAATAGGACACTTTTTCATGATAATAATAAGATAATAATCAAGCTTGTGATATGGCTGCCAGAGACTGATATACATGCATATATAGGTTTAAATACATTCTTAAATAGATATTAACAACCAGATATAGAACAAACACAAATGTTCATTACATAAATGTTTGTCCTAGGTGGGAATCGAACCCACGCCCCCAAGCGCAGAAGGCAGGTTCACTACGAACTGGACCAACGGGCTATCTAAATATCTATCTATCTATCTAAATTGAAACACTTCTTTAAACTATTACGGTAGTTCACTACAGTTATGTGATTATTTACGGGATATTTACCGTGGCAATGTTGTGGAAAGAGCTCCCGATATATCACGGGAAGACTGAAGATTGCGGGCGGTTGGTCGAGCAGTTCAAAGTTAGGTGCAGACAAAATTATCTACCCTCTTTTTTAGTCTTACCACGGTAAATATCCCGTAAATAATCATATCACTGTGATCTATACTAATATTATAAAGAGGAAAGATTTGATTATTTCTTTGTTTGTTTGTTTGTTTGCATTGAATAGACTCCGAAACTACTGAACCGATTTGAAAAATTCTTTCACTGTTGGGAAGCTACACTATCCCCAGGTGACATAGGCTATAATCTATACCCGTGCGAAGCTGGGGCGGACCGCTAGTTGGTTCATAAAAACAAAGTTGTAGCCTATATGAATGTAACCTTGTTTTTCTAAGTAGGTACGTGTTAATGAAGCCACTATTATTATTTCTCTTTATTTCATAGGGTCCTCGAATCTTGCCAGGTTTCTTACTCGGCATCAAGGGAGCCAAAACCATCACCTTTTTTTATAGTAGATAGGCTTGCGCTTGGCCGCTATCTCGCCTGATGTTAAACGACGATGCGGTCTACGATGGAGCACGCTTGCCTAGAAGAAACCGATTCACTCTCGACTTGAAGACATAGATTGTAACTGACGGGGAAAACCCATTCAGGTAACGAATTCCACAGAATAGCAGTTCGCACAATAAATGTGGAATCAAAGCGCTTCGTACGGGTTCTCGGAATATCACCTAGATCCTTTTAGTGTTAAAAAAGGGGTTGTCTATAAAGTCGGTTTACGGACGATAATTTTTCGTGATAACGCTTAGGCCGATCGTGCCTCTCTATCGGTTGCTCCGCGCTCTCGCTTGCACGTGCGGCTCAGGCGGAACGTGACACTTTTCGTGCGTGCAGCCGGAGTTCATCGATTTATAAGACGTTATCACGTCAATAAATTAAACTGTGCCTATTGTGATGATGGTGGACAATATCTCAACAAAGACACATCCTGGCGCGGTATCTACTACCGTTAGAATGTGGGTCCGGAACTAATTAGCTTTCCTCTAACTCGTTAGTTTCTTTTTTTTATAAATAATAGGTTTGCGTTTGACCACCATCACGCTTGATGTTGAGCGATGATGCGGTCTACGTTGGAGCACGCTTGCCTAGAAGGAACCGATTCACTCGTGATTTGAAGTCGCCCAGATTGTAACTATCGAGGAACACCCATTCAGGCAGCGCATTCGACAGACTAGCAGTTCGCACAATAAATGTGGAATCAAAGCGCTACGTAAGGGTTTTCGGAATATCAACCATGAAGCGGTGACGATTTTTCGTGTCCGCTCTGTAGTTCAGCGCTCTGTTGTGTTTATACGAGTAAACCAGGGTAACAAGTCGAGTTCGTATCACAAACTAGTGTTATCTGTAGTTACGTATCTCACAACGATATTCTCAATATCAGTTATCTATCTAGTTTATGGCACTCGCACAGCGTATCGACTCAATATCAACTAACTCACAGTAAAGCAATAACATACGATATTTCTACTCGATACAGTTACACTTTATGTGACAAAACTTGTAGGCACATCGTACTTACATAATGTAACAGTTGCAAAGGTTTTTTTCTGTAAAAGATCACAATAAACTGTTTTTAAAACACGCATTTCTAAATAGCCATATTAGTTCTTCCAAAATCTATTTAAATAACTTTCTGGTTTTTCAATCCTACTATAGAATAGGGAATAATTAGTTTACTCCGTCTTTTTCATAAGGTTATCATAGTAATGTTATGAATTCGAAAGTGTGTTTGTGTGTACCACTTTTACGCAGACGTGATTTTTGCAGAGATAATCCGACGGCCGGTGAATGACATGGAATAATTTTAGGTTTTTTTTTTAAATATAATTCCTTTCCGTGTACGGTTGCCTGGACGAGATCGATTTAAGCGATTAGGCCGCCTGTTAAAATTCTAGATAATATTTTTATTGTAATGTTTACGTTATTCTTGTTTTGTGGTATTTAATAAAGAGTCATTTGTTTTGTATTCCAAAAAAATATATAGTTCTTTAGTATAGCTTCATCAACTTGGACATTCGCCATGGAGATGAAACCGCGGAGCGTATCTTCACAGTTTCTTTCATGCTGAAGCACTCTCGCGAGTGCTCGAGTGCGCGAGTGCGAGTGATTGTGATATACTTACACATAGTAATTATTGTTAAAACATGTTGTAGACTAAGATCGTCTTTTTAAAATGTATTTATAATACACTATGAGATTGATTACATAAATACATAATGTTAGCAAATTATAAAATAATCATTAGGTCATAAATTGAGGGTAGTTCGAGAAAATTCGTTTACATACTACTTTGCTACTTCGTATGTGTATAGCTACCTATGTCTGTGTTTCCGCAGCATTACAATCAGGAGTTCATTAATAGGTTATTACTGGGCAAACGTACTTCATCTTCGACCGCATCATCGCTTTCCATCAGGCGAGATCGCGGTCAAACGTTGGCCTAGTCCGATGTAAACAAAAATTATTTTATAATTACTAGAATTGACTTTAAGTCAATAGCTGCTGAGTGGCTATGGTGTGCGACTTCCTTTATTGTATGTAGGTACAGTTAGCTGCGTTATTGGATACAGTTCAGGACAAATTGCGCCGAAGTTGGGCGCCAGTTCCCGGCCGCGGTCGGAGCTTGTGACGCTTGCGGTTTTTAGAATACGTGAATAATAATCGGCATTGTTTCCTGTTTACTATATTTGAATATTGTTGTGAAAACAACTACAATTATGTGAAACCACATTATTTTAACCGATTTCAGGAGGCAGGAGGTTCGCTTTTCGGTCCTTATTTATTATTATTATTTAAATTTATTCACGGGTCTAGCCCGGACCTTTAATAGGCATTGGTGGGGCCGAAACCAACACCAAGAAGCCCTGTTGAATACAAAATACAATTACTATGGAATGTGTATAAAATGGAATATAAAACTATTGTACAGTATAGGATTTAAAAAAAACAGGGCTATTGAGGTGAACTATTTGTGGGTAGTTGAACTGATCTATGGGATGAGAAATGGCACCTGCCTTATCCTGTCTCATCTCAAAATATATTTAGGCAGGTGATGACTTGCCACCCACTAAATGGCCCCCCCATAGAGGCTGCCGCATCTTGGCACCGGAGGGGCAACATTGGCGTGGGTGGCTTAGGGTGTCGAGAGGTGTGCTGCACTTTCACTAAGAGCTACTCGCGGCGTTATGCCCTTTAACACTTCCACCCTGGAGATTAGGTTCTTAGCTCTTGCAGTTTCCACCCCCAGACGGCCAGTTAAGGCAAGCCAGGGGTCAGGGTCTCTCGGGTTTTAGACCCATGGAATCGGGGTACGCGGTGTCGCCACTCACCGACGGCTCGCCATAAAGCCGCCCTGCGTTATTATTTATATTATTATCTTTTGGTATGTACATTGTTGAGCGCGGCGCTCTGTCGTAGTGCACAAAAAACGCCGCCTCCGTTGTGCGGACCGGGAAGGGTCGAGGAGACCGAGACCACGTGTAATATCTCCGTCTCGCTCGGGTGCTGGTGCCGGTCCGCTCGTGTGCGTCAGCGCATGTGGGGTGCCTGCCGCTCCGTCGGGATTGTTCGGTGATGATAAAACCAAATACTATTGTAGGTCGATTGATGGAAATGAAACTCGTAGATTTTGAGGAGGTTCGCAAGAGGAGCTAGGGACGTCCACGTTCTTCTAACTAGATGTTGTTTGCAGACGTCTTTCCAATCTCGATGTTGCTCTTAGACTGATCCTAAATCTAACTATCCTGGCGCATTCCGCGCGTATTGTGTTACAGTGGTGCCTTTTGTTTCCCACCCGCTGTTTAGGGCGGTTCCTAGCTCCTCGCTCATTTATTAATTTAAGCTAACAAGAGGGATAGAGATGTATAGCTTTCGTTGACCTCTACCTCGCATGTGTTAACTCCTACATTTTGCGTATACTTTTTGCCCGAAATAGCGATAGTAACGCATCCTGACCAATTTAATTTTAGGGTTAAACATTACGATAAAATTTATACAAAAACTATGATCCTTAAAAATTATAACATAACTAAATACAAATAAATGATCGCTAACATCCTCCCCCTCGTGCGCAGCATCGCCTCCTGGTCTAGCGATCTCCTCCTCGTTCTATTGTAATCTGATGACCTGCAGCTCACTGACCGGCTTACTCAGCATTCTGGCACTCGGTGTCTTCCACAGAAACGGGTTGCTCGTTATCTTTCACAGGAACCAGCAGCACTATCTTGGAGCTCGGACGTCTCAAGGTGCCTCCAGTCGTGCGCACCTCGACAACTCTCGTGCGGCCATCTGGTCCGGGGTAGGTACGGACCACTTCTCCTCGGGGCCAAGTGTTCCTCGGCAGTGTGGAATCCACTATGAGAACCGTATCTCCACATCGAAGGTCTCTAGTTTCTCTGGATTTTCCGTCGACTCTTCTCGGGATCAGAGTTGGTAGATACTCTTTCACCCATCTGTTCCAGAAGTGATCGGCTAGTCGTTGAGTCATCTTCCACGTTCGTCGCCCCTTGAGGTCGCAGTCGGTAAAGGTTCCCAATCTCGGAGCACCACACGACCTCCCGATGAGAAAGTGGTTGGGCGTAAGCGCTTCTTCTCCATCATCTATGGCCTCTACCAAGGGTCTTGAGTTGACAATGTGCTCCGCTTCTAATAGGAGCGTGTGAAGGACTTCTTCCTTCGGATATCTCTCTCGTAGAGTCACGGCTAGTGCCGCTTTAATGGAGCGCACTAGCCGTTCCCAAGCTCCCCCCATGTTCGGGGCCCCAGGTGGTATGAACTTCCACCGGACTCCCATCTTCTCGGCTTCGACGATGATGTCTTCTTTTTTCATCTCTTCTAAGGATTCTTGAAGTTCCTTGTTGGCCTTGACAAAGTTCGTGCCATTATCGCTAAAAAGCCCCTTCGGCATTCCTCTTCTGGCCGCCATCCTTCTAAGTGCTAGGATCATGGAGTCTGATGAAAGTGACGAAGCTAGTTCGACGCTGACAGCTCTGGTAGAAAGACACGTGAACAGCGCTCCCCATCTCTTTTCGTGTCGTCGGCCCACCGTGACTATCATCGGCCCAAAAAAGTCCACGCCAGAAAAGGTGAAAGGTGGCTCGCCGTACTGCAGTCTCTCTTTCGGCAGGTCCCCGGTCGGTGGTGCATATGGTTTCTTTCTGTAAACACGGCACCACTGGCACCGATGAGTGACAAATCGAACTGCAGATCGTAGCCCCAGTACCCAGTAGCGCTGCCTTAGCTCGTTTATTACAGTGGCGTGGTTTCCGTGATTGAAAATCTTGTGATAGTGTTCAATAAGCAGCTTTGTTATGTACTGCTTGCTATCTAGCACCACGGGACGCCTGAAGTTCTTATCGAAACTTGTAGCTACGTCTATTCTTCCTTGGATTCGTATCACGCCATCATCATTTTCCAAGACAAGTTTTCCCAGTTTACTTGCTCGATTCAGAGATTTCTTCTTCTTGATGAAGGTAATGTCTTCCCCGAAACTTTCTTCTTGGCTTCGTTTCAATAAGATCTTTTCAGCTCTTTCTAAGTGAGATGGTTCGAGTGCTATGAACTTTCGGTCTTGGTTCTTCGTTTTGATCGGTTCTAACTTCGTTTTCTTTTTCTGAGAGCGTTTTTTCCACGTTGGATCTTCTTTTTCTTGTTTTCTGGTGGCGTTCACGAGCTGATTTTGTCTTTTACATATGTCAACGAATTGAAGTACTCTCGCGGTTGCCCTCAGCAGTCGGCTCCATTGGGAAAATCTTGCCGGGTTCGGAGTCGGATGTTTGTCCGTGATCTTTACAGTGGCAACTGAGAACTTTTCCTTTTCTTCACCCGTTGGCTCGGCTTTGAATGAACGGGGTTCTGGCCAGCGTTCTTTGACTTCGCTCAGGAACGTAGGACCGGTAAACCATCTGTGATATCTCCCAAAGTCCTCCGGAATGTTTCTGGTAGCGTCATCTGCTGGGTTCTGAGTCGTTGGTACCCAGCGCCATTCCTGAGGCTTCGATGTGTCCTCAATCTCAGCGAGTCGATGAGCCACAAAAGGTTTGAAGGTTCTTGGATCTGACTTGATCCAGGACAAAACGGTGCTCGAGTCAGTCCAATAAGTTTTCTTCTCCAGCTTGATATCTAGCTCTTCTTCCACTGATCGTGCCATCCTGGTTCCCAGCAGTGCGGCTTGTAATTCTAGCCGTGGGATGGAAACTGGTTTCAGTGGCGTGACTCTTGCCTTTCCAGCCAGAAGTGTAACTTTGTACTGTCCCTCGTTGACTTTTTGTCTCCAATAGATCGCGCAAGCGTAGGCAACTTCACTGGCGTCGGTGAAAACGTGCATCTCTCCCCCAGTGCTGGAGTGAGTAATGAGCCTGGGGACGCGTAGGTCTCTCAGCAGTTGCAGGCTATCAAGGTAGTTCCTCCACGCTTCCTCAGTCTCTGGCATGATCTCATCGTCCCATCCTATGCCACTTCTCCAGATGTCTTGCTGAAGTCGCTTTCCTTGAATGAGTACTGGTGATGCCAACCCCATTGGATCGAAGGTTGACATCACAGCACTTGTGACCACTCTCTTTGTTGGAGTCTTTCGCTGGTTTATGACATCTTCCTCAACATTATGGAGACTCGTTCTGAAGCCCAGTTCATCTTCTTGTGTGAACCACCGTAAACCCAACGTTTTTTCTTCTTTGGACCCCAGTTCAACTTCGTTGTTACTCTTAACTTCTTGGGTGAGCTTTTTCAGAACCCCAGGTTGGTTGGAAACCCACCCACGGAGGTGAAACCCGGCCCTTTGGTGAATGGTGTCCACTTGACTGGCTATTTTGACAGCTTTTTCTTCGGTCTCAAAACTTTGTAGGTAATCATCCATATAGTGGTTACGAACCACTGCGTGCGCCGCCTCAGGGTACTGATCTTTGAACTCGGCGGCATTTCTATTCATCACGTAGATCGCTGTGCTTGGAGAACAGGCAGCTCCGAAAATGACTGATGTCATCCGATACTCCTTAGGTGACCCAGTACGCTGATCTCCTCGCCATAAGAATCGCAGGCTATCACGATCCTCTGCCCGTATCTTGACCTGAAGAAACATCTCTTTTATATCCGCTACTACAGCGATTGGATGTTGACGGAACCGAAGAAGGACCCCAAAAAGTGATTGAAGCAAGTCAGGTCCTGTCAGAAGTACGTCGTTAAGGCTCTTTCCCCCAAACTTAGCAGCTGCGTCGAACACCACTCTGATCTTCTTCTTGGTCGGGTGTGTGACCGCAAAATGAGGGAGATACCATTTCTTCTCCGATGTCGACGCGTGCTGTACCTCTTCGGCGTACTCGCTGCCCAGGAGGTTCTGGATTTGATTCTCGTATTCCAGCTTCAGATTCGTGTCTCTGTCCAATTTCTTTTCTATGTTCTTCAGCCTGTTTTCTGCTGATTTGTAGTTGTTCGGCATTTTCTCGTTGTCGTTCTTCCATAGGAGGCCTGCTTCGAAGTGACCATTTTCCAATCTTCGAGTGGTTTTCTCTAATATTTTTCGAGATATTTCTTCTGCGTCAGTACTTGGTCGTCGAGGCTGAACTCCCAGTGACTCTACAGCGAAGTGATCTCGAATGAGTTTTTCCATCTGATCTTCGCTGGTAGAGACGTGCGCGCAGGTAACAAAGTTGACTTGTATCGAGGCTCCTCCATCGGACCCGTGTAGCACCCATCCCAGACGTGTAAGGGAAGCTACGGGCTGATCTTTCTTTCCTTTCCGCGTGGACCTTGATACGATGAGCTCCCAATTGTCCTGCCCAATCAGCAGTTTGGGGCGCTCTCCTTCGTAATACAGCTGATCGGCCAGCTTGCTGAGATGAGCGCATTCCTCGATTCTGTTTCTATCCACCCTCTGAGGTGTTAGGTGTAGGTCGTCAATAGTGCGCGCCCCAGTGACATCTCTTTTCGTTTTCTGGTGGATGCCCCGAATCATTGTGTTGAGCCTCATAGAGTCCTTCTTTGTTATAGTCTTTCCACCCACGGTCTCTAGTGACAGAGATTCTGTGGGTCCCTCAAGTCCAACTTGTTCTGCCAGTGAAGAATCCAGAAGTGTTACTGTGGATCCTTCATCCAAGAGAGCCAATACTTTGGCTGATCCTTTTGGCCCGTAAATCTCCACGGGCACCATTTTCAAATACGCTCTTCCAGT
This sequence comes from Agriopis marginaria, assembly GCA_932305915.1. Taxonomy (NCBI): domain Eukaryota; kingdom Metazoa; phylum Arthropoda; class Insecta; order Lepidoptera; family Geometridae; genus Agriopis; species Agriopis marginaria. The sequence goes on from OW029935.1 coordinate 15,582,467, forward strand.
CTTCGTAGCGTTTACTGAGAGCCTTATATTGTTGGTAACTTCTTTCTTCTCCTCCTGCTTCGGTGTGCTTTGTTCTGATGACTTGTCTTCGTGAAGCAGGAGATGGTGCCAACGCTTGCAGAGCTTGCATGGAGGTTTCCTGCAGCTCTCTTTTCGGTGACGACTTCGCAGGCATTTGAAGCAAGTTTTCGATTTCATGGCGATTTCCCACCTCTCTTGGATCGAAGCTTTCAGGAACTTGCTACATTCAAAGAGCTGATGATTATCTTGACAGTGAGGGCACGTTGACTTATCTTTACCCTGGTCAGTCGCGGTATGAACAGCTTGCTTGTGGGGAGGCTGTTTCTTCGTGACTTCTTCTTGTAGCGCGTATGGGCCACATCGATCAGCTTCTCGGTTCAAAAACTTAGCCATTAGTAGCAAGTCCACGTCTTCTTCTGTAGTGGCAAAATCGTACCATCGGAACTTCAGCACCGCCGGCATCTTCTCTACAATACTCTTCAGCATCTCCGGTGAGTACAGGTACTGAGGTTTCTTCAGCCCCCGAACCGTTGCAACAGTGTTGTTTACGGCGCTCGCGAATACGCATATGTCGCGCGCACTTTCAGTTATCTTCGGGAGATTCTTGATCTTTTCAAGTTCTGCAAGGATCAGAGCATCTGGCCTACCGAAGCGACGTCGCAAAGCTTCCATGACGTCTTCCGGCAGGCACTCAGAATACAGAAGGCTCTTGACTGCCTCCCTTGCAGTTCCCTTGATCGCCCTCCTCAACCGTGCCATGTTCTGTACGGTTGAGAAGAGTGGAGCAGTATCTTCATACACCGTCTTGAAGGCCAGCCATTCCCCACTGGTGCCGTCGAAGGGTGGCAGCTCATGTAAATACGCAGGTGGCGCTGCTGTCGTCTTCGGCACGGTGCTAATGGCCTTCATAATAGCTTCGGCAAGATCTTTGGTTCCACTGTGAGGTTCATCTTCATGTTCTTTGTCAACACGGCGCTCTGGAGAATGTTCTGGAACCCACCCCTTCCCGGACGCGTTCCTTATCGGTCTCTCCTCGGACTTCTCCGTATGTCCCTTTCCGGACATCTTAACCATCGTTGACTGAACCCATTCCTGGACATCCTCTTCGTGGTTCTCAGGCTCTTCTATAATGGAATCTCCATCCTCATCATCGAGTTGTGCCAGTTCGAGTTGAATCTTGGCTAACTCCAGTTGTCGGCGCGCCAACTCGGCGCGTGCTTCTAGTTCTTGTCGCCTCTTCATTTTTATCGATGCTGATGCAGGACGACGAACTTTTCCTTTTGCTGCTGAATGTCTCTCGTCTGAGTCCAACTGGCTAGAAGCTCCCTTGACGGACTTCTCCGAAGGCGTCTTCTCTGCGGTTTTCCTCACCGCAGTATCTGCCATGAACTCTTCTTCAGCAGTTCCATTACCTCGCAGTGTGACGTCAGTCGCAGGTGAAGCAGATCGGCCGGTCTCGGAGCTGCTGGCAATCGGCGTAGCTGCCAGAGTCGGCGTAACGTCGGGTGTAGACTCGTGCTGTAGCTCGTTCTCGTTCCTCAAACCTTTCTGACTTCTGGTGAGTGGCATCGTGATCCTCTTGATGGAGCAGCAGTCGGCTCCGGATCCCCTGCAAGGTGATCGCAAGGATCCGGCTCGAAGGACCAGCTGTTGAGCGCGGCGCTCTGTCGTAGTGCACAAAAAACGCCGCCTCCGTTGTGCGGACCGGGAAGGGTCGAGGAGACCGAGACCACGTGTAATATCTCCGTCTCGCTCGGGTGCTGGTGCCGGTCCGCTCGTGTGCGTCAGCGCATGTGGGGTGCCTGCCGCTCCGTCGGGATTGTTCGGTGATGATAAAACCAAATACTATTGTAGGTCGATTGATGGAAATGAAACTCGTAGATTTTGAGGAGGTTCGCAAGAGGAGCTAGGGACGTCCACGTTCTTCTAACTAGATGTTGTTTGCAGACGTCTTTCCAATCTCGATGTTGCTCTTAGACTGATCCTAAATCTAACTATCCTGGCGCATTCCGCGCGTATTGTGTTACAGTGGTGCCTTTTGTTTCCCACCCGCTGTTTAGGGCGGTTCCTAGCTCCTCGCTCATTTATTAATTTAAGCTAACAAGAGGGATAGAGATGTATAGCTTTCGTTGACCTCTACCTCGCATGTGTTAACTCCTACATTTTGCGTATACTTTTTGCCCGAAATAGCGATAGTAACGCATCCTGACCAATTTAATTTTAGGGTTAAACATTACGATAAAATTTATACAAAAACTATGATCCTTAAAAATTATAACATAACTAAATACAAATAAATGATCGCTAACATACATCGATTACTCCGCCATTTGCGTTTTTTTTTTTTTTTTTTTTTTTTGTTTTTAATTGATAATAGGCACGTGGCCTAATGTTTAATTTGGTACAAATACAGGCTTAGCGATGAATATAACTAAATACATTATACATACTGTAAAAATAAATTAAATTGACGGGGATGCTCTATGTCTTTTTCCCAAAGTGTCTGTTAGTATAGCATTTGTATGGCGCGCCTGAGGTGTGACGTCATAGTTCAGTATAGTGCGCTCTCTGTCTAGCATGGAATTAAAATACTTATAAATTATTTGTTTTTGCACTCATTTTAATTTTGTTTCGTTGATAAGCTCTATTTATCGTTAGTTTTTTAATGAGGCAATAAAAAACTATTAGTCATCATGCCTAAATAATGGTATTGACTCTTCGAGCATTGAACTGTCTGTACATGGTTACTCAAAGATAGCTCTACGCCGTCGCTAAGATTGGTATTGTAAGCTCAAACAAGGTGAAGGGCTGGCCCTAATGTCAGAGTTTTTAAACCGATATGGCAAGGCGGTTGTTGTTACAGGAGAGAGACAGACAAAATAATATCGAGAAATAATACAAACCTACAATTTAACGTGTAGTGGTCAATTGTAATTTTTTTTTTTTTTTTTCCTGGGCCAGCGCCTTTATTAACTAAACAAAATACAAGCTAAAATTAAAACTACGAATACAGTTAGACTGCCCATAGACCGTTGAAGGTCTAAAGACAATCCAAATGCTCAAGCCCACTACCAGTTGGCAGCGTACCCAGCATGCTGGCGGCATTACCACGTTGAATGGCAATGCTTATGCGTTGAGCCAGAAACACGCCAGCATTTTGGTCACGCGTCGCATTAACCAGGCGCTCTGAAAGATTTTTGAAAATGAGGTGAGCTCCCGGTCCCCGAGGGCCCAATGTCTCGACCCCAAACGCCTCAAATATGTTACCACTGCAGAGGTTAGCATATTTGCGTCGCTTGTGCTGCTCTGCCGAATTGGCAGCTGCGCTAGCCCTACCCTGTGTCTCAGGAAGATGTGACGGCGCCAAAGTATCAACACAAGTAATTGTCACTCGCGGTTACCCATCCGAAGAACTGCGCCCTTATTACAGAAGTTTGATTGTGATCGAGATTGCATGCCGTCCCGTTCGCATCTACTTACTCGCACCACGTGCGTGAGTGAGATGGCACGCGATCAGGATCACTATCCGAATCACGGTAAGACATCTATAATAAGGCATCTGGATCGAGCTTTGTTGATATTATATTAGGAACACCTAGTTAATCTACGCCAGTGTTTTTCAACGTGTGGCAGTGAGAAGTGGACGTCCTTTGGCTGAAATGACAAAATTTACGCGTATTCCGAGAACCCGTACGAAGCGCTATGATTCCACATTTATTGTGCGAACTGCTAGTCTGTGGAATTCGCTGCCTGAATGGGTTTTCCCCGTTAGTTACAATCTGGGTGTCTTCAAGTCGAGAGTGAATCGGTTTCTTCTGGGCAAGCATGCTCCATCGTAGACCGCATCGTCGCTTAACATCAGGCGAGATGGCGGCCAAGCGCAAGCCTATCTACTATAAAAAAAAAAAAGTTGACATGTGTCATTGAAATCTAAAATCTCTCTTTGCTCGGTCGATAACCGAGCTCAGCACCTTCTCAAATGTTGTGTCAACAATCCATAAGGCACACACCGGCAAAATTACGTAAACGTATGAATGATTACTTCCAGTACATTGTACCTGGTGTTTAATGAAGCCCTCACTCCCCGCGGTATAGTTTAGCCTATCAGCCATTAAGTGAAGCGACGTCAAGTGCGGATTAACTCCGTTCACTTGTAAAATTGGCCTGATTACCTGACGAGGAAGTCGCTTGACGCCGGAGTTTCAAGTCGTGCCACTGGCTTCACGACGTGTGGAGAGTTTTCATTGGAATTCAATACCTGGCGCGTGGTGCACGGTTTGCAGGTTTTTGAATGTTTTTTTCTTATTATTTACTTATTTAGATAGAGTTTTGCTAATATCTAAAGTATTCTGAACTGGAAGACGCAGCGTAGGGAGGCCTCCCATTAGATGGACCGACGACATTGTGAGAGACGCGGGCGTCCAGTGGATGCAAAAGGCAGACTGTCGTTCAGTGTGGAGGTTAAAGGGGAAGCCCATGTTCAGCAGTGGACGTCTTCTGGCTGATGATGATGCATATCTAAAGTAATTGTTTATATTTAAACTGTTATTCCACATTGTAAAGTTTACCGTTTACATGGTAAAGAAAATTTTAGAATTAGTGATAAGGGTTATCTCTCAGTCAATTTTAAGCCCCGTAAAGCATTATCAGCCTTTTTTTATAATCCCATCAATGGGACACAGGTCTTCTTCCAGAGAGAGAGAGAGAGAGAGAGAGAGAGGGTGGGCCCTGGCACTGTGCATGTTGACGAATGTCATTATGTCTGTGAACTTTTTGAGATTGTTGGACATACCGGTTTCTTCACCATGTTTTCCTTTACCTTTTTTAGCAATGGTACGGAAACTGTATGCAATTTTTTTAAGTACTAAACAAGCCATGGTGTAGGGTCAAGGATCGAACTGGGTGCAGTCAGATTGTGAAGCGCACAGGCCACCCGTTCGGCCACCATCGTTCTATATAGTTTGTAAAGGTCCTAGCTGAGTATTTACTTGGTAACAAAAATTATATATGGTGTCACCACAGAAAAGAAAAAAAATAATTGTTTAAATTAGAACGGCTGTCAAGGCATTTTCGTAAGATTTTTTTTGTAGCCAGTAGCACCCATATTAACGAAACGTCAGTTATTTGAAATCAGTTAGCAGCTGTGATGGGGACAAAGAACTTTGAGACGTAACCCAAAAAGGTAAGGTCCAAGTTCTTTGGATGCGGAGTTCGATGCGTTGACATACATGAGAATGTTCAAGCAAGATTCTGTCATAATACCTGGCGACAGATTTTCCTTCTCATTTCCGTTCTACTTACTTCTCTTTTCTGTGGGTGTCACCAACGTTTAAATTGGTTGGTTTGACAGTTGAAAAATTGCTTACCAACCGATTGAGGCTGATTGGAAAGCGACCGCAGCTTAGTAGAAAGAGCGCTTAGGGCGTATACCCGATGGCGCAGGTTAGAAACCTGCCGGTCGTCAAATTTTGAGGAACAAACTTAGTATTTTGTAAATAAAACTGACAGCAAGTCGTAAAAATTTTAAGTTTTATCATTATGCCACATTTATGGTCAAGTTAATTCTAAAATTTGAAAATATATAATTACTGAATTTTATTTCTTCCATATTTTCTAACAATGGTTTAAATTAGTTTGACGATAATTAAATCTCTCAGATACTTGTCAATCTTTTCATTCTAGTCATGATGGCAAAATAACACAGTATGTATGTATGTATAGTCATTAGTTTTATGTTATATCAAATATACTTAAAAAAATATATGATAAAAGTTGACAACGGGCACGGACCCCGGAGTCCGTGGAGAATAAATAAACAAAATAATAATAATAATAAAAACGCAGGGGCGGCTTTATGGCGAGCCGTCGGTGAGTGACGACACCGCGTACCCCGATTCCATGGGTCTAAAACCCCAGAGACCCTGACCCCTGGCTTGCCTTAACTGGCCGTCTGGGGGTGGAAACCGCAAGAGCTAAGAACCTAAGCTCCAGGGTGGAAGTGTTAAAGGGCATAACGCCGCGAGTAGCTCTTAGTGAAAGTGCAGCACACCTCTCGACACCCTAAGCCACCCACGCCAATGTTGCCCTTCCGGTGCCAAGCCAATATGCGGCAGCCATTATAGGGGGCCCATTTAGTGGGTGGCAAGTCATCACCTGCCTTAGCATTTTGAAATGAGGCATAATTGGCAGGTGCCGTACCTCATACCATAGATCTGTTAACCCATCCACAAGTTGTTCACCTCAATAGCCCAGACTTTTAATATCCTATACTGTACAATAGTTTTATATTTCATTTTATACACATTCTATAATTGTATTTTTATATTCAACGGGCCTCTTGGTGTTGGCTTCGGCCCCACCAATGCCTACCAAATGTCCGAGCTAGACCCGAGAAGTATAACAAATAAAGGGAAATAATAATAACACAGTTGAAAATATTCTTATGTACAAAATATTTTGTAAGTCACACCGAGACAAGGTCTTGTACAACAAGCCCCGCGCGGCTGTCGACACGACGCCGATCCAATGAAGTGTAAAATTACCCGCGATATTGATACCGCGTCGGGAACGATGAGTAACGTGTCGGGAATGATGAGTACCGTGTCGGGAAAAATATGTACAGAGTCGGCAACGTCGGGAACCACGCGCTGGGGACGTTATCCCGTGTTTGTTCAGCTTTTACGTTTCCAAAGGTCGACAAACATCGAGTGATGTGAGTGGCACTGTTACACTGAAACGATTTATTTTGTAGGTTTTTAAAGTCGTGAATAAACTGTTGCATTGCTGACTCACTGACATAAATCCACACGTGTGTGTTGCCAGTGATGACATATGGTACTGAGCGTGGTCCTTAATTGTTGGTCTTCTGAGACGTGGTTCCTAACTGTTGGCCTTTTGGAAAAACTCAGAGTCACTAAGCGGGCAATGGAGAGAGCTATGCTCGGAGTTTCTTTGCGCGATAGAATCCGAAACATGGATATTCGCCAAAGAACCAGAGTCACCGACATAGCTGTTAAAATCTGCAAGTTGAAGTCGCAATGAGCAGGAAGGAGACCATGAACCGGAAGACGCAGCGTAGGTAGGCATCCCACTAGATGGACGACATAGTGAGAGTCGCTGGCATCCAGTGGATGCAAAAGACAGGCTGTCGTTCAGTGTGGAGGTTAAAGGGGAAGGCCTATGTTCAGCAGTGGACGTCTCCTGGCTGATGATGATGATGACATAAATCATGCGATGTAAAGCCTTTTTTTAACAGACTTCAAAAATTTATATTATGTTCTACTATTAGACTGTATTTTTTGTTTGTATGCGATAACTTCCCCAGTTGTTTTTTTATTTTTTTGCCTGAAAGGACGACCAACAGCTTTGTTACAAAAGTCTTACATATAAACTTAAATATACACACAAAGCCAGTTACAGGTCATCACGGATACAAATATAGTAAGAATAATATATAAGAATGAACACTGAGGATACAATAAATACATAATGAAAAGAAAACATCAATGAATTTATAAAGAAAACCGTTAGTAATATATAACCAAATTAGTTAAAGAATTCACTGCTCAACAACCGCCTGGCCGATGTAATGCTAGTACAGAATAAGTCTAAGCCTATTCGCTTATCAGTGGAGTTAAATGTATTGCTCACTCGACACAAGTAAGAATTATTGAATACAATATTTTCTCAAACTTGGCTTTATAAATATGGAACCCTAAAAATGCACCTCTAAGGACAGCAGTTAGTGAATGATTTATTGAATTTTCCGTGTTGCCCAGTTGTTTTATCACACATTTTTTGTGCGTACCTCGGTGCGTGAGTTTGACTCGCACTTGGCCGACGTTTTATTTAACGCGTTCTGTGTAGTTACGAGTAATTCGGCGATTCCTGCAACGACGATATTTACAAAAGCTGACGTTTCCACTGATCGTCAATCCCGTACAGAATTCAATCTTACGTTAAAAGCTCCTCGACACTAGACAGTACCGGCGTTAGGGTAGGGCGAGCTTGGGCGACCGCCTAGGGCGCCAGATACAAAGGGGCGCCTATAAAACCCATGCATTAAAAAACATCTATTTATTGCCATTTTTTGGCGAAAGGCAGATTGTTCGGGGGGGCGTAGAAATCTCGCCCAGGGCGCTGGTAAAACCGGCACAGCTACTAGAATAATCCTTTACGCAAACTAAAATCGTTTGGTGACATTCAGGAGAGTGTGTTCTGTTTGCAGTGTTTCTGTGTCCAAATATTTGTGTAAACTGTTCTGTAGTGGATTTAGTCGCATTGTACTGGCAACTCCGGCACGCACCGGCGCCTCCACGATACATACCACAAACCTATATCCAAGTAGACGCCACAAGTCGACCTACCTTGCATGTCATATTTTGATATTTCCAACACAATTATGACGAATAGTCGTAATTGAGTCCGGCTAAAATCAGTCTGCTCAATCGGTGCCGCGACAACACAGTGTCAGTTTGATACGAAAATGGGTAATTGTGAAATACTGAGTTGTAAGAATACCACAGATAGAGTTGGCCGACAGAATAAATATATTTCTTCTCAATTTTAGGTACGAAAAATTTTACATGCTTAATTTTCATACAGTTTGGACCACTTGTAAGTTTACTTAGATATAGGTCTGTGATACATATCTACTCCTGTGTATGTGTGAAAATGTGTTTTTTTTTCAATCTGCACTTCGCTTTTGGCCGTAATATCTTTGCCTTTTCAAGTGATCAAAAAATATTATTTATTTAGAGGATGACGAAGATTAAAGTTATTAATATACCATTTTTTCTTCCTTGATCCTTAAAATAAATCTAGTAATAAAAGTATTAATGTACTACAGTAAAAATAAAACATATTATATTTTTCCGATGACGTCATATTCCACAAAGCACACACACACCGTCGCTTACCATCAGGCAACTGTGTGGCCAAAAGTAGATGTATTCTACCCATAAAAAAAAACATTAATAACCCCGCGCCAAAATCATTAGGTATCTATACTTATTTAATTTAGTCGTTACTCACCAGCCTGCCTAACATGCGCACCGCGACAATTTTTATTTTTTTATATTGACTTGTAATGTTGGCCTTTTGGCCTCTACAGATGGACCGGAGTAGTTAGCGAACGCAGAGTGCGTTCGGCATAACTTGATGGTTTAAGTTTTGTGCGACTAGCACAAGGGCACCTCGAAGGTACGAACCTCGGCTTGGGCCGTCGCCGGGGGTGGGGATCAGACTTGCCCAGGCACCCCAGAAGGGGTGTGCCCTGGAGCCCTAGCGGTTTGTTGAACTGATTGATTATTTGGAGAGAATCTAACCGATCTTCTAACAGATCCTGAGGGTCTACGATCCCGCCGGCGGGATCGCTGTGTGTGTGTGTGCCTCTGGTAACCGACGCCTGTACCAAAAACTGAATATTACCTATTGCTAGGAGCAGTCGGATCGGACACCGCGACAAAATCTTGTCGTCACTTTTTAAAGCGAGAACGCGATAAGGCGCCTACGGTTTCGTATATGCCTGTCACGCTTTGGCACGATAAAAAGAGTCGACAAAATTTTGTCACGACGCGCATGTTAGCCCGGCTGGCAAATAATAACAAAGATTACTTTACCAATAAGGCTATTTGAAACCAAGAATATAATTATCTTACATAATAATTAACGACGCTAAGTACCTAAATATACTTCAACTAGCCTGAAAAATGTTTACCGTTTATTATCAACGTTTTTTCATAAAAACTCATCTAAAACAGCAATACCGAGCTTTGGCTTGCATAAAAACTTCGCAGCGGAATGTTCGTCTGAATCAATCGTTAAAACGCTTGTCATAGTTCACAACTGTTCGCAAACAGACAAAGAATGCAATACAGAATGCCAGTGGCAGTGCCCCGCGGCAGTGCCTCGTGGCAGTGCCGCGGCGTTGGATGGCGGCCTCGCTTGCCGGGCTAATGAAAATCTGGAAATCCGCGCAAAGGGTAAACTAGGCCGCAAACGCCACAGAAAACGAATAAAGGCTACGTCATTACTGTAACTTAAGAATTTTATTTAACAAAAATGATTTCGTTTGAATATAAAAACTGTACCTAAGTAATACTTAACGCGGAACGTGCTGCATAATAAACGAACCAATACAACTCAAACAATATAATGTAAATAAAATACTTTTTTTCTGTAATAAGCAAAGAAGTTAATTTAGATCGATGGTAATAAGGGGCATAATTTTACAGGAAAAAAATATCAAAGTTTTGCCGTGTCCGTTTGTATGTCACGGTCATTTTAGACAGATACTATGAAGGTTTTTTTTTTTTTTGTAATACCTTCATGATTAGGGGACATCCATTAATTGGTGAGATTATTTATTTTATTACAATTTCTCAAAAACTTATAGTTAAAAACCAAAACATTAGAGATGTCGTGAGATTTTTCGCTGACACAGAATAAATACTAACAGAAGGCCTTCTCTGCATGGCTCAAGGTAAAATCGCACTGCGACGCGACACGAAACATAAAATACATAATATAATTTTAACTAAGACCGTTTTGCTCTACACAAAAATGTCGATATCCTTCCCATGGAAACATTTGAAGCGGTTGCAAGGACACTGCGCAAATATAATTTAAAAAAAAAACAGATGGCTAACAATAAGCCGCTTCAAAATACCAGATGTTGTCAAATACTGTAACATAATATTTTACCACGTTTTTATGAGATTCACTTGTAACTCACTTTGTAACCAAATCTTGGATATCGATAACCTGCTTCTAAATTTTCATATCGATTTACAACTCTGCAAGTTAGATATGGAGGTAGGTAATCCGGTGACAATACAATAATGTAGTTCCAACAAATTGATCTAATGATAAAGCTAGGTGGTGGATAGAACTTTTCAATGGTTACTAGTAAACCTCTCGAGTTTAGGACCCTCTGGTTTGTTTTCACCCGTCACTTAACGGCCTCTTATACCAAATTTGACGGTTTTAAATCAATGTTATTCAGTTAAATTACAATATTTGAGCTGGAAATAAATACATGTCACAGATACATCTGTGTTTGAGTTTATGATTTGGTTCAAAACAAGATAGAATAAAAATTCCTCGATCAAAAAAAATCTGAAACAAAGTCGATTTAGTTTTTTTTTTTTCGTTTTATTCAACATTTTAATGATAGATTTATGATAGTGAATAGTTTCGTTTTTTAGTGAAATTAAAAGCGTAAAAAGGTCGCGAGAATTTGCGCGCGCCGCGTTCAGTACCGCGCCAGGCGTCATCGAGGTCACACCTATGTTAGTTTTTGTCGTTGTACTCCCCCCGCGGGCGTCCTGACTCTTGCGTGGCAAAATACATCGTCGCTATAACTTGACGGGGGCTGAGGGAGCGTTTTGTTGTCTACGCGACTCGGATAATAGGCTGTTAAGCGTGCTTTTTAATCTACAATAATGATATCATACATGTCGTTACATCGTTATCCCGGTGCTGTCTGACCCGTATTTATCATTATACGGCGTCCTGAGATCTCGAAGGTACGTTCCGTTCTCGTTTGTGGATCGGTTATGACATGAACATAAAGCTGTAGGCACATTTTATGATTCCCGTTATTTTATTGGATGAGTTTTTATACTTCTGTATTTATTGATATTCGTGTTGTTATGGAAACGGCAGACTAAATGGATTCTCTTGTACTTCGGGCGCAGGTTTTTGTATGTAACGATAACATAAGTTGCCTTTCTCAACTTTATGCACTTTGACATTTGTTACAGCGTGTACAATCATTCATCATCATCATCATAATTCAGCCATAGGACGTCCACTGCTGGACATAGGCTTCCCCCATCGATCTCCAAAAGGGCCGGTTGGAAGCGGCCTGCATCCAGCGTTTCCCTGCGGTCTCTTTTAGGTCGTCTGTCCATCTTGTGGGTGGACGTCCTACGCTGCGCTTACCAGTCCGCGGTACAATCATTATGTTTGTGTAAATAAGTAATGGGTAGGCCACATCGGTCGAAGAACCGATAGTCGATGGGGAAGAAAGGTTCTTGATTAGAGACCACGAACCGGAAGATGCAGCGTAGGTAGGCCTCCCACTAGATGGACTGACGACATTGTGAGAGCCAGTGGATGCAGATGGCAGGCTTTCGTTGGTTCTGTGTGAGGGTTAAGGGAGAGGCCTATGTTCATCAGTGGACGTCTTCTGGCTGATGATGATGATGAAATAAGTAACATTAACAACGATTTAACTTTTGAATTCATGCATAGTAGGTAGGTAGGTATCATACAGGGTTACGTGGAAAGAGTGTACTAAGCCGAAAGGGGTCCATCAAACTCATAACTAAATGCAACTTTTACTTTAACAACAACCCTGAAATCGCGTAAAAAATATCAGTTGTTCCATACATTTTGTTGAGTAAGAATGATCGTTTTGTATGGAACAGCTAATGTTTCGATTTCAGGGTTGGTCCCATATTAAAAGTAGTTCATATTGGTGGGTAATATGGACTCTTATGCTGCACTTGCAATAACCTAACTTATTACATTAAATAAGATAGCTAGCCTAGTCAGATGTAAAAAAAAACTTTACTTTCGATTCTGTAGCAACATTTTCTAAAATTAATAAGAATTTAATGTTTAACTGATGTCCTTATTTTCCTATACATTGAGATAGAAAATGCACTCAATTTTGTGCAAGTACCGTTCTTTATCGATCATCAAATTTGACAGTTGAGATCGTCAAATTCGATAAAATGCCATTTGACCAGTACTTGCTATGATCGATTCTGTGGCATTTATCGAATTTGACGTCCGATAAAAAACGGTACTTGCACTGCTGATTAGTTGAGTAAGGTAAGAGACGAACTCAGGATAAATTAAAAGTAGTCTATTAAATAAGAGCCTTATTTAGAAGAAAACATTATGCAATAGGAAAATAGAAAACGAATTAAAAACAACTAACAATCCATCTAAAGGCTTATTGGCGGAGGGAAAAGCGGCCAGAATGCTAGCAGCGTTCATTACAACCCCAATTAAATTAGTCTCAACATAAATTAATTATAACTACAATGCAGCAGATAGTGCTTATCAACATAAACTATATTATGACATATTATAGTATTTCAGCAGTATATGGGTACGTGCACACACAATTACGTCACTGCGCAATCTGGGCATGTCACTATCAAAAAATATAAGTACCTAGTAGAAATCGTGTGTTTGTTCGTCGCGTTTTCTGACTCTCTCAGTGCTTCTCCTTTAAAGAAAGTTAAATGACAGTCAGCTTCTTCAAATTTTTCCTATCCTGCTCAAGTCTGAACAGTTTTTCTGCTGTCTTTATCCCAATCCACTCGACGCCACGACATGTTGCATCTTCGTACGTTTCGCTTTCCTAGTGTTTTGGTCATCATATAATTGCCTGGCAACAATATAAATGCGTATTGTATAGCCAACACTGTGACCTATTCACATGCACCACGTCACACGTGACAGTGACGGGACTGTGTGTGCACGTACCTCAATGGTAATGATGCAAACAGACGGCGCCACATAAACCTGTAACGGTTACCGCACACTCACTACAAAATAACGCTGACGAAGCTTCCCCGCGCGCTCTCTGCAAATATGTACCTATATGTAAATATGCACTATGTACTTTATTACCGGCAATAAGAGCGCGTGTGTTTCACCGCAAACTCACAATACTCATTACCTGTACAATACACCATAAACACAGTACTCTGTCTTTGAAAAAAGTTGCTATTTTCATATATAAATATTGCATATAAATATTCTACGTAGTTAGATTACTGCCGCGGCAGCAGAGGTGTTCGATGGACAAACGCATCTCCACTAATGCCTAAGTTCTACCTCGCGTTTCACTACTTCCACCTTTCCACCATTTTTTGAATTAACGACTGAAAATGTTACGGTCTCTATGAAATTTGGTAAAAATGTAGTGTGATAAGAAAGAACACATTTCATTAAAATGCGGAAAATCTGTCTAATTGTTGATCATATCGTAGGACTTATAAACGTTACTTCTGTAAATACTTATTTAGAAAGAAAAAACCTATTTGGTAGGACGTGTCTTAAAAGTTTGCAGAGTATTATAAGATTGTGTTTTGTTCTAGTTTTGTAACTCAATCTATTGTCAGTTATTATTCCGAACGCAGCTCGCAGCTATTACGGCCCGTGTCGCTATTAGCCGAAAAACGCGGACACACGCGTGATCCGGCGACAGATAGTCTCACGCCACGCGTGTCGGTGTCGCGGGTGTGCCGCGGGTGCTAATGTGTGGCTGTCGCCGCGAATTAGGAGCTGTGGCGTGGCGTGGCGTAAACACAACTACTCTATGAGTTTCCGTTTCTACTGTTCAATGGAAACTGTAACTGCAACTATTTTCTGTGAGGCTCCAGTTATTTTCAGGAAAATCTAATATGTAAACCGTATCTAATGATGTAACGTGACGTATCAAATGTGTAATAAAGGCTATTTAAACTTATTTACTCTCATTTACACAAAATATAATTCAAAATTCTTCCCGTTACAGACTTGAGTGGCATTAAACGTAAACCTTTAAATAATGTTCCTATTTATAATTTATACCTGCGCTACTCATCAAAGATACAATACATATAGAGTCACAATCGTGCTAAAAAAAACAAATCAAAACTCGGCGCACGCTACGAATTGCGCTAAGTTTTTGCTTATTTACAAGGTAACCGCGCTCCGAGTACAACGCCGCGCGATGCCAGAGCTACGATGACAGCGGACAACTAACGTTGAACACTATGCAAGCGACATAACGTCTACATTGCGCAGACTTGTTGTTTAGTTACAAGGTAACCGCGATCCGAGTACAACGCCGCGCGATGCCAGAGCTACGATGACATAGCGGACAACTAACGTTGAACACTATGCAAGCGACATAACGTCTACATTGCGCAGACTTGTTGTTTAGTTACAAGGTAACCGCGCTCCGAGTACAACGCCGCGCGATGCCAGAGCTACGATGACATAGCGGACAACTAACGTTGAACACTATGCAAGCGACATAACGTCTACATTGCGCAGACTTGTTGTTTAGTTACAAGGTAACCGCGCTCCGAGTACAACGCCGCGCGATGCCAGAGCTACGATGACATAGCGGACAACTAACGTTGAACACTATGCAAGCGACATAACGTCTACATTGCGCAGACTTGTTGTTTAGTTACAAGGTAACCGCGCTCCGAGTACAACGCCGCGCGATGCCAGAGCTACGATGACATAGCGGACAACTAACGTTGAACACTATGCAAGCGACATAACGTCTACATTGCGCAGACTTGTTGTTTAGTTACAAGGTAACCGCGCTCCGAGTACAACGCCGCGCGATGCCAGAGCTACGATGACATAGCGGACAACTAACGTTGAACACTATGCAAGCGACATAACGTCTACATTGCGCAGACTTGTTGTTTAGTTACAAGGTAACCGCGCTCCGAGTACAACGCCGCGCGATGCCAGAGCTACGATGACATAGCGGACAACTAACGTTGAACACTATGCAAGCGACATAACGTCTACATTGGAGTAAATGTGGCATTGTGAAGTATATAATTGATACCATGGTAATGTACAATACGGTTGGACGTTTTTTGACTGTTTTCACTGAGAGATTGTGCCTCTATAGGAATGGTATCTCGACCAAATATTTTCACTCCACAATAAAAATTGCTTATGAATTTCTCACGGATATCATAACAGCTGTAAAGACACGTCAGAAACCTATAGATAGCCAGAACAATCTGACACTGGTTTCTATTCTAAGCTAGACGTACTATCTGCGGGCTGATTTTAGAGAAATATTATACCTTGTTTTTATCCCCGTCGCTCCCATGTCTATACATCAAGGACGATGTTTATATAACTTATAAAAGATCCTTACTATGCATAAACAATGAGATTTCGCTGGCTCACTATTACAAGGTTCTATGTTATTTTCTTACACATTCTGTAATTTCAATTTAAAATTTTTGAGTTTCATAAATATTGACTTAGCAGGGTTTATGCTTGAGAGAGATACTTTTACCCAAGTATAAACCCTGCTGAGTAAATATTTATGAAAGTAAAAAAAAAAAAAATTGAAATTACAGAACGTGTATGAAAATTACATAGAACCTTGTAATAGTGAGCCAGCGATTTACTTATCTATTAACTCTCACAGATGGGTTTTAGCGATCAGCTTTTTATCAAAAATTCCAATATAGGTACTACCATTACTAAAGCCACCAAGTATCTAACAGGGAGATAATTTTACGATGTCGTATTCACAAATCCCCAACTGCCATTAACTGTTACACAAACACACATTCCCTTAAACAATGCCTTAACTTCTAACTCGGTATAAACAGCGCACAAACTTGACGTCAAGTTTAAAGATCGTAAAAACTAAACGAACCATCTCCTTATAGACCAAACCAACTTATCTGTACAGTTGGCTAAATAATGGAACCAACAGTTTTCTACGAATGGCTGTCAGTTTTGTTCAAGAAATTCGATAGTATCTCCCTCATTTAACTGAACAGGTAAGTTTGTCGCACTGTAAAATTGAATGCGAACGCCGTCGGCGCCGTAAAGACATTTCATCCGTAGAAGATAAAACGAGATATACCTCTAGATGAGGACTGAAGACTGGATAAAAATTTGCGGTATGAAATAGTTCGTATAAGAGTTGTACCTGTTTAATAGTTGTATTGTCCAGACGTTAATGCTTGAAACACTGTTTTAAACAATCGCGGTTTTTCAAATTTACCGTGGTAAGGTTGTGGATCGAGCTCCCGATATTTCGGCGCAGTTACATGCACCATGTTCACGGGAAGACTGAAGAATGCGGGTGGTTGGTCAAACAGTTAAATAGTTAGGTGCAGACATAACGATCTACCCTCTTTTTTAGCCCAGCCCTGCCACGGTAAGTATCCCGTAAATAATCATATGACGTTAATGCTTGACTTCCTACTTTATATATTATAGTAAGGATAATAATTAAAAACCCATGAAGTCGTTAAAAAATTGCGCGTAGTCACCACTCGGCATTTATGCAGTAACATTGCACGTCGGTATGTAAAGGTTAATAATGTAGGTATCATTGATTGATACTCTGTAGAAACTTCACCAGCATATATACTATCTAGACCACCAACTAACAATATAATTTATAGCTTTAAAATAAATAAATTACGTTTATTTCGTATTACCTCTTATTGCGTATCTGGGTGTCTTCAAATCACGAGTGAATCGGTTTCTTCTAGGCAAGCGTGCTTCAACGTAGACCTCATCATCGCTCAACATCATCATCAGACGAGATGGTGGTCAAACGCAAGCCTATTATTTATTATTAACAGAACGTAGTATATCGAATCAAACTTTTGCTGACAATAACCGGTTACTCGGTCCCTGTTGGAGTGCGAGTGATCCCATTCCTGGGCCATTTATGTGCGTACACGTGTAAGGGCGCTATCACACCTGCCGTAAATATCCTGTGAATGCGCCCTTCTCCAGGGGCGGCAAGAGGCGGCAAGAGGCGGCAAGCGGTGAGAAATCGGGCTAAATGGCCATTAAGGAAATGTAATGGATCATAATATTAAATTTATTATAATAATTACGCATGGGAAATCACATTTGGCTCCTAAACGGCTATAAACGCTTACGTTTTTCTACGAATAAAATATTATACTTAGATGATATTGGTGTAAAAGCTCTTAATATCGACCACATGCAGCGCTCCGCAGTTTCACCCGCGCGATAAAAAGTCTGAGATAAAATAAAAAAAAGGACAAACATTTGTGTGATGAACATTTGTGTTTGTTCTATATCTGGTTGTTAATATCTATTTAAGTATGTATTAAAAAATATATATGTACGTATATCAGTTTCTGGCAGCCATATTACAAGCTTTGCTAGTTTGGGGTCAGGTGACCGTGTGTGCAAAAATAAAAATAAAAAAAACAAACAATCTTTCCTCTTTATAATATTAGTAATAGTCATAGTCATAGTCATTTTATTTATAAAGCCAATTTACACGTCCAATTATAAAAAATAATATTAAAATAATACAATAATAAATAATTTTAAATACTACATAGTAAGTAAAAATTAACATAAAAATTTGTAAAATTCATGATAATTGTAAAATGCTTGCTCAACAAGCCAACGTTGTAAGCGTGATTTAAAACATTGCAGACTAGGTATTATTAGTATAGAAGTAGTATAGCTAAACGTATATATGATTACAACGAGGATAGCAAAGTAAAGGGAGCGTTTGGATCACGTGTGACGTCACTACGAACACGGTGACGTTTGTGAACTACTTATTGCCTAGCAACAGAACATCTCACAAAGCCGCGAAAGATAACTCGTCAAAGATAACTCGTCAAAGAATAAATCCTATTTTTCACAAATCGGATCTCATAAAATTGAATCGCTTCCTTACAAACCATTCATAACTGGGACGTCCCAATATAAATCAGCCAAGCGCGAGTTAGGCTCACGCACTGACGATTCCGTACCACAAAATACAATAATTATCAATTTAAAAAAAAAACTATTTGTTCCGACTTAATTCCTACCAAAATAGTCAAGCAATGGCAAGTCACATAGTTAATATTTTGCAAGTGACGCTCTGTATAACTTTTAATTAACAGAAATTTGATACCGACTCGCACTTGGCCATCATTTGTTGTTATACTTTAGAGTGTTTACTATAATCATGCCAAGTTTGACGCTTGTACGTATTACCGTTTTTACATTAGAGCTAATACAAAAATACGTAAAAAAATACGTTTGTTGTATGGAGACCCCCAATTCGTTTTAACTTTTTGACTTTTTTATTATTTGGTAATTAATCCACCGTAACATTACATATTCTGTGAAAATGACAACTAGCTAGCTATTACGGTTCGATAGGTCGGACAGGCGGACAGACAGAAAGTCATCGTGGGTAGTTTCCCGTTTTTACCCTTTGGGTACGGAACCCTAAAAATGGGACATCCCACACGTGGGACGGCGCACAATGCCACGCCGCACCTGGCGTCACACTTGACACTGATACTGCTATCGCGAGGTTCATCTTAATTCGGGTCGGAGGCTGTGTGCGGCGTCGCTCGTGGCCCCTGTCCCACCTATTACCTACGAGCTAGAAACCAGATTAACTTTACTAGTTGTTCGCCCCCTACTGTAACCTTGCGACCTCTGTATCTTCGCGACCTAGGGACTGATCTTACTTATATTTGAATTAAAAAATTGTACAACGTGGCAATGGGACCATTATTTTGGGAACAATTCCCACTGGTAACGGTTTAATAGATTAATAGTTATGTTTTAATTTGTTGTTGCGACCGACGAGTCTAATTAAATACATTTCACATACTGAAAAAAATATTTAAATAGGCTTAAAAAAATCTTAAATATCAAGTTTAAACTTAAAACGTAGCGTTGGAGCGGATGCGCTGTCCCACTCTCTCAAATCATGTGTTGTTATAGTGTCATAATGTGCAATAATGCGCTCTCTGTCTAGTATGAAATTAAAATACCTACTTATAACTTATTTATTTCATAACCAATTTTTTATTTCGTTTTCGTTGGTGAGATCATTTTATGATCAGCTTTTTTATTAAGTAACTAGCGGTCCGCCCCAGCTTCGCACGGGTATAGATTATAACCTATGTCACCCAGGGATAGTGTAGCTTCCCGCCAGTGAAAGAATTTTTCAAATCGGTTCTGTAGTTTCGGAGCCTATTCAATGCAAACAAACAATCAAATTTTTCCTCTTTATAATATTACTAGCGGTCCGCCCCAGCTTCGCACGGGTATAGATTATAGCCTATGTCACCCGGTGATAGTGTAGCTTCCCGTCAGTGAAAGAATTTTTCAAATCGGTTCAGTAGTTTCGGAGCGTATTCAATGCAAACAAACAAACAAACAAACAAACAATCAAATCTTTCCTCTTTATAATATTAGTATAGATTAGTATAGATAAAATAAAATTAGGACATGCCTAATACGAGTTCGGTTACGTAGCACGGATTTATACAGTAATTATTGAGAGTTTCTTGAGCTAGCTTCAATATAGGTACTACCAGCGGATATATTAGCTCGCCTGTGGTGGGACAGTTTCCTAGCGCCCGTTGTACTTTGCCACCCTAATAGTTAAACCAGCCAAATTGGATGGATTCTTTTATGGCCCGTATGGGTTATGTCATGTTTGCGCGATACGTCGGCGTTTCATCTTGGTATTCATCACATAAAGCGGTTACAAAGACAACGTTCCTCGACTTAGTAACCGCTTTAGTTTGTTTAACAAGTTTTGTTACTTTAGAGTTGTTTTATGCTAAAATATTGTAATTTATTTGCCAGAAAATGTATTTGCAAACAATGTTGTACCAGGTTTTATCTGAAGTATTTTGCATTGTCACGTTAAATTTTGCAGGTAAATTACACGAAGTGTTTTTCCCGCGATTGGAAGGACTTTGGATATTGCCGACCGGTATTACATCGGTCTGCCATCACGTAGCACGTCTACCTTCTGAATACGAGGTCTCAGTACGATATAGATTAGACAGCCCGTTGGTTCAGTTGGTAGTGTACCTATGCCTTCTGCGCTTGGGGGCGTGGGTGCAAATCCCATCTAGGATATACATTCATGTGATGAACATTAATTTGTGTTTGTTCTATAATATATTTGGGTGTTAATATCTATTTAAGTATATATGAAATAATATAATAATAAAAAGAGGAAAGATTTGATTGTTTGTTTGTTTGTTTGCATTGAATAGGCTCCGATACTACTGAGCCGATTAGAAATATTCTTTCACTGTTGGGAAGCTACACTAGTAGTATATAATTGGGGTTTCTGGATCAAAAGTACTTCAAATAGGTCCAGTTATAAACAACTAAATCTATTCAGCCATCTATTCAAATAGATGAATAAAGTAGTAATTGAATAGAGAAATAATTTATAAAAAACGGCAGTTTTCGATAAGAAGTCATACCTGGCGCAGAGAAGCGCCGGTCTTCTTATCAAAACTCTCGTTTTTTATAAATTATTTCTCTATTCAATAACTACTTTATTCATCTATTTGAATAGATGGCTGAATAGATTTAGTTGTTTATAACTGGGCCTATTTGAAGTACTTTTGCTCCAGAAACCCCAATTATATCCATGTGATGAGAAAATACTACTTCGCCAACAGCAAACAAATCGGAAACTGATGCATTTTCATCAACGGGTAGGGAACTGGTGTGTTTCAGCACCAGTTCAACATAGCAGTTTACCATGGTTGTCTACATCAGTTCATCATATTCATCTAGAGTTATTTATACTCTGTATGCATTTTTATGTTCTGAACAATAAAGATATTGTATTCAATCAATCACCAACTTGCTAACTGTGTCTTTTCATATAGGTATTTATTTTAAGTAGCCTCCATTATTTATAAATAGTTCTTTTCAAATTAATGAAATTATTTATGTATGTATAAATTTTCGAAAAAAAACAGGAACCCCAATTATTTCATTTTTTTTAATGCTTCAGTATAATTATTTAATATTTAATAAGCTAACAATTATAATCTAAGTTAATTTGTAACATTGATTTTATCTTTTATAAGGGATACTATATCTCTAAATGATCTATATACATCATCCATGTATAAGTTTTTGACGACGTGTTGTACACATAGATCAGCATTACATTTGCATGTTAATAATTCTTCAGGTATTGTTTCCACGTCATATAACTCTATTCGTATAATTTTTGTTCCTTTCGACGGCATTCTCACGCAGGAGTAAGTCATGTCATCTCGGTGTGCCCTTTTTCTCGATTTCTCTTGATTGTTCGGCAAGAAGTTGAATAGGTCTCCAGATTCCTGGAACAAGCAGCTTAGTGAGTTATTTTAACGTATTTAATTAATTAAACCTATTCAACACAGTGAACTACTATTTACGTTAAAATCATGTCTAGGAATAAAATTATTTGAGTATGTAAATAGCCAAATTAATTTATTATACTTAATAGGTAAAATAATTTAAACTTACCGACATAATCCGATGATATAATTGGGGTTTCTGGAGCAAAAGTACTTCAAATAGGTCCAGTTATAAACAACTAAATCTATTCAGCCATCTATTCAAATAGATGAATAAAGTAGTTATTGAATAGAGAAATAATTTATAAAAAACGACAGTTTTGATAAGAAGACCGGCGCTTCTTTGCGCCAGGTATGACTTCTTATCGAAAACTATCGTTTTTTATAAATTATTTCTCTATTCAATTACTACTTTATTCATCTATTTGAATAGATGGCTGAATAGATTTAGTTGTTTATAACTGGACCTATTTGAAGTACTTTTGCTCCAGAAACCCCAATTATATCATCGGATTATGTCGGTAAGTTTAAATTATTTTACCTATTAAGTATAATAAATTAATTTGGCTATTTACATACTCAAATAATTTTATTCCTAGACATGATTTTAACGTAAATAGTAGTTCACTGTGTTGAATAGGTTTAATTAATTAAATACGTTAAAATAACTCACTAAGCTGCTTGTTCCAGGAATCTGGAGACCTATTCAACTTCTTGCCGAACAATCAAGAGAAATCGAGAAAAAGGGCACACCGAGATGACATGACTTACTCCTGCGTGAGAATGCCGTCGAAAGGAACAAAAATTATACGAATAGAGTTATATGACGTGGAAACAATACCTGAAGAATTATTAACATGCAAATGTAATGCTGATCTATGTGTACAACACGTCGTCAAAAACTTATACATGGATGATGTATATAGATCATTTAGAGATATAGTATCCCTTATAAAAGATAAAATCAATGTTACAAATTAACTTAGATTATAATTGTTAGCTTATTAAATATTAAATAATTATACTGAAGCATTAAAAAAAATGAAATAATTGGGGTTCCTGTTTTTTTTCGAAAATTTATACATACATAAATAATTTCATTAATTTGAAAAGAACTATTTATAAATAATGGAGGCTACTTAAAATAAATACCTATATGAAAAGACACAGTTAGCAAGTTGGTGATTGATTGAATACAATATCTTTATTGTTCAGAACATAAAAATGCATACAGAGTATAAATAACTCTAGATGAATATGATGAACTGATGTAGACAACCATGGTAAACTGCTATGTTGAACTGGTGCTGAAACACACCAGTTCCCTACCCGTTGATGAAAATGCATCAGTTTCCGATTTGTTTGCTGTTGGCGAAGTAGTATTTTCTCATCACATGGATATAATTGGGGTTTCTGGAGCAAAAGTACTTCAAATAGGCCCAGTTATAAACAACTAAATCTATTCAGCCATCTATTCAAATAGATGAATAAAGTAGTTATTGAATAGAGAAATAATTTATAAAAAACGAGAGTTTTGATAAGAAGACCGGCGCTTCTCTGCGCCAGGTATGACTTCTTATCGAAAACTGCCGTTTTTTATAAATTATTTCTCTATTCAATTACTACTTTATTCATCTATTTGAATAGATGGCTGAATAGATTTAGTTGTTTATAACTGGACCTATTTGAAGTACTTTTGATCCAGAAACCCCAATTATATACTACTATATAAATTATAAACAACTAAATCTATTCAGCCATCTATTCAAATAGATGAATAAAGTAGTAATTGAATAGAGAAATAATTTATAAAAAACGGCAGTTTTCGATAAGAAGTCATACCTGGCGCAGAGAAGCGCCGGTCTTCTTATCAAAACTCTCGTTTTTTATAAATTATTTCTCTATTCAATAACTACTTTATTCATCTATTTGAATAGATGGCTGAATAGATTTAGTTGTTTATAACTGGGCCTATTTGAAGTACTTTTGCTCCAGAAACCCCAATTATATCCATGTGATGAGAAAATACTACTTCGCCAACAGCAAACAAATCGGAAACTGATGCATTTTCATCAACGGGTAGGGAACTGGTGTGTTTCAGCACCAGTTCAACATAGCAGTTTACCATGGTTGTCTACATCAGTTCATCATATTCATCTAGAGTTATTTATACTCTGTATGCATTTTTATGTTCTGAACAATAAAGATATTGTATTCAATCAATCACCAACTTGCTAACTGTGTCTTTTCATATAGGTATTTATTTTAAGTAGCCTCCATTATTTATAAATAGTTCTTTTCAAATTAATGAAATTATTTATGTATGTATAAATTTTCGAAAAAAAACAGGAACCCCAATTATTTCATTTTTTTTAATGCTTCAGTATAATTATTTAATATTTAATAAGCTAACAATTATAATCTAAGTTAATTTGTAACATTGATTTTATCTTTTATAAGGGATACTATATCTCTAAATGATCTATATACATCATCCATGTATAAGTTTTTGACGACGTGTTGTACACATAGATCAGCATTACATTTGCATGTTAATAATTCTTCAGGTATTGTTTCCACGTCATATAACTCTATTCGTATAATTTTTGTTCCTTTCGACGGCATTCTCACGCAGGAGTAAGTCATGTCATCTCGGTGTGCCCTTTTTCTCGATTTCTCTTGATTGTTCGGCAAGAAGTTGAATAGGTCTCCAGATTCCTGGAACAAGCAGCTTAGTGAGTTATTTTAACGTATTTAATTAATTAAACCTATTCAACACAGTGAACTACTATTTACGTTAAAATCATGTCTAGGAATAAAATTATTTGAGTATGTAAATAGCCAAATTAATTTATTATACTTAATAGGTAAAATAATTTAAACTTACCGACATAATCCGATGATATAATTGGGGTTTCTGGAGCAAAAGTACTTCAAATAGGTCCAGTTATAAACAACTAAATCTATTCAGCCATCTATTCAAATAGATGAATAAAGTAGTTATTGAATAGAGAAATAATTTATAAAAAACGACAGTTTTGATAAGAAGACCGGCGCTTCTTTGCGCCAGGTATGACTTCTTATCGAAAACTATCGTTTTTTATAAATTATTTCTCTATTCAATTACTACTTTATTCATCTATTTGAATAGATGGCTGAATAGATTTAGTTGTTTATAACTGGACCTATTTGAAGTACTTTTGATCCAGAAACCCCAATTATATACTACTAATAGTAGTAACCCAACCCAGTAGTGTATCTGTCGTTTTTTATAAATTATTTCTCTATTCAATAACTACTTTATTCATCTATTTGAATAGATGGCTGAATAGATTTAGTTGTTTATAACTGGGCCTATTTGAAGTACTTTTGCTCCAGAAACCCCAATTATATCCATGTGATGAGAAAATACTACTTCGCCAACAGCAAACAAATCGGAAACTGATGCATTTTCATCAACGGGTAGGGAACTGGTGTGTTTCAGCACCAGTTCAACATAGCAGTTTACCATGGTTGTCTACATCAGTTCATCATATTCATCTAGAGTTATTTATACTCTGTATGCATTTTTATGTTCTGAACAATAAAGATATTGTATTCAATCAATCACCAACTTGCTAACTGTGTCTTTTCATATAGGTATTTATTTTAAGTAGCCTCCATTATTTATATATAGTTCTTTTCAAATTAATGAAATTATTTATGTATGTATAAATTTTCGTAATTAATTATAGCTTACAGGCGCGGGTAGGTATAATTAAAATAATCAATTTATTATGTACTTAACTTTATATTTTCCATATACCACTTATTTAACATGGTTACATTTTTCATTGCACATATATTTGAATGGTAGATACAACTAAAAATACCGGGCGTGTTACCATATTTCTCATACAATGAATATATACTTGGACATCCATAATCTTCTAAATTTAAAACGTTATCATGACAAACAATATTTTTTATCCATAACGTTTTTTCAACTCCTTTTACATAAATAATTTTATTTTTTAAAAACTCAGCTATTCTAGTAGACATCTGATAATTAAAATAAGGTATATTCCCTTCGTTCCAAAATATATTCCTATTTCTTTCTATCCAGCATACTTCGCGTCTTTCTTTTTTTGTCAAGTTATAGAATGGATATGGAGGTTTCATTAAAAATACATGTAACCGTTGTTCATCCATTAGAGCTATTTCTTTAACTATCATATTATTTGTTTCATCTTTAAATCCTTGAATATCTACAAAAGTATTCATGATAGTTTCCTCACAATATTGCTTAACGGCCTATACTCAAATAAGCGATCGTTAATAATTAGACAGTAAGCAGTTGTGTTATCTGGTATATTTTCCGAACATTCAATTTCCAATCGCACATCGACCGGTCCAGTTTTTAATGTTTCACTCTGTCTTGAACAATCAATGACAAAAAGTGGAGCTTTTTCTTTATATTTTTTCAAATCAAGCAGTGGCTCAGAAGGTTTGTTGTAATAAGACTGACGGAATCGAGTATACATTTCGTATAATATACTATATTTCTCATCAACAAAATTTAGGTTTAATGACTCATAAGGATAATATTGTGAGTTCAAAAAGAGTGTAACATTTTTTAACTTGCAGTGATCAAATATAGTACTATCTTTACTTTCACTATGTTTTCTACTTGTTTGCAAACCAAAAATAACGTAACGGGGTTTTTCGAGCTGTGACGCTGTTTTAACTGACCAGGAATGTTTCGAAGTTTTTGGTAACAATGGATATTCATATAAATCCCAATTCCGAAATGCAAATTGTATTGCTCGATCTTTCTCCAAGCGTTTTAGCAAAGAAAGTTTTTCCCTGTCTGACACTTTGACATGAGGTACCCGCCATTGAACTTTTTGAATAATTATGTCAAACGAATTATAATCAGTTTCATATAAAACACTATCTAAACTACTGGAACTTCTATTTAGTACGAGTTCATGTTTGCAATTAATCATGATTTTATTATAATCCTCCGCAAAGCCTAATATCTTATTCAACGGTACTACCACACAAAAATTACCATCAGCATTTTTTATTCCATTCCACCCCCACATTTCAGCTGCTCTATCTTCACCATCATTCATCGAAACGTATGATTTCATAGTTGTTGTTATGCCAACATTTTTGCAACGGTCAATTTCGACGCCATTTATTTCATATCTAATACTTTGGAAGAGAAATGCTATTGGATTATTTGTGAAACGAACACTTTTATGTATACGTTTTCCATCTTTTCCAGTGATTTTACCATATCCTTCAATCAAAATTGAACTAGCGGAAGGCAAAACATATAAATCTTGCTGGTGGATTGGTATTCGAATTTCGTCGTTTTCTTTAAAACTGTTTCCATACGGATTGTATGTATGGATTTCATAACTTTCAATTGAATTATCGTATTGTGCAGAGTCTGTTATATTCAATATACTCATATTTTAAAACCCAGAGCTCTTAGAAATTCTTTATTTATTTTAGTAATATGTTTCGTTACTTTACGACTGTGCAGTATCGCTGTTCGAGTGGAAGTAACATGTTTATCTTTTTCACATACACTTTTATTGAAAACAATCATTTTCTTTTACGTAAATAAAGACACAGTGTTATATTTTCTTCTCTAAAATCAATGATGTTTCCATGTAAGTCAACCAGTTTAATGGCTATACAAGAAATGCTCTCCTTATTAACAGGGAAGTATATAATATTTCCTGGATTTTCTATAAAACGATGTCCTGGTGGAACGTTTGGAATGAATTCATATATTATATGTGACGCTGATCCGTTAGTAAAAGAGTCCTTAACTAAGTCACATTCAACTCGTATCACTGACAGTGGTAGAATGCTTATAGCATTTGCTGAATCATGCCATTTATTGGCTTCAAGACGTATTTTTGGAAATCCTAAAAGTGAGCTAAAACTAAGACTATTCTGAAAATTAACTGTTTTTGTACTGAACAAAGAACATGTTAATGTATTGTTATTAGCTTTGAGATTTAATTCACAGTTTTTAATATTATTGTTGATATATTCACATAAATCTTTAATATCATAGGTACCGGTAGGAACTTTTATTTGTTCTCCATCGTCTCCATATGAAAATATGTTATTATTTTCACTGATATTAGGTATATAATTAAAAACGGATATGTATAATAAACCACATTCATAATCATTGTCAATATTCAGGGGTGGTAAAAAATAGGTATGCAGTACAGATTTATTACCACTGATGGTTACAGTAACAGACATTTTGACAGACTAAACAGTCTTGTTTACAGCACTCCTTAATATATTCATATTATTTTATCTACTCATCCAGAATCGTTCAAGAAAACGAATACACAAATGACCGCAGTTATAGGCATTATCACGCTGTAAGTTCTCATAATTATAAAATATAGATGGTCCTAAGTGAAAACCCCTTAAACCCCAGTTCCCTACCCGTTGATGAAAATGCATCAGTTTCCGATTTGTTTGCTGTTGGCGAAGTAGTATTTTCTCATCACATGGATATAATTGGGGTTTCTGGATAGTTTTCGATAAGAAGTCATACCTGGCGCAAAGAAGCGCCGGTCTTCTTATCAAAACTGTCGTTTTTTATAAATTATTTCTCTATTCAATAACTACTTTATTCATCTATTTGAATAGATGGCTGAATAGATTTAGTTGTTTATAACTGGGCCTATTTGAAGTACTTTTGCTCCAGAAACCCCAATTATATACTACTATACACTACTGGGTTGGGTTACTACTATAGTAGTATATAATTGGGGTTTCTGGATCAAAAGTACTTCAAATAGGTCCAGTTATAAACAACTAAATCTATTCAGCCATCTATTCAAATAGATGAATAAAGTAGTAATTGAATAGAGAAATAATTTATAAAAAACGATAGTTTTCGATAAGAAGTCATACCTGGCGCAAAGAAGCGCCGGTCTTCTTATCAAAACTGTCGTTTTTTATAAATTATTTCTCTATTCAATAACTACTTTATTCATCTATTTGAATAGATGGCTGAATAGATTTAGTTGTTTATAACTGGACCTATTTGAAGTACTTTTGCTCCAGAAACCCCAATTATATCATCGGATTATGTCGGTAAGTTTAAATTATTTTACCTATTAAGTATAATAAATTAATTTGGCTATTTACATACTCAAATAATTTTATTCCTAGACATGATTTTAACGTAAATAGTAGTTCACTGTGTTGAATAGGTTTAATTAATTAAATACGTTAAAATAACTCACTAAGCTGCTTGTTCCAGGAATCTGGAGACCTATTCAACTTCTTGCCGAACAATCAAGAGAAATCGAGAAAAAGGGCACACCGAGATGACATGACTTACTCCTGCGTGAGAATGCCGTCGAAAGGAACAAAAATTATACGAATAGAGTTATATGACGTGGAAACAATACCTGAAGAATTATTAACATGCAAATGTAATGCTGATCTATGTGTACAACACGTCGTCAAAAACTTATACATGGATGATGTATATAGATCATTTAGAGATATAGTATCCCTTATAAAAGATAAAATCAATGTTACAAATTAACTTAGATTATAATTGTTAGCTTATTAAATATTAAATAATTATACTGAAGCATTAAAAAAAATGAAATAATTGGGGTTCCTGTTTTTTTTCGAAAATTTATACATACATAAATAATTTCATTAATTTGAAAAGAACTATTTATAAATAATGGAGGCTACTTAAAATAAATACCTATATGAAAAGACACAGTTAGCAAGTTGGTGATTGATTGAATACAATATCTTTATTGTTCAGAACATAAAAATGCATACAGAGTATAAATAACTCTAGATGAATATGATGAACTGATGTAGACAACCATGGTAAACTGCTATGTTGAACTGGTGCTGAAACACACCAGTTCCCTACCCGTTGATGAAAATGCATCAGTTTCCGATTTGTTTGCTGTTGGCGAAGTAGTATTTTCTCATCACATGGATATAATTGGGGTTTCTGGAGCAAAAGTACTTCAAATAGGCCCAGTTATAAACAACTAAATCTATTCAGCCATCTATTCAAATAGATGAATAAAGTAGTTATTGAATAGAGAAATAATTTATAAAAAACGAGAGTTTTGATAAGAAGACCGGCGCTTCTCTGCGCCAGGTATGACTTCTTATCGAAAACTGCCGTTTTTTATAAATTATTTCTCTATTCAATTACTACTTTATTCATCTATTTGAATAGATGGCTGAATAGATTTAGTTGTTTATAACTGGACCTATTTGAAGTACTTTTGATCCAGAAACCCCAATTATATACTACTTACACTATCCCCGGGGAACATTGGCTACATTATATTTAAAAAAAAAATAGGGATCCTTACTATAACTCCAATAATGTAATCCAAGGTTTAAAAAAATAAGATTTTCAATTTTAACTTTGCGTGTTTGATAGTTCTAAGACAGGACAACGTCTGTCAGGTCGGCTAGTATTAAATAAATATATTATTATGTATGTTTATCAGTCTCTGGCAGCCATAAAACAAACTTTGCTTAGTTTGGGGTCAGATGCCGAGTGCGCAAAAAAGTCCGTTTTTTTTTTAAATGTCGGGACAGATGTATTTTTAAAATTGTACCTACTACATAATTGTACGTCTCTTTGTGTGAATAGAGTTCCCAGAGCACAACACAAAATTAGTGAGGAGCTATGTGATGTCTTACGTATGTTATTTCAGCTTTGTTTAAAACAAAGCTTTGGCTTTGAGGTTACAAGTCATTATTTTAAATAATGACTTGTAACCTCAAAGGCAGCAGGTAGCCATGCAAACAGTCGGCTTTTCATTGGACAGTTCCGGGGCTACTTCACCACATTTCGCGCACTAATTGCGCCTCCACTTCACACATAAAGCGAGGTATTACTTTTGGAGCTCGTGATAAATTAGAGAGTCCACCTCCGACCTCTAATCTCGCTGCAGCTTACGAGGCTTTAACTGTCTCTGGACCGCAGCACCTCAGAGTGCTCTGCTTCATTCTCTCCGAGTTATAATTTCTCGGAAGCGTTCATTTCACGGTTTCACCCATTAACCCTAACGCAAAAAGAGGCGTGTTATAAGTTTAACATGTCGCTGCTTTGCATGAATAACCACACAACTCAAAAAAGCTAATTTTACAGGAGAGCCGTTTGAAAATTTAACAAAATATTTATTTCCATAACTTTTTATTCCTTGAGAATAATTAAACATAGAATAGAAAATTCAGTAGGATGTTAATCAAGGTATTATTAAAATTGTGACTTTTAGGTGTTTGGGCTCAAAAGGAATATCAAATTATTTAAAAACTGCGAGGTCTTCGACTTATGACAATATTACTTTCGCTATATTATTATGAATAGGAGCATAAGTCATGTTGAAACACTAGTGTAGTTAAAATTTTTTCTTGAATAATATCATAATTGGTAATAATGTTCTACAATATATTAATGATTTTCTGAATAGTAACACAATCAAAATAAAGACAAAATTGGCAAAAACTATTTCGCTATACTCCTCTACTTTCTGATTTTATGTCAAAATCATTAGACTAAATTTATCTAAAGAGTGACACATTTTTGGTTGTGATATTGGTGCATTAAGCTAAAAAAATAAAGATAACCAAACAAATAATTAATACACACTAACTGCATAGACGCAGTCATACAAAAATAGATATAAAATTAATAAAAACATCAATTTCTTCATAAAATATTTAGTCCAAAGTGTAACAGCTCATTAAAAATAATTTATGCATTATCTACGTGGCATAACTAACGCTTAATATAATATTCTAGAATTAAAAAACAATTAAAAAGACCTTTAAAGTCTTAAAAAAGACAACAAGAAAACTTTGGATGCAGGCTGCTTCCAACCAACCCTTTTGGAAATCGATGGGAGGCCTGTGTCCAACAGTAGACGTCCTACGGCTGAAATTATGGTGAATAAACAATTTAGGTAACAAGTAGACCATACATAAAAAATACAACAATCTTATTCTCTGTTATCTTCTTCTAAAAAAATATTTGTGACTAATCTTTCTTTGGTAGTAGGAACCAGAATAAATAAAATTAACTACATATTAAAAATAATTTCGTGTCTACCGCATAATCCGTCTTATACATGTAGGAACCATAATACTTAAAAAAAACTAACAAACCTATTCTTTACTATTTTCAATTTGTGACTACGCAGACTGCTGCGTAGTTTGTAACTAATTAGTTCTTATCAGGTGGGTAAGTATAATAACTAGTAATTCTCAAAAAAACTGCTTGTATAATCTTGGAACAATATTTTTCCTTATAAGATCAAGCAATCCCTTTTTCTTCCTTTCACACATTGATAACTTTTATCTGTATGCCTGGTTTGCAACGACATTAATAAATCATTTATGGTGTTTCTTGTTTTACAAATTTATCTATTACTAGCGGGCCGCACCGGCTACGCACGGGTATAGATAATAATTATATAGCATAATATGTCACCCGGGGATAGCGTAACTTCTCAACAGTAAATAATTTTTCAAATCGGTTCAGTCGTGTTGGAGCTTATTCAATGCAAACAAACAAACAATCAAATCTTTCCTATTTATAATATTAGTATAGATTACTATTTTGAACGCCGTGTCTTCGGATGATGTTTTATACGAAAAACAATAATTATACGCGTTTTCTGTTTCTGATTTTAAATTCTTTATGTCTCCTAGCTTCATTGTTATTTTTTCTACGTTCTTGGAAAAAAACCTATGCATGTCGCCAATGTTTTTATATCAAAATATTTTCCTGTAATTATCGTTCAAAGAACCCTACAACTTTTATGATTCCTTGAATAAAGAGAACAGTACTTCCTGTATTGGTCTCTTCATAATCCGGATCTTAACAGTCAGAACAAAATCTTTACTGGCGTTCGATGAATCCATATTTTGATGTTGCCTGTGGATGTAGGGGATAAATATCTCTCAAAAACTTGTCTAAAAATTGAAGTGGTAGATATTTGATCATTTTCAAATAACTACCACTAATATAAAACTCAGAGTCATACAGCGGGCAATGAAGAGAGCTATGCTCGGAGTTTCTTTGCGCGATAAAATCCGAAACGTGGATATTCGCCAAAAAACCAAAGTCACCGACATTTCTGTTAAAATTTGCAAGTTTGCAAGTTGAAGTATCAATGGGCAGGCCACATCGCTCGAAGAACCGATAATCGATGGGGAAGAAAGGTTCTTGAGTGGAGACCACAAACTGGAAGACGCATCGTGGGTAGGCCTCCCACTAGATGGACCGACGACATTGTGAGAGTCGCTGGCATCCAGTTGATGCAAAAGACAGGCTGTCGTTCAGTGTGGAGGTTAAAAGGGGAGGCCTATGTTCAGCAGTGGACGTCTTCTGGCTGATGATGGTAAATACAATCATTAATATTGACATTCATATTCATGTTTCGGAATATTTGAAGAGTACGAGGATTGGGAACTGTAAGAAAAATAAGTTTTTTTTTAATTAACCATTTGACTAAACACTGGTCCTTGTGTAGTATAATATAAACTTTATAAAGAGTAAGTAATACCTAATTGGTAAATAAAAGGTAATTGAAACATTAAATAATAAAGACTACAATTTTGAGAGAAAATCATCTACATTGGTTTAGGCGTTTAAAATGTAAGGTAGAATAAAGAAACGGACAAACATAAATACAATAATAACCCTAAAAACAAAACAACACTACATTTATTGGCCGTGCTTAATAAACATGGCCGTCATCATTTTAGACTATAGTCTCCAATGCTAGACATAGGTCTTTCCAAGGCATAAAAAATATTATAAATTAACATACACACTTACACGAACTATAAACACTTAACTGAACACTGATTATTATTATCATATTAAATAAATTATAGCCATATCTAATGTAAAAAAATTGGAGATACTTCAAAATTGCGTATGATTTATAGTGAAAAATTACTTATCTTGCTTACAGTTGTACATTTTGCGTTTTATTTTTATGGAATATCATCACATCTCATTATTCCATAAGATATTTTTATTCGTTTTATCTTGAATAAACACATAAAACAAAATAAGTATTTATGTCGTACTTACTCTTGCGTGATGACCGTAGTAACACTAAATATTGCACTTAACATCAAAATAAAAAACTAAAATAATTTGGATTATTTCGTGAATATTCATACAACTCAAAATGGAATAGTATTATAGATAATATTACTTAATTATCCCTAAATTATTTAGAGATATGATATTATTCAGGAAACGTTATGTGTTTTTGCTTGAAAGGACTCGTAGTATCTAGCGATCGTGGACTGTTGTACAAAAATGGCGTCAAAAATCAACCAATGACATAATGACATTTTATTGCGCCATCTTGTCATTTTTGCCGATATGATTATGAGTTTTATTCACCATAAAATATGGACTATTTTGGATTGCGCTGTGTTAAAAACAAGAAATATGAAAATTTTGGATTGTGACGGTATTCATGAAAAGCAGCGATGTATTTGTGTGTGTGTGTGTGTGTTTGTGTTTGTATCTGTCTGTGGTATCGTAGCTCCCAAATGGCTGAACGGATTTTGATTTTGAAAGAAAATAAAGGAAAAAAAGTTTGTGACCAAATTACGTTTTTGAAGTTATTGCGACTTGCAATAAGGTTGCGTTAAACGATTAACGCTACCATGGAGAGGGAATTTTTCTCTCTCGTATGGTTTCGAAATGCGTAGCCTTTTTCGCACTGCGACTAGCAGAGCCGGTAGTGTAATGATGTCGCTAATGGATTGAGAAGCCTAAGGAGCTAGGTTTGAATCTCGAGAAAAGCATGTTTTTAAATTGTTGATATTTTTGCCCTAGTTATAATTTTAGAGTTCCTTGTTGAAGTATAACTTCTTTCACGCGGAGGGACTCCACGCACTATTTTTTTTAATAGCTAAAAGACAGGTTTTAAGTTCACAAATCGGCCCCAACTCAGCGTAATGCCGGCTGTCAACCAGCGCTGGTCTTCCGTTGGAGCCGTTTGGTGATGTCTCGGTACAAGCACATACAGTATTTAATAAATTTTTTGTTTGATTAATGATTTCAAGAGTGTTCTTAGTTATGACTAGTGTAGCGAGGGTGAGTGTAGTGTCTCATGCAATTAGCTATATCTCAGAGCGTCGCGGTGTCAGTGCTCTCGAGTAGCGAACTAGTTCACTCCCCGACCGTGTATTATCATATTACGGACAGTGTAGTGCCATCTCAGAGTGCCACATCTAGCTGCCAGCCTCCACAGGTCCATCAGGTACTGTAGTACAATAAGTGGCTCTCGAATCAACGTGTTCAGCCACGAACTCACATGTATTTGGGACGCTGTATATACATCATACCTTGTTGAAGAAAATAGATATTATCTTTATTTAATACTAGCGGTCCGCCCCAGCTTCGCACGGGTATAGATTATAGCCTATGTCACCCGGGGATAGTGTAGCTTCCCGTCAGTGAAAGAATTTTTCAAATCGGTTCAGTAGTTTCGGAGCCTATTCAATGCAAACAAACAAACAATCAAATCTTTTCTCTTTATAATATTAGTATAGATTAATATATGTAATTGGTGTAAAGCCGTGCTAATTTAATAAACAAATTCAAATAACAAACTCCATAGCTACCGCCCGATACCCCGCGTGGCCGGCTGGGCAGAGCTGGTATAACGCTTGTATTGTCCCGCCGTGTCCCCGGAGAGTAACAAGACCTGGTGTTAGCTAAGTGGACTCTACACAGTCTAGCATTTAGCAATACCACTTTCCATTAACGCTATTCAATTATTGTACTTTGGACTCGAACTTAGAGTTACTAAACCTACCTACTCAGTTAGACGCAGTTAGCTCAACTAAACTGTCTTAATAGCTTAGTAAAGTTAAACAATGTTCCTTGTTGAATGAGGACCGCTAGTGGCATTTACAATAAAGCCCTGCCGTGTTTCAGATGGTTAGTTTTTCTCAAAGTTAGTTTATTTTATGTCAATAGTTTTTCGATACATATTTAGCGAAACTATTATGTATATTTTAAGAGATACATTATTTATCGAAGATAAGATAGGAGCGATGGTGGCCGAGCGGTAGCATGTGCACTTTATAATCTGACGGTACCCGGTTCGACCGTCAGCCCTGCCAATGACTTATTTAGTAACTAAATAAATGATGTGTAGTTTCGGTGATATCACTCAAAAAAGGTGAAGGAAAACATCGTGATAGCCGGTATGTCCAAGAATCTCAAAAGTTCACAACATCCACTGAGCCAGCATAGTGAATTAGGGTGCATCCTCACTCTCTCTGAGAGAAGGTCTGAGTCCCAGCAGTGGAAACATGACAGGCTGAAAAAAGATACATTAATAAATAAATATTTTTTTGACAAAAACCTACATGTACAAACTTAAACTAAAAGTAGGTTAAGTTCCTGAAATACAACATTTACCCATAGGATCACTGAAAAGAAAATCTCCCGAAAAAAAGTATATAGGCTTTTAAATTGTAACATAAATGTCACGGGTGCGTAATCTTTCCAACAATAAAGTAGTTTCTTTAAGAATAGGTACATATTAACGTAGGTATAGGTATACGTGATTATTATGATTCCTCCCCTCAAAAATTCATACAATTATCATTGTTTTAATGTTTCTGTAATGACAGTTCAAGTCTTCCTTTCTCAAAGGTTCAAACGAGATTGACAGTCCATATCAAAACTTTTGCTCAAGGGAACCCATTGAGATTTATAAGGGAACCACAAACCACAATGTCATCTGCGTAAATCTCAGAAGAAGAACTAAAGGTGTAGGTACCTATATATTTTTTGTTTTGTTCATTCATCATCATCATCATCATTTCAGCCATAGGACGTCCACTGCTGGACATAGGCCTCCCCCATCGATCTCCAAAAGGGCCTGTTGGAAGCGGCCTGCATCCAGCGTTTCCCTGCGGTCTCTTTTGTTCATTACCTACTCAAAAAGTATCAAATCAACTTCGATAACATGTATATTGTAACAATTTTGAGTTACGACCTACCAAACAATATAACATCAAAATCAATTCATAATTGGCGGAGTAATCGAATAACAAACATACAAAAAAACATTCGGTCGAATTGGTAACCTCCTCCTGAAGTCGGCTAAAAGTCACAGCGGAAGTCATCGACGTCACTTGTACGTCGTCGACACTTCCACAAACAAGTAAAATGTCATTTTTACAGCCAAAACAGAATACATTTGTATGATAAAGCGGGCCGTAAACCCGGAGTAGGTTTTAATCTCGGCGCGAGTATTCACCGGCTCGTAAACTACGCTATGAATATTAACTAGTCCGCACTAAACTGCCGTATACGTCTATTTCGTACGCAAATATTGAAGGAACCTTTTGAACTGAGGAGAGCGCGGAGCGTCTTTAGATTGTGAAAATTCTGGATGTATTATCATTGCCAGTGCACCGTAGCACCGTTACTTACAGTCATTTGTTTTTCCTTCAGCACTAACAATGCATATAATAATAATATAAACTGAAATCATTATCATTAAGGTGGTTCGATTTACCTATGGCGGGAAATTCAAATTTTTAACAGTTTTTTGGTCCTAGTAGCCAGGTAAGGTAATTATTTTTAAATAACACAGTGATTGCGCAAAATGTTGGCTGTTCTTTACATTATAATGTACAATTATTTAACAGTAACGCACCATATTACATACATTTTTCAATAAACAGTTTGAAACAGCAAAAATTTGTTTATTCACAAATGTAAGTAATAATGTGCATTAGAGATAAATACCTTTACATGATTTTGTAAAGAATAATAATCAATCTGCGCAAACATCATGGTTGTTTACAATAATTACCCGGCCTAGCTACAAGGACAAGAAAACTGTTTGAAATTTGAATTTCCCGCCATTTGTGCAACGAACCACCTTAAACACATTGTAGTACAGCAAAGATAATATAATGCTACGGAAATACACCAGTACATCCATTCCAGAACCCTTGTTTTTTTGAAGTTATACTTCTTATGCGACTTGCAAACAAGGTTGCGTTAAACGTTTAACGCTACCATGGAGGGTGAATTTTTCTCTCTCGTATGGTTGCGAAATGCGTAACCTTTTTTCATGCTGCGACTAGCAGAGCCGGTAGTGTAATGGTGTCGCTAGTGGATTGAGAAGCCTAAGGAGATAGGTTCGAATCTCGAGAAAAGCATGTTTAAGTAAGCTTGTTGAAGTATAACTTCTTCCGCGCGGAGGGACTCCACGCACTATTTTATAATCGGATTTTTCGCCCATTATAGCAGGGTATGGTCAATAAGGCCATACCGCTTAGTCTTCTGTTTTTAATTTGCAAAGTAATATTCTTTGGCTTCTATGGAATTTTCGAATCAACAAAAAATCAGAGACTATCATACTAATATTATAAATACGAAAAGTTTGTTGGTTTGTTGTTCCTCTTTCACGCAGCAACAGAGCAACGGATCGACCTGATTTTTTGCATGGATATAGTTCAAAAGCCAGAGAGTGATATAGGCTACTTTTCATCATCATCATCACAATTTTTGATCACCACTCGGGTGAACAGCTAGTGACTAATAATAAGCCTTCATTTTGGTAGATTGACAGTTAATTGGTTGTTGTCTTGTCGCAGACATCTCCGGGCATGGCTCGCAGCAGGAGGAGGCGGCAGTGCGAGCTCCGATGAAGCTCCAGCCATGCTGTAAGCCGCACCATGCTGGAGGACGGCAGCCGCGACCTGTCCCGCACGTACTGCAAGAGCGAACACTACGTAGAGGTTACATTACAACTATTACATATTATAACTACATACCTCATCACCTACAAACTTCACGATGTTTTCTTCATCTAGTCTTAACAAATTCCTGAAATACATGGGCGTATACGGCAGTGAAACGTGGCCTCTAAGCGATGTAATGAACAATTTTCCTTTTCTCACTAGCTTTTGCCAGCGGGATGTCACATAGTGAACGAAACTGATAATGTTAATGACGCCTATCATCATAATCAGCCTTGTAACAGTCCACTGCTGGACTTTTAGTCTACCCCCGAAAGGTTGATTGGGCCATATCCACCACGCTGGCCCAGGGCGGACTGGTGGATTCACATACGCCATTGAATTCCTTCTCCGTACGTATGCAGGTTTCCTCACGATGTTTTCCTTCAGCGAAAAGCCAGTGGTATGGAAATTCGTACATAAGCTCCAAAGAGCTCATTGGTACGAGCCCGGGGTTTGAACCCGTGACCTCACGCTTTCAAGTCTAGCGGTCTCCCAAATGGGCTACCATGGCTTACCCCCTTATATAATGACCCCTATACCCATATGCAGCTTTCAACGAATTAGAGTAGAGTACATTAATCGCCAAATGAAGCATAGGATAGCCTGAGACTCGATGGAGTGATGATATTTATTTATATATGTAAGGCTGTCAGTGGCTGAAAGTGACAAGCTGAAGTATTTTTTTTTCTTACAAGCAGACAGGACGCCTGATGGTAAGCGCCATCGCCTATGGATTCTTGTAACACCAGAGACATCACAAATACGTTGCCCACTCATACAGAGTCTATTAACTTGCCTTTTGAAGAACCCCATGTTGTAGCTTCTCGGAAACACCGTGGAAGGTAGCTCATTGGGCTAAGTACCACATTTTAGGAGAAGCCTATGTCCAGCAGTGAACTAAATTCAGCTGTTATGATGATAATGACAGTCAATTTAACCACAAACCTCTTTCTGAGTAGGGAAGCTAATATATGAATTTCCTTGCAGGAACCTAGATGCTGCTTCACCTCGTCTCGTCCAGACGACACGCGGCTGTTCTGCTGTCGATGTGCTCACAAGCGGAGAGCGTCTCCTCTCACCTGCCTCACAATATGCTTCCTCGTGCTCACATACAACCTCCTCGGGGGCTTTCTTTTCCTTGCGATCGAGGGAAACACCACTGAAGAGACGGCAGTGGCTGCTTCCAAGCCGAACCTGAGCCAAGCTCAAGAAATCAGCACAGACTTGAGATCGAAGACGGTCGAAAGACTCTGGTCCATTACTGAAGACTTGAATATTTTGTACAAAGAGAACTGGACGAAGCTAGCTGCTAAAGAGCTGATGGATTTTCAGAAGGTTCTGATAAAGAGTATGAATGGAGAAATGATGTTTGGAAGTAGAGCCAGGTTCGAGCATGAAGGGGACTATCGGTGGACTTTCTCAAGTAGTTTCCTGTACGCATTGACACTCATCACAACCATTGGTAAGGAGAAGCTTTGTGGTGCATTTTTATATTACTAACAGAGTAGGCTTTAGGTAAACCTTATTAAAGAAATCTTCCCCCACAAGATGGACAGACGACCTAAAAGAGACCGCAGGGAAACGCTGGATGCAGGCCGCTTCCAACCGGCTTTTTTGGAGATCGATGGGGGAGGCCTATGTCCAGCAGTGGGTTCCTGTGGCTGAAATGATGATGATGATTAAAGAAATAGACCCACATAATTCCTGATCCATGTGTACAAGTTGTTTTCAAGAGTCATTACGAACTCGAAAGCAAGTTTAGTGACTTTCACCCTCCCAAATAAGCTGGATTCCATAAAGGCTGGAGCACCATAGACCACATATAAGCGCTCTGCCAGATTATACACAAATCAGAAGTACAATCGGCCATTATGTCTAGCGTTTGTGGACTATGAGAAAGTTATCAATATAATCGAGACCTGGGGCCTTACGGACAACTGCTATTGCGGCACCAAACTAACGTTAAATCCGCTCAGTTGGAAAATCACGTGAACCTTAACGCGTTGCGGTTGCGTGATTTTCCAACTGAGCGGATTTAACGTTAGTTTGGTGCCGCAATAGCAGAGTTGTCCGTAAGGCCCCTGGGCAGTTTTGTAGTCCCTTCAGCGTTGTCATATCAACTATTTATAGGTATATTGAAGTGCTAAAGTGTTTGTATGGAAAGGCACAGAAAATTAAATGTCGATCCAATTATAGGATGAAAAGGCGTGAGACAGTGAGACGTAATCTCTCCGAAACTGGTCTCGAACGCATTGTAGGACGATTTAAGCTCTTGGACTTAAACGGATTGGGCATCAACATGAATGGCAAATACATTACCTTCGTTTTGCCGATAATAA
This sequence comes from Agriopis marginaria, assembly GCA_932305915.1. Taxonomy (NCBI): domain Eukaryota; kingdom Metazoa; phylum Arthropoda; class Insecta; order Lepidoptera; family Geometridae; genus Agriopis; species Agriopis marginaria. The sequence goes on from OW029935.1 coordinate 15,623,562, forward strand.
TAATTAGTCATCATGGCAGAGTCACTTGAGGACCTCAAACATGGCATGCTTAGCGCCTCACTTCATTAAAATCATCCACTGCATAATAATCATGAAATAGGTCGTCATATGCGTGACATGTCACAATTTTGTATCTTGTTTTGTTTGCTTACCATATCTTTCTTTTTTGTACAGGTCACGGCAATGTCACCCCAAAGTCATCAGTGGGCAAGATGGTTGCCATTGCGTACGCATGTATTGGTATCCCCATCATCATGCTGTACCTGTCCACGATCGGCGAGGCACTCGCGCGGAACTTCCGTGCGTTCTACTCGCGCGTGTGTCCCGCTCGCTTCCAGACTGACGGCTTCCACGCCGGGGCTGACTGCCTGCGACGACGGAAGAATGACGACTGTGAGAAGCAAAACAAAGAGCCAAGAACGCCTTTTCAGGCTGCGCTGAATTTGGACAGTTTCAACGGAGGCTACCACTGGACCTGTCGCGACCACACCCGCGTCCCCATTCTGCTCAGTCTGTTCGTGATAGTTCTCTACGTGGCGCTCGGGACCTTAGTGTTTCGCACGACAGAGAAATGGCCCATCGTGGACGGTTGTTACTTCTCGTTCTCGAGTCTCGCGACGATAGGTTTTGGGGATCTGAGGCCCGGACTTCACGCGAGCACGGTGTCCGCTAAGGCGGAGGATGTGGCAGTAGGAGTGTGCTGTATGTACATACTAGTGGGTATCGTAGTGATAGCGATGTGCTTCAACCTCATACAGGAAGACATGAGATGGGTAGTGAGGGGGGTGGCGGCGCTGTGCGCGGGGGGAGGACGCGTGGTGCACTCAGGGGACGAGCTCGGTGTGTCGGCCGTGTCCTGACCGCGGTCTGCGGCCGCGTCCGGCCCTCTGGCACCGGACCGGCGGCCGCAAGTCACATTTAAAGTGGACAATCTCAACCCGACCAAGTTCAACAGCCTGCCTCGGCGTAAGTCGGCCGCGCTGGGAGAGGAGTCGTTCCAGCGAGGCACGCCAGCTCGGCGCTCCGCCGGCCACACCGCCTCCGATCGATGCCTGGAGTACTTCGTGCCGCGCAGCCTGAGCGAGTTCGACCTGAGTGGCGCCGGCACCGGGCTCGGAGACCTCTCCATCCTGGCGGAGCGCGCCAGGCCCGAGCGGCCGAGTGCGCGGAACAGAGACAAGATGGTGACGTTCGAAGATGACCGCGCGCCCGCCGAGTCCGCTCTCCTACAGGACGATGTGTTTATGTGACCTCTAGCTATAGATTTGTTGGTTTGGACACAGTTTGTTACATAATAAAATACATTTTTCATAAGTTTCGTTTCATTACTCAAAATTCTCGATACTCATATCTGACATTGAAACGGGAATATTAGATTATGTCTTAACGTGATTGATGGTGGCATTAGATTTAGACAACAAAAGAATACAGTAAAATAGAATTCAAAGGAGATAGACGCTCCTATTTTACATTGCAATGGGAAAAGGCGAAAGAAAAAAATAGGGATTATTCAGATAGCGTCAGAACGGATTACGAAGCTTTACTCGATATTGGCCAGTTTCAAGGATTAATAGCCAGTAGGTATCGGGTGATTTAGAACCTGCTCCAAGCTTTGTGCTTTCACTGTGAAATCAAACGGTACTTCACCGATACACATAGCATCCATTGTCGCTGACAAATAGGAGCATTCTCTTTGACGTCGCACTGAGTCGGCAAGCTACAGGGACGTAATGTGTACAGTCCCAGGCATGTCGGGCGGTATGCATGGTGAGAGGCGATATCCAATATGTGGATTATCATGTTCGGTGGAGGCAAATTCCGGATCCAATTAAAACGCCGCAAGATTTGTGTTACTGACAATGGAGCAGGTTGATTGGAACACCAGGCCCAGGATTATCTTGTGAATTAGACCATCAAGGTACTCAAGTATACTGGGAAATCCAGGTCGGGTATATACTTACATTATTTTATATGATGTTTACAATGATATGGGTCAGATACTTATCAAAATATTGTTTCTTCTAGTTGAGTTTTCTGTTGAGTTTTCAATTATTAAAAACAATAACAAAAACGAATGCAAAAAAAAATGTTTTGAAAAAGTCTCGAACAAAATAATATTTCTTACATTTGTATTCCAACGAGTTTTTTTTTTATGTATACCAATAGATTAAACAAAAGCTTCACAAAGCCAATGTAAGTATGCAAAATGTAATACCTACTAATGATAGGTATTTAAAAACATCAATAATCTTCAAATTAAGCTTATTTTAATTCCAAATCCGGGCTAATTCAAGGCTTGCGTGTCAGTTCTGATTCAGTAATTTTAAGGCCTTACAGGTTCTGAGTAGGTTAAATTTAGTTTTTAGTATTTGCTATTTGCACTTGAAAACATAGGCCGTGGTAGCCCATTTCGGAGACCGCTAGACTAAAAAGCGTGAGGTCGTGGGTTCAAACCCCGGGCCCGTACCAATGAGCTCTTTGGAGCTTATGTACGGATTTTCATACCACTGGCTTTTCGGTGAAGGAAAACATCGTGAGGATACCTGCATACGTACGGAGAAGGAATTCAATGGCGTATGTGAATCCACCAACCCGCACTGGGCCAGCGTGGTGGATATGGCCCAATCACCCTTTCGGGGTAGGCTAAAAGTCCAGCAGTGGACTGTTAAAAGGCTGACTATGATGATGACTTGAAAACATAAAGCCAAAACATTATACGGAGGTTCTGTAGGTCGGGCCCTTTTAGGCTACAGAACGTTAGAATAAGGTTGTTTTAACGTTGTTTTGACTAGTCCACCAGAACCTTGCGTTGTCTTAGAAAGGTTCTAGAACCTGTTCAAAACCTTTTTAGAACCTCAAATGTTACTTGGGATCTTCGAAGTGAATTGCGTCAATTTAGTTCCTACTTCGAAGTGTTACAGCTAAAGTAGAGTTTGTTCCAGATAAGTTTAGGTGCGACTTGAAACTCGTCGAGTTATCAATCAGTGCTGCTAATGTCGCGCGCCACCTGGCGGCGATGTCACGTGATTATCGCGCGCGTTACCGACGGTATATCGATCTACCCGCAAATAAATATTACCCGAACAGTACAATAACTTTATATTGAATACTCATTAGACTCAGACTCCATATTTATGCAGGGTTCATTAAAGGTTTTAAGCCGTAAGTTTATGTGAAGTGCACGTGTGTTATCACTCTACTTTGCCTGGGTTTTTGAATGAGGGATTACTTATATTAACCTCATAGAGCCTCTACAGTGGCAACATATAATGCAATCCTGACGGAGTGAGGAGTTTTGGCGCCAACGTGGAAAAAAACATGTCGGCTCGTTGGATTATTTTCCAAAACTTGTGTATTTTCGAGTGTTAATGTGTACTAAATGGTGAATTAATATTCATTAAGTGCTCGTAAACGTGCTTGAGTGTGGGCGAGTGATATAACGAGGTGGAACGTGTCTTTTCGTGTTGTTTGCAAAACTCCATTGGAGCCTCTTGTAAAGTCTCCGCCACTTTACAGGGGCATGAGTTTGACTTGACCGTGACTTACTTAGCTTGACTCTGACTGTGAGTATGATTAGTTCGACCCTATTAAAACTATGTAAAATGATTAATATTACGAGTAAAGGACATTGAATCCACGGTCATGAAAATTTAAAAAAAAAATCCTGACGGAGTGTCTTATAGGTAGCTATCCTTTACTTCGTGCCGCGTGCAAATTTAGGTACGTACGCGAGGGAGGGGCTAGCCGCTGGATATCGGCCGGTTTATTCTTAATATGAGGTAGATTTTAGAGTTTTATATATTTTTTTTATTTTTGGAAAGATTGTCTGAAATCTGCATCGTTACATCACTGAAACCTTGGCAAACGTAGATGGCGTTGGCTCTTAAATTTTAAGACAGTACAGGAACCTCAGCTTGAGCAGTCGCCGAGAAGGAGGGAGAGGGAACCAGACTTGTCCTGACACTCCAGGAAGGTAGCTGAAGCCAAGGTTCATTTGGTTGACTAAGCTGCGCTTGGTGTCTAACTCATAAACGAGTTTAGATGGAGTATGCTGGAGGTGAACACTCATTATTTCCAAGATTAACTCAAAGTACACACATCGGTCAACTAGTTTTATATGCAATGGAGAGACAAGACCCGTAAGTCACTCGCCTGATGGTAAGCTAATGAGTAATTCAACAGAGCGTAAACATTTGTGTTTTTACGGTACCTCAAAAGGAAAAAACGGAAGCCTTATAGGATCACTTCGTTGTCCGTCTGTCCGTCTGTCTGTCAAGACCCTTTTTCTCGAGACCGCGTAAAGGTATCAAGTTGAAATTGATATTAAATACTTGGGTCTACGGTTTTTTTGGCTGTGAAAAAATAAAACAATTCAACGCAATCAAAATATATGAAATTTTATGTCGCTTATTTTACTATTTCACAAGAGGATCAAAACCTATAGGGTACTTCCCGTTGACCTAGAATCATGAAATTTGGCAAGAGGCGAGGTCTCACAGCACATATAAAGGAATAAATCAGAAAATTGTTAATTTGATCTGATTTCATATAAAAAGTATTGTTTTGTAATTACAAACTTACATTTTGTAGTTGTTATGTACCGAAAAACCTTATAAGCAAGTACAAAGTTAAATTTGTCTTTCAATATTTCAACTTAAGTTGTTTTTTTTTTTTTGACTCGAGCTTGTCCGTTTTGTTTTCTTAATGTAATATTTACTGTCAGCAAAGCTGAGGCCCTTTCAGCTTTTCTATAAACGCAGTCATTAAGGCCAAAAAGCGAACACTTCCAACATCCCGATCTTAAATACTGCCTCTCGTCGTATCGCACACCATCAACGCTTCGATAAACTGTCAACGACACTCATTTACTCAATTATCGGGCTGCCGGGTCCCGCGGCGCTCGCTGACGACTCTACCCGCTGGTGATAGAGTCGAGATTGGCTCAACTCGCCGGGGTGTTAAAAACTGGCCATTATCGCAGTGCCACCCGCACGCGACGCTGTATTGATGACGTACATACTTACTTTGTCGAGCCTCAATAGTTTTACTTATAATTTTTCCTCACTTTTCAGAGAAGCAAGAATTTTCCAAACAAGCGAATTGGCAGCCTCGTGGTTAGCGATTACCATCGTCTAAGGGTATCTGGAAATTAGTGCCTTTGTAACCATGTCATCCAACTCGGATCGGGCGTTCGGGAAATTGCGTGACATCTTCTCGTCCAAGATACCACAGTGCCTCAAGACAAGGGTCTTTGACCAGTGTGTGTTGTGAGTGATGACATATGGTACTGAGACGTGGTCCTTAACTGTTGGCCTTTTGGAAAAACTCAGAGTCACACAGCGGGCAATGGAGAGAGCTATGCTCGGAGCTTCTTTGCGCGATAGAATCCGGAACGGATCGGAAGACGTCCACTGCTGAACATAGGCCTCCCCCTTTAAACTCCACACTGCCACAACAGCACGTTAACGACGAGTTTAACGACAGCCTGCCTTTTGCATCCCCTGGATGCCAGCGACTCTCACTATGTCGTTGGTCCATCTAGTGGGAGGCCTACCTACGCTGCGTCTTCCGGTTCGTGGTCTCCACTCAAGAACCTTTCTTCCCCAATATTACAAATCAATTAATTAATTAATTATCTACAATATTAGTGAGTTACCTGATAATTACTTTATTCCCAGATTATATTCTTTAACATTATTTGTACTTTTATAAAATGTATACAGGGTCACTGGCGGCCTCAGAACACAAAAAAAAAAAACCTTTTTTTACGAGTTTTCAGATTCGCGAGAAAAAAAAACAATTTTTTTTCTAAAACACTGTTTTAAACTATCACGGTCGTTCACTAAAGTTATATGATTATTTACGGGATATTTACCGTGGTAAGGTTGTGGAATGAGCTCCCGATATTTCGTCGCAGTTACATGCACCATGTTCACAGGAAGACTGAAGAATGCGGTTGGTCGAACAGTTAAAAAGACACCGTACAGTTACAGTTTGTTATATTTAATTTGTCGGGGTGTATGATTTTTGTGTATTAAACGGCTTATTTGTTCCGCGAATTACAAAAAGTTGTAGAAAAAGTTGTTTGTTTTGATGTAGTAAGGCCGCCCTTAAGAGGATGCTAATTGATTACCAATAACTCTGTATATTTTGTGGTATTCTAGGGTTTATATTAACTAAGGCGAGAATAATTTATATCACTCTATGAATGAAACGCATAATCTTGATTTAAATGTTTATCGGGACTTATCAACGAGGTAAGGTAAGGGAAAGGTATATATATTTTTACCAGAGTAATATATCGTTTGTGTACTTCATTTCAAAATTCAAAATATATACGAAAAATTTGCATGTAAGGCAATCACGTTTCATGGCATGCTACTCTAAAACACAAACCACAAATTAGATGAAGGATGAGCAGTTTTTTTTACCTAAATTAAATAATACGTGATAATTTGTATATGTCGAATTTCTAGTGTAATTCCGCTTCTACGTCGTTTCGTTTCTCGGCATCGCGCTCGGGGAGTCAACACGACCTGAGGATGCCTCGTGTAGAGGCGAAACGCGTGTCGACAAGAGTGCACTGAAGAAACGGTTATAATTGTTTATTTCAATTAAATAATATTTATAGTATTTTCATATTAATTTCAAAATCTATTGTTTATATCATTTAAATTTCAATTAAATTATATTTATAGTGATATCATATTATTTTCAGAATTTATTGTTTATTTCATTTCAATTAAATCATATTTATAATAATTTCAAAATTTACATATATTTTATTTAAAATTAATTAGTACAAATTGTTATAACGAATTTTTTGTTGCAGATTTAATTACTCTTTGTTTCAGGTTAGGTTAATTTTGATCTTTTATGTAATTAATATTTAAATTCAGGTTAGGTTCAAATTAGAATCACAATTATCTATAGAGAAAATAGTTTAATCTAAAATCCTTATTGTACTCGAAACGACGTAGAAGCGGAATTACACTAGAAATTCGACATATACAAATTAAAAATGGACTTCCGCAAAGTAACGCCTGATTCAATCATCAATCAACTAATACGTGATAAGTCCCGATAAACATTTAAAACATGTGTTCAAATCACGAAAGTTAAAAAATTACGCATAATCTTGTTAACTAGTACCTTATTGTAGGACCATTAAAGGCCAAATTCGCACGTATTTTTTTATCACACCAATCCGAAACCTAAGACAACTGACATTCGAGAAGCAATATACATCAGAAGCTGTCCAACACGTGTAAAATAAAAACATAAAAATAAAAGGATTTCTCAAATAAACAGCGTAACGTGATATCCTTACATATTGTGTTGTTTAATGACGAAACGGGCCGGTAGAGGGAGGGGGCTTACATTTTTTATTCAGGGCCTTGGATGAATAAACCGGACAAGACAGTACGAGCTTTTTAATATACCCTAAACACGACGCCGACGAAATTACATCGGCAACTGACTGTGGCAAATAGTGTGAATATGCCTAGATACATAGTGAATCTTATACTCCCAACGGTAACTGGCTCTAACTTCTAGGATAATTATTATTATAACTTCTTATTATTGAAGCCACCGACATAGCCCACCGGCTTTGCAAGCTGAAGTGGCAGTGGGCAGGGCACATATCACGCAGATGGCCGATGGGGCTGAAAGGTTCTAGAATGGAGACCACGGACCGGTAAGCGCAGCGTAGGATGTCCACCCACTAGATGGACAGATGACCTAAAAGAGACCGCAGGGAAACGCTGGATGCAGGCCGCTTCCAACCGGCCCTTTTGGAGATCGATGGCGGAGGCATATCATCTTCAATAATCATCATCATCATTTCAGCCACAGGACGTCCACTGCTGAACATAGGTTAAATAAAATAAAAACATACATAGATTACATAGGCTATTTTTATCACGAAACAATAACAGTTTCTGTAAAGGTCGGTTGAAACCGTGGAGCGCTGCGTGTTATCTACTCGTAGCTTTGCCATAAAGTACATGTTGCATGTCCCGCAGTTCATTAGTTCTGCTATACCCATGTAACTCCGGGACACCCAGCCCCCAGTCCCCATGCTTCCCCGGAACACCCCGACTTACCTCGAGAAAGGTGCGCGAGCAAAAAATGTACAAAGTCATTACGAGGGAAGGGTTGGATGTACGTAATTGTTTTTACGATGTATGTTTAGGCATCACTAGAGCCGAGAGCGTGGAATTCCAGAGTAGAAGGGTCCTTTGTTTTGTCTCTGAAATGTAATGTTACCAGATCCACTACTGTAGCAACCATGGCAAATATTTATCACATTTAAATACTGTTATCTTGATGTTTATCTAGTCTAGTCTTTATAATTATGTGGGCTGCTAGTGCCACTTACAACTCAACATAACATGTAAAGTTAACTTTGTCCAGATTGTTTGTTTTGAAAGAATAATCTTTGCCATGTAAGTAAATACTTTGCCCAGTTTATTAGCCCCAATACTAGGGCCTACGAGCTTATTTTATAACTGTAGCACCCTGTGGTTTTACCTGCTATTTTTTACTTCTTGCAGGGCTTAGAATAACTACACAAAGAAACCAAGTACTTTCGCAAAATTTAAGCCATTCAAATGGTGTCATATATGGCTCCAAAAAAAAAATACAAATTTTACTATGACAATTTGCGCGGTGAAATCGTACCACAACAAATCAGAAAAGCAGCATAAGAGTTATGGTGTGACATTCCACAGGTAATCCATTAATATTCTTGCTTAAATCGTTTAAAATACCAATCGAAACGTAAGCTACAAAGTGAATTTGTAGCTTACGTTTTGAGAAGGCGTTGTTTGGAAACCTACCTTCTCTGAGTAGTTATTCTAAGCTGCAGGTTTTTATTTTTAATTCTAGATATTTTGTTAACTCTATATCTCATCTAAATCTATTCAGTCGTTACGGAGTTGAGTGAGGACACACAAACTTTCGGATATATAAAATTTGTGTGATTTCTACTTTTGCGTGTTCTATACATTGCTCTAAACATTGGAGAAAATAGTAATAGCCTATGTATCTACACCTATGTGCTTATTTACGTAACAACTGTTTTTTTTTTTTTTCTTATATTGAATTTTTCTGATTTTTGAAGTGAAACTTCTAATGCGACTTCCAACAAGGTTGCGTTAAACGTTTAACGCTACCATGGAGGGGGAATAGAAAGAGACAGAGCGAGAGTTTCACTTCTTCCACGCGGAGGGACTCCACGCACTATTCTTGAAGTAAAATTTTCTAATGCGACTTCTAACAAGGTTGCGTTAAACGTTTATCGCTACCATGAAGGGAGAATAGAAAGAGACAGAGCGAAAGTTTCACTTCTTCCGCGCGGATTGACTCCAAGCACTATTTTTGAAGTGAAACTTCTAATGCGACTTCCAACAAGGTTGCGTCAAACGTTTAACGCTACCATGGAGGGGGAATAGAAAGAGACAGAGCGAGAGTTTCACTTATTCCGCGCGGAGGGACTCCACGCACAATTTTTTATGTTGATGTTGTACCATTTTTTTGTTTGTATTTTTTCAAGTTGTTTTCAATATTTTTGCACAAGATACATTTTTTGAAGTTATACTTCTTATGCGACTTGCAACAAGGTTGCGTTAAACGTTTAACGCTACTTTGGAGGGGGAATTTTTCTCTCTCATATGGTTGCGAAATGCGTATCCTTTTTTCGCGCTGCGACTAGCAGATCCGGTAGTGTAATGGACTGGTCGCTAATGGATTGAGAAGCCTAAGGAGCTAGATTCGAATCTCGAGAAAAGCATGTTTTTAAATTGTTTGATATTTTTGCCCTAGTTATAATTTTAGGGTTCCTAGTTGAAGTATAACTTCTTCCGCGCGGAGGGACTCCACGCACTATTTTTTTCACCGAAGTCTTTCTAACAAAATTGCTTGAACTGATGGTCGGCATGTACTGTAAAACTCTCAGCTTCAGAAGTGCGTTATTTGAAAGTATTTCTCCCGTGGTACTCCGACGATGCTCTGAAAGCTGATGAGATCCACGGATGCTGTGACTGTTCATCTCCGATATGGAGACTCATGGATAAACAACTCTCTGTAATTGTATTTACTTGGCAATAACTATCTGATTTATTGAGATAATAAGCTTATTCTCTGAAATAACTGCCACAAATAACTGTTTCTTATATCTTCATAATTCTGTTTGCCGACATTGCTTGTACTTACCATGTTGGTACCTACTCCTTGTTTACTGCGCTATTCTTGTCATCGAATAATATTTGTTTTGTATTTGTCTAAAGTACGCCTGATAATGTAGATAATGTGTTGTATCAAGCACAAGTTCGGTCGTGTATGGAGTTCTGCTCTCACCTTTGGGATGGATCAGCTAAGTACTAAGTACTACTAAGCTTGGGGCTTTAGAGTCTATCGAGAAGCGTGCCAAGGACTCAGCGGCAACGAATCCCTGGTTCAGACTAAGCCCCTTAGTCTCGAGCATCGGTGCAAAGTTGCTAGTCTATCGGTTTTTTATCGGATACATTTCGGAGAGTGTGCATCAAATCTGCATGATCTAATTCCCACCTGCCCATTTTTCTATCGGACAGCCAGTTTTTTGTGCCCACGCACAAAAAATCGACACCTTAGTGCGAACTGCTAGTTTGTGGAATGTGCTGCCTGAATGGGTGTTCCCCGATAGTTACAATCGGAGTGTTTTCAAATCACGAGTGAATCCGGTTTCTTCTAGACAAGCGTGCTCCACCGTAGACCGCATCATCGCTTTACATCAGGCGAGTTGGCGTTGAAATGCAAGCCTATCATTAAATAAAAATAATAATTTAATAGTAGATTGCACAACGAGTGCATAAAATAAGCCAGTATAACAGAAATGCATATCAGCCCAAAATAAAAGTGAAGGGTGAATATTTATGTCTTGGATAAAATTTCTTCTATGCACGAACTCGGCTTTTCACTTTAATTGCGAGGAAAAATTATAAACAAATTGGTATATAAACGGTAGGATATTATTTTGTACTGTTTGAAGTCAATTAGCCTAAGGCCCGGTGTCCACTTATGTGACGTGGCGTCACATTATAACACCAAATAAATACAACATGTAGATTATTAAAATAACAACAAAATACTCGACTACAAAATGCCTATAAAATTTTGGAAATGGAAATGGACACCTCATATCAAAATTAGTCACACCGTTCAAGCTATAGGAAAAAGGTAACATAGAAACATCAGAAATACAAACAAACATACTTACGCCCGAAAAATATTACCCTCCTTCTTGGGCAGTCGGGTAAAAACGATTCTCACGTTCACTGTGTTGGAACACCTGGAATTGAACACACAAGAGCAAGGGCAACTAACACGTCACACGTAATGGACGTCAAATTTTTATTCATCACTAGCTGCATCCCGCGGTTTCACCCGCGTAGTGGTGAAAAATTGTGATGATGATGATGAAAAGTAGCCTATGTCACTCTCTGGCTCTTGAACTATACCCATGCAAAAAATCAAGTCGATCCGTTGTTCCGTTGCAGCGTGAAAGAGGAACAAACATCCATACATCTATACATACAAACTTTCGCGTTTATAATATTAGTAGGAAGTAGGATTCAACTAACCAATGGCCGGGAATTGAATCCAACCCAGGGTCCTGGCTCAGTGATATTGCGCTTGCTTTGTGCCAGAAGCTCTCCTGGCACAAACCACTGAGCCAATCACCTTTGATCGGAAATACTTTGAACGTTGAAGCTTGTAGCATGTCGACGTGCCATAATGACATGCCACGCCCTGCTGTTGCTCACATGGGCACCGCAGCTTATCAAGTACACGGAAAAAAATGCTCGCGAAATTTGTTTCCGACCAAGAATATTTTTATTCTCAGGAATATTGTTTAATATCAAGTAAATAAATGCTTGAATTAATAATAATGTCTTAGAACAACAAAACTGATACTCTTCGCGAAAAACAATATTATTCTCATTATATTTACTACAAACAAAACAATTATTATTCCTTCAAGAATATCTGGGTGTTGGGTAAACAATTTATATTTTTTTCAAATTAAGATTTTTTTGTATCTTAGTGTAAGAAAATAATGTATAGGACCAAGAACTATAAAACTTTGATTCAGAACCTGTGACACTTGACTTTATCTGAAACTTTTAACTTGTTAACTCAAGAATATCTTTTAGATTCAAAAAAATATTGTCTTACTTTAATAAATGTATTATTCTCATAAATCGGAAAGTAGGAACGTCTTATTTAAAGAAAAATAAATTTCGTATGAAGAAAAATATTTTTATTTTGATGTAAATTTAAGTATTGAATTAATAATGTAAAATGATTCAAAATAAGATAGGGTTACGTTTCCTATTAAGTAAACACTTGTTTGGTTCAAGATATTTTTTTTTGGGTTAAGTAAGTATTTTGGCATTAAAGTAAGAATCGATTTAATTCTTAACAAGGTAACTAAATGTTTTATACCAAGATTTGTCTGTTTTGTGGGAATAAGAAGTGGATTGTTCAACTAAGAAACCCTATGATACAAAATGAGATAGACATACATTTTATACTAAGAAAATAAATGTTTAGTTTAAGACAATTTTTATTGGATTAAGTAATTACTATCGTCAAACTAAGAAATAAAATACTTTTAAGTAAAGAAGTCTTATGTTTTAAGCCAAGATTTGTCTGTTTTGAGGGAATGCGTATTGGATATTTCAACTAAGAATCCCTATGATACAAAATAAGATCGACAATAATTTTATTCGAAGAAAATACATGTTTAGTTTGAAACAATTTTTATTGGATTAAGTAACTACTAGCGTTATACTAAGAAACAAAATTATTTGAAGCAAGATGGTCTTATGTTTTTAGCCAAGATATGTTTGTTTTGAGGGAATACGTATTGGATATTTCAACTAAGAATCGCTATATGGTACAAAATAAGATAGACAAACATTTTATTCTAAGACAAATTCATGTTTAGTTCGAGACAATTTTTATTGAATTAAGTAAATACTAGCGTTATACCAAGACACAAAATAATTTTAAGCAAGAATGTTTTATGTTTTTAGCCAAGATTTGTCTGCTTTGAGGGAATAAGTATTGGATATTTCAACTAAAAATCCCTATATGATGCAAAACAAGATAGACATACATTTTATTCTAAGAAAATACATGTTTAGTTCCAGACAATTTTTATTGGATTAAGTAACTACTAACATCATACTAAGAAACAAAATAATTTTAAGCAAGATAGTCTTATGTTTTTAATCAAGTTTTGTCTGTTTTGAGGGAATACGTATTAGATATTTCAACTAAAAATCCCTATATGATACAAAATAAGATAGAAAAACATTTTATTCTAAGAAAAAATCATGTTTAGTTTGAGACAATTTTTATTGAATTAAGTAACTACTAGCGTCATACTAAGACACAAAATAATTTTAAGCAAGATAGTCTTATGTTTTTAGCCATGATTTGTCTGTTTTGAGGGAATAAGTATTGGATATTTCAATTAAGAATCCCTATATGATGCAAAATAAGATAGACATACATTTTATTCTAAGAAAATACATGTTTAGTTTGAGACAATTTTAATTGTATTACTTAACTACTAGCGTCAAACTAAAAAACAAAATAATTTTAAGCAAGATCGTCTTATGTTTTTAGCCAAGATTTATCTGTGTGTTGGGAACAAGTATGGGATTGTTCAACTAAGAATGCAAATTATTTGTTTGAGAATTTTTATTTTTAATTACTTGATAATAGGTAAAATAATCAACCCATTTATACCAATTAACTGTCCCAATAACGTATATTGTTCCAATAAAATAAATGTTTGTAAACAAGTTAAGAATATTTAAGTAAGAGCCGAAATAACATATGTAACCAATATTTGAAAATATATTAATATTTTCTTTAATAAGTGTATATATTTTATGCCTAATTTTATTCTATAATAGTATGGGTTAATTTATCTATACTTTTTTCATTAGTTAAATATATATTATCCTCTATATAACTCTTTAAAGTTCAAAGAACTGAAATTTTTCTCCAGTTAATAAAAAAAAACCTAGATACTTTTATCTGGATCTTACACCGCGAATTTACTAAGAATCCCCATTATGCTAAATATATTTAGGCCACTAAATAAAATAAAGCGAAAGTCTTTTAGTCTAAGGGGACAAATCGGAGTTCGTATTTTATACCTACCTATGTTTGTTCGACGATAACTCGAGTAGGTAAAAAAACTATTGTCAGCCCTGCACCAGTGCTCAGCCTTTACAGACTTTATTTTTATGTAAATAGCGGTAGAATTTACCATTGAACAGAATCTTTGATCTCTGATAGTTAAATAATCAAACCTACGAACTAACTGCGTTTTAGGATGCCTATGATCTACGATCATCTATTTGCACTGTCGCTATGATTTTTCATTGAATATTAGGTGTCTAAACTTGAAAAGCAATTTATTCACTAAATACGCTTTAATTTTGGTGGTTTTCTATTAGGTTTTGAATTTTAAGGCATCTGCAGTAATTTTATGGCTGACTTGACTACTAGCTGATATTAGTTATATAATCTGAAATATCGTTTTATCAGTAGTCAGCTGTAGATTTTATTGCAAAATTGAACCTTAACACGTTTTGATAAGGATTTTTTTTTCCATATCTCCATCTGGGTTCCATAGTAATTTAATTATCATAGGGCTCTCTACCACGGATAAGTAGGCTTTATTATAATATATCGAGTAATAGTCGACCAACTCAAAAAATTTACAATTGTTACACGTTATAAGCCATTCAATATATTTTTAAAATTCTACTTAGTAGGTATTAACTTATCTATAACTAGTAGAAATTGAAAGTCGCGTTTCTTCATCCAAGAATAATTGATTCTTAGATGTAAATCGAATGTCTTGACTAATAGAGTATGTGACTATAACCGGCAACGGAAGGATGGGGGGGGACGAATGAGTGTTGTCATATCTAAAATAAATTCCCTAGTTTTAAGGAAAGTGCGAGTTTTCAGAAGAGAATGTGCATTAATACCTAAAAGTATATTAAGAAACTATGTCTTCGCAATCAAAGTGTGAAACAGAACAGTTTAAAATAATACCCAGGTTAAAAAACTAAAAAACCGACTATTGTTTAACTTGAAAGATTACTCTGCTTTCTACCCTTATGGGTGGAATAATTAATTTATATTGGACCACCCTTGAGATTATAACCCTCTAGCTTCACCTGCGTTGTCAATAAAACATAATCTAAGTCACTCGAGGAGAGTGTATCTTTGTATTCGTGAAAGAGTTTTTTGAATCATGACTAGGTAAGCACAACCAATAATACAGGTACAAATATCAGGTCGTACAATTCCTCCATGTTTATAATACTGGCCGCAATTTATTGACACGTACCGAAAATATTCACCGATCGATCACCCATTCGCGCATATTATACAAAACCCCGAGAGCTGTCAACTCGAGCTCTCTAATCGCTTCGATTGATTCGATTATAATTTTAATTTAGTCGTTTAATGTTTTGAATGAATTTAAAGAATTTTTACCATTTATAAAGGAAAATGTTTCGGAGCTGGCAACCCTGTATTCGCCAATTCTCTGATTTGTCCTGTCGCGTCAAGTGGAGTTGTGAATCGTATCGAATACATTTTAATATAAATTCCAATTAATGTAATTTATTAAGCAGAGCTGTTGTGATCCATATTCGCCGTACACCAAGAATTGAATTGAACCAAAAAAACTATCGTAAGTTGTCTCTGCAAAAAATCGTGTGATCGTGTGTTGTTTCATTTTCTACTGTTACAGTTTACTTTGTGATTATTAACCTTCTTATTCGTTTGTTGTGATATTAATGCAGATGGCTGATGATGAAACTTCGATAGAAGTTATATTGCACAAATGGGGAGTACCGGAGTCTGTTATAGACAGATTTAAAGGTAAGTTTTCGCTTCAAACCACTCTAGGAAGTCAATGGGGGAGACGTATGTCCAGCATTGGACGTTCTACGGCTGAGATGATGACATTGATTATTAATATATTTTTTTTCTTCCAGAAAATGTAATTCAGCAATACCAACTAAAACATCTAAGTGATGATTTTCTCAAAAAGCTATGCCCTTTAATTGGCCACAGACTTTTGGTTAAATCCAAAATTGAAGAATATAATATTTTACTGCACATGGTAAGTTACACCTACTAATAATTAGTATTTCATTTATTTTGAATTTATTTTTACCAGTATACATCCAAATCAAATGTGGATGTAAACTGGTAGCCAACTAACTATAATTATTGCATTGAGTATAGGTAGGTATGTTTTTTTATTAGTTTTGATCAGCAGTTTCACTCATTTAGTGGTAAAGTAAGTGAAAAACAATATTATTCTCAATATGTAAACTAAAAACAAGACAATTATTATCTCTTCAAGAATCTCTGGGTGTTGTTTAAACAGTTTTTATATTTTTTAAATCTTAGTGCGTGAAGCTGCTAAAAATGTACCATGTGTGTCAATCCGTGCTATTGTGATAACAAACTTACACGCAAAATATCGCATATATAATATTAATCAGTGTGGTGTGATTTCAGATTAATTTGGATATCGAAGAAAAGTACAAGGAACTTTGAATTTTTATACAAAGTGGCAAACGTTTATAAATACAATTATCAGTTTGAAATTTATTAATACAAATAAATATGATTCGTTGGCAAGTTTATACGAAGGCATAACACAGGAAACCGATAATGGTGAGTTAGGTACATACTTTTTTCGGTACCTATCTACTACACCACAGCATGGTAGCCACTTAGCCAGCCTCTAGCCCTATACACATAAGTACCTATGTATAATTTTTCGCATTTATTTTTCAGATTGGAAGGTTCCAGATCAAATGAAACTCCTGTCATCTCATCCCTCCATCTCATCATTTTGTTTTTCTGTCCCTCGACAGAAAAACAAAATGTTCGACTCTGGAGTGCATCGAGAATCTCATTGTTTATATTGATGTAAGTTTATTTATTTATGCAAGGCGTTATGCCGTAGAAGGTTAGATAAGCCGAACGGGTGTGTTCGGGGAACCATTTGGAAAATAAAAGTTGGCCAAAAAAAAACCTGACCTTATTAATATCTGAACGGGTGTTACTCACGTTATATTAGGCCGGATCGTGAATAACACCCGTTCAGATATTAATAATGTGTGAAAACCACGCTGACGTGGTTTTCAGAACCACAACCAACAGAACCAGAGTGGAAACTGATTTCCATACTAATATTCCGGCCTTATTTTTTAAAAGATTTATTTGTTATTTTCCTGGTTTTCACCAAAATTTAATCTATTAACTACCATAACCTTTGTAAAGTCTATTTGTCTGTTGACTAAATATGTAAATTCGAAAATATTGTTATTGAACCAGTCTTCCACAATATTAATATGTTAAGGCTGCAGTCCCGTTTCATAGCATTAAGGCCCTCATTGCTTTCTCTTTTGCACAGTTTAAACGTTTTGTCAAGATAAATAATCAATATGTTTGTATAAAAACAGTAAAATTAAATAGTAATTTTGTTCAGAAAAAATTACAAATGTTATAAAGCAATTTTCACACTGATATTTCAGATTTTGGCGAAGATATCGGAAAAGTTAGTTTTTTAAGTTTTTTTATCTGATACCTTTGCCAAAATTAGATGTTATCTCTAAAACGTGCGAAATGGATAGTTTATAGCAGGCGAACACGCCCTTAAAAACTGCATCTTTTTTGTAAGTCTACTATGTTTTTGATCTTATATTTTTGAATAATTTTATTGTATGTACCTAAGTTAAGAATTAAGATTGTGTGTTTGACGTGTTTAAAAATATAGTATTATGATAATAAATATTTTGATAAATGACAACTTATTTTAATTTAAAGTCAGGGTTAAAATAAGATTGATCCATGGCGTAAGTCGTAACTAAATCGAGCTAAAATCGATTTTATTGATAATTCTGCTATGTTGTATGTATTGCTTTTCAAATGTGTCAAGTGTTTATAGAGCAATACCAGAATGTATTGCTCTATAAGCACTGCATTTCAGCTTTTGTCAATATGCATAGATGACAGAAATTCTCAAAGCAAGACCAGAATGAAACACAAGATGACGTGAAAGGAGTGTATTAACCCGAAAAGAGGCTCGTAGTACTCATCATTATGAACAACTTTTACTTTGTTGTTAACCTCGAAATCGCGATAAAATATCAGCTGTTCCATATAAAACTGTCAGTGAAACTCGACGAAATGTATGGAACAGCTGTGGTTTTTCGCGAAATCAGGGTAGCCCCCGGAGTAAAAGTTATTCATAATGATGAGTACTATGAGTCCCTTTCGGGATAGTACACCCTTTTTGCGTAACCCTGTGTTTCATTATGGTCTTGCTTTGAGACTTTCTACTTTCCAATTAAGAAAATTATTAGTTTCATCTGAGAAGTAGAATTATTAATGCAAATCTAGAAATTACTTACTTGAAGCAACAAAACATCTTGATAGAAGCAAATATATTCTTCAAATAACGCACAGAAATCGTTCTCCTAAGATCAATCTGTTTTTGATCTAAAACCCCCAATTATTCAGACTAAGAATACCATACTCTCCCTAAGAAGATACATTCTTAATATCAAAACATCAACAGTCTTTACTTAAAATCAAACATTCTTTAGGCAAGTAAAAGGCATTATTCGAACTAAGAACTTTTGTCTGTGCAGAAGATTCTCAGTTATTTAAGGTTAAGATAAAGAAATACTTTACTTAAGAGTATGCATTTTCAATTCAAAAATATTTTATTCTTGACTGGACATAAAAAATCTTAGGACAAGAAAAGTTTATTATTTAAACAGAGATCAATTTAGTTTTAGTATGAAATCCCTGGTTATTCAAGAAAAGAACATTGATAATCTCACCTTGAAAATCTATATTCTCAGTTCAGAAGTAGTATTAGTCTCTGCTTAAGATTTAAAATACTAAATAAAAGTAAATGACATTATTCAAATAAAACGTAGAAAGTATTGAAAGGAGAGAAATTTTATTCAGTATAAAATTTTAAGTTTCTTAAATTAAGAAATATTATGATTAGTTTAAACAACAGAATTCTCAGTAGAAGCTGATAAAATTTTTGACTCAAATTAAAAGGCTATTTCTTTCTAATAACTGTTGCATTGTACTAACATTCAGTTGTTTGGGTTTAAGATGTGATCGAATCTTCATTCAATGAAGCATGTTTTGAGTTAAACAACGCCAATTCTCAAGTTAAAATGATGTGCGGTCTCAACAAGATGAAACAGTCTCCAACATAATTATCACAATCTAGCTTTAAAACTAAAAATGTATTTAAAATAAAACTTATTGTCTCAATTGAAAAATACTATTATCTTCTACTAATACTAAGATTTTGTTCATTTAAGACTTTTGCATTCTGAGCGCAGAATTCGATTATTTTATTAGAAGATTATTATGTTTTCTATAAAAATTGTTTTGTCTTACTCTAAAAATAAAATAGGTATGCATCAAAAACTTTAACTGTCTTTGTTCAAGAAAACTGTGAGTCTTGAAGAACAAGAAACCGTTTCCTCTTGCATGAAGAATTTGCTTAATTCTTCTATCGATAATATATCATCTTTATATGAGACATTAAAATGTTGATTTGAGCTTATCAACTAAAACAATAAATTGCTTTATTCAAGAAAATATTGTTTTCCCCATATATGAAACCATATTATTCTTGACCAATAGATATACTCTTGATTCGAGACTTTTTTTCTTTCCGTGTACTTTAATAAAGTAAATTGTAATAGTTCAGTTTCTCTATGGCTTACACTTTGGAAAATACGTTAAATGTAGCTAAAAAGTTTACTTTCATCTAGTCTAATAATTATGCTTTAGGTTACGTTATTTTTGTTTGTGTTTAGTACTTATAGTATAAAACCTTGCAGTAATTTCGAATGGTACGGATAGAAATCTTACTATTCCTGTCACAGGATATCTCATTTCTATATATAATAAAACGTACCTACCAGAATATTTTTTTTAATGATTTCTTTTAGTAAAATTTCTGATACCAATAAAGTGTTTGAAGCACGTTTATTTAATATTTTCACATGAAATATCGGCACGAGGGACATTACGTGTGAAGTTGTTTTTTTTTTTAAATTATAAATAGGATTTGCGCTTGGCCGCCAACTCGCCTGATGTTAAGCGATGATGCGGCCTACGATGGAGCACGCTTGCCTAGAAGAAACCTATTCACTCTCGACTTGAAGACACCCAGATTGTAACTAACGGGGAAAACCCACAGGCAGCGAATTCCACAGACTAGCAGTTCGCACAATAAATGTGGAATCAAAGCGCTTCGTTCGGGTTCACAGAATATCAACCATAAAGCGGTGTTTATTCTTCGTGCCCACTCTGGCAGTCCGATAGAAAAATGGGCAGGATAATCAAATCATGCAGATCTGTAGCAAATGTGGTCCAACTGATGTTAATGTTGGTTCCACCAAGTCTGGTCTCCTGCACTCGTGAACGATAACTTGTTATAACACAATAAGACGAGGGAAGCCGCTGAATGTTATTCCAGGAATCACACTCGATATATTCCAAGGAGGAAATATCGCGTATCTTAGAGGGCTGTCTATGCCTATATTATTTTATGTAATGCCTGCGGAGTCGCTACGATTTTATCTATTCCTATTTACGTAAGTACGTGTGCTTGACCCGTAGTACGTGTACGTACGTACCGTACTAGTACGCTAGTAGTACCTACTAGTTGCACTTTATCTACTTAGTAAAAATGTTAAATTCATTCATTCGTTCACTGACAGACAAGTCAGACAACGCACAGCCCATACCATTGGATTTATGGAAGCATAAATCTAGATTTGTTCAAGTATTTCTAATATGACGTATATGAGCAATTAGATTATTTTTTTGGAAATTCATCCCCCTTAAAAATCTCCCTTCCCCGCGGTTATAATTTTATTGTATTTACGGATTCCAAAGATTGACCTAATCTATAGCGTCTTGCTTACGGCGCATCTAATTTGTGCAACTCGCCTTTGTTCTAAGCTGCGCAAGTTACTTGCACCGTGCGCAAGATGCATTAACCAGTGATTAGAGAGATAGCGGGATACGCGATCGAGATCAGCGGAATTAGTAAGTACAGGGGCTTACGGACAACTGCTATTGCGGCACCTAATCCGCTCAGTTTGAAAATCACGCGACCGCAAACCGTATCTGGGCGCGATAAGGTTCACTTTTGTGTGATTTTCCAACTGAGCGGTGCCGCAATAGCAGTTGTCCGTAAGGCCCCAGGTATGCCAGTTATGCTTTTCATCGTCATCATCAGCCAGAAGACGTCCACTGCTGAACATAGGCTTCACCCGTAACCTCCACACTGAACGACAGCCTGCCATCTGCATCCACTGGATGCCCCCGACTTATGCTTTTACAAGAAAAGAATAAACTCCAAAATCAAACTGATGGTAATAAAAGAGAGAAAAGCTATACCGCGTAGAAGTTGCAATCAAATAAAGTAACAAACTTGAGCTACTGTTGACCTGCTCTAGCGGCTAGGGTCGCTATATAATATGAAACTGAACGCTTTCTCGCATACAATCACGACGACCCAGACCATCGCTTGTGGCGGCACAGAACAATACTAGGATAGACACCGCGACCACGAACAACACCCAGGGTGTCGTTCTACCTACTTTCAAATCACGAGTGAATCGGTTTCTTCTAGGCAAGCGGCCTATTATTTATTTTTAAAAAAAAAATGACGTCACAAGGTTTTTGGTGTAATTGTCACTTAGTGATTTTAAGGTTCTGTACCCAATTATTTTTTTTTTTTTTCATTTACTTATTACCGTCTATATCTCTCGAACCGTAATAGATAGCCAGTTGAAATGTTCACAGAATATGTAATGTTACGTTGGATTAACTAAGAAATAATAAAAAACCCTTTATTTCCATAAACAATAACATCATCTCATCATCATCATCACGCTTGATGTTAAGCAATGATACGGCTTACGTTGAAGCACGCTTGCTACGCTTGCTTGTTGGAGTCATAAAGTAAAAACTAAAGAAGGTGGGTCCCCATACAACAAACGTATTTTTTTACGTATTTTTGTATTAGCTCTAATGTAAAAATGATAATACGCACAAGCGTCAAAGTAGGCGTGAATATAGTATACAATCTAAAGTATAACAAAAAATTATAAAAATGGCAAAGTGCGAGTCGGTGACAAATTTATTTTCATTACCAAGTAATAACTGGTAATTTCGCTATTGAATTTTGTGGTGGTACGGAACCCTCAGTGCGCGAGCCCGATTCTCCGCCGGTTTATTTATAAAATGCGCGAGTAAGATAGTCGCGCACTTTGACTAAGCTAGTAAAATTAGTTGAAATCCCTGCTCTTGGAACTTTCTGAAAGGTTTGTAATAAGAAACTCTTTTCATACTTTTAGTGCTCCACTCTGAAATATGCATCAGCTGCAATCTCCAGGCGTTTGTGCAAAACATTACCTTAATGGGAATTATCTTAATGAATCTCCCCTCCTTTTCTCCCCTTCTCCCTTCCCTCAAAGGGAATTTGATTCAGAGGAGCACATTTCCACGTTAGTTCATTACGCAGCTTCGCTTCTACGGAATGCAGTTAGCTTTCTGAAATAACGTTTTGAAACGAGATTTTTGGTTCTAGATTAAAATTATTGAAAAACATCAAAAATAATTGTAATTATTTATTGTAAAGATAGTATGACGCTTGCCCACTTACACACATTTAAAATTATGAAGGTAAGCAACATAAGTACCTCTACTTTATACTTTTGCAATAAATAACTAAAATTAAACGCATTTTATTTCTAACTAGCGGTCCGCCCCAGCTTCGCACGCGTAAAAATTATAGCCTGTGTCACCCGCGGATAGTGTAGCTTCCCGTCAGTGAAAGAATTTTTCAAATCGGTTCAGTAGTTTCGGAGCCTATTCAATGCAAACAAACAATCAAATCTTTCCTCTTTATAATATTAGTATAGATAACCGGTACTAATAACTTATATCTTTTGACTAGATTAAAGTTGGAGTCAACTGAAACGAGTTCCAGTTAGTGGCGTAGTTCTGTGCTATCTTAAAAACGTGAGTTCAGTTATTTACATAACTAGATTTATAGCTTTCTAAGTTTTATAGCTCTAACAGCTGCATTTTTTTAAACTTAATTTTAATAAAGTTATATGATTATTAACGGGATATTTACCGTGGTAAGGTTGTGGAATGAGCTCCCGATATTAAAAATGCCGTTAATAATCATATAACTTTAGTGGACAACCGTGATAGTTTAAAACAGTGTTTCAATTATAATATTTTTATGGTTCCGTGCCCAAAGATTACTAAGCCTACGCTGGTATGTCTGTCTGTCCGTCCGTCCGTCCTATCTTTTAACGGCTGTAATATAAATGTAATAGCTAAAAAAATATCATCATTAACTGTTTTCATTCAGTTTATTACAATCTCGATCTCTTATTAAGTGTTCGAAACGAACTAAGGAAGGAATTGAAATAATGTAAAATACACGCGATAAAATACGCTATAAGTATTTTTTTAAATTTGAATGTGTAATAATCTCGAAATCCTATGAAATTATTATGAAGTGAAGCTATCAGAGTTGCAAAATAGTTGGGGCGAGTATAGTATGAAGTGACGCTTTTTTTTTTCTTTTTTTTTTAATAATAAATTATAGGCTTGCGTTTGACCACCATCACGCCTGATGTTGAGCGATGATGCGGTCTACGTTGGAGCACGCTTGCCTAGAAGAAACCGATTCACTTGTGATTTGATGACACCCAGATTGTAACCATCGGGGAACACCCATTCAAGCAGCGCATTCCACAGACTAGCAGTTCGCTTAATAAATGTAGAATCAAAGCGCTTCTTACGGGTTTTCTGAATATCAACCATAAAGCTTTTTATACGTAACTAGCTGTTGTCCACTTATTATTTATTTAAGTTTTGTAGATCAAGTGTTTGAGATTATTTGACACGCGAGTTAACCAGTGAAAGAATGAGTGGAATTTTGTATTTATATATTATGTGGAACTCATAGATATACGTTCCATCGTCAGTGACAGCGCCGGAGTGACGTGATTCCGCCCAAATACAAAGTTGATGTCAAGTTTAGCGAGACGTTCTTCTGTTGTTGTTGGCATGTTGGCATCACGCTGACGTCGGCGCTTACTTCATGTTTTACTTGGGGTTTTATTTATAAATAGCTTTACGCAGCTTTACTTGCACAAACACTGTCGCTTAGAGATAGTGTTGCTTTTTAAAAGTGTTTTATCTAAGTGCCAGTCGGGCGCGTGCTATAGATCCCGGAAATGAATGAAAGATTTTCGTTCTGGGTTCTTTCTATTTGTTTTTTTTTCTATTTCCATTCAGACCATTGGGTGTGGTGTCCGGTGCGCGAGTCCAAGTCCAAGTGCAAGTCGGACTCGCGCACCGCACACGGCTTGTGTTTATTTTTCCATTTTGCCACTCTTTAGTCTAGATTCATAGCATGTCCAATGAGACCGGTAAAAAAGAGTGTCTGTATACTGGTGGGGCGGTCTAGATGGTGGGGACCAAAAACTTCGACCAAAATAAAATGAATGGACAGGCCCAGTAGAAGTGCATTTTTGAAGATAACAAAATGAGCGCTGGCTCTCATTTCGTTTCAGTCGGTCTCTAGCCGTAGGAAGTACAACACGTGTCTATTGTTACGAGATAACGAAACATCTGTCAAAATTATGCATTCATATGCTTTTCCGAAGTGTAAATACACAAATAAAACCGGGATCTATTTTTTTGTAACAAATATACTGTACATTTTTTTAATCAGGTGTTGAAGTATATGGCCGACGGTTTTGACTCGTTTTTACTGAGCAATTTCAATGGTTAGGGCCCGTCGATTCATTTTATTTTAGTCGAAGACCAAAAACGACAAAATGTCACCAAATCGTAAGTTGCTGACCAACCAGCGTCGTGCCCACGAGAGAGTGGTGCCTAGAGCCTATAGTACTGGTACTCATTCTGTGTGTGGAAGATAAACTTGCCATATCGGGACATTAGCGGGGATTGCTCCCGAGCGACGGTTCCAGATCGATTGAGTTACGCGACTTGTTCCCAACTTTCTGCAATATTATGTGAATAGGTTTTCTTACGTCACAGCACACTGCACTAACTCGACACCGGACTAAACGTAAATTAGGTAATGTGAGCTATATATAGCAAAATGTAGAGCAGGTTTTCAAATAGCACAAGTTCTTTGATAAGTTTAAAATCCGATAGCGATATTTTTGACACATATTTCGCTAAAGATACACCTGAACAAAATAAATGATATACCAAATTTCACTTTTAAAACAACTATCGGTCTTTTACAATGGCAATATTCAAGGAAATGACACAAGCAAATAAAGTAAATAAAAAATATTTTCTGCTTTAGATATCGCCACCTTGTACTCGTATTTATAATGACGCCACTAACCCAGTGACTATATCTTGTTAGTCTATCGACGCATCTCATTTATCCAAATGCTGTAGTCTATTATGAAGCTGGGGACATACAATATTACATCTATAAATACAAGCTAACACAATACCTTCTCTAGCTTTTTGCAACGTCGAGGAATATCCTACAGCGGTGAAGGGCGTCATTTAACTTTACAAAACGCGTCGTGTTTTCAAACTGGTCTAATTATGTGCTGCTCGGTCTAACTCGCTTAGAATATTTCTCCGTCTCTCCACTCGCAGTTTATATGCGTCCTAAAAGTCTGTTGTTTGTGTTCACTCGTGGTCAACTCGGTGTCGAGTAGACATAGTGTGCGGTGACCTCTATCGGGACTTGTTTCCAAGTTATTATTACGTGGATTAAAGGTTAACCGAGATACCACGTCCACGATACAATCATGGTGAGAGTAGAACGTCTGTAAAAGCAATGCATTTTTAAAGCGGTTTTTACTACAGAAGCGTTTACGAGTCAGTTTATGATCTCTGCTTCAAGAACGAGCTCGGGATCATCCATCAAACGGCGCTTCTTCTGGCCAAGCGTTTATGAGGATGAGATAAAAAGTACTTCAAGCGTTTTACGAAAGCTCGGAGCATGTTTTTAGCAAAATAGGTACCTAAACTTCTTTTATGTTATAGGAAATTCAAGCATTCGAGTTAGAGTGCCTTTTTAGTATCTGTTTGATTTATCTTATATTTGATTTATATTCTTAATTGACATATTACTACAAATGATTGTTGGCCGGATGGATTGCCCCATCCAAAACAAGTGGATGTGCATCTTAATGGGCGAAAAGCTTTAAATATATTTTAATTAATTTATTGATTGTGTGTGTATTGTAAAATAATTTTAATTGTAGTTGTCTTTTTGTTCTTATGTATTGTATTTCGACATTTTTATTTTTCTCTTTTAATATTGTTTCAATTTTGTGTATATGGATATTTTCCGAAATAAAATAATACTAATAATAATTACACTAAATTGCGAAGTTGTTTGTTTCTAGTTACTTCGTGTTGGAGTAGTGTAAAGGTCGGGCTCGCGCATTGGGAGGTCTGTACCACCAAGTGCAATAAGACAACAGCACGCCCAGGCGGTCACCCATCCAAGTACCGAGTGCGCCCGACGTTGCTTTACTTCGGTGAACAGAAATTTATCACCGACTCGTACTTGGCCATTATTTATTGTTTTACTTCCGAGTGTGTACTATAATCGTGCCAAGTTTGAAGCTTGTACGTATTCATCAGCATCATCAGTCATAGAACGTCCACTGCTGGACATAGGCCTCCCCCATCGATCTCTAAAAGGGCCGGTTGGAAGCGGCCTGCATCCAGCGTTTCCCTGCGGTCTCTCTTAGGTCGTTTGTTCATCTTGTGGGTGGAAGTCCTACGCTGCGCTTACCGGTCCGTGGTCTGCATTCGAGAACCTCTCGGCCCCATCGGCCATCTGTTCTGCGTGCTATGTGCCCTGTCCACTGTTACTTCAAGTTGCTAATCCGGTGGGCTATGTTAGTGACCTTCGTTCGGTTCGTTCGATTCCGAAAGGTTTAAAGGTTGATATTACCCAGAATTAACACACAGGGTATAAACTGCCTCTCTTTTTATCACAAACTAGCGGTCCGCCCCGGCTCCGCACGGGTATATTTATATAGCCTTATAAAATAACCTATATTAATCAGTGATAATGTAGCATTCAAATGGTGAAAGAATTTTTAAAATCAGTCCAGTTTTTGAGCCAATTCGTTACAAACATACTTACATATTGGACCCGGGTATGTCCTAAAACTGCGACCAGAACCACCGGAGGATGGGCAGCAGCGTCCTATTAGTACGCGGTGAACGTACTGCGATCCCCAAACCACCTGTCAAGCGTGGGGGATTATGGCAACACTCCTCTGTAGAAGGGAGGCCTTTGTCCAGAAGTGGACGCTTAATGGCTGCTGATGTGTGTATGTGTGTGATATAGTATACAGTATAGATATGGGTAAAACGCTGTTTTTTAGCATATCATAGTCATAGTCATAGTCATAGTACTTTATTGGTAACAAATTACAGGTACACGTCACAGAAAATAATTGATAATAAAATAATTATCAAGTAGGAACTAATTATTGCGCAACAAATTCTCGTTCAAAATAGGAATTCTATCGCAGGTATTCTGGTACGGAGATAATGGATGTTATTCCAATATCCGGTACATAGTCGCCGTAGCGCGGAAATAGATCGCGTGACAAATCACGGCGACACGACGGGACGAGGGGGACACAGGGGGATACAGTAGGACAACTTGATCACAAACTTGACATGGACTGTTCTATTTGTCTTTTTATCACTTCACAGCACTGGACTGGTGAAACGTAGAGTCGACTCGACTTGCCATAGATACAGTCTGATGGTTACTACTCGAGTTCGTTTTCGGCAGTTTCTGTCGCACGTTTGTTAATGCAGTTAAATCAAGATTTTTACTTTTTATCTAATCTCATGTGTTCTATATATGAGCACGAAATTGTGGACAAATATTCAGTCAACAAGTATGAGTCTACTGATATTAGGTTTGTGTTAAGTCATCGAGCGATCTTTGTTCCTGGCGATACAAGCTTCAATATACCACAGTTTTTTAAAAATTTATAATAGGCTTGCTTTTGACCACCATCTCGCCTGATGTTAAGCGATGTTGCGGTCTACGGTGGAGCACGCTTGCCTAGAAGAAACCGATTCACTCGTGATTTGAAGACACCCAGATTGTAAGTATCGGGGAACATCCACTCAGACAGCGCATTCCACAGACTAGCAGTTCGCACAACTCCACTATTATAAACGCGAAAGTTTGTATGTATGAATGTATGGATGTTTGTTCCTCTTTCACGCAAAAACTACCGAATGGATTTTAATGAAAGTTTACAATAATATAGCTTATACATTAGAATAACACATAGGCTATAACGGGTTGTAGTAGCGAGGCCGAAGGACGAGCTCTACGCGTACGAAGTAGCGGGTTTCAACTAGTACATACATATATATGCTATACGTACAAACCAAACTTAGAGCTGCAACCATCAGAGATGTACAACGTTCAATGCATCTACACGCCAGACTAATGGCAGCACGTGACGTCGCATGCCACTCGCAGCTCGGATGTATTACATCTATGAAAGAAACGAACTGTTTTATTTTAGAGGTTTTAGACAATAGTATCGATTCTGATGTACTCTCAACTAAACTTTGCAGCTCTAAAATTGCAGCCATCCTTCTCTCAGATATTAAAGTGAAAAGAGAGGCAGATAATTTTAGTCCTGTCAGATTGGTTTAGTTTAGTGAGTGTTGGGACAGAATCGACACCTATTGTCATATATATACGTAGTATAAGTAAAAGATCGTTGCCTATTCTGTATTGGCTTGTGTAGTTCCACCCTAGCCGTCAAACCAAATATTTATTTATTAGTTAAAAATGTACATACTAGATAAACAACCAACATGCAAGAAGATGCTAAAAACCTCAAATACCCAAATGAATTATACATTATGCCAGTCAGAGTTCCCTCTATAGTAATAAGGCCAGGTGCCAGTGTTCTGGTGGCTGTTTAAAATTATTAGCTCATAAGTGCACGCACCGGCACCTAACTATGTATGCTAATTGTAAACCAGACGAGATACATTGTAGTATTGTAGTGGCTAACACGAAAGCAAACACTACAACGACATGTTTGTTTGTCAGCGTGACACGCGTCATAATATTTACTATTGTTTTAATGACGACTACGTTAGCGCTGACTATCAGTCGTGACTAGAATCACATGCAGCAATATTTTTTTTGCACCTGATTAGCAATTTGAATTGGTAGTGGGCAGGGCACATATCACGCAGAACAGATGGTCGATGGGGCCGAAAGTTTCTGGAATGGAGACCACGGACCGGTAAGCGCAGCGTAAGACGTCCACCCACGAGATGGACATAGACGGACTAAAAGAGACCGCAGGGTACGCTGGATGCAGGCCGCTTCTAACCGGCCCTTTTGGAGATCGATGGGGGAGTCCTATGTCCAGCAGTGGACGTCCTACGGCTGAAATGATGGCGATGAATAAAAATAATAAATATATTAAAATAAGTTAGGCAATTCATGTAAATGCGTTTTTTTAACGTAGCTAACACAAAGGGAAGTCATCGACTTCCGCGTAAAACTTTCTATTTGAATGACTGAAAAGCCGTCCACTGTCAAACGCGATCAAAATAAGCTTTATTAAGTGATTTAGTCAACATCTCGGCTCCCGCAGCGAGCGGCGAGCGGCGAGTCAACACTGAATATTTATCGAGGATTGTTTGTTCTAAACAAGGCTCTTCCGGGCGAAATATTGAAACTGACGCGCGCCAACTCCGCCCGCCCTCAGCTGGTCGGCGCCGCCCGCCCTTAACTTTGCAGTTCATTTTGTTAAGGATCCTGTATACCCTCTGCAGCTCTCTCGCTCGCACATTTTCACATTATTGAAGATATAAAATCAATGAGTGTGAATTTCCAAAAAGTAACAAAATCATGTCATGGTGTCTATCGTAACATTACAAACAAAGAAATTGTCAATTTGATATATTTTAATTTGACACAGTAAAATGGTAACAAGTGATTTTTATTTCTCGTGTCATTTTATTCCGTCAAATTACAAGATATCGAAGCAAACATTTCTTTGTTTGTAATGTTACGATAGACAGCATGACATGATTTTGTTACTTATTGGAAATTTTATAACTTCAATAATGTGAAAATGTGCGAGCGAGAGAGCTGCAGAGGGTATACAGGACCCTTAAGGTTTGCATTTAGGAGTTAGAATACGATTTTTGTACAAATTATTAGATAAACTAATATTGTTGACCTAAAAAATTAAGCATCAGTAAATAGTAATAATGCGTCCAACAATGACAGTGGATAGAAAGAAAGAAATAAAGTTTATTTGTGACTAAATTAGGTTTTTTTTATTGACAAGTTATAATATAAGGTCACAAATCGGCCCCAACTCAGCATAATGCCGGCTGTTAACCAGCGCTGGTCTTCCGTTGGAGCCGTTTGGTCATTTCTCGGTACTTCGTAGGGATAGGTATTTCGTAGGCAAACGTGCTACATCTTCGACCGCATAACTGTTCATGGTCACACGCTTGACCAGTATGTTGCCATAAGAGTTATGCAGTCATGTAGGAGTGCTGTTTTAGAAAGTGTCAATTCTGTTTTGTTTATGAGTTTAGATTAGATATGCATAATTCATTACCCTCGTCATCGAAACTTAGCAAATAATAAAATAGGTAGTTATGCATCCTCGCCATCCGTCTGTATTAGATTAGCAGACAGACTACTCAGCATATCACAATGTATTTCTTGGTAATGCTGAGTAAGGCCTCCCAGGCCACCGTGTCGTTTTAAGTTAGTATTAAGATTTTGATTCATTAGCATTAAAGCCTCCAAATCGGCTACACGTATTTTTATTTCTAGTTTTAAAACAAAGTGCTCCCAAAACTTAACTGGCGCAGCCGGTAGGATTCGCTCGTATATCGCTGCACTAGTTTTCGTGTGATTATCCGGGTATCCAAATTTACCTGATCGCGGAAATGCGGCGAGAGTGAATCTTCAAACCAAATAAATTTGTTATGAACGGGACACGCAGGATGGAAGCGGTCGGTTGGTGAGTAAAACTTTTCGCCATCCTTTCCAAATCCTAACCTTCCACGAATATTGTTATTATTGAGATAAGACTTCGCTCATTATAACGTGTCTGGTGACTCAATATAAAACTTTGTTTAGTTCACCGTTAGTGATAAGCATTCTGAGAAAACTTTATAGAGTAGAGTAAATGTAGAGACATTGTAGACAATAAGTATTTTAAAATTGAATTTTTGCATGCTGTAAGCTGTAACCTGCTTAGTACTCTATACTTATAAGAATTCTGAAAAAAACCTTATAGAGTGGAGTAAATGTGTAGTGACATCTTACTCAATTAATATTTTAGAATTAAATTTTTGTATTCTCTAACCTGCTCATTACTCTACGAAAAAATGGCCCAAGTAGAAGAGGTCGTACCGATTCCACGCGAAATTTTGAACCTTGTTCCTATTTATGGAGGAGACAAGGGCACATTAAATTTGTACATTAGAAAATGTGAATATGTAATTAGCAGGTATAGAGGCAATGCTGCTCAGGATTTATTTGTGTATCAATCTGTAACAAGTCGACTTAATGATAAAGCGGCTGCTTTATTATCTGAACGCGAAGATGTTACGACTTGGACCCAGTTAAAAGAATTACTGAAACAACATTTTGGAGATCCGCGCAGTGAACAATGCATAAATATTGAACTTGAATCGATGAAAATTAAATCCGGTGAAAGTTATTTGGATTTTTGTAGTCGAATTCAAAGTGTTCGGTCATTATTGATTTCCAAAGTGAATATGTTAGATGATGTTACCTTAAAACGCGCAAAAACAACTATTTATAATAACATGTCATTAAACGTATTTCTTTACAACTTGCCCGAGGATATGGTGCGCATAGTAAGGTTAAAATGCCCAGCGACCTTGGAAGATGCTCTGAGTGTAGTGCTTGAAGAAGTAAACTTTCACGACCAGTATAACATGCGAAAACGTATGCACGGTATTAATAGTAACAGTTCAGTGTCAAGGCCGACTTTACCGCAAAATCCTGGTTTAGGTTTTAAATTTGGCGTGAACCCGCAACCCAGTGGATTTAGATTCCCTGCTCTATTACCAAATAATGATGCAACGCCTAAATTTAATTTCGGCATTCAACCCACACCATTTAGGATGCCTCAAGGTCAACCGCAAAACTTCGGCTACCGGCCTCAGCTTGGGTATCGTCCACCACAGTTCGGTTACAGACCACAGTTAGGCTACCGCCCACAATTTGGTAACAATCAGCTGCAACCATTAGGCTTTAGACCAACCCCTAATGTTGGGATGACACCCCAACAATTCGGATACAGACCACCCCAAGTCCAGCCGCCACGCTTGCAAACCTCAGACGTAACTATGAGGACAGCCGTTCCATTGCCACGCGAAGGTTTTAAGCTCAACGAGATGACCGGATATGACGACGAACAGTATCACGAATATTACGATGATAACGAGTTTGACTACGGTAAGTACGAATACACGGACGACGTTGAACATGAAGTATACAATAACGAGACAGAATTGCCCCAGGAACAATTAACTGAAAATTTTCCTATACCGGCCTCCATAATAGAGAAGAAGTCGTAGAATTAAATTGTGACCCCACGCTTAAATTACCTCACATTTATATCCCGGAAATAGATGCAAAAATGATGATCGACACTGGTAGTACAAGGTCATTCTTGAGCCCTCAAAAGGCGTACCAGTTCTTTTACTACAATATCAGGTATGAACCCTTCCAAATTGTCAGTACTCATGCGTCGAGTAGACACAGTGAAGTTATCGAAATTCCACTGTTACCGACATTCAACAGTGATGATTTTCACAAATTTTATTTGTACGATGTCGACTCGCGCTACGATGGTTTAATCGGAAATGACTTGTTGAGACAACTGGATGCAGTAATTGATCTCAAACACTCAGTTTTAAAAACAAAAACCACATGCATTCCAATAATTAACACAAATCTGAACTATGTAATTGAACTTCAACCGCGGTCAGAACAACGCGTCAAAGTGCCTACAGACCAACATTCAGGCGAAGCTATAATTGACTATAGAGAATTTGGCCCCGGCGTACGAATGCCAAGTGCAATAGTGAATTGTATCAACGGATACGCTACTACAGTTATCCAAAACGCTTCTGACGAAAGAGTAATTCTCACAGTTAAACAACCCTTGCAAGTTTTGAATTATTTAAATACATATTCTGACCTCTCTTTTTCTACAAACTTGACAAGCGTACAAACGGACAAAATACTTGAAGAAAATTTAAATAAACTCAGATTGGACCATACTAACTGCGAGGAACGAAAAAAAATTTCTAAGCTCTGTAGAGAATACAAAGATATTTTCCACTGTGACCTGTTGCCTTTAACTTTTACCAACCAAGTAAAACATAAAATTCGTACCAAAAATGAAGACCCGATTTTTGTGAAACCATATAGACAGGCTCCGACACAAGCAAATGAAATAAATCGTCAAGTACAGAAAATGTTACAAGATAATGTTATCCAAGAGTCCCATTCCCCGTGGAATGCTCCGGTGCACCTAGTGCCGAAAAAAATCGATGCATCTGGAGAGCAAAAGTTTCGTATGGTTATAGACTACAGACGCCTAAATGAAATTACCATCGACGACAAATACCCCTTACCAAATATTAACGACTTGTTTGACAAATTGGGTAAAAGTGTTTACTTCAGTACAATAGATTTAGCGAGCGGTTACCATCAGATTGAAGTTGAGGAACAGGATAGACAGAAGACAGCTTTTAGCTCGCAGAACGGCCATTTTGAATTTTTGAGGATGCCGTTCGGTTTAAAGACAGCTCCCGCGACTTTTCAGCGTACTATGGACCATGTACTTCGAGGACTACAAGGTTTACACTGTATGGTGTATCTTGATGACGTCATCATTTTTTCATCCAGCCTCGAAGAGCATATCCAAAAACTACGGCTAGTTTTTGATAGACTCAGAGAAACTAACCTCAAGGTACAGCTTGACAAATCAGAATTTTTGCGAAAAGAAGTATTGTATCTTGGACATACCATTACAAAAAACGGGTTGAAACCTAATGACGACAAAATTAAAGCTGTAATGAACTTCCCAATACCAAAAACCACGACAGAAATTAAAAGTTTCCTTGGACTTGTTGGATATTATAGACGTTTTATTCCCAACTTTGCAAAGATAACCCAACCATTGACTGCCTGTTTGAAAAAACGCAATAAAATCATCATAGATCAAAATTATATTGACGCATTTAATAAATGCAAGGAACTCCTGACTCACGCACCGCTTTTGCAATACCCTGACTACGAGAAACCATTCATTTTAACAACAGATGCTTCAAATGTAGCTTTAGGGGCGGTGCTCTCACAAGGACAGGTTGGCAGCGACAAACCGATAGCTTACGCCAGCCGAACCTTGAGTGATACAGAGACTCGTTATAGCACTATAGAACGAGAGCTACTCGCTATTATCTGGGCGACTAAACATTTTCGACCATATTTGTATGGAAAAAAATTCTACATATACACCGATCATCGACCATTAGCCTGGCTAAACTCCCTTAAGGATCCAAATAGTAAACTCACACGTTGGAGGCTACGCCTTCAAGACTTTGACTTTGAAATTATATACAAAAATGGCAAACAAAACACGAATGCAGACGCCCTAAGTAGGATTAAGGTTAATGCTTTAGATTCGGACGATGAAGGAAACTCAATGGCAGTAAACTTGGACAGAAAAGAACGTAAATTACAGAAAGAAATGGACGAGGTAGTTCAAAACATCATACAATTGTCAGGTGGTAAAAGGGAACGACACGATTCATCAACTGTTACGATATCAGACTTGAGTAAAACAATTTCTGCTAGTCGTAGCAATATTTCAGACTCTTCAGATACCGTTGTACTGTTTTCTGAACACCAGATTGAACGCCCGGTTATCCAATCAGCACCTGAAAGTAGTCATTCACAAACTATTCATTCGGCCGCCGATTTAGAATCAACAGGAATACCCATTTTACACGAGGCTATTGACAACAAGCCTAACCAAATTTTAGTATTTTCATGGCTTAAAAATGAATTACATGTAAAAGACCTTTCTCGCGAAAAACAAAAAATTTTAGAAGTTTTCATGCCTACAAACAACCCAGAATTAGTGAAAACATTTCTCAAAGAGTACATCAGGCCAAAAATTAAGTATTTTATTTATTTCGAGGAAAATGAACATCGCCGACAGTTTAGTAATATAGTTGTTGGACTATTTAAAAAGGATATGATTAACCTGTATGAGTGCACAGAACGAGTTGTATATGTTGAAGAAGAAAGTGAACAGAAAGAGATAGTTCTGAAATATCATGAAGGAAAAACGTGCCATCGTGGTATTAAGGAAACATTAGTCAGGATTCGAAGAAATTATTTTTGGAGTAAAATGGAAGAGACAGTAGCAGCAATCATAAATGCCTGTGAAGCATGCAGGAAGATGAAGTACGACAGGAAGCCCCTAAAACCCGTCTTGCAATTAACACAAACACAAGATGCACCGTTCCAGGAGTTATTCATCGATCTGTTTTCCATGGAAGGCAAATACTACTTAACTCTAATCGATGCATTCAGTAAATTAGGGCAAGCCATTGAAATACCAAACAAATCAACACCGGAAGTTGTAAGAGCCCTAATGAAGTACTTTTCTTTTTATGGGATTCCCAAAAGGATAAGTTCAGATCCTGGCATGGAATTCAATAACGAGTTAATGAAAGAATTCCTTAGCCTCCACAAAATAGAACGTCATATAGGGACAGTCAATAATCCGAACTCAATGGGACTAATCGAACGGTTCCATTCAACAATTATTGAAATATACCGATTAGGAAAATATGAACAGAAATGCACCGACGCTGCGTCTATTATGACGTACTCAGTTATGGCATATAATCATACTATACACACAACGACAGGTCTAACCCCATTTGAAGTCGTTTTCGGTCATACAGATACAGACAATCCATTTAACGTAGAATTTGAAAAAACATATACCCAGCAACTAGTAAAAGATCATGAGAAGCGCATGAAATTCTTGTACAAGCAATTGGCAAAAAATATAGTGGCTAATAAGGAACTAATTAGGGAAAAACGAGGTGGTGAGACTAACATTAAACTTCTACAAGAAGAGACTGTCTTCGTGAAAGACATCAATAAAAGGAAAAGTAAAGATAAGGCTAGATATAAAAAGGCGAAAGTCATAGGTGTGACTGAAAGAAACGTTGCCCCTATTAAAGTAGAAACAGCAAAAGGAGACACAAAGGCTCCGATTAAAAATATAAAACGCCCTCCGCAGGTGCTGTATCCTGGCGCTAGCAACATCGGCTGCTGCTCTTCATCTGCAATCACTGGAAGGTAATCCAGGAGTCCTGCCAGTAAAAGAAGGCCAAGCATATGTGGAAATAGATAATTGGACAATTATAAAAACCCTGAATTTAGATAATGTTTATACTGATTTGAATATTGTCATAGCAAAATTCACCGAGTATCAGAAATTGATTTCTCTAAACAAAAAGTTTCCCCATGAATTTATCGGTATATTAATGCACGCAGAGCATCTACGCGACATAACCGTTGATAAATATCGTCAACTAATTCCAAATCGATTTAAGAGAGGCATTTTCAATCCACTAGGCTCTATTATAAAAGTTATAACAGGAAATCTAGATCATGATGACGCACTTAAATACGATAAATTAATTTCCGAAACTAACCACGACCAAATTATTGTTTCAAAGAAAGTTACTGTCGTCTCCAAAATGTTGAACAGCCTCATAAATATTACTGAGTTAATCCACCAAGATTCGTTAACTCTTGATACACGCCTAAAAATGGTCGAAACCTCTTTGAAAGAAACGTTAACTAAAGAAAACAATTTAGCTGTGTCCTCTTATGTTTTAGGATTGTATAGTTTATTTATAAGTAACTTCCGTACTATATTTATTAAATTAAGCGAAATCGAGACCGCATTAGCACTAAGTAAAAGCTCTATCTTACACCAGTCTATTGTAAACTCTACTGAACTTTTGCACCATTTGCAATTAATATCAAATGTTGGAAATTTGGTATATGAACCTACCGAATCAAATTTAGTCAGAATTGAAGAAACTATTACTGTAAAATCATATATTAAGAAAAACCAGATCACGTTCATTATGGAAATTCCTCTAACTGATAATTGTACCTATAACTATTTTAAAATGTACGCACTCCCAGTTTTCCACGAACCTGAAAACCAAACCTTTGCTATATTTCCTAAATACCCTTACCTATTGGCGAACGGGATGAAATACTTACCGATCGTAAAGCCTTGCCACCCTCTTGGCGCTGGAGACCATTACCTATGCAATGATGACAACAGAGCCTTGTACAGTGGGCCTACCTGTGAAGAGCAACTTTTGAAATATGAGAAAAATCTCACCGGCTGCAAACGATATCCTGTCTACCTAGAAGACGTAAAACTTCAGAAAATTACCGACGACAATTGGATACTTTTTACGAGATTGGAAACACTGCTTACCAAACGATGTGGTGATGAAATTTCCAAATACCCAGTACACGGGACTTACATCATGACACTCGACGAGCCATGTGACGTCGAGATTAACGAAATCAAGATCCGTTACCATCGTACTTACACCGAGATAGATAAGGCGACACCGATGCCTATCATCAATCTACCGCAACTTCGTACGAACGCGAGTTTGTCAAGTGCACAAGCACTTAACATGCACGAGATCGGCTTGGATGAAGTAAAATATTTGTCGTTTGCGTTAAAAAATAGTGAAGTGTTTGAAAGTGTTACTAAAAGAGAAACGGACTCTATTAGCATCAGTGTTTTAGGTTACGCCACATTAGGCCTCGTAATTTTAAGTTTATGTATAACTTTTGTGTATGCTTTTTATTTTAGGGTTATCCCGTTTTTACGAAATTGTCGGAAAAGTCCTCAAATCGAACATCCCGATAATTTCTCACTTAGGGAGGGAGGAGTTATGCATCCTCGCCATCCGTCTGTATTAGATTAGCAGACAGACTACTCAGCATATCACAATGTATTTCTTGGTAATGCTGAGTAAGGCCTCCCAGGCCACCGTGTCGTTTTAAGTTAGTATTAAGATTTTGATTCATTAGCATTAAAGCCTCCAAATCGGCTACACGTATTTTTATTTCTAGTTTTAAAACAAAGTGCTCCCAAAACTTAACTAGGTCGTTTTATTTCTATTTCAGAATATATCATCAATAACAAAAAACAACTCCAACAATAACATGTCTTTAATCAACAAACAAAAACTCCAATCCCAGTGCTAGTCGTGTTCGTCGTTTCGTCCGTAGTTCCAAGAAATCTGTCTACTGTCCCAGTTGTCCCATTTCCTGGGATATTTGCTCGGGCTGTTTGTCCCGCTTGTTATCCCGGGACTGTCGGGACGATGGGTGTTCGTTCGATCGCATAGCGACACAGCGCTCGGTGCGCCATCTATAAAGTGCCATGGATTCTATGGAAGGGATGTTGATGTTATAGACTACTAGCTGCGCCCTGCGGTTTCACCCGCGTAGTGACGAAAAATGGTGATGATGATGATGATAGCCTATGTTAGTCTCTGGCTCTTGAAATATACCCATGCAAAATCAGGTCGATCCGTTGTTACGTTGCAGCGTGAAAGAGGAGCAAACAACAACTTTGGCGTTCATAAAATTAGTAGGATAAGGTCTGGAAAGAAAATATATACGTTTACGAAACATGTATAATTGTTAAACAGACCTAATAGAACCAACCTATATTGTCTACGGGGTGTAAGGGGAACACTCTCGAAGCCAAAATAAGGTAATTGTACTCATCATTATGAAAAACTTTCAGCCCTGAAATCGCGAAAAAAATATCAGCTGTTCTATAGAAAACGGTCATTGACACTCGACAAAATGTATGGAACAGCTGATTTTCGCATTTTTAGGGTTGGTCCCATACTAAAAGTGGTTCATAATGATGAGTACAATTACCTTTTTTTGGCTTCGAGAGTGTTCCCCTTACAACCTGTATAGTTTTGAATGTGCTATTGAAATGTATCCGCCAATTATTATTTTTCAGGAATTAATTAAAGAACTGTCGTTATGGCATGTTTTCATTTTACGCATGTTAATTACTTCAAATCTAGTATCTCATCATCATCATTATCAGCCAGAAGACGTCCACTGCTGAACATAGGCCTCCCCCTTTAACCTCCACACTGAACGACAGCCTGCCTTTTGCATCCACTGGATGCCCGCGACTCTCACTATGTCGTCGGTCCATCTAGTGGGAGGCCTCCCTACGCTGCGTCTTCCGGTTCGTGGTCTCCACTCCAGAACCTTTCTTCTCCATCGGTTATCGGTTCTTCGAGCGATGTGACCTGCCCATTGCCACTTCAACTTGCAAATTTTAACAGGTATGTCGGTGACTCTGGTTCTTTGGCGAATATCCACGTTTCGGATTTTATCGCGCAAAGAAACTCCGAGCATAGCTCTCTCCATTGCCCGCTGAGTGACTCTGAGTTTTTCCAAAAGGCCAACAGTTAAGGACCACGTCTCAGTACCATATGTCATCAATCTAGTATCTAATGTAGTAGTAATTTGATGTAATGTATACTGGTCACCCGAAGCTTAAGTACTTTATTTATAAAGGGGTATTATTTATTAATACAATATCTATAGTTATTATGATAGACAGAAAAACATGGTTTTCTCTTTTTTGGAAATTCACACTCAGACATTTTACATGTTTAATAAGTGATAATGTGCGAGCGAGACAACATCAGACGGGAAAAGAGTGGAATTGGATTTTGACAGTGATTTCGTAGGAGGTAATCATAATAAAAACCATTACACTATATTTGCGAAAATATCGAATAAAATACATCAAAACTGCATTTGAATCAATAACATTCCACTTTGCAGAGAGAATCTTATTCGGTACGAGTAGCATTTTTACAATAAAATGCTGCCGGATTTAATAAATATTTTTTTTTTTTTAATAAATATTTGGGACATTTTTGCACACACGGTCATCTGACCCCAAACTAAGCAAAGCTTGTAATATGGCTGCCAGAAACTGATATACGTACATATATATTTTTAAATACATACTTAAATAGATATTAACAACCAGACATAGAACAAACACAAATGTTCATCACACAAATGTTTGTCCTAGATGGGAATCGAACCCACGCCCCCAAGCACAGAAGATAGGTTCACTACCAACTGAGCCACCGGGGCAGTCAAAAATTAAAATGGCAGTCACTGTATTGCATTGTGTGCTAGAACAACTCGGTAAAAATACCTTTTTAACGTTTTACTATGTACATTATTTTATAAAAACAGTCATCATCATCATCAGCCAGAAGACGTCCATTGCTGAACATAGGCCTCCCCCTTTAACCTCCACACTGAACGACAGCCTGCCTTTTGCATCCACTGGATGCAAAACAGTACTTATCAAAACAAGCTGCGGCGCTCACCATCGAACTGGGTATAATGAAACACCTATATCTTAATTGATTAAGCTTACCGTAAGTTAAATCTAAATTTAAGCACAATACTCCATTTATTACGGATAATAACAAATTTAGAAAATCTATAATTTTTACATGAGAACAATTAGTTTTTTTTTAATATAGGTATTTGTCAAATTCATAAGAACAGAAATTATTAATAAACCATCTGGCGAGTCGATGACCAAACATGGACCTATTGTTACTAAAAAAACTAGCTGTAAATGATATTATATATTTATAGATAGTTTTGTTTAATGATAAATGTACTTTTAGAAATTATTAATCATAAAATTAATCAATATTATTGATTAATTTTGTTGATTCACGATTGTTTGGTTCTTTGTTACTTCATCGTCACAATTATATTTATATATACCATAAATATTAATGAATTTTATTGATAATTTATTACCCATCGTGTGTGCATGAATAGGTGTGTTGATGTGTGTATCATCATCATCATCAGCCAGAAGACGCCCACTGCTGAACATAGGCCTCCCCTTTAACCTCCACACTGAACGACCTGAACAGCCTGGTGGACCTGAGTAAGTCCTAAAACTGCAACCAGAACCACCAGAGTCTGGGCAGCATCTTCCTACTTGCATGGAACTGATGTGGAACTTCTTGATCCCCAAGACGCCTGCCTGGGGCTGGAACTTAGACCTTCCAACCTGAGACTTATAACACGATACAAGTTTTATTTTGATTTATCTTTTTATAAAAAGAGCGGTAAACAAGCAAGCAGTCTGCCTGACAGTAAGTGGTAACCAACTCCTATGGAAACCTGTAACACTAGCGGTATTGTCGATGTTTTATAAGTACGGATATGTTTGTAGATACCCTTTATTAGTCTATACTAATATTATAAAGAGGAAAGATTTGATTATTAGTCTATACTAATATTATAAAGAGGAAAGATTTGATTATTAGTCTATACTAATATTATAAAGAGGAAAGATTTGATTATTTGTCTATACTAATATTATAAAGAGGAAAGATTTGATTATTAGTCTATACTAATATTATAAAGAGGAAAGATTTGATTATTAGTCTATACTAATATTATAAAGAGGAAAGATTTGATTATTAGTCTATACTAATATTATAAAGAGGAAAGATTTGATTATTAGTCTATACTAATATTATAAAGAGGAAAGATTTGATTATTAGTCTATACTAATATTATAAAGAGGAAAGATTTGATTATTAGTCTATACTAATATTATAAAGAGGAAAGATTTGATTATTTGTCTATACTAATATTATAAAGAGGAAAGATTTGATTATTTGTCTATACTAATATTATAAAGAGGAAAGATTTGATTATTAGTCTATACTAATATTATAAAGAGGAAAGATTTGATTATTAGTCTATACTAATATTATAAAGAGGAAAGATTTGATTATTAGTCTATACTAATATTATAAAGAGGAAAGATTTGATTATTAGTCTATACTAATATTATAAAGAGGAAAGATTTGATTATTAGTCTATACTAATATTATAAAGAGGAAAGATTTGATTATTTGTCTATACTAATATTATAAAGAGGAAAGATTTGATTGTTTGTTTGTTTGCATTGAATAGGCTCCGAAACTACTGAACCGAATTAAAAAATTATTTCACTGTTGGGAAGCTACACTATCCCCGGGTAACATAGGCTATAATATATTTTCAAAAAAAATAGGGATCCTTACTAAAACTCCAATAATGTAACCCAAGGTGTAAAAAATATGTTTAACTTTGCGTGTTTGACAGTTCTAAGACAGAACAACGTCTGTCGGGTCAGCTAGTAGTAAATAATATATTCCAAGCTTTCTATAAACTGGTACGTGACTGTACCTGAGATGAACTGCTTCACAGGTTCCTTTATGAACTGTCTCCGAAACAAATGTAGTCATCTAGGTACTCTCCGCAGCCCAGACTGAGCCAACTCGTGAATAACAAACCATAATAAAACTCTGCAAGGTCACAGCACACGGCACTGTCTCGTCGCCGGACCGACTGCGAACATCAGATGGAATCTGACTCTTTTAATTATGTTTCTCTACAGAAGAATTTTATAGCCACTACAGATAACGGACTTTTACTTCATCATCATCATCCTCATAATCAGCCTTTTGACAGTCCACTGCTGGTACTTCTTACTACAAACCTACCCCCGAAAGGGTGATTGGGCCATATCCACCACGCCAGTTGCGGGTTGGTGGATTCACATACGCCATTGAATTCCTTCTCCGTACGTATGCAGGTTTCCTCACGATGTTTTCTTTCACCCAAAAGCCAGAGGTATGAATATCCGTACATAAACTCCAAAGAGCTCATTGGTACGGGCCCGAGGTTTGAATTCGCGACCTCACGCTTTTAAGTGTAGCGATCTCCCAAATAAGCTACCACGGTCTTCGACTTTTACTTATTATTAACTTAATGACGCCGATGGCGCACCTGTCCCAGTCCCGTGTTGTATATCACCAGTGACTTGAAGCTCGCTCTCTGACTCGACGGCATCTTTCCTAGTGATATCTAAGTCGGTCGACAGGTCGTGTGCCAGTAGAGACTTCAAGGTAAGTAATTATTTTAGACAGTGCAAGACTCGTTACAGTGCTTAGTTTGACTTTTTAGTCCGTTGTCGAGTCTGTGTAGTGCGCTATGACCACAAAACCTTCATAATGTGAATCTCTGCACGTTTTCAATCTGCGCCATTAATGTGATCTTAGGGGAATGTAATTATTATGAGCTTTTATACTTTGCTCTTTCCTTAAGGTACTTTAGCTATTTAGTTAC
The DNA here is from genome assembly GCA_932305915.1 of Agriopis marginaria. Classification (NCBI taxonomy): domain Eukaryota; kingdom Metazoa; phylum Arthropoda; class Insecta; order Lepidoptera; family Geometridae; genus Agriopis; species Agriopis marginaria. The sequence goes on from OW029935.1 coordinate 15,667,168, forward strand.
TTTTGTACGGTGTTAAGAGGACTTTTTTAAAATTTTATTTTGAAGTTACACAAAACAGGATAATCTCAAGTTATCGCAAATATTACAGGACTGTCTCAGACATGCCTTACACTGAATATTTTCAAAAGAGAGGTGTTGAATCACGTTCACGTAATGAAATTATTTAACCTGATAATACTAATGAAGGATGCATAGAAAAAATTACGTAAATTAACCAGTAATAGCTCAGAAATTTAGCAATTGCTACGCTCGCGGTAGGAAGGTCGCGGAAGGTTTTATTTCGAGAAAAAAAATCGGGTTAGCTTTCTAGAAAGAAGATTTCTTTTAAGAAAGAAACTTATTTCTACCAAGTACAATTTGGAGTACAAATCTACTTATTAATAAACAAATGTTGGTTTCCGCCGTCCGCCGTCCGTCAGGTCGAAGGCTTATGCTTTTTGGGCTTCATTTTAGGACAGATAAAATAAAGCAGCGCAGTATCATAACTCTTTAATGTACGAGCATAACTTTGCTTTCAGAAGTTAGGGTGGAGGGCGACACGGGGGGCATGGGGGCGCGGGGGGCACCCATTTAACATTAACGTGTCAATTTAACTTCGCACCGAATTATCGCGTAAATGTATTACTGAGGACGCCGGACTCAATTACTGAGCCGACAGCTGTGGAGGCGACTTTGTTTAAACATCAGTGCGCTTTGGGGTGTAGCTAACATTTAAAGGCCATTTATCTGAAAAAAAACTGTGCTAAATGCAATATTATATTCAAATATGTTGAGCCAGAGAACGGCTCAACGGGTTTGGGTTAAATTTGATACAAAAATAGTTTACAATTAAAGAAATTAAAGCACAAACAAAAACCTATTTTTGTACGTCGATGACAAACTATGATTTATCGTGGAAGCATTACCGGTACCTGTTGAGTAGCGGATGAAGCAGTGCGACACAGCTAGTGATAGAATCATCATTATCATCATCATGATTATCTGCTGGGACTCAGGCCTTCTCTCAGAAAGAGAGGACGGGCCGTATTCCACCATGCTGACCCAGTCCTTGTTGGTCATATGTCATGGATGTCATAATATGTCTAAGAACTTTTGAGGTTCTGGATTCTGTTTCCTCACGATGTTTTCGTTCACCGTTTTTGAGTGATAGCATAGAAATTGCACATAATTTATTTCTGTACTAAATAAGTTATTGGTGCAGATCCGAGGATCAAACCGGGTGCCGTCAGATTGTAAAGCGCAAACTATACCGCCCAGCTACCATCACTCAGTGAAAGAATCAATATTATCATCATCATTATTTCAGCCACAAGACGTCCATTGCTGGAGATAGGCCTCCCCCATCGATCTCCAAAAGGGCCGGCTGGAAGTGGCCTGCATCCAACGTTTCCCTGCGGTCTGTTTTAGCCGTGGCAGTGATAGAATAGTTAAAAGTTAGCCAGTAAGTAGTTACCTAAGTGAGTCAGGAATATCCGTGCAGGCGGGCGACAACTAACCGTTTGAAGTTTGGTTCCGGCCGCCGCCGTGTAAACGCATTACTGACGACAAATTGCACGCAATCTAGTTACCGGCGGCAACTTAAATCGATCGATTATGGCGCGACAGTCCCGAGCTGGATCATTTTGTCGGCGATACTCGCAAATATTCGTACAGCGGGGAAACTATGGAAGCTATTTAGCTAAAAGTGCTAATTCCTTTTGTACCTGAGGTATATTAAAAGAAATTGTGTGATAACCATTACAGGTTATCACACAATGAAATATACAAAATGTTCATGTTTTAAAGTGCTCGAAATGGACCGGAACGCCGTTCCGGTTCGTGAAATCACCGTTCCGTTACGTAAAAGTCTACAAACAAGGCAAGTTGAAAAATAAAAGCGTGTATCAAGCAACATATTAAGGGGCCTGGATACCCTCTGCAGCTCAATCGCTTGCACATTTTCACATTATTGAAGATATATAAAATCAATGAGTGTGAATTTCCAAAAAGTAACAAAATCATGTCATGGTGTCTATCGTAACATTACAAACAAAGAAATTGTCAATTGGATATATTTTAATTTGACACAGTAAAATGGTAACAAGTGATTTTTATTTCTCGTGTCATGTTATTCCGTCAAATTACAAGATATCGAAACAAACATTTCTTTGTTTGTAATGTTACGATAGACACCATGACATGATTTTGTTACTTTTTGTAAATTCACACTCATTGATTTTATATCTTCAATAATGTGAAAATGTGCGAGCGAGAGAGCTGCTGAGGGTATACAGGACCCTTAACAAGAATAACAAAATACCTGACCCATGATACCTACTACCCAAAGGGACGGAACGCTTCAAACAGAAAAAACGAGCAGAGCGAGAGGTACCACGTTTAGCCATTTGTCCCTTTCTAGTGTTGACATAATCACTGATACAAATTCCTCATTAATTTTCATACTTTTTATATTTTTATACATAATAGATCTACGTTTGGCCACCAACTCGCTTGATGGTAAGCAACGGTGTGGCCGAGGATGGAACACGTTGATCTAGAAGAAATCTATTCACTCTAGCCTTGAAGATGCCTAGATTGTACTTTTCAGGAAACAAGGAGGATGGCAGGGAGTTCCATTCTTGGACAGTACAGTATCATAAAATATGACCCAAATCGTTGTGTTCGAATTTTTGGAATTTCCACGTGGAAGGGGTGATAGTGTGCAGTCTTTCTACTTGTCCTATAGTAGAAGGGGGAGGGTGGAATAAGGTCATGAAGCTTTTGCTCACACTCATCGAAATATATCCGGTAGAAAATAGACAGACAAGCTACTTTACGGCGGTGCTCGAGGATTTGTAATTTATTGGCGACTAGCTAGCTGTCACCAATCAGCCTCATAGCACCCGTCGAATAGGTGGCAGCAGTACTCAACACACGTATATACTTATTTATTCCTTATTTTATATCACTACAATAATAAACGGATGCACCCTAAATAATCACGGGAGTTTTTTTTTAGATATGTTTCAGAAATAAAAATTAACTATTTAAAAATGATGCTGTTCAAATTACATACTACCCAAAATAATACCAAATTTACGGTTACAATATTTTTCCAACAGTGGCAGCACCACACATTAATACGTGTTCATGAACGTCATTGTATATAAGACATGTAGTGTGAAAGGGACAAATGGCTAAACGTGGTACCTCTCGCTCTGCTCGTTTTTTCTGTTTGAAGCGTTCCGTCCCTTTGGGTAGTAGGTATCATGACCTGACCTCAAAATGTCACAAAATGTGTAGCATATGTCACTCTGGACGTAAAGAGGAATCCAACGGCACTTCACTCTTCAAAATCTTCAAGCCGATTAGGCTACAAGAGATATTACAGGAACCCAGAAACCATGCTTATATACAACCCAAAAACATAACCCTCCTTTTTGGACAGTCAGTTAAAAGTTCGCAAGATTTGAAAGGAAATGCGTTCCAGTTCGTGAGGAAGTCCAATTCGATCACTGGTTTTAAAGGAAAACCTACATCCGCCAAAGTGTAAAGTTTGCTGCAAAAATCGACTCAAAACCGAAACAATCCAAAAAACCTCTTCACAAGATTACTTGCAGCTTTTTAGACAACTTTGTATCTAATAAGGATTGGTTCCTTAGTTTCGTTGAAGTATTATGTAATTTTTTTATGAAAAAACGGCTTCTAGCAATAAAATTACTACGCGTACGTGGTCAATCAGCTTTTTACAACCAATAAAACCACAACGATCGGGTCGAGTGTTGCCGCCGCACTGCTGAGTGCGCAGCTTTCAGCAAATAATAATGAAAGAAATAACGAGGAAACTGTCATTGTACGCACTGTCCAAGAATGGAGCTCCCTGAAGTCCACTTCGTATCCTGGGAACTATAATCAGTGAACAGAAATCGACGTGCTGTATCCTCGGCTTCAGCGTCGCGTACCATCAGGCGAGAATACATCTACTGTTTCTAATAATAAGATAAATACTTGACATGAGGTATATTTGGCGGATACTAGTGTACCTCATACCATAGACCAGTTCAGCACCGTCAAAGACTCACCATAAAAACCCAGAATTTTTCAATCTTATACAATAATTTCATCAGTCGCGGGCATCCAATGGATGTAAAAGGCAGGCTGTCGTTCAGTGTTAAGGTTGAAGGCCTTAATTCAGCAGTGAACGTCTTCTGGCTGATTATGGTACAATACTTTTATATTCCTTTTCACACACATTCCATAAACGTATTTTATATTCAACAGGACAGGGACAATACAAATGTCCATGTTGTGCAAACCACAGTATCAGTTGGGAACTCAGTTCTGGAAGTTGTTGACGTGTACGTCTACCTAGGACAAACATTCCAACTAGACAGGTCCAACTTTAAGAAAGAGGTCAATCGGCGAATCCAACTCGACTGGGCAGCGTTCGGTAAACCTTCATATTCGGTAAACGGTAAATTCTCGTCCAAAATACCTCAGTGCCTTAAGACGAAAGTCTTCGACCACTGAGTGTTGCCAGGGATGACATTCGCCACTGAAACGTGGTCTCTCACTATGGGCCTTATAAGAAAGCTCAAATTTGCACAACAATCTATGCAGAGGGCTATGCTCGGGGTTTCTCTACGAGATCTAATCAGAAATGAGGAGATCTGTAGACGAACGAAAGTTACCGACATAGCCCACTGGATTAGTAAGTTGAAGTGGCAGTGGGCAGGGCACATAGCACGCAGAACAGATAGCCGATGGGGCCGAAAGGTTCTCGAATGGAGACCACGGACCGGTAAGTGCAGCGTAGGATGTCCACCTACAAGATGGACAGACGACCTAAAAAGACCGCAGGGAAACGATGCAGGCCGTTTCCAACCGTTCCTTTTGGACAGCGATGGCGGAGGCTTATGTCCAGCAATGGACGTCCTACGGCTGAAAAGATGATGATGATGATATTCAACAGGCCCTCTTAGTATTGGTTTGGTCCCACAATTGCCTCTCAAGTGTCCGGGCTAGACCCGTGAATCAATTAAAATAAAGAAAAACACAAGAATGTACAAAGTACAGTTTTTTGTGAAGCAATTTTGTAAATTTGTAAAGCAATATTGAAGAGTTGAATATATCATATTGACCGTAAAATTAAAGCAGATTTAAACGTATTAGCTTTAATTTAATTGATCATTTGTCAGAACCAGGACCGAACTCGTACAACAAATCCTTCAAAACACAAATACTTTGTTACAAATTAATTAAGCCGACATGAAAATATCTGAATAAAATGTAATCAGAGAACCCGCCGAGGCCGCCGCCGGTTGGTCCGAGGCCGCCGCCGGTTGGTCCGAGGTATGCCCGCTTTGATTCCGAAAAGAGGGGAAAATATTACAACTTTAAATGAAACGAGAAAAATGAACCCATTAATTAGGAGCTTATGAAATTAATCTTGGAAAAAATTAGGGGAAACAAAAGAAGTTCTAGCGTCACGATGGTAACAAATTGCAGGGAGATCTGGAAAGTTCCCAACCCTTCGGGCTCTTTGTATTAACCTTTATTGGAAATTTGTCAGAGCATAAAAATGGCTTTTAACCGAAAGTGAATCGCTTACAGTGACTTTTAGTAAATACGGAAACAATATTGCGCGCTTCAACTTGCAAAACTGATGACGGGAAATATCTACAAGGTGTAAACCAATGACAAAGTTTCATTGGTTTACATATTCTGCAATCTGGGTGTCTTCAAATCACGAGTGAATCGGTTTCTTCTAGGCAAGCGTGCTCCATCGTAGACCGCATCGTCGCTTTACATCAAGCGAGTTGGTGGTCAAATGCAAGCCTATTAATAGATTTAAAAAAAAAAACTACTGCAGCAAAATAAATAAATTATATCTCAATATAAAATACCAAAATCCAGTTTTGGCTTAACTACTGATAATGTACTTTCATTATGACTTACATAATAATTATGTTCGGTGAAATTTTAAGTAAACATTTGAAATCTTTGAACTTTTTGAAATTTTTGACATTACTTATTAACTTATTATTTGGAATTGTATTGTGTCACTGTGAATTTGATTTATTACCTTAGTTTCAAATTCAAATTCAAATTCAAAATATTTATTTTGCGGAAACATGGGTAACATGCAGATGGTAATCGCATAATCTAAAGAAACACCATGCTCTAGCTTATGTTATTATGTTTATTTTTATATGTATTGATTATCTTTTTAATGAACTGTATGGGTTGTTTTGTTGCCTGAAATAAATTAATTTGAATTTGAATTTGTCTTATTTTTTATCTTTTTCAATGAAATGAATGTATGCTGTATTATTTTACAATGAGTAGTGAAGTAATGATGAGAAATATTGAAGAAATGTCACTGCACTAAACTAACGAAGGCAATTACGGAAACAGAGGTAAAAGGAAACCGGAGCTTTCGGTTCAATTGAAATAATTCAAAATTCAGAGATGGGATTGAAAATTCAGATGTTAACTAATTGAAACTGCGCGCTATGACTATATACCTACTGAGCTTCATTTTAAAACTGGAAAAAATATTTTCCATGCAAATATTACGCAAGAAGCTCAAGCTAGTGTAAACAGTACACAGTATTTCTATTTATCCACTTATCATCATCATCAGCCTTTTTATTCTCTGCTGGACGTAGGTCTTTCCTAATGCACTCCACTGAGCTCGGTCGGCAGTTATCTACATCTCACCGCATCTGCATATCTCCACCTGGTCCTGGCCGCAAGGTTTCCTGCACCTTGTACTTACTCTAGAACTTGTCTACCTCATCGGTTATCGGTTCTTCGGGCAATGTGGCCGACCCCCTGCTACTGTAGCTTACTAATTCTCAGAGCTATGTCGTTTACTCAACAACCTTACCAAATCCCGGCTGAATTCTTCTACTTACTTATCTATGCAACAACTTAAATGTAATATTCAAATTCGGGCGTCGACCCCTAGCTGTGTGGTCTAGCAGACCGGCCCGGACCACGGACCGCGGGCCTACGAGACCGCGGGCCTACGAGACCGCGGGCCTGTAAAGCGAAATCAAATAACGGGTTGAATCGGCCCGGTTATTGTATTCTAGCGGTCGGTGGACTCGGGCGTGAGTTAATAAATTGTTTGAAAAGCTTTCGGGAATTACGAAAACAAATATTGATATCAGAATTTGAGTGATGTTTAATTAAATATGTGGGTTTTATTCTCGTACCATTAGATAATTAGAGTGATATAACGAAGCGCGTGGACCGTTTCCAGCACCAGTGCCTCTTTGTTCCTCGCAACCGTCGCACTGTGCTTTGTTTCTACTTGCTACCTTTCGTCGATAGATCACATTACTAACTACTCACTAAGCTGTGATAATTTGCCACAAACCAAGGACGTTATTTATACCCTAAAGGGACCCACAAACTAACTACGAAATTGCCACAAATTACAAAGTCATCATCATCATCATCAGCCAGAAGACGTCCACTGCTGAACATAGGCCTCCCCCTTTAACCTCCACACTGAACGACAGCCTGCCTTTTGCATCCACTGGATGCCAGCGACTCACACTATGTCGTCGGTCCATCTAGTGGGAGGCCTACCTACACTGCGTCTTCCGGTTCGTGGTCTCCACTCAAGAACCTTTCTTCCCCATCGGTTATCGGTTCTTCGAGCGATGTGGCCTGCCCATTGCCACTTCAACTTACAAATTTTAACAGCTATGTCGGTGACTCTGGTTCTTTGGCAAATATCCACGTTTCGGATTTTATCGCGCAAAGAAACTCCGAGCATAGCTCTCTCCATTGCCCGCTGTGTGTCTCTGAGTTTTTCCAAAAGGCCAACAGTCAAGGACCACGTCTCAGTACCATATGTCATCACTGGCAACACACACTGGTCAAAGACCCTCGTTTATAATATAATTACAAAGTAGTAAACTTCAATTCAAATCATAGACTCAGTATTTCAAATCATATGCATATCTGACAGACAACTGACATTATCGTTCAAAGTTTTGATAAAAAGCATTATTTCAATAGCTCCAAAAAGCTTTGAATAAATCTTAGCTTTATTCTTTCACAAATTGAATAATTCTAACAAATTGTGTACGGCATGAAGAAGGCGAAACTTGAAATCTATTTTATGATGGAATAGACACAGGTGCCAAGTAAGTGTAACTCTTCGGACGTAGAACATGTTTAGATCGCGCGAATTCTCGATAATTTAGTAAAACGCTCGCGATGTTTGTTCTGGTAGACTGGTAGCCCCCTATTAATAAACGTGGAGTAGTCTCAGAATAGTTACTCCATTTTTTGTCTTTTATCGATTGATTTCAAAATTTTAAAGAGAGAAAAAGACAAAACACGGCCTAACTATTCTAAGACTACTCCATGTTTATTAATAAGGGGGGTAGAGTGTAAGAATGGCGAAGTGTCAACACGTTACGAAAGTTGCATTCACAGTTTTCGTTTCTTGGATTGGAAAATGGCTGTAAGTGAAATGGCTGACCGCCGCGGTTAGTTTTATTATACCTAAGCGTCTCTCCATGCGTTACGCATCACATGTCGGCGTAAGCGAAAAGTGTTCCGACGTGCGTATTGTGTGTAACATTTATACACAATACCAATGGTATATAATATAATGCACGTGTTTTATACTCTTTTTAAAACGTTTTTTTTTATTATCTGAAAACTAGATGAAATTCTCCATAGCCATAAAAAAACTCCTTCGCTCGCATTCGACGGGTTAAACAAGTTCTTTGAGTAGCGATATAACCAGTAGCCCGCGCCGGCTGTGTGACTTTTTTTATCTTTTTTTTATATTGACTTGTAATGTTGGCCTTTTGGCCTCTACAGATGGACGATGTCACGTCTGTTGAGTAGTTGGAAGCTTTAACTACAAGAGGATTTGGGTGATGAGGCGCCGCGTCAAAGTAGCGGCGGGAGCTATACTTAATGTATTGAATCATGGATGGGAGTTCAACATCGCAGTGCAGATCGGCGTTTCGCATATACCAGCTAGCGCCGACCGCTCTGCGTATGAAGCGGTTTTGAATGACCTGGAGCTTGTCCAGATCGATGCGGGAGGCGTGGGCGAACGCCACGGAGGCGTAGGTCATGACGGGACCGGCTGTGTGACACCTGGTTATGATACCTTACTGCTTCTTACCACGCTATGATCCCCCTTTTATTTGCCCAACATAACACAGCCAAATACTTGGAAATCAAACCGTTTCATATTTCAAGCTAACCAAAACATTTTCATCATTCATAAAAGCACCGGCAAGGTATTTAGCAAAATATTTATTAAGTTCTACGAAAACATGATTTAGTTGATCGGTTCCTAGAACGCTAACTCCGAAATGGAATATTTTATGGAAAATTAAAACAAAACTAAACAACAAACAGACTATTAAACCGGGGTTCAACTATCTGAACCGGTCGGTATAATAATAACCTTTTACTATAATATACATTTTCAATATAATAAGTGGCAAATAAGCTACGGTCCACCTGATGGTAAGTGGTCACCGCAGCCTATATACACCTACAATATTCACTAAACTAATCTAACAGGCCTAAAATTATTTAAGTCTCTTTTCATTTTAATATGTGAGAGAAGGATGGCAACAATTAGACAAATTTAGTTTAGTTTAGAGTGAATCAGAATCGATGCTAATGTTTGTAACGTTCCATGATCGTTACCTACTTCCAATTTCATGGCAAATGGCACATACGCTAGAAGCCAAACTTAATGAATAAAAAAGGTCACTACTATGACCATGATACCTACTACCCAAAGGGACGGAACGCTTCAAACAGAAAAAACGAGCAGAGCGAGAGGTACCACGTTTAGCCATTTGTCCCTTTCACACTACATGTCTTATATACAATGACATTCATGAACACATATTAGTGTGTGGTGTTGCCACTTTTGGAAAAAAATTGTAACCGTAAATTTGGTATTAATTTGGGTAGTCCGTACATGATTTAATCACAATTAAGTACCGTTTATTATTGTAGTGATATAAATAGGGAATAAATTAGTATGTACGTGTGTTGAGTACTGCTTCCACCTATTCGACGGAGCAGCCAAGTACCAACTGGAAGCTTTAGATTCCGTAGACCGGCGTGCTATGAGGCTGATTGGTGACAGCAAGCTAGTCGCCAAAAAATTACAATGCCTTGAGCACTGCCGTAAAGTAGCTTGTCTGTCTATTTTCTACCGGATATATTTTGGTGAGTGTGAGCAAAAGCTTCATGACCTTTTTCCACCCTCCCCCTTTTACAACAGGACAAGTAGAAGGACAGCACACTATCACCCCTTCCTCGTGGAAATTCCAAAAATTCGTACACAATGATTTGAGTTGTCTTTTATGATACGTATTGTCCAAGAATGGAACTCCCTGCTGTCCTCCTTGTTTCCTGAGAACTACATTCTAGGCATCTTCAAGGCTAGAATGATGAATTTCTTCTAGATCAACGTGTTCCATCCTCGGCCACACCGTTGCTTACCATCAGGCAAGTTAGTGGCCAAACGTAGATCTATTCTGTATAAAAATATAAAAAAGTATGAAAAGTAATGAGGAATTAGTATCAGTGATTATGTCAACACTAGAATGGGACAAATGGCTAAACGTGGTACCTCTCGCTCTGCTCGTTTTTTCTGTTTGAAGCGTTCCGTCCCTTTGGGTAGTAGGTATCATGACTATGACATAAACATTGTTGACAGAATGAAGGTGATTGACGTAATGTCAGTCAGTTTCATTTCGCTATGCAAAAAATCGACATTGTTCTAAAACAAAGGAAATTATAAACTGCATTTTAAAAAGATTCGGGTATGTAAATATCATATTCCTTCTAGAAGGAATATGTTATTTATAGGACCCGAACTAAAAAACTGGGTCGTTGTATTTCAGTGAGAAAGTCGCTCATAACCTTAAACTTGAATTAAAATCTTGTTAGCCCGTACTCCAAATCGGGTAAGTTTCCAGAGATAATTAGCTTTTAAAATGTGTTAATTGTGAAATCTGTCTCGACAAATAATGATAATCATTATTTGTCAATTAAATTTAATATTCAGCCGTCTTGGTTGTAAAATAGTGCAAGTGCGTTTCATATCCGTACTATCTGCGGATGTGGACGCGCGCCGTACTTACATTATAATATAATTGTGTTCTAAGCTCTTAAAGCATTCTGTAATCTTGGATCCTTCCGATCAAAAACTGTGTTTTAACGCCGGTACCACGTCATGTGAGATAGATAGATAGATAGATAGATAAACTCTTTATTGTTCACACCACACATTTCGTACACATAATAAAACAGCTTAAAAACTAGTGCAACAATCGGCGGCCTTATCGCTAAGAGCGATCTCTTCCAGGCAACCTTAGGATGGAGAGGAGATAATGGGCGCCTGGTCCGATCTGCCGTTATCTTCGGGATCTCACATGACGTGGCCGAGCGGCTTCCGTACTGATCCTCATGCGTAGTATTTCAACGCATTTTCAGGCTCCTACCCTCTACTTTTCTCCGGCCACGCACCGCAGTCGTGACGAGCTGACCGTACTCCGGTCACGCCCAGCTCGGCGCTCGCTACCACGTTGACCGTACTCCGGCCACGTTGCTAACAACAGCGACCCTCAGTCTCCTGTAAATTCATTCGCTTGCTTAATTAAATCTTGACTTATACTATCATAAACTCTTTCCTTTGAAACACCTACCCACTGCTAGGTAGAACTTTACCAAGCTTCACTTGGTGAACGTTTCATGTTTAATGATAAACCTGATAAAGAAATAAATATATTTTTGTACAAACTGCTTGCTCTAAATGCAACTTCAATTTTTTGTAAAAGCTAATGTACTTGCCTTGCTCGGTTATTAGATAGATAGACAGATATAAACTGTTTATTATGTACACCAAAAATAAAAATCACAACACGATAGAAAACACTTACGAGCTAGTGCCACAAGTGGCACTCATTCTCAGTTTGGTATGGCTCAGGTTATTCATTACAAGGTATATTATTTTAAAAATGATAATAGGAGATTAATAACTACTATCAAGTTTAGTATATTCTGCGTATAAGCGGAACGTGCAAAAAATTTTGCATGCGGGTTCCCACAGACTCGACACTGAACAGACTGATGCCGGCGTCGCGGTTTTACCATCGCACTAGCCGCCACCGGCTGAAGGCTCATCCATACATAGATCAGTGGAAATCGCACACTGTGCGATTCACACGATCCTTCTTGCCTCATACCTGCAAAATGTGGAATGAGCTACCTTTCACGGGGTTCTTCAAAAGGCGAGTTAATCGAGTCCTAAAAGGTCGGCAACGTATTTGTGATGCCTGTGGTGTTACAAGTATCCATAGGCGACGGTGACTGCTTACCATCAGGCAGCCCGTCTGCTTGTTTGCCAACTAAGGCATTAAAAAAAATACGGTACTGCTGAGCTTGCACCGGGACGATATTCGCTCAGCTTGTTCTATTGTAACGGGAAATGCTCCGATGAACTCTTTGGCCTCATCCCTCCTTTGTGAATTTACCATCGAACCAGCCGCCATCGCCAGAAACGCCATCATCATCTTAGATGCGTGAAAGTCTCGCACCGTTTAATTTGATCGATTGTTTCTGCCACGTACCTGAAGTTGTGGAATGACCTCACACTTAGTTTTTCCTCGGAAACATTACTTAAAACGAAGGGTGAATAGAGTCCTCAAAGGAAGGCAACGAGCCGCTAATGCTCCGGGTGTTATAGGTGTCTATAGACGGCAGTGACCTTTTACCATCGCATGACCCGTCTCTTGGACCCGGGTATGTCCTAAAACTGCGACCAGAACCACCGGAGGATGGGCAGCAGCGTCCTGTTAGTACACGGTGAACGTACTGCGATCCCCAAGCCGCCTGCCAAGCGTGGGGATTATGGCAACACCCCTCTCTAAGAGGGAGGCCTTGTTCAGCAGTGGACATTTAATGGCTGATGATGTATGTGTGACTTGTCTCTTGCTTGTCTACTTGTTGAATAAACAATCCAGTGCAAATTCATTTGCTCACCTAACTATATAGTAGTCTTTTTATATTTTTTACTGTGTCCAGATCTACGTTTGGTCTCCAACTCGCCTGATGGTAAGCGACGCTGTGGCCGAACATGGAACACATCGATCTAGCGGATATCTATTCAGTCTTGAAGTCTTAAAGATATCTAGACTGTAGTTTTCAGGAAACATCCCAGGGCAGGTAGAATTTTCATTCTTGGGCAGGACGTGTCATAAATGTAGAACCAAATCACTGCGTATAAATTTTTGGAATTTATACAAGGAATGGGACGTATTTTTTGCCACCCTCCCTTTTTCTACAAGACAAGTAGAAACTTATTAAAAGAAGGAGGGTGGTATAATAGAATTCACTGTGGTGTTGAAAGTTCTATTGATTGTATGGACTACTGCGTACATTGGCACGGTCCGGACAGTCACATACATACAGTCAGACCTTTTCTTGCTACCGGTTGCACTATAGGTACATAATTATAGTGTCATACACGTTGTGTCAAACGCGCATATCAACCTTTCACATTTTGTAATATTACGCGCATTAATTAGTGATCTATTTATATAGACAAAATACACTAGAGTATAGATTAGACTCAACAAGTGAAAACATAAATAAAAAACCACGGACAATTCGGAAAATAAGTCATAACATTTCAAAATATTTATCAAATCTAACTAAGATCTGTGTGATGAAATTTATTTCAAATAATAATTGTATTTAAATCGATTTCACCGTTCCGGAGACAAAATAAACATACATACACAACCTTACTCTAAACGCATACCCCCGATGGTTACAATCTGGGCGTCTTCAAATCACGAGTGAATCCGATCCTTCTAGGCAAGCGTGCTCCAACTTCCTTAACATCAAGCGTGATGGTGGTCAAACGCAAGCCTATTATTTATCTATACTAATATTATAAAGAGGAAAGATTTGATTGTTTGTTTGCATTGAATAGGCTCCGAAACTACTGAACCGGTTTGAAAAATTCTTTCACTGACTGGAAGCTACACTATCCCCGGGTGACATGGGCTATAATCTATACCCGTGCGAAGCTGGGGCGGACCGCTAGTAACACAATAAATAAAAAATACATACTTCCTCAGGTCTCGGTTAAAGGGAAAGTATTAATTTAGTTTAGTGAAGAGTGAAATGAGTAACAAGTTGCAAGTTGGCGCGAGGTCCGCTCCGCCGGGAGTCACGGCGCTATTTCACGGCTGTGCGCGGCTGATGGAGGCAACCTGCAACGTAACGTACGTTTACTATCAAATATAATTTACTTTCACACGGTCCCAACACGTGAAGCGCGCTTACCGCGTTTGACCGCAGAAAAAAAAAATCTTTAGTTTCTCTTTTCTGTGGTTTGGACATTGTGTTTGATTAAACTATGGGGCAGAACGAAATGTAAAAGCTGGAGTAAGTTATTATTATGTAACAAAAATGTTGGTGAACCTGTTTTGTGTGGAATAAAGATGATACGTTGGTGCCCGATAACATTCTCATCAAAACAATGAGTAGGTACAAACAGAACAATAGGTAGGTATGGTCCCTCTCTCGACAGGTAATCGAGCAAACAACTCAAGTTTCGATAAACAAAGTTATTTTGGAATTGTAACAGACGGATTTAGATACTACGATACTTTGTCATCACCAATAGAACTCGTTCTTAGTTTGGTACAAAATATAATTTGGAGCAATAAAAAAGATGACCAAATATTTTTACGTTCTAGTATTTGTTTCATGTTATGTTTGACGTCGAAAATTTGTATGTATGGATGTATGGATGTTTGTTCCTCTTTCACGCTGCAACAACGGATCGACCTGATTTTTTGCTTGGGTATAGTTCAAGAGCCAGAGAGTGACATGGGCTACTTTTCATCATCATAATTTTTCATCACTACGCAGGTGAAACTGCGGGGCATAGCTAGTATACTATACATTTCGAAATTAAATATTTTTCCGACACTAACTGCAAACTTCAATGTTATATTCATTTATGACACATTGTACTATGTATAGTACGCAAAAAGGAGGCACATTTCGTCCTGATATCCGAAGCAACAGCGTCCACGAGTCTCAAATGTCCCCGACACAGTGTAACGAGGGTAACTCAAATAAAAACCGGCTGGAACCGCCGCCGGCCGGCGCGCGGCGGCGCTTCCCGGATATTGTCGGTTTCGGGCGGCTTCCCCGAGCCTGGTGCAGCGCGTGCCGAAATTTGATCGTTCTGAGCTGTGGTGATGGCAGGATGGCATAATATGGATGCCACTGCTTCTCTTTTTACATGTGTTTGCGTTTGATGCCACTTCGCCTGATAAGCAAACAAAAAGCCTAGGAAAGAACACGTTTGCCGTCCTCGTTTCTTTTTTTTCCATGTCCGTGGTTTAGTTTTAGACGCGATCGGCCCAGTAAGCCTGCACAGAGACCGTGGCAGCGCTCGCCTCGTGAAGATCTCCCAGCGTGCTGGTGCACGTGTTGGGGCACTGCTGGCAAATTAAAAAAGCAAGATCCGATTCAAAGAATCGCCCTGATTAAACCAGTGTACTTATTTCTTACTCCAAGATTATTGGAAATGAGATTAATTGCCTCTCTGTATCTTCAGAGATATAACCTCTGTGAACATTCCGCAACTTGTTGACCTGTCACATATGTATTCTAAACTAAGCACTATAGTCTAAATGCTTTTGAAAGGAGTTTCGTGACTGTTTTAACTGTGGTCATAAAGTTTGGCATGGACTATAACCAAATCTCGGCATAGTGTTGCCAACCAAAAGTTGCTAGATTGCTCCATTCTTTATGGCTTTCATGATTTAATAGTTCGGTGTCAGAAGTTGAATTTTTTTTATCTACTAGCTAGTCTGTCTGTCTCAGCTCTACGAAAACTATTTTTGGGCAATTCATACCTTCCATGGAAGGTAGAAACTTAAATATTTATATAGTGTTACACGATACGATGGCACTCGGCTGACAGGTTTTTTAATAATCTTTATTTTATTTGCGCAAAGCGAAAATGTCACACTAATAGTAATTAAGGTGTTTCGATTCACCTATGGCGGGAAATTTAAATTTTAAACAGTTTTTTGGTCCTAGTAGCCAGGGCAGGTAATTATTTTTAAATAACACAGTGTTTGCGCAAAATGTTGGCTGTTCTTTACATTATAATGTACAATTATTTAACAGTAACGCACCATATTACTTACATTTGTGAATAAACCGTTTGTAACAGCAAACATTCGTTTATTCACAAATGTAAGTAATAATGGGCATTAGAGATAAATAGCTTTACATGATTTTGTAAAGAATAATAATCAACCTGCGCAAACATCATGGTTGTTTACAATAATTACCCGGCCTAGCTACAAGGACAAGAAAACTGTTTGAAATTTGAATTTCCCGCCATTTGTGCAACGAACCACCTTAACATTAATAATACATTTCACTTGAGCATCTGAACCCGAGGACGTTTTATTTATACCCTGAAAAACGAGGACATTATTGTACTCATCATTATGAATTACTTTTACTTCGGGATCAAAGTAAATGAGTACACATTCTGGCTTGCTTAAATTTTCTATCTCTCCTTTCATTCTATAAAATATCAACACGAAAATTGCAACATGCGATATAATAATAGCATTCGTTGTCATAATATTTCAGTTAAATCTTGTTACCTTTGCTCTCCGCCGCCGCCACTGCCGCCCCCGCCGCCGCCGCCGGGGTCCGCTGTAAAATGTCCGCAGTTACGATGTCATCAATACGAGTCCCGTCACGCTGACACGTGTCACGTCACTCGGTGACGAAGACTGATAGTGCACGACGACCACTAGCGATAGATCTCTCGAGGTAGAGGCTAATAGAGAAGGTTTTGTTGTGACCAGAGACCATTTTACGGTGGAGTATACTTGGAGAATTACCTTATTGGACACCTTTATAATATTGGCATGAATTATAATTTGTGAGATAATTATTGTTTACTAGCGACCCACCCGCCCGGCTTCGCACGGGTGTAATTAACGTGCAAAGCTGGGGTAGGTCGCTAGTTATGTATTTATACCTTCCTTGAAAATGTATCTAACTGATGGTGAAAACCGCATCAAAATCCGTTGCCTGGTTTAGGAGGAGTTAGCGGCCATACAGACATACAGACAGACAGACAGACGCGGAACGCGACTTCAATTTATACTATGTAGAGATAGAGATAGTTCGCCCGGCCAGTGACTCCGTGACATCTCTATCTTCACAAATCCGTTACGGATCTTCATTCATATTTGAGCTAGATAATAGTATTTGCCCTATAGATGGCAGACATAGAGGATATCATTGTACTTTATGAATAAGTTTTACTATGATAACAACCCTCAAATAGAAAAACCCCAGTTCTTTAGATAGCATTGGTCATTGGCATTGGTCCAGTTGGTAGTGAACCTACCTTCTGAGCCTGAGGGCGTGGGTTCGATTCCCACCTAGGACAAACATTTATATGATGAACATTAACTATTCACAAATTTTATGTTTGTTCTTTCTGGGTGTTACTATCTATTTAAGTAGGTATGTATTTAAAAACTATATAGTATATATATGTATATCAGTCTCTCGCAGCCATATCATAAGCTATGTTTAATTTGGGGTCAGATGACCGTGTGTGCAAAAATGTCCCGAATATTTATTTATTATTTATTTAATTTTTATTTTGATCACGGTTGACCCAATAGTAGAAATTATTCATAATGATGAGTACAATGACACCTTGCATAAGTCGGTGAAATATAAATGATCCTAAAGATGAGATAATATTTCATGAAATATATGAATCAGGATAATCTGAATATCGTCGAGGTATTCCAGCTAACCCTAAGAAATGTTGTGGAAAGAAAGTAAAAATATAATAAAAAAATTAATTTTTAGCTTGTAAGGATTTAATGATAAGCCTGTAAATCACCCTGTATATATCTCCTGGTCTACTCTAGTGGAGTAGACCGGAGCGGGCCGCGTCCTGCGATTAAAGAACAATATTAGGTCGCGGCCGCGCGCCCCACTAATATTAAAATTCTTTCCAAACAACCTCTCGGCGAAGTTTTCTTTTCCTTATTGAGTTTACATGTTATTTCTATTTACTGGAGTGCTATATATCATATAGAACTCAGGTTCGGTAGTGTGTTTGTTTGTTGATTTATTTTTTCACGGCTTGCATTTTTGATATTATATTTGGAATGTTTCAATATAAAGCAGGTATTTAGGTGACGCGATATCGATTTGACTGTCAGTCCGCGCGAACCAAACTGTGTTTTATTGCATTACAATAAAGCACGATTTAGCGCAGAGCAGGATCGCGTGCAGGTGGCTGGATCGGTCGATGTGTCAGTCTGTGCGAGCTGATCTAAACTATGATCTATGCTTTATTGCATTCCTGCAGACTGACTGAATTCGATATTGCTCGTATCCATGAACAAATGTACTTTTATTCTTATGTTTATATCTGACAAGCAAACCCGGCGAACTCCGTTTCGCCACCAGATGACTTCTATAAACCTCACGGAGCCCGAGACCTTTCCAACGAATGCAAAACCGTGGAAATCGATTCGTGCGTTCTGGAGTTATAGCGTCAGGAAGGAAAACCCGACTTATTTTTATATAGTAGATATTCATTTTTTTTGCCGATGTTAATTTGTTTTCAGTCTGAAACAACATAAATATTTTACACTAGCGGCCCGCCCCAGCTTCGCACGGTTGTAGATTATAGCCTATGTCGCCCGGGGATAGTGCAGCTTCCCGTCAGTGAAAGAATTTTTCAAATCGGTTCAGTAGTTTCGGAGCCTATTCAATGCAAACAAACAAACAAACAAACAATCAAATCTTTCCGCTTTATAATATTAGTATATATGAATATCAAATGCTTTACGATAGTATAATTATTTACTTGTAATGAACTAACGTGGATTTTAAACTACTTCAAATAAAATTATTGCGACTCCTGACAATCATACTAATATTATATTGCATAATTATAGCTATAGCTATATCTATCTATATTGGCCGATTAAAAACCACAGTGCTTGAAGACTCGTCTCTATAACCAATGTGTCCTGCCCACCATGACCTATGGTGCTGAGACATGGACGCTCACGGAGAAGACTGTGCACAAGATAGCCGTCGCACAGAGAGCCATGGAGCGAGCCATGCTTGGCATCAAATTGCAGGACCGTATCCGAAACACTGAGATACGACGTCGCACCAAAGCTGCAGACGTCGTGAAAAGGGTGAAGGAACTTAAGTGGAACCGGGCAGGACACATGGCCAGACGTAATGATGGCAGGTGTACAGCAGTAACTGCGTGGTGGCCGAGACTAGGTTGGCGGAACCCAGCCCGACCGAGGATGAGGTGGACTGACGACATCAGAAATACTGTCGGGAACGGGTGGATGCGAATAGCGAGAGACCGGGGAGAGTGGCATAAACAAAGGGAGGTCTATACCCAGCAGTGGGTCACTCAAGGCTGATGATGATGATGAAATGTTAACTAAACAGAAAACTGCGTAAGCAACATGTTCAGCTTGACACTGTGAGCCACGGCGCCCACGGGTTATGTCACAGATATACACAGATCTGTGGGTTATGTGGAACAAAATAAATTGTCGTATCAATTTGAAAGTTTGTGAGTACATGAATTTGGACGACAGTACAACAAACTGGTACTACAACAATTGTCTTCATTATAAACTGACGTAGTTTTCACACATTTTATTTATATGACACAGGAATTACTCACGTATGATATAGTTTCAACTGCATTCACCTTGAAACAGACCGCCGAATGCGGTTGAAACTAGAGTCAAAATAACCGGCTAATGAGTAATTCCCGTGTAAACAAAATGTGTGAAAACTACGTCAGTTCTTAGTCAGTCTTAAGTCAGTTGGTCAATACAGATAAAAAGTTGTATTTATTTGTAAGTAACAAACAAAACATTGTATGCCCGAAATGGGTAAATAGTGATACCTACTACTAAATTATAACACCTTATAATGTACCAATTTTTACAATAAAGAGTATTCTGATTCTGATTGGAAATTCATTTGCTGTGCTGAGGGGTGAAGCCGCGGGACACACTGTAGCCCAGTATATTAGCATATCTCTCCTCGCTGTGATCTCACCTGTTTATTTATTTAATACTTCCAAAAGCAATAAGATACATTTGAATTCCGACTTTATTAAAATTCCGCAGAAGTTGAGGCGATCGTGCAAATTAATCTCAAGGGAAATTTGATACAGGAAGTCCACAGTCTGTCGTTGAAATCGCGCCAAATGTCTGCATTTTTAGATATTATATCATTTAGTCTGAATAATTTAGTAAACAAATGACTAGTCAGCAATACGAACGCTAGTTATATAGTTTGTTCTGGCCGTTATATAATCGTACTGCCACTTTTTCACTGGGTTAGATATATTTAGGGTTTGTTATTTGTATGGTTTAGATGTAAAAACGGCCACGCCGGAGTGGCTCATACTAGTGTTCCGTGCTCATGGCTAAACCTGCTTAATAACCTTTCACGCTCGCAGAGTGACACCCCTGACAAAGCGCGCGCTGTGATGTCTGCGTGTGTTCCAGATAAACATCTCAAAAGTTCGGGTATTTTCATAACATCTGCAAGAACTGCTTGACCTGATTCTGCCATCACTATTCGTCCATGACAGTACCAGGCGTACGATAAGGATACCTTTATGATGGAAATCCCGTGAAAACAACTTTTTCAGTTTACCTTTTCGATCGGAACGGCAGAACTATAACCAGGTAGGTACTTTCCGGGGTTGTTAATAGATATTTCCTAGGCAAGTGTGCTACCACTTTTACAACATCATCACTTCCCATCAAGTGAGATTGTGGTCAAACACATGTGGTCTGATTGTAATAAACACATTATGTCTAATTAAGGTGGTACGTTACACCTATGGCGAGAAAATTCAAATTTAAAACAGTTTTTTTGTCCTTGTAACCAGGCTGGGTACCACCTTAATACTAAAAAAAAATAGCACCACCTGTCCAAATCCCTACTAACTACGACGTAGGTACTGCTCCCACAACTCACTGCGACCAGCTCTTCTGAACGTAGATAGGTACTGATACTCACAGGTACATATAGCAACGATAGAGCTTTTCCACAAGTCATAAATTCAATTTTTCAGATTCAATTTTCTCAGTTCTCTCCGGAAATATATTAAAGATATAAAATGTCAATCGGCTTAAATTCTCGGAGCAAAAATGGAAGCTTGTCCCGGTGTTAGTAAATCTCGGATTATGCCAACGAAATAATACAAAAGTTAACAAAAAAGTTTACAGCTGGCTTTAAAATCCCGTTCGACATTTGTGGAAAAGCTTAATGGCTGTTAGTCAAATATTTATGCCTTTTTAGTGCCTAAACAGAGGCTAGTATAAATATGAGATGCCAGTCGCAGAGACAATAAAGCCCCTATTTAAGGCGGTTTTCTCGCATGGTTCTGCACAAGCATGGACCTATGTTTAGTAATCTCAATTCAATTCATTTATTCCAATATTTATAATTTTACATTTTTTAACCTAACATTTTTAACAAGTCTAAAATTAACATTTATAAATAAGTACCTCTCTGTAGGTGTCTCGTAAGCAGCTGTTCTAGGAAGACCTGTGTTACAGCTGCTACGATACCAACCTCCGGCGTCTGTCCAATGTTTTTTATTTGACTTGTAGGGTAGGATCATAGGAGCAGCGCGCCAATACTGTGTTTAGGCGTGTGGTCCAAGTGCAACAAGCTTACTAGATCTGAACTGTCGTTCAGATTTAGCAAACTATACTAATATTATAAGGAGGAAAGATTTGATTGTTTGTTTGTTTGTTTGTTTGCATTGAATAGGCTCCGAAACTACTGAACCGATTTGAAAAATTCTTTCACTGACGGGAAGCTACACTATCCCCGGGTGACATAGGCTATAATCTATACCCGTGCGAAGCTGGGGCGGACCACTAGTAAAACATAAACACAAAAACACATATAAAGCACTAATTTAACGTTATTAATAAAAGATTTAAAAAACTAATATTTGTACGCCGTACCTGGCAAGGACATGGGATACGTCTCCATTCTTACAACCATGTATGTTACTACATATATATAAATCTCCCTGGAGATAAAGCCTATTCAATACAATAAAAAAAACATTAAAATCGGCTCTCAATCGACAAAGATATCACGAAACATACACAAAAAATACAGCCGAATGAAGAAATTCTGTTTATGAAGTCAATAAAAAAACATTTTTGATTCTGTATTCCTGGGACTCGATTATTGAATCACTCGTATGAGTTTTTATTTGCTTGCCAATGGTTATACAAGGTCTTGAAATAATAAATGTCCATCCAATAACAGCCCTAACTAAATATCATGTGAAATGAAAGAATTCCTATTGATAGCAAATTCGAATGGTTCAAACCACTCGTTGTGTTACCGAATGATATGATTACTTCAAAAATGCTACCTTTGTTTGGGATTTCAATCGAAAGTCAGCCATTTCACATGATATTTTCGTGCGAAATATCATAGAAGCGATTCAAAAATAGAGCCTGTGGCGAATATCGTGCTCCATGCGTTAGTTGGTTTGTATGTAGAATATTCGATCGTTGTCGGTCAATAACATGAATTGGGAATCGAGCGTCATACAACGTTAGAGTCATCCAATTTTCATTCGATGTGTCCCACGGGAATGGAGGTTTTGAATTTTATATTCTGTTCAAATAAGTTTTAGATTGCTATGGCAGCCAAAGGCCTGCGGGCTGACCACTAAGTACGTCCAGTATTTCGCTACTGGCACATGAAATCTAATCGAGTTAACATCTCTTGAGATGGGTAATTCAACTGTTTTTGTATAGGTAGGTTAAGTAGTTTTGGTATTTAGGGCACATAAGTAGTTTTTTTAAGATGTATTGTGTATTGACAACAAAGACACGTAGTAGCTCTACTAGTCTGTGATTGGCGACTTTACTTAACGGCCTCTTATACCAAATTTGACGGTATTAAATCAATTTTATTCAGTTAAATTACAATATTTGAGCTGGAAAAAAATACATGTCACAGATACGTCTGTGTTTGAGTTTATGATTTGGTTCAAAACACGAAAATAAACTATCCTCGATCAAAAAAAAATCTGAAACAAAGTCGATTTTGTATTTTTTTTTTCGTTTTATGCTCTAATGAAAGCTCGTAACAACTTGGAAATTGCATGTAGTAAAAGGCAATCCAATACAAAAAAAAATTGATTTGGATAGATTTTTGATAGTGAATAGTTTCGTTTTTTAGTGAAATTAAAAGCGTAAAAAGGTCGCGAGAATTTGCGTGCACCGCGTTCAGTACCGCGCCAGGCGTCATCGAAGTCAGACCTATGTTCGTTTTTGTCATTGCATTCCCCCCGTGGGCGTACTGACTCTTGCGTGGCAAAATACATCGTCGCTATAACTTGGCGGGGGCTGAGGGAGCGTTTTGTTGCCTACGCGACTCGGATAATAGGCCGTTAACGTTAATAATTGCTTAAAATTTAATTGCTCTATCTCGTTTTCGCTAGTGACTATTTTGCTCAGGCTTAAACGCCTTCCGAGATTGTCGGAGCAACAGCCGCGCCGCCGTATGAGTGGATTTTTGCTGCAGACTATCGACCCGCCCTTCATAGTAAAAGATTTAGCTGTAGCTGTTTTTACACAATGGATTAGTATTTTGAATGGGTAGATAAGAATTTATAGGTATTTTGGATGGGATTGTGAATTGAGGAATTGATGACGTAACATATCTTTGTCGGACGCGCTGACGACTTTCTCTCGATGCTTTGGCGGTGTCACTGCTCGAAAATAAGCAGCTGGTAGCTGCTGTCTGCTGTCCGAAAATCAGTCTTCCGAGGGCTGGCTCCCGTAGCTTTAGTCCACTACTGCAAGACTCCAACTTTGCTTCGAAAAACTTGATCGTCGACGTGTTCAACTTTTCACAATTAGATTCCCCCCATGGGCCACCATGTATCGTTTTAAGCTAACATTATGGTGTAAAAAAAGCCCATCATCATCATCAGCCAGAACACGTCCACTGATGAACATGGCCTCCCCCTTTAACCTCCACACTACACGACAGCCTGCCTTTTCCATCCACTGTATGCCCGCGACTCTCACAGTGTTGTCGGTCCATCTAGTGGGAGGCCTCCCTACGCTGCGTCTTCCGGTTCGTGGTCTCCACTCCAGAACCTTTCTTCCCCATCGGTTATCGGTTCTTCGAGCGATGTGGCCTGCCCATTGCCAGTTCAACTTGCAAAAAAAAGCCCAAAGGTGCAATAGTAATGTATTTAGGTTCAGATGTTTTCAGGGCCGGATTTAGAGGTCCAGAGGCCTCGGGGCAACAAAGGAGCGGAGCAATGATTTCTGTTATTTAAGATTAATATAATCAAATAATCATGTATGTATAAAGTACTGTAGGCTGTAGGTAAAGGTGAAAGAGCAAAAAAAAACAAATATCAAAGGAAAAGATGCTTACTAGTGTTAACTAGTTGGAATTTGAAAGATTTTTTTTTCCGAAGTCTCTATTGTGGGGGCCCCCCGTTTGTGGAGGCCCCGGGGCTTTCGCCCCGGTTGCCCTCCCCTAAATCCGGCCCTGGATGTTTTTACTATGAAGGTCGGTTCGACAGTGTCTGCAGCAAAAAACAACTTATATGGCGGCGTAGCAGTTGCTCCGACAATCTTGCAAGGCGTTTAAGCCTGAACACACCAGAGCAGTTTCAAGAGTTGATTAACTTTATATTATGTAAGACTGATAGTGTTTTGGTATTACATTAGTGTAGTTTTTACGGTTATTAGAGAACAAACTGACAATGACAGACACAACATACGCCACGATTTATCGATTTTAATCAAGCTTCTGCGGATTTTTGATCATCGATTCTATACATCCATCACGGACCTATGCCGTTATGGCAGCGACTACTGCAAACTAAACTGAACAATTGATTCACGTGAAACACGACCTTAGTCCCTGGAGATAGATGCTGTGTGGATAGTTTAGTTGTGTTTGTGTTGTAGTGTTGTGTCGGAGGGTAGGGTTAGTTGGGATTAGCGCAAGCGCCGACAGCACTGCGCCCGATAAATACGTTATGATACCGAATATAAAATAGGAAAATTGTTTGTAAGAGCTCAAAACTATAGGCTCTTCAAATGACAAGACAAACAAACTACTCACCTCATAGTAAGCGCCACACATGCCCATAACATTTACATAGTGCCGCGGAGGGTGATTCTCGCACTGCACGCTATCCTACCCGATGTACTGTAATGTTTCCACACTACTGCTTACTAACTAAAACTGTGCAAGAGTCCATCCACTGCATGTGCAGGTTAGCATGCGCGCTGCAATAAAGTCAAGTCTACACTTTATGTCGCGGGAGAACGTATCAATCGTAAGTTTATTTATTCACTTTTCATGTTTTCGCACGATAAAAAGAGTTAATATAATCATCATACTAATATTATAAATGCGAAAGTGTGTTTGTTTGTTGGTTTGTTTGTTCCTCTTTCACGCAGCAACGGAACAACGAATTGACCTGATTTTTTGCATGTGTATAGTTCAAGAGCCATAGAGTGACATAAGGCTACTTTTCATCATCATCATCATCATCACCATCACCATTTTTCATCACTATGCGGGTAAAACCGCGGGGCGCAGCTAGTAATATAATTATATGTTGTTACGCTCCACATGCTAATGTTGCTGAACTGCTACCGTCCATTTTGTTTATATTCTACGGGAATTACTCCAGTAAGTGACTCCATGCATATAGTGTATTATCTATGGGTGACTCCTATCTGCTATCAGCTCATATTTGTAGTGTCTCGTAAATCCGTCAGAGAGTGCTGCATATATCGCGGCGTACTGAAGTGCTAGGTACCTGCAGTTTTGCCTGCAGCTGTTTCTCTGTAGCCGTTCTACTCTGTGCTATATAGATAATGGCTGTGCAAGTAATAATGCGGCTCACACTTGAGCTGCCATCCGAGGCCGGACAGTTTTGGTTTCTGAAGTCGGCTCTAGTTGTATTGTTCTGAATGTACTACAAATTCCTCTAGGATAGTGTAGAGCTGTTGTTTACAAACAGAACGCTCTACGTTGGAGCCGTGATTATACTAACTACGTATTGAATTATTGTATTGTAGTGTGTAACTTGACTTCAAAAAACAGGTACAAGTTTGGTTATTTGTGGAATAATTCGTGTGTTTTAGACAAGACAGCATCAAAGCTGCCAAATTAAAGTGGGATTGGGCGGGACTCGTGGTCAGGATAAACCCTGATAGATGGGCCTAGAGAACCACACAGTGGGTGCCTGAAAATGTACGAAGGAGCCAAGGCAGGCCTAGAAAACGCTGGCGCGATGACCTCGACACATTCCAGATACAGTGTCAAGTCTGGCGGGTGATCGCACTGTCTGGAAAGAGATGGGGGGGGGGGGGGGCAGACCTTTACCCAGGAGTGGGACAGTATAGAAGTGTAGTTGTTTTGTTAGTTCGAATCTGCGATAGGAAGGAGCCATAGCTGTGAGTTTCCCTCGTAACTGCGCGTGGCAGGCGAGTCTCTGGCTACTTAAAACAGACCTGGGGGTAAAGGAAACCGGGGCCGTTTGCTTGACTAAAAACCACACTAAGTTTAACTTAAATTCGTTCAACTATTATGGAGTAAAGTATGGATAAACCTACAAAATTTAACCGATAACCGATGGGGAAGAAAGTTTCTTGAGTGGATACCACGAGCCGGAAGACGCAGCGTAGGTAGGCTCCCACTAGATGTACCGACGACATTGTGAGAGTCGCTGGGATAGTGGATGCAAAAGGCAGGCTGTCGTTCAGTGTGGAGGTTAAAGGGGGAGGCCTATGTTCAGCAGTGGACGTATTCTGGCTGATGATGATGACACAAAATTTAGCATTTAATACCTTAGTATGACAGTTAAACACGAAATAGTGGGAAATATCGATACAAAAATATGAAGGAGCTAATACAAGGCAGAGTATAAAACACCGCGATACCATGAATAACAGTAATTAATACATTCCCGGCGGAGGGTTTCTTTGTCACCTCGTGGTGGGCAGATTCTTTAGAAGCGTGTACAAAGCCGCCCAAAATTACTTTGAAATTGATGGGAGCAGCATTCAGCGCGGGATAATAGTTGCGTCGAGTCATCGCTTCGCACTTTGACGGAACCACAGAGAACACCGACACAGTCTTACCACTTCACATAATCCCTTCACAGTCCCACTAATCAATTAAAATTGTGAAAATTGTCTGTTTGTCCTTCTCTTCAAGTAGATTGTTACCTTTTCATATATTTTTTTCTTTTTTTTCCTGGGCTAGCGCCTTTATTAACTAAACAAAATACAAGCTAAAACTAAAACTACAAATACAGTTAGACTGCCCATAGACCGTTGAAGGTCTAAAGACAATCCAAATGCTCAAGCCCACTACCAGTTGGCAGCGTACCCAGCATGCTGGCGGCATTACCACGTTGAATGGCAATGCTTATGCGTTGAGCCAGATTTTTGGTCACGCGTCGCATTAGCCAGGCGCTCTGAAAGATTTTTGAAAATGAGGTGAGCTCCCAGTCCCCCAGGGGCCAATGTCTCGACCCCAAACGCCTCAAATATGTAACCACTGCCTTTTCATTAAACTATTGTACTGATTTTAATATAGTAATTTCGCGGAAGTAATGCGTGCATCATGAGATTCACGAGCACAGCCCAACTAATCTGTGATATCGACCACTACTTTTATCTTGATTTTTTTTTTTACTTAAAGTGCAAGTATAACAGCGGAGTGCTGCAACTTTTTCTGTTACTTTGCAGATGTAACTTTTAAACTTTCGCGATTGAACACATGTTTTAAATGTTTACCGGGACTTATTGCACATTATTTTGCGTGAGGCGCAAAAACCCCGGGCCCGCACCAATGATCCCTTTGGAGCTTATGTACGGATTTTCATACCACTGGCTTTTCGGTGAAGGAAAACATCGCGAGGAAACCTACATACGTACGGAGAAGGAATTCGATGGCGTACATGAATCCCAATTCGCACTGGGCCAGCGTGGTGGATATGGCCCAATCACCCTTTCGGGGGTAGGCTAAAAGCCCAGCAGTGGACTGTTAAAAGGCTGATTATGATGATTGCGCATTATTTTAATACACATAGGCATCTAGTATAATGGAGTACTTTGGTAACAAGTTCGCTTTTATCTCGGTCATTCGAAAATTGCTAAGCTAAAGCAAGCGCGACGTGCCACGCGTGGCCTCCGATAGCGGTTCAAACTATATAGTCAGAGTAACCAGCTCAATCATACGTGATTAATTCCGTATCACATAAATAACATGTTATATTATTCCAAATTATGAACAGGGAGATCTCTACACAGCACAACTACTTCAAGGTTTCTTCACGTATAAGAACAAGGGAGATTTCGTGCAGAGTGACGTAGCTGTAATTGTTTGAACTGTGCTTGCGTCAAGTTTGCGTACAATTGATGTCGTCAGCGACCGCAGCGGCTCCGCGCCGGTACGCACCGGACACGCTGCGTCAGCGGCCGTGCCGCATCAGATGGTGAAATTGTTATTAATTGGTCGGTAGGTGATGGTGCTAAATCACGTTAGTTTAGACTACAATGGGCGGGTATTGTTCTCGAAATTTAATTACAGCCTACAGTCGGGCGGCGCTTTGTGCGGGGATTGAACCCTGGACCGGTCCGCTGTGTGCTGACTAAACATTCAGCCCTGCCTTGTACAATCACGTACCTTCGTTCCACCTTCACGATACAGTCGCAGCGAACGGCTTTATTCTCCCTATGGTCGGATTCAGTTTGACATTTACAAAATCTACTTTATATAAATATTTAATTCATTCATTCACTGACAGATAACGCACAACCTTAGCCTGGCTCTAAAAGCATTGTTTTATAGAATTTGGCTCAATTATAAAATTTTAACAGCTAAGTTGGTGACTCTGGTGCTTTGGCGAATATCGGATTCTATCGCGCAAAGAAACTCGGAGCATAGCTCTCTCTCCATTACCCGCTGTGTGATTCTGAGTTTTTCCAAAAGATCAACAGTTAAGGACCACGTCTCAGTACCATATTATTATGTCATCACTGGCAACACACACGGGTCAAAGACCCTTGTATTTAGGCACTGTGGTATCTAAAGAAAAAAAAATGGTCACCTGATCGGCCTTATTCTATGAACACACCTTTTTTCTTTTTTTGGATTTAGCAAACTTGTGTTCTACAAGTTCACTTTGATGCGTGGATTAACACCTATAAATATTGTCACACCTTTCTGTGACACCTCGTATAACGGGAAGGATTTTTGAAAATTCGCTCTGTAATAAGGGATGAAAGCTTGTATAGCAGTTTGTTATTTTGAAGTTAGAAACTTGGAAATTTGTTTTAAGATTTCTATTTGTAAGCAAAAGTTAATTGGATCATTTTTTTTTTTTAATATTCCCCTATTCCCTTAAATGTATACTAACGTTCATAATACACCTGTGGAACGCACGTACAAGATATTAGAGAAGACAAATTTCGCCGCCACAAGATTCACCACCAAGCTTAGAAAAAGCTGCTGCGATTTTAAAACCCAACATATATCGTTCGCAAATATTAAAAAAAATATTTAAAAAAAAAACATTAAATTCGACACCTTAAAATAATAAAATTACTTACTTAAAGCAATTAGTGTAAAGTAAAAGCAACAATTAGTGTCGATTGGGTCCATCTGAAAGTCAAGAACTATCAGCGCCGGTTTTCAGACGAACCCTGAAAAAGGGATATCTACCTACATTAAACCATGTAAGATGTAAATATCTAAACTTAAATGTGACAGAACTTATTAAAATCTGTTTGTCCCTTTCGCTCTCGTTGGTTTGACGTAATAGCGTCTTCCCTTGTAAAATAGCAAGAACAATGAGTCATTCAGCTCCTGTCGAACACTATCATAGCAGTTATCCAATATTCAGAGAAGCGAGCGATCTATCGTAGATCCGGTAAGCCGTCGCTAATGGCGCCGTCTTCAGCTGCATTTAGTATGCGCGGTGAGTGGCACGTCGCGTGCACGCCTCACGCGCGCGTGGAATACGCGACTAACGCGGATTACAGACGACGAACAAACTATCGACAATGGAAGAGGAACTCTAGTGGGCTCTGTCTCCTTTTAAAGCTTTAAGTAGGATTCTATATATTTTTGACCGACTTCATGATTCGTATTTTATCTATTAACTAGCTGCGCCCCGCGGTTTCACCCGCGTAGTGATGAAAAATGGTGATGGTGGAAAAGTAGCCTATGTCACTCTCTGGCTCTTGAACTATACCCATGCAAAAAATACA
This sequence comes from Agriopis marginaria, assembly GCA_932305915.1. NCBI lineage: Eukaryota > Metazoa > Arthropoda > Insecta > Lepidoptera > Geometridae > Agriopis > Agriopis marginaria. The sequence goes on from OW029935.1 coordinate 15,697,605, forward strand.
GGTCGATCCGTTGTTCCGTTGCAGCGTGAAAGTGGAACAAACATCCATACATCTATACATAAAAATTTTCGCGTTTATAATATTAGTAGGATTAGTTTTATTGTTAGCTCTGACTTGTGAGAGGCATTATTGGGGCCGAAGACTAAGAGTTTCATATAAGTAAAATATAATTTTGTGAAATTTGTGTGAAAAGGAATAATTATGAAACTATTATACAGTATAGGATTGAAAAAATTTGGGAAACTGTGGTTAATTCTTGATGGTGTTGAGCTGCTCTACGGTGTGAGGTATTATTACAATATATTTTTTGTTTTCTATAAAAAAATTCTACAAACTATCTATTCGTAGCAAGCTATCTAATGTATTTCTCTTTTTTCTTGATTCCTTTATTCAGTCAAAAATTTATTGTATTTTTAATGTATAAAGTACTAACTTATATTCCAAAAACTCTCGTTTTTTAAAACCATGTAGTCTGCACCTATAATTGTGGTGGCGTTTAGTTTAAGTCTTGTGCCTTGTCTCCGTCATGTAAAGCAAGGGCGTACATCATGTTGGTGTTCATTAATAAAATAAAAATATAATATACTAATATTATAAAGATGAAAGATTTGATTGTTCGTTTGTAGTCTGCGTGCTTCATCTTCGACCACGTCGCTTACCAACAGGCTAGTAGGTGGTAAAAAGTAAAAAAAACAACCGTGTTCGGGGTCAAACGTTAGTCTAGTCCGATGTAAAAAAAATACTTGTAGGTATAGATGAAAACATTTTTAAAACGACCACCACCTGTCAGCTCTTGACAACTACCACCTTCGTTATTGTAGTGGTAGAGAACCTCATACTGTGTGTCTAGTATTGTGTAATATAGCACAGCACAGTGTGATACCACAGTTAGCTTCTGTGCGCTTGATTGCGCAGTTGCTCGCAAATTCAAGCTTAATTTGTTGATTAAACCAGCTTTTGTACGTCTATTTAGCTCGAATTCTCTTTGAGCAAACGCTTTAGAATTTACCTTTGAAAAAAAGTCTGCTGGTAACTCGGAATCGAGCCAGGTTGGTTATTACGTACGATCAGACAAGTTTATGCTTCATTTGGAATTAGTTATTTCTATGTGTACTTTTAAATCGTTTGAAGTTGAAATTAATTGCTCAACGAGATAGGTAATGGCAATTTCAAGCAGATTTCACTCGGAAAAGTTATAAGATCTGATACAGTAATGAGACATTACTTTTAATATTTAGATCAGCGACCTGATTCTCTGGAAACATCTATTATTTATTTATTACTTTATTGCACACTTACAAATTAAGTAAACATGTACAAATCGAGGACTTAATGCTAAACATTTTCTACCAGTCATCCACCAGGTTGGAACAAATATTACGTAGGCGTGCATCAAAAATAAAAGACAAAAAGAAGAAGATTATTTATGTCATTCTCACTTAAATAAATATAAAGATACTCTAATAAATATTTATTATATTATTACAATGTTACATGGACAAAAAAAACGTACTAAAACCCACTAAACGTACTAAACTAATCGATGAATCCGCTACCAGTGGGAATTGTTACCAAAATGCTGGCCCCATTACCACGTTGTATGGCGATGCTCACCTTTTGAGCAAAGTAGAGACCGGCATTTTGCTGACGAATTGCATCAACAAGACGTGATGAAAAATCTTTAAAAAAATTGTTTCCTGATTCCATGGTTTCGACCCCAAAAAGCTCAAAACTATACCCACTGTCCAGGGTACTATATTGCACCTTTGAGATATGGAAGTGACAACAAAAACAATATCGATTACTCTAGAATCCACCTCTCTGTGATTCAATACACTTTTCGTGAAATACTATAATTGTTCCTCGCGATTTACTACCTATTGATGATATTCCAAGAACAAGCTTTAATTTTCTGAAGCAGGCCTCTGAAGGCCTGGGGCGCCTGGTGTCCAGCCAGGGTCAGCCCCCGCCACAGTGACACATCAAAAGAGCTCAAACAGCGTTGTTCGGTCCATTGCCTCCTCCAGCGAGCGATAAAATCGTATCTGACCGCCGCTAGGAGTTCTCCCACACCGCCGGCGGAACCACGCCATATCAGTACGTCCTGGACAGAACGTGCTCAATATTATTTATGAAATGTTTTGGAAATCCCACCTTTATTGTAAAACAACTTACAGAAGTAAAGTTTTAATATTGAGAACGTTGGTTTCTAAGCGTGTTTGTGATCTACACGATTTTTTTTAATATAAAATGATCGGCGAATAAGCAAGCTGTCCACCTGATGGTAAGCAGAAACAACTGTCTATGAACACGTGCAACAGCAGCGGTGTTGACGGTGCTTTGCCAGCTGGAGAGGTAGTTGCAGGGTATCTCCTTTGATAACAAAGCATGACAACGATTTTTGACCGTATTTTGGCCTAAAATGATACATTTATAGTTATACGGGGTGTAAGGGGAACACTCTCGAAGCCAAAACAAGGTAATTGTACTCATCATTATGAACAACTTTTACTATCGGACCAGCCCTGAAATCGCGAAAAAAATATTAGCTGTTCTATAGAAAACGGTCATTGACACTCGACAAAATGTATGGAAAACCTGATTTTTTGCTTATGCTGAGGCAACGACTTTATATCCTATAGACATTATATCAAATTTATTCGCAATGTTGGACGCTGATTGATGATTGGTTTACGTATTAGACACTCGGGTACTATTGGTGGATAGCTGATTTTCACGCTAATGTGTGGTCTGAAAGTTTTCGCCATATTGGTGCGGTGTCTGTGTGGTGACAAGTATGCTGCTACCAAGGAAACTAGCTTTACTGAGGTGAAAGAAGCTAGATCAGTTTGGAAACTAAGCTCTAATTAACTAACAGGTCGTCTGATTAGTTCTTTGAACTCAATTGAATGTGTTTGTTAACATTGTAGACAAGTTTGTAGACTTTCGAAATCTCTGGTACTTGTCTAGCTTTCTCAATTTAGTTATCTATGGAATGTTTTGGCTGGATGGTAGTCACTTACGAGAAAACACGTCCCGCTCTGTAGAGAAAGTGCGCATGTTCTGTACGTGTGTAGCCAATTATCCCGGTGTCAGCGTACCTACATACATAATTAGGTGAATCAAACAGATAAACATTTTTATTGATAATTGTGTGAATTATCAGAACATTTCACTCACACTGTTTTACACTACAGAAACTAATAAAATATAATTAAAACTCTGATTTGATTTTATTTTATAAATTTTAAGAAATGTTACAGCTAGGTATAAAGGTTATGACCCGGGTATGTCCTAAGGACCCGGGTATGTCCTAAAACTGCGACCAGAACCACCGAAGGATGGGCAGCAGCGTCCTATTCGTACAGCGGTGAACGTACTGCGATCCCCAAGCCGCCTGCCAAGCGTGGGGATTATGGCAACACCCCTCTTAAAGAAGGAGGCCTTTGTCCAGCAGTGGACGTTTAATGGCTGCTGTTGTGTATCAGCTCCAACGTTCGACACATCTCTACTCTAAAATTATTTTATTTCGCGACTGAATTTAATTTTTTGCGTAGTTCTTCTCGGCCCGGACGAGTGTGAATCGCTTCGCTGAATCCTTTTGTCTGGCGTGAGGTTATTAGGGGAAAAGGCGGGGAAATGCGGCAAAAAGCGCCGAAGTGTGAGGCGGCAAAAGGCGCCAGAGTGCGCCGCAAATGCACCAAAATAAAAGCAAAGTTCGCAAAGGTGTTCCGCCTTACAGGTTCACTCTACGCAAAATGTCGGTACATTTTATATGAAAGCTTTATTAGCTCGCCGCGTACAGCGCTGCACCTGTAACCTTGTTATACACAGACATACAAGCCGACCAACTTACCTGTACACTCGTGTGGCGGGCGCTACCATCGCATTTATAGTACAATACTGACAGCCATCTGTAGACAAATATTAACTCCCACATTTGACCGAGTCTCCAGACAAGTTGGTCGTCCTGTACAGAACCGTGGAGGATTCGGATTACTCGCAGAACGTGGCTTTCTACCGAAACTCTTTGGGTATAATATGCATTGCTTTTAAAATGTGACTATTTTGAAGTATGAAAGGGGGTTATTCTATTTAATTGAAACAACAAAAAAACACTAATTAAAGAATTGAAATGTAGCGCTAAGTCCCCGACGCTAAAACACAGAAAGTGATATTTAAGCCCTGATATCAGAGTTTGTCTGATGGCCTTCAGACAAACTCTGATATCAGGGCTTGCCACTCGGCTTATATGAACTAACTGACGTACAGTTTGTACTGTAGTGGCAAGGTACTGCTCATATTGTTTTCCTCGTGACGTGATGTTCCCGCGCCGCGGGCAGGCAGCCGCTGGCAGCAGCCGCGGGCAGGCAGTCACTACTCCGACACTCGCTGCAACTTTCAATAAAGTAGTTAACTGTCACAAACAGAACCACGAGAGTGTTTTAATTGTCGCCGATTACATTACTGTTGCCGAAATCGTTCATTTAGCTCATCTCGCTCGCTGCGCTCGTTTCGCTCGTTGCGCCCGCTGCGCTCGCGGTAATGGCCCTCGTAAACACTCGACAGTTAAATGAAACGAATATAATTTACGCGCACGCACTTTGTTTAATGTTACGTTTATGTAAAATTCCCGGCGAGGCCTGCCGGTGGAATACTAACTTTATAATAATACAAGAACCAACTTCATCACTATGCCTACATTTACAAACTTAAACTAAAAAATTATATTAAAATTACTTCAAAGCAATGAGCATTAAAGGACACTCAACGAAATTATTGATGCATTATAAATATACCTCCTTACCTATTTACAATTTATATTCAGTTATTTTTGGAGTCGGCGCCAGCTAAAGCTAACGTAACCTTAATTAATCATACTAATATTATAAATGCGAAAGTGTGTTTGTTTGTTGGTTTGTCACCCATGTAGTGATGAAAAATGGTGAAAGTAATGATAATGATGAAAAGTAGCCTATGTCACTCTCTGGCTCTTGAACTATACCCATGCAAAAAATCAGATCGATCCGTTGTTCCGTTGCAGTGTGAAAGAGGAACAAACAAACCAACAAACCAAAAATAAAACCTGTATTGTGACTAACTAAGTAAATTCGTTTAAGTTAACAAAATTGTAGTCAAGTATAATAATAAAAAATAAAAAAAACAATAAAAAAACACACTTTCTCATTTATAATATTAGTAAGTACGATGGTGATAGGTATTTAAAGCAGGAGTTTATTTAATTCCCGGCGAGATCCGAACTACTGAACACGTCATTTGCATGCACTCACGAATCTGCCATTTTTCATTTTCGATTATATTCTGTTCATTTAGTCGGAAAATAAAGGCTTTTCTCTTCAATTATAAATTAAACCTCACCGTGCCATCGACGTTTAACTTATAGAAAAACCTAATACACATTACGCTTACCCTAGAAGCTACCTTAGGTAAGAAAAAAATCCACGTATCTTTTTAAATAAAACAAACTTTGCAACATAATTATTGGACTGTTAAATATACTCGTTAAGCTTCATAATAAGCTTTCTAAAGCAAACAAGTTCACTTCGAATAAAGTACCTCCATAATTTCTGGAACCACGTGTAAAGCTAAGACGGGCGTTAGAAACTTTCGTAACGCCGCCACGTGTTCATCTGCCAGCGTTGAGCCGAATGGATTATCTTACCTCCGACACTTGTGTTGTAGCAACTCTATGAGTTTCACAGCATCTCTATACAATCTACGAAGTAACATCGTAATCTACGAGGTCTATTCTATGAATCATAGAAATCGAATGAGATTGCGCCGCCGTGAAGTAGCTTGTCTGTCTATTTTTCGTTCTAGTACAAGAGCTTCATGGATTTATTTCACCCTTCCTTTACTTTAGGAGAAGTAGAAGGACTGCACACTACCTTCCTCTTCCTCATGGAAATTCCAAAGATTCGTATTCAACGATTTGGGTCGCCATTTTATGATATAATACAATACAATTCTTTATTAATAACTCCATAGTTACATTTAAATAAATAAATATTCGGGACATTTTTGCACACACGGTCATCTGACCCCAAACTAAGCAAAGCTAGTGATATGGCTGCCAGAGACTGATATACATACATATATAGGTTTAAATACATACTTAAATAGATATTAACACCCAGATATAGAACAAACACAAATATTTGTCCTAGGTGGGAATCGAACCCACGCCCCCAAGCTCAGAAGGCTTCTAAACAACGACCAACGGGCTATCAAAGTCAAACTTCTCCAGTACACTTTCTACAATGATGTATATAAACAGTATATGTTAATAATATTATTATGTGTACATAACTCGAATTAAATAATAACTTATTCAATTAAAAATATTATGAACAAAAATGTATTACAATATGTCAATATGTATGTCAGTATTTCAATTTAATTCATAAATAATTATTTATTTACGTATTTATTTACTACGTTTATATAATACTAGCGGTCCGCCCCAGCTTCGCACGGGTATAGATTATAGCCTATGTCACCCGGGGATAGTGTAGCTTCCCGTCAGTGAAAGAATTTTTCAAATCGGTTCAGTAGTTACGGAGCCTATTCAATGCAAACAAACAAACACAACAAATCTTTCTATTAGTACAGAAGTATAGATATGTACTGCCCAATAATGTAACTCCCTGCCTTCTTGTTTCCTGAGAACTACAATCTAGGCACCTTCAAGACTAGAGTGAACAGATTTTTTCGAAATCAACTTGTTCCATCCTCGGCCGCACGTCGCTTACCATCAGGCGATTTGGTGGCCAAACGTAGATCTATATCCTATATAAAAAAAATTAAGTCTTTAGTATGAACGTACTGGGCCATCAAGCTTCGTAGCATGTATTCACTGGGTCTACAGTCTACGCCGCGTAGTCCTGTAGCTCTACGAGGCTTACTTCGTGTTCCGTAGCACACGAAATGTACGTAGCGTAATGTAATGTAATTAATGTAATTATAATAAGACAGAATGTACCGTTTATTGACATTTAACATAGGTGTTATTAATAAATATTTGTATTTGTATTTGTAGCACCTGCGTAGCGTCATGCTCGTAGCAAACTGCATCATATCTTCCTATGAATTAGACGTTACACGCTCGTTAGTTCCAGATCCTTTTCACTCACTGTTGGTTTTGTTTGGGATATCTATACTAATATTATAAAGAGGAAAGATTTGATTGTTTGTTTGTTTGCATTGAATAGGCTCCGAAACTACTGAACCGATTTGAAAACTTCTTTCACTGTTGGGAAGCTACACTATCCCCGGGTGACATAGGCTATATATCTATACCCGTGCGAAGCCGGGACGGACCGCTAGTAGTTAAATAAAATAAAAGCCTTAATGCAACAGCGTAGGTAACTATAACTAAATACAGGTCCAATTATTTTACGATTATGGTTTATTATATATTAATTACTAGCTGTTGCCCACGACTTTGTACGCGTAGACTTTCAGTCCCCATTTGCTCACCTTAATGCGGCCTTATTATAAAATCTTTTCTTAGCGGACCTTTGCATCCCATAAGGAATCTATCTGCTAGATTTCAACTACACAGATCAAGTAGTTTTTGAGATTTCATGATGAGTCAGTGAGTGAACAAAGTAAATAGTAATAAAAATCAAGGAAGGAGAATCTAGGTAAGCTAGTTATTGCGAACAAAACATCATCATCATAATCAGCCTTTTTAACAGTCCACTGCTGGACTTTTAGCCTACCCCCGAAAGGGCGATTGGGCCATATCCACCACGCTGGCCCAGTGCGGATTGGTGGATTCACATACGCCATTGAATTCCTTCTCCGTACGTATGCAGGTTTCCTCACGATGTTTTCCTTCACCGAAAAGCCAGTGGTATGAAAATCCGTACATAAGCTCCAAAGAGCTCATTGGTACGGGCCCGGGGTTTGAACCCGCGACCTCACGCTTTCAAGTCTAGCGGTCTCCCAAATGGGCAACAGCTAAACAAAACATACTTAACATATTATTAAATAGCACTAGTGTCATATGTCACACTTTTCTGGTGCTTCTGATGAATATGTCGTTTTTTTAGCTTATGTGTGTTAGAATTTTAACTTTAGCTACATATATTACCATATGCTGGCACCATCATTAGTTATTTTGCAACTAAAAGTATTTAAAGTCTATATAGTAAATACAAAAAGTATGGATTTGATCAAAGGCAAGGGTAGACGGATGATGATTTGATCCTAATAATAGATAATACATTTAAGAAATTGAATTGGTAAAATTACAAATTAAGTCTTGATTGTTCTGATGATATTAAATTAATTATCATCTACCTACTCTGAGCTAAAAATGAATAAAAGATATGGATGGTTATGGCAACATGGCGGACGGGCATTCTGGGTCCGACCACACGATAGGCAGGACATTCTTGTAAAATTACAATAAGTGTTGAAATATACTGAAATTACACCAACAAGTGTTTAATTTGGCCCTATGATTTAATATCAGAAGTGGTACGTTGAACTAAAAATGGCTAGTGATAACGATAGTGAGCCATAAAAGCGACGCTCACGGAGCCGCGCAAGGCCTTCCAACCGACGAAAACGTCGTCGTCGACACAGCTCCAGCGCAGATAGTGAATCTTGCATGTCACGATCAGCTACAGTTCAAGAAACAGGACGTAACAGTGGGAAGAAATGTCGACTCAAGAGTCAATTTCAACGAAGTTCCAAGGCCAGAAACGGTGATTCCATAGCGAGGGATGGAAATTCACCTGCAAGACGTTATAAAAATTCTAACCGAGAGGTTACGAATGCGGAACAACAAACATTGCAGGCAAGTAAAATTAGTGAGGGTTTTTTTTTTCTCTCACTTTAGAGGTTAGGTTTGCTCATAATTTGAAATTAAAATTTTCTCCACGGCAATGGGTTATGTTATGATGATTTGAAGAGTTTATTTCTTAAAACAAAATATTTCAGTGCCTACATTATTCGAAGTCTAAGATAGAAACCAGATGAACCAGGTGGATGATATATATTTTTTTTTACTTATCTACCTACAAAAAATAAAATAAAAAGGCTAACCTACTAAAACATGGTTTTCAGTTATGATTCGGTGTTAATATTTAGTTCATGTTTTTAAAGTAACTACCCTGAATTTACATAAGTCAAAGGGCTAAATGTTTTGTGGTTAATATGACTAAGGGTGAGTTCAACCAAACTTGAATTTATACGCGAGTTACTATAAGTACCAGGGATAAATCTATTCTACGATTACCACTCGAGTAATTAATTCGTCGTTTTTCGACGCAATACAAAGTATAGCTACGCTTAGAATTGCTATACGCGAATAGCGAGATGAATGATGAACGAATCTATTACCCAGCTAACAATCATTGTTCTACAACGCCACGTATTCAAACTTATGTCATATCAACTAGCTTATGTCGTATTATAGTGTAGGAAAGTGAATGTCTAACGTCAAAAAAATACCGCATTCGTCGGACGTCGAAAGTCTAATTAATTAATTATAACAAAACTACGATCTTTACTACAAAATTAAATTTTTTGGTTTATAATTTAGTTTTACGGTGATTTGCAAGTTTTTTTTTCTTAGTTTAAAATTTATCCACCTTGAACGTCTAGATATAACTTCCTCGTCACTATCACTATCTTCAGTCAAAATTCTTAAGCGTTGCATTTTAAATATTTTATTTAACAATAATTACTGACGAAGTGCGTGCGTTGAGTTGAATATAATCACACAAAAGAGCAGAATCATATGGCGCGCTGCTGCCATTAAAATATTCTCGGAATGACTCTATTATTCCACCAAAAACGGTGGTATAGTAGTTATTCTCGAATAGGCTTGATATTCTTAGAATAGTAGATGGTAAAATGTGAAATTGATTTACTCTCGAATAACTGGCGATTTATTCCAAGAATAAAATTTACTCTCATTAGGTCGAACTCACCCTAAGGAATGCAGGGAAACTGAACTCTTTCTAATCCGCAAGAAAGTAGTGCGCATAGTAGACGATGCCAGCGCCAGCTGATCCATTTCCATATTTATATTGTATGTATTACTTACAAAGCATTGGATAGTGAACAAATAATAAATAAATAAATAAAAAATTAAACTGCTTGGACCTCACTTACTAGTAATCACACAATCAATGGATGTGTATCCAGTATTATTGCGGTCCTTCTTCGGTCATTTGCGGCTACTGTTCGTCTTTTTCTTTCTTGTTATGCATAAATATGTATCGCACCGGAGTGGATATTCCAGGAAACCACACTACCACGAGCTCGAGAGGAGCTGGTTCCTTGCTTGGTATACCAGCAGAGTTCTACGAACGCAGAGCTACACCACGAACCATCAAGTACAGTGGCTGAGTCTCCTCAACTTCCTGGGCAGACATCAGCAGCGAATCAATTGGAATCAACAACAAGTAAACCTAGTATGTTAGTTGTGTTAATGACCTCTCAAATAATTCAAACTTAGATAAATCGTAGTATAGATCGTTGAATTCAAAGTTCACGCGTGCAAATTCTCAGATGACTCAAACAAGAACATTAAACCTACATTTGACCCATCACAGAAGAATCAGCGTATTGAATATTGGCGCAAAAATATACAAATGGACTAACGAACAGACTACTCACTATGCGTCGCCCAAATTAGGTGGTCAGGCTTAAAATGATATGAAGGTCTTCAAACCATACCTTTTACTTGGTTCGAATTGCAAGACACCTAATAAAAAGCATTTACTTCGGAAACTAACTATGGAGCTATGTTGTCAGAAATGTTAACAGACGAAAAGACGATGAAAAATGATGAAAAAGATGATTTTGGATGTTTTAGACATGCAAATGAAGTTCGGCTAATCGGTAGATGACTACTATGCATGTGGCATATTAAAAAAAAAAAAAAAAAAAAAAAAAAAAAAAAAAAAAACGGACGAGTGGAGAACACTTCAAGGCGATCTAAAAGTTTATCAACAAATTCAAGAATGTATTTTTATGAATCATTTTGATCTAAATATTTCATACAGCACAGTCTAATATATTACTAAATCTCAAGCAAAACTGAAAAATTTTGGAGGAATCACTACTTTTCAAGCATTATGATAAAATAATAATGAATGAGTTGAGGCTGAGGTGCAACATATAAGATCATTGAAGGCAAGTCGTTTTGGTGATATGAATTTTAATTTAGTGTTGTATTTATGGAAAGTAATAAACACACTCCTTTTATTTTTATAATTATTAAATGATATGGTGAAAATTCATATTTAAGCTAATAATTTACACTTGCATCGAAGTTTTAACATTGCGAAATTCCGATGAGCAATAGTCGTCACTGTTAAAAAAAAAAAAAAAAAAAAAAAACTGCCAAGCATAACAATGTCGATTTTTGACAAATTTTTACTGTTTATTTGACTAAATCCTGATTTCATGGCGAATTATACCTACTTATCTTTAGAGATAACATAATCACATATGTAATATGTGAGAACAATTATGTCAAGTTGACGAAATAGCTAAGAGAGCGAAAAGTGCTCAACTAGCCTGTTCTGTTAAAAATGGTATTATATTATTGAAACTGACAATACAATACAATACAATATTACTTTATTACACACCGAAAATACAAATGAAACTTAAACTAACATAAAAAACAAATATACGGCAGTATAATGGGCGGCCTTATCGCCTAAAGCGATTTCTTCCAGGCAACCTTTGGATGGACAGGACTAAAGAAGTTGAAAAACGGTCGGTGGTGCACATAAGATATGAATAAATATATATATATATACATACATAAACTAAATACGCAATGCTGAATACATACCATAAATATTATGAATAAAATACATAATATATATACGTACCAATTAACACGAAGAAAAATAATGTGTTAAGACTTGATTCTTAAAAATAGGAAGAGATTTGGCCTGCCTGATAGAAGCAGGCAGCGCATTCCACAGCAGGACAGCTGACTGACTTATTGTTGTTTTATTTATATTCCCGTGTAATATAAATAAAACAACCATGGTGTTTACCAACCAGTGACGTAACACTTTCTGATTGGCGTTCACTGTCACGTGACTGAATGCCTAATTTTGCTGAATTTATTTTCTAAAAATAATAATTATCTTTCTATTTTATAGTAAGCGATTTAGTTTTTTTTTATTAAGATTATTTAAATCCTACCAAGTAGCTAAACAAAAAACACAAGAAAATTATGAATGAACAGCAATCAACAACAAAATACAGACTCATTACCTTTTATAAAATAAAAAGGCGAACACTCGAAACAAAGAATGGAACTTAGAACGGCTAACGATCTTATCTTGCCAAAAGTAAAGACTAGACATAATAAAAAAAAAAAAAAAAAAAAAAAAAAAAAAAAAGTCATACTATTTAACGGAGCACAATATTACAACAAAATTCCCAAGAGTGTTCAGGAAGCAAAATCCACACAAATATTTAAAAAGAAGCTAAAAGCTTACTTATTTTTAAAATATATTGTTACCATAATTATAGATATATTTATTATAAATTTTTCACTAACTTTACTATAAATGTTTTTAACCAACATCTTAAAATTTTACTGTACGAAATGTGTGGTGTGAACAATAAAGAGTTTATCTATCTATCTATCTAAAATGCGTACTGGCCGCTAATGTTGATTGTACCTAAATGTTAATTAACATATCGCTTAAGTGAGATATTGTGTTTATGTTTCTTGTGATATTAATAAAGATAATTAATTATTTGAACCTTTTAACGAAAAAGGTAATGCGAGAGTAGTAGTTGCAGTAGTACCCCTAAGTGAATTAAAATCTAATATAAAACTAATTTGATGATGGGTGAAATAAAAAGTACAGTTTAAATATAAAGTACATAATATTATATTGTGTCAATTGGCATGAATTTTTGTAAATGTATAAATATAATATATGAAACATAGATAATAAATAGTACAAGGTTAGTACGTAGAATTGATACTTAACTGAGTAAAATAATGTGTATTAAGTTAATAAATTTAATTGTATTGCTAGATTCCTGTTAGATTAGTATCTGTAAGATAACATTATTTCATTATTAATATGGATGGATAAAGTTGAGCGAGATTCTAGAAAGTTGATTGAAATATCGAGCAGAGTGGTGGCAAAATACTTGATTTTGATAGAGCAATCGGTATTTTGCTAACTAAGTTATTGAAAATATTGGTTTACCGTGTTGATAGATCCATGGGTATTTTCAATAAACTTATTATTAATCATTGAACTAAGAAAGTACCTAGGTATGGTGGCAAAATACTTGATTTTGATAGAGCAATCGGTATTTTGCTAACTAAGTTATTGAAAATATTGGTTTACCGTGTTGATAGATCCATGGGTATTTTCAATAAATTTATTATTAATTGAACTAAGAATGTACCTAGGTATGGTGGCAAAATACTTGATTTTGATAGAGCAATCGGTATTTTGCTAACTAAGTTATTGAAAATATTGGTTTACCGTGTTGATAGATCCATGGGTATTTTCAATAAATTTATTATTAATTGAACTAAGAATGTACCTAGGTATGGTGGCAAAATACTTGATTTTGATAGAGAAATCGGTATTTTGCTAACTAAGTTATTGAAAATATTGGTTTACCGTGTTGATAGATCCATGGGTATTTTCAATAAATTTATTATAACTATTGAACTAAGAATGTGCCTAGGTATGGTGGCAAAATACTTGATTTTGATAGAGCAATCGGTATTTTGCTAACTAAGTTATTGAAAATATTGGTTTACCGTGTTGATAGATCCATGGGTATTTTCAATAAATTTATTATAACTATTGAACTAAGAATGTGCCTAGGTATGGTGGCAAAATACTTGATTTTGATAGAGCAATCGGTATTTTGCTAACTAAGTTATTGAAAATATTGGTTTACCGTGTTGATAGATCCATGGGTATTTTCAATAAATTTATTATAACTATTGAACTAAGAATGTGCCTAGGTATGGTGGCAAAATACTTGATTTTGATAGAGCAATCGGTATTTTGCTAACTAAGTTATTGAAAATATTGGTTTACCATGTTGATAGATCCATGGGTATTTTCAATAAATTTATTATAATTATTGAACTTAGAATGTACCTAGGGATAAACCAGCATGTAAGATATTTGATTTTGATAGATCAATCGATATTTTACTGGCTAAAAGTTAAAAGTATTGGATGACCATGTTGACAGATCCATGGGTACTTTTAACTATATACTGCGGTAATAGAAATGGAAAATAATGATGTTGGCGAAGGCAAATTACTTGAAGCAAGTACCTTTGAGAGAGTGGGTTGGATCAGTTATTTGCTAATTCGAAATTTAAAAACAATTGAGACCATGTTGATAGTTCCATGGGTGTTTTTAAATGTTTTATCACAAGGTCATTTGATAAATTTGTAATAGAAGACTTGTATCATGTTAAGTTTGAGGACAAACTTAGTGTCAGGAAAGGCCGAATGTTAGAATTTTAACTTTAGCTACATATATTACCATATGCTGGCACCATCATTAGTTATTTTGCAACTAAAAGTATTTAAAGTCTATATAGTAAATACAAAAAGTATGGATTTGATCAAAGGCAAGGGTAGACGGATGATGATTTGATCCTAATAATAGATAATACATTTAAGAAATTGAATTGGTAAAATTACAAATTAAGTCTTGATTGTTCTGATGATATTAAATTAATTATCATCTACCTACTCTGAGCTAAAAATGAATAAAAGATATGGATGGTTATGGCAACATGGCGGACGGGCATTCTGGGTCCGACCACACGATAGGCAGGACATTCTTGTAAAATTACAATAAGTGTTGAAATATACTGAAATTACACCAACAAGTGTTTAATTTGGCCCTATGATTTAATATGTGTAAACTTTGGGTGTGGGTGATAGCTGTCCATGTCTTTGTGAGTCCCATATCATCCCCGGCACAGACCTGGAGGCACAAGGAGACCTGGAAGAGGCTGTGAGTGTGAGACGTTATTTAATTATTTCAGCAAAATGAAGTAATTTCCTGATACAGAAAATACATGAACGCTGTGAACAAGTCTCGAGATATTTCTCATAAAAGTAGCGCCGATATCCGACCTCGTAGTTTAAAATAACTTCCCGACTTTACCTCGGGTTTAAATATAAGTTGTCCTCCTCCGAGATGATGTTTGTGGAACCAATCTTTATTTTGATTAGTTCGAATGTTTGCGCAAATCAACTTTGGAAACTCGTGGAACAAAATTATGTCCAAAGAAACCACACAACTGACATCGAGTCTCAAAACTAGTTGTTCTGTTCTCAATAAACATGATTTTGTGTAGGTGTATATAATTATCCTGCGGCACCGGGGTGGGGTAGCTCGACTGGTCTTAACAGATCAGCGAAGTTAAACAACCTGGTACCTAATCTATTGATGGGTGGTGTCCGGTGGCAATAATAATTTAGTAGCAAGTCGATGGAAGCAGAACCGCGTTTCGGAAAAGTCATTAAAACTGTAAGTTTTATTATATTTTACACTATTCGGAAAACAAACGGAAATTTACTAAAATATAGTAATTAGGTAGTCTAGATAGAATATCCAAGCCAGAAATAATTTTCACATAAAAAAATGGTTTGTTTTGGTACAATTTCCAGACAGTCACCAGGCCTTGGGGCAGGTTGAAAATTGTGGCGCACTAACACATCAATTCGTTTATTTGTCTAAACGTTAGGTACAAACTAAAATCGCATGTCTTTCTCAGATGCGGTACAAAAATGTGTATATTTTATTAGTTTTGTTCAAGGTTAAAAAATATGATATATGTAAGAATATCGAATTGTCAAAAATTCTTATTTTATACCCAAATTAACGAAAAAATAAAAAAACACACCAATATTATTCCAATCCATCCAATCAAGTATTCAAGCTTTTGGATTGTCTTTGGACCTTCAACGGTCTATGGGCAGTCTAACTGTATTTGTAGTGTTAGCTTGTACTTTGTTTAGTTAATAGAGGCACTTGACTGCTCATCCTTGACCCCGCGCAATGAAAATGGTATATAATTTTAAGCATAATCTTTTTCGAGCGGGCCTATCCTAGGCACGAATTAAATAAAAGTCTCCAATCACTAGCCGCCTTTCGTTACCCCCTGCAACCGACGTGGCTTACTCGTGTAAAAATGAATTCAATCAAGTTGTTAAAAAAGGAAAAGAAAAAGGAAAAAATAGAATATAAAAACAAGTATTCAAAAAAATACATAATTATATATCTAGAAAGTAACGGAAAACAGTTGTAATGCACAAACTTGACCAATGAGCAGGTTTGTTCAAGCCCAGGACCGAGTATGTAAATGATCCATCTCGTGAAGTAATCAGGACCATGAGCTAGTTTCCGCTGAGCTCCGCCACGTCGGACTTGTTTTTCACCGGATTTGCTGCGAAGTGTCCTCGCGTCCAAATTACCACTTCAAAAGGCAACCGACCGTTCCCTATTTTGCACAACAAACCGCCCTAAACTGAACCTTATCACTATGGCTTAAAGCGTGCCTGTTCAAGCAAAAAACGTGTATCATTTATGCAATTTGTCTACGATAAAATGGACTTTATGTTGTAGTGATAAGGGTTACAACGTGCCGTTGCAGTTAACGAGAGCTTAAAAGGCGGTACGAGTGGACGCTCCCTGCGATTCACGTTTTGTATGAGATGGGAAATTGCATATGAATTTTTAAGTGAAATAATTTTTAGGACAACAATATCGTCGAGTATTCATGAGAGCAACTCGAGTCGGGAGCTGAACCAGGCGGTGATTTGTAAACTGGGGCTTAGCGTGGTGAAACTAGATCAATAAGACAAGATTGTTTTGTCGATAAACTGGAATAGTTACTATTTTATTTCGGCAAGGAAAGTATACATATTTGGATATTGTATAAGATTAGTGAACAGTGATTTATAAGGACGCAGAACAGATGGCCGATGGGGCCGAAAGGTTCTGGAATGGAGACCACGGACCGGTAAGCGCAGCGTAGCACGTCCACCCACGAGATGGACAGACGATCTAAAAGAGACCGCAGGGAAACGCTGGATGCAGGCCGCTTCCAACCGACCCTTTTGGAGATCGATGGGGGAGGCCTATGTCCAGCAGTGGACGTCCTACGGCTGAAATGATGATGATGATGATAAGATTGGTAACCAAATAACTGGTCATTTGAAAGACATGCGCAACTAAGTAAATGGTCATCTGAAAGATTGGTAACTAAATAACTGGTCATCTGAAAGATTGGTAACTAAATAACTGGTCATCTGAAAGATTGGTAATTAATTAACTGGTCATCTGAAAGATCGTTGACTAATTAACTGGTCATCTGAAAGATTGTTGACTAATTAACTGGTCATCTGAAAGATTGTTGACTAATTAACTGGTCATCTGAAAGATTGTTGACTAATTAACTGGTCATCTGAAAGATTGTTGACTAATTAACTGGTCATCTGAAAGATTGTTGACTAATTAACTGGTCATCTGAAAGATTGTTGACTAATTAACTGGTCATCTGAAAGATTGTTGACTAATTAACTGGTCATCTGAGAGATTGTTGACTAATTAACTGGTCATCTGAAAGATTGTTGACTAATTAACTGGTCATCTGAGAGATTGTTGACTAATTAACTGGTCATCTGAGAGATTGTTGACTAATTAACTGGTCATCTGAAAGATTGTTGACTAATTAACTGGTCATCTGAAAGATTGTTGACTAATTAACTGGTCATCTGAAAGATTGTTGACTAATTAACTGGTCATCTGAGAGATTGTTGACTAATTAACTGGTCATCTGAAAGATTGTTGACTAATTAACAGGTCATCTGAAAGATTGTTGACTAATTTACTGGTCATCTGAGAGATTGGTAACTAAATAGCTGGTCATCTGAAATATTGGTCATTAATTAACTGACTGTTTGATAAATATACCATTAATACTAACTGTTTCAGAAATTATTTCATTTTTTTAATCTGTTCTAATGAATACTTATATCAAATTCACATTCATTTAAGTCAATCTAGTTAACTATAACAGAATAACCCTAGTCAAATTAGTTAAGTACATACATAGATACCATAAAAGCTGTTAACATATATATTAGCAGCACAGTTAGCAGCGTGATTGAGCGCGCCCGTATCCAGGTGGGCGCAGAGCTAGTGAACGGAGCCGGCGGTGAACGTTCACACCTGCCAGTGGTGTCGGTCACGGCAGTACGCGGCGGGCCGGGCGCGGCCGTATCCAGGTGGGCGCAGAGCTAGTGAACGCGGGTAGTTAGAGCCGGCGGTGAACGTTCACACCTGCCAGTGGTGTCGGTCACGGCAGTACGCGGCGGGCCGGGCGCGGCCGTATCCAGGTGGGCGCAGAGCTAGTGAACGCGGGTAGTTAGAGCCGGCGGTGAACGTTCACACCTGCCAGTGGTGTCGGTCACGGTGGGCCGGCCAGGGCCGGGCGCGGCCGGCTTGCAAACTAAACAAGCGGCACACATTTTATCGCGTATTTTTTTCTGACGTTGGTTTACTTTATTTTTTTATGAGTAATTCCCGTGTCATATAAATGAAATGGAGTAAAGCCTTCATTATTTTAACAGTCGCAATAGTGTTGCCGCTTTATCAATTTTGTTTCCATAATTTAACTTCTATATTATTTCAGCGCGTAAGAAGTAATACTAGGGGCAAAAGTGCTTTAGAACATTTTCATAATAAAATGTCGCTATCGCATAGTAAGAAAAAAAATCGATTAATTATCATAATTAAAAATCGGTATGCGTTCGAAAAAAAATATTAATTAGCAATTTTTTTTGTTTATATTATATTTTTTGATATTACATATGTTAGTTTTGGAAAAAACAAGAGGCGCTCGTACAAAATTATTCGTATCATTAGAACTGGTACAAAAACTACTGAGCACATTAATAAATAAAAATGTGCACGACTTCGGGAGTTTTATCTACAAAAAAATACCACGTAAACTGGATCAAAATAGCGAAGCAACAACAAAAATAGCACAAAATAAAAAATCCAAGGTGTTCTCAATTCAGTAAGTATTTTGAAGTCGGTTACCCAAAATTATGATGTTTCAGGAAGAGAAGTATGGAATAAAACAGGTATATGATTTAACAACATACTCTGTTAAAAGTAGATGCAGGTATAACTTTGACAAGTAAATCAGAGTCTCAAATGTGAAGGAAGCGCTGCAAGTGAGACAGGAAGTTGTGTAACCAGACACAAGTTGTCACAAACAACGGCCAAGTTTGACAAAACAGCCTGGCGCTCGCTGCTACAAACTAACATATTGTGGCAACCTGTTTGATATCTGCACATACAAACACTTCAACTAACGTTCTGTTGACAGACAAACTTACAAACAAATATTTAGTCACAGTTACGTTGCTACGTTTAACGACACAGTACCTACTGGGCTCGGGTCTGATGGACAATGTTTCTTGTTAAAGAATCTTTCTACATATATTATAAAAGGCAATACGGAAGAGGCGATGTGTGTATGTATGTTTCCTATGGACTCCAAAATGGCTGGACCTATTTTACTGGCAGATAGCTGGTGTTAATCCCCACGGGTGAAACCGCGGAGCGCAGCTAGTTCTCAGTAAAAAAAACGACTTCAAAATTAGTAAGCGTTCTACCAAAAAGTATTGCTATTATCAAATCAACAGGCGTTCGAACAAAATTATTCGTATCATTGGAGCTGGTTCAAAAACTACTGAACCAAAAAAAAACATTTTTTTGTGGGACTGCCTCGAGAGCTCTCTCTACATAATAAAAAATAATCACGTAAATTGGTTTCCAAATGTCAGAGTATTTGGTGATAGAAATGTATAATATCGTTAATTTTTATGTATGTACATCAAATACACGTCTACGGACCGAATTTTCTAGTATTAACTCGTCCTTTTCGGTTTGTGTACCTACTAGCACAACAACCATAATTATAAAAATTATGTTCAATTGGAATGACTACAAAAATAAACTAAATTTAACACTGTTTTAAACTAGAAATCGGGAGCTCCATCCACAACCTACCAAAGTAAATAAATAAAAGAGGAAAAAAAAAAACAAAAAATAATAATTTGTATATGTCGAATTTCTAGTGTAATTCCGCTTCTACGTCGTTTCGAGTTCAATAAGGATTTTAGGTTAAACTATTTTCTCTATAGATATTTGTGATTCTAATTTGAACCTAACCTGAATTTAAATATTAATTTTCATAAAAGAGCAAAATTAACCTAACCTGAAACAAAAAGTAATTAAATCTGTGACAAAAACAAATAAATTATTACTAATATCCCGTTAGCAAGTTGAAGTGCCAGTGGGCAGGGCACATATCACGCAGAACAGATGGCTGATGGGGCCGAAAGGTTCTGAAATGGAGACCACGGACTGGTAAGCGCAGCGTAGGACGTCCACCCACAAGATGGACAGACGACCTAAAAGAGACCGCAGGGAAACGCTGGATGCAGGCCGCTTCCAACCGGCCCTTTTTGAGATCGATGGGGGAGGCCTATGTCCAGCTGTGGACGTCCTATAGCTGAAATGATGATGATTATCCCGTTAATAATCACTATACTAAGATTCACTTAATCACAAGAGAAACCGAGGCAGACATATTGCACACAAAGCCACTGTCCTTTCTTTTCAATTGAAATGAATAGAGACGCAAAGCATTTGCGTTTGCGATGTCTGTATACGGCACAAAAGGAAATAATCTCAAAAACGTATCTCGTGAAAGCGATCTTTTTCATCTGTTTACTCTGTTATTAGACATTTTATTGATAGATGGAGCAAACACACGCGTGATATTACATTTGTAACGGTTCAGGAAGTGCGCTGGTGGCTCGCAGGGCGCAATAACTGCGCGAGACGGGCCACTTCTGTAACATGCCGTGATGTGGGCGAACTCACATTGATGTTGAATGTACGACAGTTTGTATGTTTCATGACTGGACTGCACGTGACGCACACATCGGGGAGATGGTCGAGTTAACAGTGACAAGTCAGGTGTTGGTCATTCATTCAAAACTCATAATAATTATATGTTTGATGTACACTGACTGTACAATCATGTGTTGACGTTTACGTAATGTAATGTAGATATTCATATTTATATAGTAACTAGCTGTTGCCCGCGACTTCGTACGCGTAGTCTTTCATAAAATATTACAAACCTCTTTTCCCCTCTTTAATCCATCTTTTTCGGAAAAAAGTATTTAAGTATTTAAGAAACAGTATTTATTTATTTTAAACCATTAATCTAAATACGTTTCATACGTTTCATTTAATAACAAAGGACTTTCATACAAACATTTAACCTCCATTTTCCCCCCTTGATTCGGCTCTTTCGCAAAATCCTTTCTTAGCGGACCTAATAAGGAATCAATCCAAAATTCAACTTCAACTTTGCCAAATTTCAACTTTGTAGGTCAAATAGTTTTTGAGATTCCGTGATTAATGAATGAGTGAGTACATGAGTATAGATGAATTTCGCTTTTATATCTATAGAAGATAGATAAAAAATGTTAGAAATTAAAATAAATATTGATTTTAAATATATAGAAAAAACAGTACACTGATCCGATCCTGTGCACAAACTATAGATAAAAAGTCGCTGTCTTCGGGCAAGGTAAAATAAATCAAACAATAATAAATTATTATAATTACTATTAATGTAATTACACCTTAA
The DNA here is from genome assembly GCA_932305915.1 of Agriopis marginaria. Lineage (NCBI taxonomy): Eukaryota > Metazoa > Arthropoda > Insecta > Lepidoptera > Geometridae > Agriopis > Agriopis marginaria. Next base: position 15,719,370 of record OW029935.1, read on the forward strand.
TGATAAAAACACAAAAAATAAAGAACGAATATACACATAAAGAATTTCAAAAATCACTTTTTAGTTTTTAAAGAATTCATCAATATCATAAAAAGATTGCTTGATGAGTCGTTTACGAAAGATCTGAAACATAAAGTCATAATTAGAACTCTTTCTAGCGCAGTCGAGCGTTACAGAACGTGTATGGCGAATTCAATGAATTAGTTTGATAAAAAGACAGATTGTACTTGGAACTATCACACTATTATTGAATGCTATGAACAGAGACAAACAGTTGAGTAGCAGGGAGAGCCGCGGGCAGCAGTGGGTCTGTTAATACGCGGCATTCTGTCGGCGCGGCACGCACTGCGCGCGGGTTATTGGACGCGATCCTTACATTCAATACCGTTACATACAATATTATTTAGATCATAGTACGAGTGTCCACACAAATATATCATTCTGAATATCATTAGGATTGATTCAATACCAGAATAGAGGAGGTGGAGAAAAAAACCTCACATTTCCAGTTTTTAATAGAGAATACAATAAAATGTCTCGACGGAATTCCTCTTTTTCAACGGAAAAGTGTGGTTTTATTCGAAACTCTCGATTTCAAATGAAATTTTATATAGGAAAAGAGGTTTGACAAGGTTTTACTTACATGCTTCAATCAATTTATAATTTTTGACTCAAAGAAAAAAAAAAAAACTAAATTTTCATTAGTGGAAAAGTGAGGTTTTGTTCTTCACCTCCTTTACATTACATACATACATTATCAGCCATTAAATTTCCACTGCTGAACAAGGCCTCCCTCTTAGAGAGGGGTGTTGCCATAATCCCCACCCTCCCCTCCTCACCTCCTTTATAACTTTGAAATTATAAATCGGTTCTTTTTAGGCAAGCGTGTTTTATCGTAGACCGCAACATCGCTTCACATCAGACGAAGGGGCGAGCAAACGCAAGCCCATTTTAAATATAAAATTACGATCAGTGATATCCTGGCGCCTTACGGACAACTGCTATTGCGGCACCTAATCCGCTCAGTTGGAAAATCACGCGAACGTGAACCTTATCGCGCCCAGATACGGTTTGCGGTCGTGTGATTTTCCAACTGAGCGGATTAGGTGCCGCAATAGCAGTTGTTCGTAAGGCCCCTGGTCGTAGAGTCAGGTTTGCGCGAGCGACGCACCGACGGGCGAGAGACATCTCAAGGCCGGGACTGGTCGTGTTCTCTTGTGTCAAAACCGAAGACCCACTTTGGGTCGCTGCGCCAGCTGAGTACGTAAAGAGTATGAGCACAACTCAAGTGTCAGTGTCAAAGTTGAAGTTTGTCCTCATAAAGTTGTAGCGTTATTTTAGTAACGATAGCGTAGTTTATATAAAGTATATCTTAATTAAGAAAGTTCTTTTAAAGTTGAAGTTATTAACTAAAATTTATAAAGTAATCTTGAGCAAAACTTGTAAGTTAGTAATGAGTATCATACCGACAAGTACACGTGCGTGTTACTACTCCTATAGCTGGATACTAGTTGGATATTCTGGAATGTATCGTGTTCTGTTCGTCTATACTAATATTATAAAGAGGAAAGATTTGATTGTTTGTTTGTTTGCATTGAATAGGCTCCGAAACTACTGAACCGATTTGAAAAATTCTTTCACTGACGGAAAGCTACTCTATCCCCGGTTGACATAAGCTATATATCCCGGCTTCGCCCGTGCCAAGCAGGGGAGGCCTACTAGTATTAAATAAAGATAATATATATTTCCTTCAACAAGGGATGATGTACATACAGCGTCCCAGATACATCTTCGCTCACGGCTGAACACGTAGATTCGAGAGCCACTTGTATTAAGGAAATTGTACTACATGACTAATCCATACCCGTGCGAAGCAGGGGCGGACCGCTAGTAATTATATAAAAATACGTGATATTTTAATAATTTAACGTTTTATTTCCATACAAGTAATAGTGAACCAGCTTCAATCGTACTTAACTTTTAATTAGGTGTATTTACATTATGTGGTATACATCTGTGAGGTGCATCATATATTACATTAATCTCCCCGAGTGAGACCACTTTTGAGAAACTAAATTAGGAATGCGCTTTCAATAAACAAAATTAAATCATTATCAACCTTCTTCTTATTTCTTCTCTACATATCTCTTTTCTATCTCTTCTCTACATAGTATAAATTGAAGTCGCTTTCCGCGTCTGTCTGTCTGTCTGTATGTCTGTATGGCCGCTAACTCCTCCTAAACCACGCAACGGATTTTGATGCGGTTTTCACCAACAGTTAGATAAAGTTTAAATGTATGTATATAACTAGCGACCCGCTCCGGCTTCGCACGAAAATTACACCCGTGCGAAGCCGGGCGGGCGGGTCGCTAGTACCTATATATAAGGCGAGATGTGTATGTATGTTTCCTATAGACTCTAAAATAGATGGACCGATTTTGACGGGATTTTCACTGGCAGATAACTGATAATTTAAGGAGTAATCCACTCGTGTAAAACCGCAGCTAGTCTATACTAATATTACAAAGAGGAAAGATTTGATTATTTGTTTGTTTGTTTGTTTGTTTGCATTGAATAGGCTCTGAAACTACTGAACCGATTTGAAAAATTCTTTCACTGTTGGATGCTGCACTATCCCCAGTTGACATAGGCTACATATCCCGGCTTCGTCCGTGCGAAGCAAGGGCGGCCTACTAGTAATTAATAAACCTGTAAAAAGTAATTTATTTTCGTACATTATGAAACTTATCGGAGTGACAAAATCGCGGTATATTCACAACACTAGTACCGAATTGTTTTAACCTAGTATAATATAACTAATTTTCCTCTCCCTGTATTGTGAATAACTAAGTAAATTCGTTTAAGTTAACAAAATTGTACTCAAGTATAATACAAGTCACGGATCCTGGTGTCCGTGGAGTTGCATTAAAACAATAAAAAAAAAAAAAAAAATGTGACATAATAATGTGGGCAAGATTTTGAAATAAATTATGAATTCCAGTTTCCTCAGAATACATTGTGTTGAGTCCTGCTACCTGATATCCGGCCATCATTGACCTTCCAACAAGTTGATCTACTGCTCCCTCTACTGCATCCTATCCCTTGCGGAAGGACGCGCCGGGGGGGGGGGGAGAGGGGGCCCGATATAACTGAATAAAAGGTAATAAGTTATTGCAAATGGCGCGTCCCACAGCCGCCGATACTGCCCCCAGATTTCAAACGTACGACATGATGCGACCCGACAGTGAACTGCCGCACACCAGGAGAGGTCAATTATAAGATGTATGGAGGTAGGTATCGTTGTAAATACGACTCTGCGGAACACTACAATAAAATTGATTATTGGCAAACTGATATCAATTTATCACGATAAAGATAAACTATAAATAAATATTCACGGTCATCTGACCCCAAAATAAGCATAGCTCGTGATTCGGCTGCCAGAGACTGATATACATACATATATTTTAAATACATACTTAAATAGACATTATTATCCAGATATAGAACAAACACAAATGTTCATCACATGAATGTTTGTCCTAGATGGGAATCGAACCCACGCCCCCAAGCTCAGAATGCAGGTTCACTACCAACTAGACCAACGGGCTATCAAATTTTGTATTGGTGTGATGGAGCAGCAAGTCAGTGAAATATTAAGATATGTACATGGGAGTTTTTGCAAGAGATAGCTATTCAAAAATGCTATCCAAAAATCTGAAAAAGTAATTTTCGGCAAAAATGTGACATAGGAGATTTTGAATTTGCAACGACGAAATGTTCATCACATAAATGTTTGTCCTAGGTGGGAATCGAACCCACGCTCCCAAGCGCAGAAGGCAGGTTCAATACTGCTACAACTACTAACTGGACCAACGGGCTATCTATAGACAATACCAGCCTAAGAAATCTAAAACGAGGATCGAATCTGAGCTTAAACTAAAAAGGTTACCTTTAAATGATATTGGAAATTTGAAAAAACACGTTGCTCCCCAAGCTACAACTAAGCTATATGTTTTTCCTCCGCTCCACTCGTCGATTCTGCAATGACATAAAGCGAAAGATCCCACTTCTTCTCCATCTCTTCTTCTCTATCTCTATCTCTACATAGTATAAATTAAAGTCACTTTCCGCGTCTGTCTGTCTGTATGGCCGCTAACTCCTCCTAAACCACGCAACGGATTTTGATGCGGATTTCACCATCAGTTAGATAATTTTTCACGGAAGGTTTATATATATAACTAGCGACCCGCCCCGGCTTCGCACGTAAATTACACCCGTGCGGAGCCGGGCGGGCGGGTCGCTAGTGTAATATAAATGGCAAACACAAATCTATCCGTCAGTATGTAGTTAGTTAGGTAGTTAGGTACCTATACAAACAGTTTAGTTTGTTTACATGAAATTCTCAAGTAGGGGTAATTGGAATCGCACTCCATATCTGGGTGTTTACTCAGCACCCGGGAGAGGTATCGCGCGGTACTCCGGCCCCGGGACAGATATAAACTGTACCTACCTATATACCTACTACCTCACAAGGAATTGACATACTAAACTAGATATAATGTATTCTAATTATTTATTTGTCAGAATATGGTAGGTACGCACACATATAAAATAGCTGCGCCTCGCGGTTTCACCGGCGTAGTGATGAAAAATAGTGATGATGATGATGATGATGAAAAGTAGCCCATGTCACTTTCTGGCTCTTGAACTATACCCATGCAAAAATCAGGTCGTTCCGTTGTTCCGTTGCAGCGTGAAAGAGCAACAAACATCCATACATCCATACATACAAACTTTCGCGTTTATAATATTAGTAGGATAGCATGCATGGTCGTAAGAATGGAGACGTATCTCCTTGTCTGTTACAGCGTTATATCTATCTTCCTTGGTAATATACAGCGTTGTTATGTAGTAACAAACCACTCCCAGCCACCCGCAACAGGTCGACTATAAACCCCCAGATGCGAGATGGAATCATTCTGGTTTTGCAGATTCCGTATCACCACACAATATTAAGTGTAAAAAATATGACAATAATATGTAGGTTTTTTCATTCAGTCCGGGATTCGTACTAATAATCCGACGCACTATGTGTGTTATAGACAAATAACAAAAATGACCCCCGCCAAGATTCGTACCTGTACCATCCCGGTTTACGTCCCGAGCACTCAACTTGACTATTTTAGTATTTGTTAGTTAATCCGCCGTAACATTACATATTCTGTGAAAATTTCAACTGGCTATTCGATACAGCCAATAATAAGTAGGACAGAGGGACAGACGGACAGACAGACAGATATCGTAGGCTTAGTAACAGGGTAACCCGTACGAAGCGCTTTGATTCCACATTTATTATGCGAACTGCTAGTCTGTGGAATGGCCTGCCTGAATGTGTGTTCCCCGATAGTTACAATCTGGGTGTCTTCAAACCACGAGTGAGTCGGTTTCTTCTAGGCAAGCGTGCTCCAACGTAGACCGCATCATCGCTTAACATCAGGCGTCATGGTGGTCAAACGCAAGCCTATAATTTATATATAAAAAAAAGGTACATGTTTTTACCTTTTGGGAACGGAACCCTAAAAACGGACCGAATTGAATTCCTAAAGTCGCTTAAAACAGTGCGCCCTCCTTTCTATTATTGCCATATTAAGTGGCATGGTATTGTACACAGGCGGTGTGGAGAGGAGTGCAGGTTTACCTTCCAAGTACACCTCGGCAGATGAGTAACTGTCCCTCGCCTGCAGCTGCACGGCAGCAGGGCGCGGCTGATCCAGCGACGGAGCGGCTGTCGTGTTCACCCGCACTCACAACACACATCAATCCTACCGTGATCAATCCAGGGAGGGGGAGGGAACAGCGGGGGGGCGGATGGACGGAATGCGGATTTGATTTCCGGGTGAGATTAACTGTAACTAGCTTAGGTCTGCGACTTTCACTTATGACGCTCTTTTCAGACTTTTAGCAATTATGTTATTTCTAGTTTAAGTGTGCATACCTCCATGGTTAGCTTATGCATGCGTAACTATAAAAATGGTGTCATAACAAAATTTAATTTTTTATCTCGGAAACCCATGAGACCGAAACACGATTAAGCACATTTCGCTCGATAGAAAAAATATATCAAAGTAGCACTGATTTGCGCTTTTATCCCTTTTATTAAATCATTCAATTACCTATTTTATTAAATTATGTCTGCGATATCTTGTTATATAGATTTCATAATTAGAAGGAAACCGGTGAGATACATTTCACATTACAGCTATACTTATCGAAAAATATGAGAAAAACAACAAAAATAGAAGTAGCGAAACGCACGACTAAAGCGCAAGATTTTGCTCCGCTAAATGCTACTTTAATACAATTAACTAAGGATTATGGTCATTTCTAGTAATAGGCGTTGCTTAAAGTGGGAAAACCTCGTCTTAAGGTGATACGTTTCACATATGTCGGGAAATTAAAAATTCAAACAGTTCACTTGTCCTTGTAGCTAGACCGGGTAAAAATTGTAAACTATTATGATGTTTGCGCAAACTAATTATTATTCTTTACAAAATCATGTAAAGCTATTTATCTCTCATGCACATTATTAATTACATTTGTCCACAAACAAATTTTTGCTGTTTAAACGGTTTATTAACAAAATTAAATGTAAGTAATATGGTGCGTTACTGTTAAATAACTGTACATTATAATGTAAACAACAACCAACGATTTGCGCAAAGTCATTTTAAAATAATTACCCAGCCTAGCTACAAGGATAAAAAAACTGTTTGAAATTTGAATTTCCCGCCATAGGTAAAACGTATCACCTTAAGTTTACAAATACTGAGTAGGTACAAATAAGTTTGTGTGCATGGGATTTTCACAGGACAAACAAACGGGACCTACAAATTAACATGTCTTCCGACCCACGATAGCGCTCAGTTACTTTGTCTCGCGGTCAGCATGTTATGGTAGTCTGATGTTTAACTTAACCTTATTATTATAAAAATAGCTTATTTCAGGGTTTACGTTTTTAATCAAGGAAAGCGGTTCAGCAGGCACTATGAAAAATTCCTTTTAACGCAGAAAATTTAAAAGCTTTTCAGATTCTCCGAGTAGGTAAATGTTGCGTGAGCAATTTGTAATTTGATATAAAATTATTTGGATAGAATAATTTTCTGTGACTGAACTGTATTTACTGGTATATTGTTCCAAAGGGAAGTGGATATATAGCAATTATAATCTGCCTTCTGTCTGCGCTACTTCAATATTGTCTCGGACATGTACAATCTGTGCGCAATCCATCACTGACGTACGGCTGTACGTATGTATGTGTGTAAATATCCCGTAAATAATCACAACATAACTTTAGTGAACAACCGTTATATTTTAAAACAGGATTGTCATCCAAGTTACAGAGGTGTACAAAATTTCAGCAACGATGTGTAAGTAAAAGATTCAAAAAGGTTTCAGAAACCAAAAGCAGGGTTATTAACGAAAATATCAAAATTAAAAACTCCGGGCGAAAAAATTCAGTATCCCAGATGAAATTACCGAAATAAACTAAAATGAACAAAACGCACGCCGCTGGTGTATTACTGGCTGTGGAATGAAACCAAACTTTATTCGCAACTTTTCGCAAAATTTGCGAAATTTACAATGACCGCCCGAACGGCGAGCGTGTGGCGCGCACTGAACGACTATTGCGATTCACTCCCTTATTTTTCTGGCTCTCGACTCTCAAATAAAACTAGTTAAAAACTCGACGTTTGGCGTCAGTTCTGACGTTATCATAATTTATGATGTGTTATTTTCGTTTCTAGAATATTTTACCAAAGCGAAGTTTAATTTATAATATGAATCAGTCGGATTAAATTGTACTTTGAAAATTGTTAACAAGTTTACAAGTTACAAGTCGTAAATAACGCACGTGTCATGTGCAGACTGTGACACGGGGACTACAGACTCTAGAACCACTCTAGTATTCAAATGTATAACTACTTAAGAGTCTTTTTACTCTAGAACCACTCTAGTATTCAAATGTACAGCTACTTAAGAGTCTTTTTACTCTAGAACCACTCTAGTATTCAAATGTACAACTACTTAAGAGTCTTTTTACTCTAGAACCACTCTAGTATTCAAATGTACAACTACTTAAGAGTCTTTTTACTCTAGAACCACTCTAGTATTCAAATGTACAACTACTTAAGAGTCTTTTTACTCTAGAACCACTCTAGTATTCAAATGTACAACTACTTAAGAGTCTTTTTACAAATTGTTTCGTTCAATCTTAGGTATTTGTATTTTCGGCCGCATAATGAAACAATAATAAAGCCGTTATTTTCAAGATGAATATAAAACAAGTAAACCATAACATTACAGTTGCTTATTTTAAGTCAGGAATTTAACAAAATGTATTCTCAAAGTTTTCCTCAGTTTTATGAAAAACAACTTTTGTAAATAAGAGTTAATAAGTTATTATGGTGAGTTTTTCCAAAATGAGACAATTTCTTTTGTTTGAAAAATAGGCCCACCACAAACTAATACCGCATAGTAATGAAACTCATGTCGATTTGTTCCTCATAATCTCTAGATACAGTGGTAATATTAGCTATATCCGATCAAACCGGAATATTGACAAAAGCCGATTACTATGGCCACTGTTGTAAAATATGGTCTATTTATTTTTGTATAAAAATTCCTAAGCATGCATCCTTTTTCGTATTAAAAACGTTCCGGTCAAGTGACTTTATAAGGGAAATGAATGAATTGTGGCAAAAATCAAAACAACACATAATATTATTATTTATATTATTCCGGTTTCATTTTTACCTTATCTTTCGTCCGAATGGTACAAAAAAACACGATGAATTTTATAGTGTTATACCCATCAATATACGGTAAATTTGGTGGGCCTAGAAAAAATTGTCTTCTTTGAGACGGAAGTTTCTATACAAAATACAGATCTCTTTATAACGAGCTTTTATTTAACGTGCAATGTGTGTATGTAACTATATTTGTTCGGGTGGAATGTTGCAACTCAATTTTGAAGCAGATATCTTCAATAAATTGTGCTGGAATTTGCCATACGTAAGTTCGGTGACAATTCAATGTTATGGTACCGTAGTCTGCAGATGAGCTGGTCTGATGATGGAGACAGAAGGTGGCCATAGGAACTTCTAAACAAAACGGTGTAATTCCGTCGAGTTTGGGTTCGTTGGATTTGTCTTCCCAAGCACTATGATCCTAGATAATAAATGATGGACACAATGTTTTTATCTACCATCATTTATTTGCTAGGTATTTGCTAGGAAGAATACGAAAAAGCTTGTTTTAAAAGGTTTTTTATTTTATTAATAAAGCCTATTACAAAATTACATTTTCTATAGACCTTTCTATTTGATTGAATCAGAACGCTATAAATCCAGTTTACGTTGTTTTATTTGTCAAAAAATGTAAGCGGGCTCTTAACTACATTCGCCCACTCGTTTCGGTAATATAATTATAGGTACATTTATTTCAAGTACCAAATATTGACAGATAAGGCTTATTATCAGCCCATCGCGTTCCCACTGCTGGGACTCAGGCTTTCTCTCAGAGAGAGAATGGGCCCTAACCCACCACGCCGGCCCAGTACGCTGGTGAATGTCATATGTCTTTGAAGTTCTTGAACACGCTGGTATCTTCACGAATTTCACGATGTTTTCCTTCACCTTTTTTACGCACGTCATTATTTATTTACTTTAAGTACTGAACAAGTCACTGGTACAGGATGAGAATCGAACTGAGTGGCGTCAGTTTGTAAAACGCACATACAACCGCTCGGCCAACGTCGCTCGAAACACTCACACTTAATTAAATAAAAAATACGAAGTCAAAATAATAATAATAATACACTCAAACATGAAAATAAAATAGAAGATCAATCAAATTACAACATGACATGTGTGACGTAATCAAATGAGTACCTTCACAATCTTTAATTTATTTTATAACTAGTAGGCCGCCCCTGCTTCGCACGGGCGAAGCCGGGATATATAGCCTATGTCAACCGAGGATAGTGCAGCTTCCCAACAGTGAAAGAATTGTTCAAATCTGTTCAGTAGTTTCGGAGCCTATACAATGCAAACAAACAATCAAATCTTTCCTCTTTATAATATTAGTATAGATTATCTGTGAGTAACGCTGAGCAGCAGAGAGCTGTGTCGGTAGTCTCACAACATTAAATAATTAATGAAAGTGTTATACCTAGTCCTACAGGTTCCTCTTTACACGGACAGACAGACAGCGTAGGCTTAGTAATAGGGTCCCGTTTACACCCTTTGGGTACGGAACTCTAAAAATACTTAGTAACATTAGATACTGGATTGTTTAAAATGAATAATATAACAAAGATAATTGTCATTATCGTCCAGAAGACGCCCTCTGCTGAACATAGGCCTCCACTCCACACTGAGAGACAGCCTGCCATCTGCATCCACGGCATGCTCGCGACTCTCACGATGTCAAATTACAATTTGAATTTGAATGCAATTTAAAATGTGTAATTAAAAATCAAGACGAATCCGTAGAAACTGAACCTTAGCAGGAAGTGAATGTTCCGCGAACATTTGTCAAGACTCTGGGAATAAAATTATTTAAAGTACCAACTTCACAAGTTAGCAATAATAATCTAAACCAAAACCTCCCTAATTACATCCCTCGGCATTGTTTCCAACTCAATTATAAGTTAGTGCAGTTAGCGAGTGGCTGGGGCGAGTAGCTGGCTCCAGCAACTAGCTGGCTCCACCGACTGTTTGATGGATCCTGACTGGCGGCAAGGAATATTCCCTCAAGTGCGATAGTTTCGAAACAAGGGAAACACTCGTGTTTTATTGTTGCCACTTGTTGGCAGATAACTGTTTGATACGAACTATCAACATTTTATTGTTGAAGCTGTTTCAAACTAATGAGGATCAATTGTCTCAATATTATGGTACCCTTTGTTGTTTTTTGGTTCCGTACCTCAAAAGGAAAAAACGGAACCCTTATAGGATCCCTTTGTTGTCCGTATGTCCGTTTGTCTGTCCGTCTGTCAAGACTCTTTTAGAAAAAGGTATATCAAGTTGAAATTTATATCAAACTAGCGCTAGTATCACTATCACTATCACTATCACTAGTAGTGATAGTGATACTCAAATCTGCGGTTTCTTTCAGCTGTGAAAAAATCAAACTTGTAAATTTACGCGATCAAAAGATATGACCGTTTATGTCGCATATTTTGCGATTTCAGAAGGAAATCAAAACCTATAGGGTACTTCCCGTTGACTTAGAATCATGAAATTTGGCAATAGGCAAGGTCTTACAGCACATATAAAGGAATAAATCCGAAAGTTATAAATTTGAAATTAAATCATTAAAAAAATATTGTTTTTCTATTACAAACTATGTATGGAAGAAACTTATTGTCCACTACAAAGTAAAGTTTGTCTTTCAACAGTTCAACTTTTTTGATGTTTTTTTTTTGTTTGGACTCGCTTTGTGAGGATTCCATCAAACTGAACCCTCAGAGTCCTACTCGTACTTGTCCGGTTTTTTATTTTATTATTTGCAATTTAATTCTTTGTCATCAGATTTTTTATCTTTATATTATTTAAAATTTTGATCTAGACAAAAATATTCAAAAATGTCATAACTAAAGACAATAAAATGACAGCGACAGATGTTTACACAATACTAGTTATCTGTTTTGTGTAACTCCGGCGTTCAAACAACGCAATTTTCAAACAAAAATATGATGACGTCAGCATATTATGGTACAAAAATATTTGTTCAGGTGTGTCTAGAATACAGATTGGCAACCTTCTATGACGCTATCGAAACTGGAGGGAATTTACATATAAATAACTTTCTAAATAGGGTATTTCACTAGTTTCTATTTGGAATGCGATTATAATATAAATGTTAAGTTAGTGTGCGTGGGATAGTGAACATAAGTGTTACCATTCTCGACTGTGTGAGGGCAGGACAGGCTGTATATTTAGATTGGATACAATTAATACTAGTAATAGCAAGTTGAAGTGGCAGTGGGCAGGGCACATATCACGCAGAACAGATGGCCGATGGGGCCGAAAGGTTCTGGAATGGAGACCACGGACCGGTAAGCGCAGCGTAGGACGTCCACCCACAAGATGGACAGACGACCTAAAAGAGACCGCAGGGAAACGCTGGATGCAGGCCGCTTCCAACCGGCCCTTTTGGAGATCGATGGGGGAGGCCTATGTGCCTATGGAGGCCAGCAGTGGACGTCCTATGGCTGAATTATGATGATGATGACAATTAATAGGCAAGCTGACTTGTGATGTCAATGATCGAAGTGAAACTGGGGTTCGTACTAATAACTTCCAACCATGTTTTTCGATAATGTTTGCATACAACAAGTTGCTCTACAATTTCACTCGCACTTTTCATTTTTCCAGAATTTTCCAAAAAAACTACATTTTTACTCACGATGCACGCTACCACGCTACAAAAAATTAAATTTCGTATGTGAATCCACAAACCTGCAACTGGGCCAGCGTGGTGGATATGGCCCAATCGCCCTTTCGGGGGTAGGCCAAAGTCCAGCAGTGGAGTATTAAAAAGACTATGCTATGCACGTATTAAGAACTAATGAAGGTCCCATATCAGAAAATCTTCATAGAGAACCTCAACATCCCATAAATAATGCAAAATTTTAGCTTCGTAGATCAAGCTGTTTCCAAGATTTTGTGATAAGTCAATCTGTGAGTGAGTATGGTATTTCAATTTTATTTTGTATAATACTAGCTGCGCCCCGCGGTATCACCCGCGATTACTTCTTATAACATGAGTCATGTAACATGGCCAGTAAAAGTTCTGTTAAAACTGGTCCAGCCGTTTCGGAGTCCATACGAAACATACATACACACATGGTCTTTTATTTATATTTTAATATAGACTAGACGCTGGATGCAGGCCGCTTCCAACCGGCCCTTTTGATCGATGGGGGAGGCCTATGTCCAGCAGTGGACGTCCTATGGCTGAAATGATGATGATAGAGTAACTGACCCGATATAATGTGATCCTGCCTAAATTTAAATAAATTTGTTTGAGTTATTTATGATAAGTACATACAAACATTCCATAGGGTAAAGCATTTTCACTTTCCTGAGTTTTCAAATTTTACAGGCAACTATCAATTTCTGTAACCAGTATCCTAGTATAGCGAGTGAATACGCGTGTCGGGCTGTAAATATAACGTGTGATGAAATGTGTATAAATCACTACGGAGCTAACTGTCGGTGATGTGATCCAGCATCGTGAGCGGATTGCAGCTCAGAGATTCCCGGAGATATTTGTATTCAGCGCGGCGCCCGCACCGGCGGCGGCGGCCGCGCCGGCGGCGGGGGGCTGCGGCGGCTGCGGGGGCGGGGCAACTAGCCGGCTCTGTTGGCTCCACAACGTTTGCCATTTTTACCGCATCTACCAACCGCACGGTCTTCGAATATACCCTTCACTAATACCGCTTATTTTAAGGACAAATTGTATTACTGTTTGACCTCTCTATTTAAAGGTCGGGTCGTTGTTTCATAAATGCTGAAATTTGCCGAATATTGTACATTTTATTGTCAAATCATGAGATATCAAATTGGATTGAATTCGAAAGTCGCCACAGTGTATAAAATTGGTTCGAACGTGGGAAGTAACAAGCAATACGTTTAACAAGTTCGGTTTATTTTGTAGCGGAGTTATTTCAAGTTTATTTTTATTACATTGTTGTGATAGACTCTGATTTAGAGAGGTGTAACATTTTAAGGGTTGAATATATTGAGGTTGGCGTTGGTTTAATTCAGGCCGTACAGATTTATCCCTTATGGGGTCGCAAGTTAGATTAAGCTTTTGTTTGTGGACCCTTTCTGGCGTCATTTGGTAATAGATATACTCGTATTTGGGTTTCGCAGTTAATTTTTGCGGGATTTGGCAAACTTTTTGCTTCGAATTTAATTTTGAATTGACTTTATAGCGAGCATTTTGATTGCAAACGAATTGTAATTAAGGTTTATTATGCTAAACTTATTCTTGATTTTTTTTATAACATTGCACGCTCAGATACTGGAACCTAGATAAATGGTAGTAGGAAACTACGGTGACGGGAAAAGGCCAGTCGATTTCCTACGAGAAACCTAAGACCAGATAAAATGGCTGACTGATCTGCCTATCCTTGACACGATCAACACTGCAGCAGATACAGAAAAAAGAAGTAAATAGAACGGAAATGAGAAGGAAAATCTGTTGCCAGGCATTAAGTTATGGCAGAACCTTGATTGAAAATTCTTATTTAGATCAACACGTCAAACTCCGCATCCAAAGAACTTGGACCTTACCTTTTTGGGTTACGTCTCAAAGTTCTTTGTCCGCATCACAGTCTCTAAACTAGGGGGAGCAGGGATCATGCTCCAAAGAATGATCAAAACTCATTTTGCTTCTAAGAAGAAGAATAGATTACTCATTTTGTTATTATCTTTTTTTCTGGGCTAGCGCCTTTATTAACTAAATAAAATACAAGCTAAAACTAAAAGTACAAATACAGAATACAAATAGACCGTTGAAGGTCTAAAGACAATCCAAATGCTCAAGCCCACTACCAGTTGGCAGCGTACCCAGCATGCTGGCGGCATTACCACGTTGAATGGCAATGCTTATGCGTTGAGCTAGAAACACGCCAGCATTTTGGTCACGCGTCGCATTAACCAGGCGCTCTGAAAGATTTTTGAAAATGAGGTGAGTTATTATGTTAAAACACGAGAACTTCTAACATCGCGCGGATTTTAAAGTTTGTAATCATAACAACAACTGCGTAAGTTAACAGCTATCTGTAATGTAGGAGCGTGCGTGTGTCACACAGTGAACCTACTTCATCAGAACATCTACTTTAACCCCCGACGTAAACAGAGGGTTGTTATAAGTTTAACGTTGTGTGTCTGTGTGTCTATTTATGGCATCGTAGCTCACAGAAGGCCGAATTAATTTTGATTAGAGTTTCTTTTGTTTGTTTGAAAGGTGTTCTTAGCATATTTTTTTATTACCCTGTACTGTCCCACTCCTGGGCAAAGGTCTCCTCCATCACTTTCCAGACAGTGCGATCACTACCGACAGACTTGACCACTGTACTTATCTGGAACGTATCATTTTGATTTTTTATCAACAACAATAAAAACAACAATCTGCATTCGTTTGGGCTCTCATTTTCCTAGATTTTTAATATTACATTTTACTATAAAAAAAAATATTTACAAACTACGTCCCCAATTAGCTAATGAAACCGTTGTTTACTAAGTAACGCCCCAAAAAATGTCTAATCTAAAAACATAGATGGCGCTAGTAGTCCCAAACGAATCAATGAACATCTGAGGATGATGCAATCTTTGAAACAAAGCGGTTTTAATACCAGAAAACATATTTCGATAAAGTAACTTAGGGAACCAAATTTACTACATCAAAAGGTAAAAACCTCAAAATAGACTGAAAAATATGACAAACTGTACTGCCAATAGCTGGATAGCAATAAAGCATAGACTAGTATCATAGATAAACGCTAGTGTATAATATTATAGTAAAATAAATAAGTAAAGTGCAAGAAATTGAAGATTTTTGCTTACTAATTATTTTAAACAAAAAATGTACTGTGTACAAATAATAGTTGATTGACCCATTTGTATGCGTGTTCTCTCGCTCTGGTGGTGCGGGTTGACGTGAATGAAGCAGAAGATCAGTCACTGTGTGCGACAGTAGCGGGTCCGCCGACTCCGACTCCGACCTCCAGAGCTAAGTTCTAGATAAATACCGTGTTGTAAGCCTGCGTCGGTCCGGGACGTACCTACTACAGGTAGCGAGGGCGGGTCACACATCCCGCGGGAAGATTTACTTTTATTTAAATTAACAATTAGATTTGAAATCAAGATAATAAAATTAAACCAGCCAAGTGGCTGGGGCTCGCGCACTGAAGATTCCGTACCACCACATAAGTTTGTTAGCTGCTAGGGCGCGTTCAATTAGATTGTCCGGCGATCGCTCGATGACCCGTTCTATAAGCCAGTGTGTTTCACACCGCGTCGTTCAAAAAGATCGTCGATCGTCGTCGGCCGATCGCACTCGTCACACCGTGGACATCACACCGCTGTCAGTTTGATCATAACTTCAACTCTTAATTTTACTTTTAATTGTGGAGGAGCCACCATGATTTCGCCCATTCGCCAATGCTACTTAATATGATAGAAAGAAAATAAATGTTATTTGACACCTTTACAAAAACTACCAACAACTAATACTAATAGACCATCAAATGAAGGAGAATGGCCGGTGAGCACACGGTGATTATAATTTCACCGTGAATTTTTCATACGAAGCCTTTAAAACACAGTAAAACAAAAGGTACCAACTGGAACCAGAAAAACAGTCATAGACACCCCGTACCGTTCAGTAGGATCGGATGTAAATCATAGACAACGGTTGACATTTGTCCGACGACAATCAAACGGTTGAGTGTGTTCTTCCTGAACGCAGCTCTAAAGTACAAGAAACGTTTTTTGTAATAAGTTTTTCATGAAGTTTTTCTCTCGTCAATCTCAATATAATTATTATTTCTTTATTTTGACTTAGTAGCGTTATTTTACAGCAGTTTCAAGTCTGAATGGTAACAAAATTCATAAATATTCTCAAACAGATATTTCTACCAATACAAAAGGATATATTGAAGAATAATAATTATGTTAGAGTCGGTATTTTTTTCTTCTAAATTACTCCAAGACTAAGTGAATCTCTTTGCTTCGGGCGCATTACACCCCCATCACGCGGCCGATACTCTCTATCAAGTTAGACCCTCCAAAAGAGTCAAGGGCAGCGATTCTGTTTCATCGTCATCATTTCAGCCATAGGACGTCCACTGCTGGACATAGGCCTCCCCCATCGATCTCCAAAAGGGCCGGTTGGAAGCGGCCTGCATCTAGCGTTTCCCTGCGGTCTCTTTTAGGTCGTCTGTCCATCTTGATTCTGTTCAGGTGATGTGAAATGTTGCGCGACCGCAAACCGTATCTCGGCGCGTTAAGGTTCACGTTCGCGTGATTGCTGCTCCGCGCTGGGCAGTAAGGCTGCGGTACACTGTTGTCGGTAAGACAGCATCGTGCAGTGTGACCGCGCCCTCTGAACAAATACCAGCGGGTGTGTGTTTACAGTAGCGGAGCGTGCGGCGTGCGCTACTCGTGCCTCCAACTAGTACCAGCAGGACGAGTCCACTGACTACTGGCTGGGATTACAATACACTTCACTGGGCTTCAGATTATGTAGTGACGACTCTACTAGCTCCCAGAATATTGTATTAATCAAATATGATTACTACTAATTACTTCGAGGAAAACATCGTGGGGTAACCTGCATACGTACGGAGAAGAAATTCAATGCCGTATGTGAATCCATCAACCCGCACTGGGCCAGCGTGGTGGATATGGCCCAATCACCCTTTCGAGGGTAGGCTAAAAGTCCAGCAGTGGACTGTTAAAAGGCTGATTATGATGACTAATTACTTCAGAATAAAAAAACAATAACCAATAAAATATTAATAAAATGTTGATCTGTTTACATAATAGTTCAACACTGGGCACCTTACTAGGTAAGAAGGTCTCTAGTATTTGTTTGAAACCTTCCTGACGTCGGTTATCAAATCGGACTAGTACATAAAGTGTACATAACTGTACATAGTACAGAAAGTGTACTGGAGAAATTTGACTTGTAACTATGGAGTTATTAATAAAGAATTGTATTGTATTGTAAATAAAGAAGGACGCAAGTATAAGGTCTGGTTTATATCGTGTCCACTACTTTGTGTTTCCAGTCCAGCTGTGTCCGCGGTCCTAACTCTATCTTGGAACAAGTAGATACATTCCGGTGGGAAGGAGCGCACCGCCACTGGCACTATACTGTCTATACTGCACTGTGTACAGTGGAGTGCGCCGCGACACTGTGCGGACGGAACTCGCGGCACTGAGTACACAGTGCGTACACACGCGGTAAGGTAACTTACCTCGGTATCACGGGCCTACTTATATTAGGTCGATAAGATATTATAATTATTATTTTTCAGGGCAAATGCCTTTATTAACTAAACAATATACAAGCTAATACTAACATTACAAATACAGTTAGACTGCCCATAGACCGTTGAAGGTCTAAAGACAATCCAAATGCTCAAGCCCAGTTGGCCGCGTACCCAGCATGTTGGCGGCATTACCACCCTAATGTATATAATTTATTGTATTTTATGAAATTTACATACAGAGATGTTAGGTAGCATGTTTAAGGTAGACATCACGTCATAAAGATATTAGATAGCCCGTTGGTCCAGTTGGTAGTGAACCTGCCTTCTGCGCTTGGGGGCGTGGGTTCGATTCCCACCTAGGGCAAACAATCACGTGATGAACAATTGTGTTTGTTCTTTATCTGGATGTTAATACCTATTTAAGTATGTATTTAAAAATGTATATCAGTCTCTGGCAGCCATATCACAAGCTTTGTTTAGTTAGGGTCAGATGACCGTGTGTGCAAAAATGTCCCGAATATTTATTGGGTATGGCAACTAAAGTAGACTGGATCGGTTTTTCTTTAGAGTACTTTTGTGAAGGTAAGTGCAGTTTTTTTGTCAGGAATAATTTTGTTGGTATCGGCCATGTTTTCAACGATCAGCAATATTATATTGTTTAGTTCAGCTCCAAAATACTTTTCATCAGCAAATTTAGTTCAGCAAATAGCGTCCGTTTATTTCTGCTGACGACAGCCTGTTGTCCATGTGATGTAAATGCTGATCTTGTCTGGATTTATTTAATATCGAACGTGTCACTTCGTCATACCATACATAAACATACGCAACATTGTTCTTCAAGCAAGCTTCATACATTATTATTAAGGTGGTTCGATTCACCTATGGCGGGAAATTTAAATTTCAAACAGTTTTTTGGTCCTAGAAGCCAGGCCAGGTAATTATTTTTAAATAACAAAGTATTTGGGCAAAATGTTGGCTGTTCTTTACATTATAATGTACAATTATTTAACAGCAACGCACCATATTACTTACATTTGTGAATAAACCGTTTGAAACAGCAAAAATTTGTTTATTCACAAATGTAAGTAATAATGAGCATTAGAGATAAATAGCTTTACATGATTTTGTAAAGAATAATAATCAATCTGCGCAAACATCATGGTTGTTTACAATAATTATCCGGCCTAGCTACAAGGACAAGAAAACTGTTTGAAATTTGAATTTCCCGCCATTTGTGCAACGAACCACCTTAACAGGAAGTTATGCAGACTGTTACATTATCATTAATCTTAACTAAATAAAAAATAAAACTTTCTACTCAGATCGAACAATAAAATAACAAAAATTAGAATAACAAATTGAACAATAATACATATTAAATAATAAAAATATTATCATTATGTTAATTTGTATATTTTTCCATGGACTGGATTTGATAATAACTATCAGGTTATCTGTACCACAAAACTAAATGATGTCACCGCCGATAACCGACTCTATGTTTGTCGGGTGTAGCGTGTTGTTATTTCGCGATGCTCATCACCGCCTTCGTGGCGCAATTGGTTAGCGCGTTCGGCTGTTAACCGAAAGGTTGGTGGTTCGAGTCCACCCGGGGGCGTTATTTTTGCATTCATTTTCCTAAACATTTTATTGTTATCTAATTCGCCCATAAATAAATAATAAATACATTCCGTTTATTTCATGTAATTGAGTCGGTCGGTGACCATGAAACGTCGCAGGGTTTTCTTATCAAGTAAGGCACGACCTTCAAACATCTGTTTAATGGATTAAAAGTATTTTTTATCAAATTTAATAATGTTTTCGAGAGTAGGTTGACTCAAAATTTCAGTCCAGACTATGATTTTTGCTATTACTAACCAACTTACGTTTTGTAGTTGTTATGTATGGAAGCACCTGTTTGCAAACTACGAAGTTAAGTTTGTTAAAAAAAAAGATTGAAATTTTTGATGACTGAGTATACACAAAGGGCTGATCCATGCACGCTACACAAGCACTAAGTCAATTATAACAAAAAATTCAAGCGATCCGGCTTTAATAACATAATTAGCAGCAGTTAATATAACAATAATCACTTACTTTGAAATCATTCCCAAGTTCGGATTGTAAAATAGTCATTAGTTGTCTCTCTGTAAGGTGTTATACTCTGGACAGCAGCTCGGCTCGGTTCCTTTGTCTCTAAGAGACAACTGCAAAAAGCGGCTTACAGTACGTGCGGTGCGGCCGACAAAGGGAAGGGAAGTGCTGTGTCTACCCACACGGTGTAGTGTCTACCCACACGGTGTAGTATCTAACCCACTATACTTAGTTTAGAAATTGGTGGATAAAGAACAAACCAAGCTCTGGGTGTGGGTAGATGCTACACCGTGTGGATTATGCTATTTTCAAAAATCTTTCAGAGCGACGCGTGACCAAAATACTGGCGTGTTTCTGGCTCAACGCATAAGCATTGCCATTCAACGTGTATATTGTATATAACAGTATATTGGCGGCATTACCACGTTGAATACGCGGGCATGGAGTTACGGGCATCCAGTGGATGCAAAAGGCAGGCTGTCGTTCGGTGTGGAGGTTAAAAGGGGAGGCCTATATTCTGCAGTGGACGTCTTCTGGCCGATGATGATGATGATGATGCAATAACATAGAAAAGGCAAAAAAGATCAATCATTTGAATCGGTGCAGTTGGTAAATAAAGCGTTTAAAAATCAAATAAATAATTGATTTAATCAAATTACAAATGTATACTATTGTGTGTATTGAACGAAGCAAACAAAAAAAGCCTTAATACAGTTAGGACAGTAGGAAAGCAGTGGACAAGACTAGCACAGGACCGGAACAGATGGCGCGCTGAAGAGGAGACCTATACCCAGCAGTGGGTGGAGAATGGTTGATGATGATGATGATGATGAATACATTTAAACTAAAAATCAAAATGAAGATGTACCAAGAGCGATGGCTGCATTCCCGCGTTCAACTGACACAGAAATTATCTGCGCGAGGAATGAGCCAGCTCTCTTGTCACCAGCGGCGTCGACTAATCGCGGCAAATAAATCATTTAATTTGGTTTGATTTAATATTGTGGTGATTTCGTTAAGGCGAGGTTTTCCCACTTTCAAGCAACGCTAATAAGCGTTGCTTGAAAGTGGGGTGTGTAGTAATTTACAGATGACCATAATCCTAGGTTAATTGTATTAAAGTCGCATTTAGCGGAGCAAAATCATGGCGCTTACACACGTGCGTTTCGCAACTTTTATTTTTTGGG
Organism: Agriopis marginaria; assembly: GCA_932305915.1. Lineage (NCBI taxonomy): Eukaryota > Metazoa > Arthropoda > Insecta > Lepidoptera > Geometridae > Agriopis > Agriopis marginaria. The sequence continues at coordinate 15,740,727 of OW029935.1, forward strand.
GTATTTCTCATATTTTTCGAAAAGTATAGCTGTAATGTAAAATGTACCTCGCCGGCGTCCTTCATAATTATGAAATCTATATAACAAGATATCGCAGACATAATTTAATAAATAGGTAATTGAATGAATCCAAAAAAACAGGAACAAAAGCGCTAATCAGTGAATCGTGTTTCGGTCTCATGGGTTTCCTAGGGCATTCAATTTTGTTTGACACCATTTTTATAATTGTAAGCTAACCATGGAGGTACGCACACTTAAACTAGAATGGCCATAATTGCTAAAAGTCGGACAAGAGCGTCTTAAAGGATTACTTGGATTCTGGCAACCTGCTGTCCTAGATAATACCTTCTATACAATGAAAACTGGCATATTCAGGAGCCAAGTCTACATAGTGCCTACCCCAATAAATGCGGCTTCAGTCATTTTATCGGAAACATAAATTGTGCATCCCGTGACACTTGGTGGTCAATTTCAACCATTGTTCGCGTATATACCTAACTTTTAAATTACATTTTATATGAAAGTCTAGACGATGCGACGCCAGACTTTGATAAGCGAATCCCAAAATGTAAGCAAGTACCTACGTAAGTAGGGTAGGTACGTGGGTAATCGCGATGTTCCCTTTCATAATGTTTTTAGATTTCCACGTAATCTTTATGGAGTGGTGTCTCAATATATTTCGCGTGAAGCTGATAATGCTAAACGAGGAGATAAAGGCGCTCGGCTAAATAATGTTAAGTGGCATTATCTGAGGCGTGTCGAGCGCTCACAATCTGCTCGTATCTTGTATGGACCAGCGCCGAGCTGCTTACACGCCGCCATACTCGTACCTATGCAGGGCTGACGTTCTAAGCCCCTCTAAATATGAGATGTGAGTTTATAAAAACAGTTTGTGAATCAATAAGGTTTGAATTAGATAAGAGACACATTTTATACTCGATGAATATCGATGGTGGCCAAGTGGTAGCATGTACGCTTTAGAATTTGACGGCACCCAGTTCGATCCTCGGTCCTGCACCAATCATTGTATGTACAGTTTTGATGTTTCTGATGTTTGTCCGTGAGCAAACAGGTAGGTATGTCCAAGAACCCCAAAAGTGTAAAGTTATTTGACATTCACCAACATGCACTGGGCCAGCATGGTGGATTAGAGCCCATCCTCTCTCCCTGAGAGAAGTGCTGTGTCCCAGCAGTGGGAGAACATGATATACTGATAATGATGATTCACTCCGACTATAGTTTCAACCGCATTAGGCGGTCTTTTTCAAGGTTAGTGCGCAAAAGTATCATGGCGTCATGTTCATGGCGTATGTGTGAAAACCACGTCAGTTTTTATAACAAAATATAAATATTTTATCTACTTAGCTGGTTTGAAGATTGATTTCAGATTTTTCTTTTTAACCCTTTTTTTGATAAAAAAGTTTCTTATAGGTAAGACTTTGGTCGGTACCAATTATCATGGCGCTCGCTACTTTCTTCCCAATCGTCATCAAGATCGGTTAAGCCGTTAAGGAATTAAAATGTATTGTTAAAATTTTATTATTGATCTGTTGAACATATAGAAGGACAGAGATTTAATTTCCTTTTATCTTTTAGTAGTGTTATTTTTGGTTAATTAGATATTTCATATTATCTTATTTATTTGTGAAAAGTAAGTGTAGTTTGCCTGATGAAATATAAAACGATACTCGTTAAATATATTTCAAATGAAACTTGATTATTTTAAAACACGTAGAGTTGAGAACTCTCCATGTTGACGCCAATTTAAAATAATTTTTCGGATGTAAAATAACTCGATCGTTTTACGAGTGAATGCTTATACAATATAAATGCTGTGTGTATATGAAAAATGTTTTGTCATTCATTCATCATCATCATCATCATCATTTCAGCCGTAGGAGGTCCACTAGACATCGATCCCCCATCGATCTCCAAAAGGGCCGGTAATTTTAAGAATATTATAGTAAATATTATAATGTATCCTGCTTGGATAACTCCGTATATCATCAACTATCTGCCAGTGGTCTCGTCAGGTCCAGCTGTTTCGGAGTCCACACTGACAACTAATTTCTGACTTTCCTGCTGAGTCTTAGAAGAAGGAATTGGTTTTGGAAAGCAAGATGACATTGCCTTCCTAAATTTAGGAAGGATTTTTTTTAATTAATCATAAACCATATATTTCAAAAAGAACAGCACATAAAATTCCGAAAATGAAATGAACCAACTTATCTATAGATTTGAGTGAAGGAGCCACTGTCCTTTTTTTCTGTATAAAACTGATTTCTTCCTCTATAAAAAGTAAGTTCCATCATTTGATCACGTGTACAGAAGCGTGTCGCTCGGTACCACGACGCGCCGTCTGCCGGCGGACACACGTCTGTGCTGAAAATAAATGAGTTCCCGGAACATGACTGCAGCCCTGACCCTGACCAGCGAGTCTACCTCTCTGTCTGACGCAAACCTTTACCTACATGGATACCGAGATATCTGGACGACACAGAGAGACTCGTTTCCATAAATTTTGTAAGAAATGCTGTTAACTGTATCATATTTGAAATGGGCGATGGAGAGAGCTATGCTCGGAGTTTCTTTGCGCGATAGAATCCGGAACGTGGATATTCGCCAAAGAACCAGAGTCACTGACATAGCTGTTAAAATTTGCAAGTTGAAGTCGCAATGGTCCACCATGGCCATCTCTCGAAGAACCGATAACCGATGGGGAAGAAAGGTTCTTGAGTGGAGACCATGAACCGGAAGACGCAGCGTAGGGAGGCCTCCCACTAGATGGACCGACGACATAGTGAGAGTCGCTGGCATCCAGTGGATGCAAAAAGCGGGCTGTCGTTCAGTGTGGAGGTTAAATGGACAGGCCTATGTTCAACAGTGGACGTGTTCTGGCTGATGATGTTGATGATTTGAAATGTGCTTGCTCGTGTGCTCTGTACCTTCTGTCTCGTTGTTACCGAGCTCAGACAGTTCCTGAAACAAACTCCAGCTGCCTCGGCCATCAGATGAAACTATCGATAGTAACACTTACCTATACACGGGTAGACACACACCGTTTCGGACCCTAGGCTCAACTGCGAGGCTCAACTAGTTGAGCCGTTCGGACTTTTTTTTCCCTTAGGCACAACTAGATGTGTCTAAGGGAAAAAAATTACCCAAGTCTCAACTCGGTCCCTAGGCTCTACTGCACACACTAGGTAAAGCTAAGTCTTTGGGTAGACATGATCACATGACATACTACTCTCGAAGCTACCCCTTTTACTTTCATTCATGTCATTGAAGCACCATGGCATGGCATGGCATGGCATGGTATGGCATGGCATGGTGCTTCATTGTATGTGAGAGTATGTTGTATTTCCTCCAAGTCTGTGGACTCGAGGTAGTACTTATTATAAAGCAGAACGCACACGGGACGAGCGGAGCGATGTTATATACTTAGCAGCGGAAATTAACATAAAATACAATAATAATTGGTATAAAGATGTAGTAAAGATGTCGGAGGATCAAAGGACTGCGGGTGTTGTGATTACTTTCATCTCTCGACGTTGATTGTCTGAGGCTGATTAATTAACGGCCGGAGGGCTCCGGAACAACAAACTCCAACTCTGGTGTAATTCTTTTGAAAATTTTATATCTATTTCGAGTACAATTACAAAGTCTTCTTTGAAACAACGGGTCAGTATAAATCGTAATAAGTAGAGTGAGATCCGTCCAGCACGCAAGTTAGTTGTCCAACTCCGGGTGGTACTCCGCGCATTGTTGTCCAACTACCCGTCGGTCGCCGCCAGTCCGCTCCGACGCACACCGACTTCGCTCGGACAATGGACCAACTAGCGGACCACCTGACGGACCGGCCGGCTGGCGGACCCACGGACCGACGCGACGGAGGCACTGCTGTCCAACTTGTCACTGTTCAATTATTGAATAGGATACCTGGTCCAGTTACATCATTGTTGAATAATTTGGTATCGGTAGGCAATAGGCATAATCTGCCGCTAATAGTTATCAAATTTGTCATATAAATAGGAAAATTATCTATAATATTTATCAAAAAAAAAAAAAAAATGGCTTGCGTTTGACCACCATCACGCCTAATGTAAAGCGATGATGCGGTCTACGTTGGAGCACGCTTGCCTTGAAGAAACCGATTCACTCGTGATTTGAAGACACCCAGATTGTAACTATCGGGGAACACCCATTCAGGCAGTGCATTCCACAGACTAACAGTTCGCACATAAATGTGGAATCAAAGCGCTTCGTACGGGTTTTCGGAATATGAACCACTGCTTTGCTTTTGCTGTTCTCTCAGGACTAATGTATTTGATGTACTTTAATCTATCATTTTTGTGGTAGTAGGGTCGAGCATTTGGATTATCTATAGACTTTCAACAGTTAACCGAATTATTTGTATTAAATAAGTAGATTAGATAATTAATATTAGTAGCTCGTATTTTGTTCAATTAATTTTATAACAAACTAGCGGTCCGCCCCGGCTTCGCACGGGTAGTATTGAAGTTTTAGTAAGGATCCCTAATTTTTTTGAAAATATAATGTAGCCTATGTCACCAGGTATTGTAGCTTCTCAACAGTGGAAAAAAAATTCAAATTGGTTCAGTAGTTTCGGAGCCTATTCAATGCAAACAAACAAACAATCAAATCTTTCCTCTTTATAATATTAGTGTAGATTAATTTGGCTTAGAGTTCTAGATAACACAAGATTCCTTTTTATCTCAAAAGATAGAGTTCCTGTAGGATAGTGTAAGAAGTCGCAGAGCATAGCTTTGATCGTATTTCCCGAGAGCTCGGCGATGTACACTCGTGCAAGTTACAAACGCTTGTAACTTGACTCAAATTAGTATTTTAATGTTGTAAAGTTGAAATTGCAATAAGTTGTGAAGTGGTGTCGGTAAACCGGTAAATGTAAAGTTCCTCGGGAACCACTTCACTGAGCATTATTGCTCTTACTAAATGTGTATGTGCGTTAAAAGTTTACAACTTCTTTAATAATGTAATATCTTTATAAATTAACTTGTTTGTTGTTGGAAACATTATTTTCTTTATTACTTTTTTCCATCGTTGGTAAGCTGTATTATAAATACTAAGCCACAGCTGTTAACTGGCAGTATGGTCAAATGTCACACATCTAGCCCAGCTTGGGAGCTGACATTGACATGTAAACATTTATTGCGAAGTACGGTTCTAGGCGAGGGCGCAGTCCTAGGTAAGTACGAGAGAAATGTAGTTTTTAAGTAAAGAAAATAAAGTAGAGTGAAGTCGTACTAACACCCACACATTGCGAATTCTACCTGGATACATACCTACTAAACGTATTGATTCTGCGTTTATAATCCATACAAAGTGTTAGAACAACCTGCCGGCTTCCTTAGTTCCTGAGAGAGGGTAGATAATACGTAGGTATATAGTAGACTAGTCTTTGTGCTTCATCTTCGATGACATCACGCTTACAAATACGTGAGTTGGTGGTCAAACGCGCGCTTATACGCAGTTTTACAATCAATGACACCGCATTGGTTTAAAAGTTTAGTTTAATTTTGCAGTTCAAATTTCTCACCGAAAAGAAAAAAAAAAATTGTTTAAATTAGAACGGTTGTCAAGGCATTTTCGTAAGAAATGAGACAATTTCTTTTGTTTGAAAAATAGGCCCACCACAAACTAAATCCGTATAGTAATGAAACTCATGTCGATTTGTTCCTCATAATCTCTAGATTTAGTTGTAATATTAGCTATATCCGATCAAACCGGAATATTGACAATAGCCGATTACTATGGCCACTGTTGTAAAATATAGTCTATTTATTTTTGTATAAAAATTCCTAAGCATGCATCCTTTTACGTATTAAAAACGTTCCGTTGTGAAAAAAAAGTGACTTTATAAGGGAAATGAATGAATTGTGGCAAAAATCAAAACAACACATATTTTTCTTTATATTATTATTCCGGTTTCATTTTTACCTTATCTTTCGTCCGAACGGTACAAAAAAAAAACGATGAATTTTATAGTGTTATACCCATCAATATACGGTAAATTCGGTGGGCCTAGAAAAAATTGTCTTCCATGTTGTAGCCAGTTGCACCCATATAAACGAAACGTCAGTCATTCGAAATCAGTTAGCAACTGTGATGCGGAGTTCGACGCGTTGATATAAATAAGACTTTTCATTCAAGGCTCACTCATAATGTCTGGTAACAGATTTTCCTTCTCATTTCCGTTCTTGTGAAATTTATCATATAATAATGTATTATTTCGGGAGCTCACCTCATTTACAAAAATCTTTCAGATGCGACGCGAGACCAAAATGCTGGCGTGTTTCTGGCTCAACGCATCAGCATTGCCATTCAACGTGGTAATGCCGCCAGCATGCTGGGTACGCTGCCACCTGGTAGTGGGCTTGAGCATTTGTATTGTCTTTAGACCTTCAACGGTCTATGGGCAGTCTAACTGTATTTGTAGTTTTAGTTTTAGTTTGTATTTTGTTTAGTTCATAAAGGCACTTGCCCAGTTAAATATTATTTCTCGCTGTGTACATAATTATCTTCCGTTGCTTGTGAGTATTTACAGTTGACAGAAACTGCTGACAGTTAGTGTTGTAACATTAGCGGCGTCGACCGTCAAGCTCCGACCGTGAAGTGTGACATGATGTGCATGTCAAGTAAAGCGCCCCCGACACGACACGTCTCCGCGACGCACTCTTCCCTCGAACTTGTTGACGAGTGACGTCACGCAACTCGCTACGTATCAAACTTTCACAAGAAACTGGCTTCAGAACATCTCGTTACCTTCGTAATATGTGTGAGTAAAGTTGCGACGATTAACATTCTCATTTCTGAAGTTCACAACACTTTGGTTATTTTCAAAATGTATAATTCTACGTTGCTTTGCATATTGGATAAAACTTCAAAGAAGACGCACGAGTGTCAGCACGGCCGGAGAGAACAGTGAGCTGGCCAGCTTTCAATAGACATTTACAAAAGTGTTACTTCTAATTATACATGTAGGCTACTTACTCGGAAAACTAGTAGTTCCAGTAGTTCCAACTAGTTCCATCTTATGAAATAAAACTCGCCGCCCTGACTCCATAAACACTCCAATGAATGAGTTACACTGAATTTTTCCTTCGTTATTAAGGGAAGAACTAGAAGTGTATCGCAATTATCACGGCTTCCTCCTCGGCTCACCAGCACATGGGAGACATGTGGTAACCTTAAATATCTGTTTTGTTGATAAATTTAAAGGAACTTTTGCGTTGCTTCGACATACATACAGGCAGCTAGTTCTGGTTTCAAGAAACATTTGTTTTCAATACTGACAAGTAGGTAAGAGCAAATATCACAGCTCAGACGTGCACTATTTTCAGGCAATAGATATTTATTCCTATCACTTCACTCTTATTGGCAAGGACATGGGAGTGACGAGTACAGAAATAATTTTATTGGCTGAGTTAGGTCCCAAAGTTTCACCACTTGTAAAAATTAAGTTCGTAAAAGCTGGTCGCGGCCCTGATGTCAATTTTTAGACCGCCTGAAGCTATGCGAGCAGTGATAGCACGCTTACAGGTCGACTATAAGAAAGCCTGATTTGGTAGAAGTTATCACAGAAGAGCAAGGGACGTGGTATAGCTGCATCCTTAATGATGATGTTGAGGAACTGATGCGTCACGCATGCGTACAGATAAGCCTCGACTTCCCATTCGCAGTAGAACAAAACAACGATCAATCTGAACCTTAGCATACAAGGGAGCAGTATCTTACCACAAGGTACAAAAGCAGGGTCCCTGGCGGCGCGCTCGTTAACGGCAGGTTAATTACTCGAGTCGCACCAGCTCGGCTAGTAAACTTACTTCCTTTACCTTCCGCCGCCACACCGCGGGTAGTGGCGGGGCTCGGCACACACAGACCGGCTTCCAATCATGCATTATTATTATAAGAATTGCAAAGAAATTATTAGTTGAAGGCAGATTGCAGAATCTGGGGACAGAGTCACTGATTCACTGTTAGCGTGGTGCATAATCATCAGGTGAAAAAACCGATTGTCTAATCACTCAAGAAAAATTTACACAAACTACACTCAATAAATAGTTGGTAGTTTTCGCACCCTTGAATGGTAGGTCCCTTTAGAGTATGTAATTATAAGATCTTTGTATAGCCATTATCCATATGTATAGCCATATGTATAGTGGCAGAGCTCTCCCTCCCCCTGGTTCATAGAATACGAACACAAACGCGCGTAACCGGGAGCCACCTTGACGCCACTCAAGGGTTTAAATTTTGTTTAAAAGCCTTTTCTTTATAAAGAATTTACATAATAACATCTAAGGCTAAAATTAGTTTGTGACGTAATAACAATGTGCACGGGCTTCTATACTACAGTTTTGTGGTTGTGCCGTCAACGCATAATGTCGGTCAGTGGGAGCCGACGTAATTACAACTTGACAAACATACTCACTGTTCACGAACGAGCAATTTGTTTAACTAGTAAGAAGAGCTGCTGTCTAGATAGGTAGTTAACTGTATTTGCTATTTCACATACGACAATAAATTTCTTCTCTCAGTAGTATGAAAATTCGTACATAAACTCTACAGAGCTCATTGGTACGGGCCCGGGATTTGAACCCGCGGCCTCATGCTTTCAAGTCTAGTAATCTCACAATGCCGTATGTCAATCCACCAACACGAAACTGGACCAGCGTGGTGGATATGGCTCAATCGACTTTTCGAGAGTAGGTCTAAGTCCAGCAGTGGACTATTATAATACTGATCATGCTACTACTTCACAGGGCCATGTTCCTAGATCAAAAAGAGTGAAACAAGGTGTCTCCTAGTCTCTATCACCGACACTGTACCGCTACTCCAGGATGTATATGCGTCGGACGAAAGAAGCTGACAAGCCCTCGACTCCTCCACAATCTTGTCCTGTTCTTGTTGTCTTCTTGTCCACTTCCAAACTACGCAATATGTTCGCAAATCTCAGCAAAACAAGTATCGAGTACTATTATATCTTACAACGAATATGTCCAAGAATATGCATTAAAGGACCACTACCAGAATCGGGAGTATGGAGATTGCATGACGAAGAGTATAATATATTTGTGCCGAATAGTTTCCTTCTAGACGAGACAAAAGAAAGAACTTGGTAGCCACACTGGAAGAGCTAGCTCCATGAAGGATCTATTAAAAATGACTATTCCTCTTTCTTTGAAAATAAAGCTATTGGACATGTGTATCCTTCCCATCCTCACATGTCTGATGTCATACAAACATGGACCTTGACACGTCAGCAAAAGTTCCAACTCGGGGTTTCTCAGCGTGCAATGGAGCGGTGAAACAATAGTAAAAGAGGTTTCCGAAGTCGTATTCTGAAATACCCGCGAGTGAACTGCTGTTTCGGCAGATTTTAATCCAAATTCGTCCTCTGCCTTCCTCAATTACACTCTGGAAATAAAAGATTCAGTGGACCGCTCCGATCGACTCTTTCCTCGATCATTTCCAAAAGTCCTTTCGAGAGTTCAAAGCCAAGTAATGAGTCGGTTATTATCGACTATTAGAATCGTTTCAATACAATTATGTGCTATAATTGCTTCCCGAATGGCGCCCTAATTATTGTTTCTATTACAGGAGGGAGGCAGTTTATAAGCTTCATACTTACTTCTGGGGATTAACCTAAATCTTTATTTAGTCATTTAAACTCACTTATTGTATTATAATAATTGTGGCGTGGCTATAATTATAATGCACTAGCTGTTGCCCGCGACTTCGTACGCGTAGACTTTCTTATAATATTTCAACCTTCTTTTGCCCCCCTTAAATCAGCCCTTTTGAAAAATTCTCGGACCTCTACACCCCATAAGTAATCTACCTGCCATTCAGCTTCACAAGTAAAGTCGTTATTGACATTTCGTGATGGGTGAGTGAGTGAGTAGATCAATTTCACTATTATATTATAAAACTAGTAGGCCGCCCCTGCTTCGCACGAGCGAAGCCGGGATATATAGCCTATGTCAACCGGGGATAGTGCAGCATCCCAACAGTGAAAGAATTTTTCAAATAGGTTCAGTAGTTTCGGAGCCTATTCAATGCAAACAAACAATCAAATCTTTTCTCTTTATAATATTAGCATAGATTATTAGGGGATTTTGTTTTTATGTAAGTAATAATATTGACTAATAGTACCTGAAAAGTTTTTCAATACAAACACAAATCATTAAAATGTTAACATGATTCATTTGTTTGTATAATATTGACATAAGTAGTATAATGAGAGACATGCATTGTTGTGTTATTGTGGAAACTAACGACGTTTACATACATTATGTTTTTATATGTGTATCGGAGTCCCAAGCCGCCTGCCAAGCGTGGGGATTATGCAACACCCCTCTTAAAGAGGGAGGCCTTTGTCCAGTAGTGGACGTTTGATGGCTGCTGATGTGTGTGTGATGTGTATCGAAGTATGATATATTATCCTTGACTTGATCTGACATCATGTCTCCTCCTCGGTTCGTTCGCTTGCATCATGATGCTCTCGACCTTACAGTGATCTTTGGCGATCAATTTGTTTCCGCCAAGCTGATACATTTTATGTGAATCTTACTTAATTCCCGTATAATAAAAACAAAGTCTTTGACCAGTGTGTGTTGCCAGTGATGACATATGGTACTGAGACGTGGTCCTTAACTGTTGGCCTTTCGGAAAAACTCAGAGTCACACAGCGGGCAATGGAGAGAGCTATGCTCGGAGTTTCTTTGCGCGATAGAATCCGAAACGTGGATATTCGCCAAAGAACCAGAGTCACCGACATAGCTGTTAAAATTTGTAATTTTGAAGTGGCAATGGGCAGGCCACATCGCTCGAAGAACCGATAACCGATGGGGAAGAAAGGTTCTTGATTGGAGACCACGAACCGGAAGACGCAACGTAGGTAGGCCTCCCACTAGATGGACCGACGACATTGTAAGAGTCGCTGGCATTCAGTGGATGCAGATGGCAGGCTGTCGTTCAGTGTGGAGGTTAAAGTGGGAAGCCTATGTTCAGCAGTGGACGTCTCCTGGCTGATGATGATGAAAAACAAAGCCATGTTTATTCGTAATCAACAACGTAACAGATGACTTGCAATTATATAGTTACTAGAAAGGAGACTTAGCTCCTCCTACCAGTACTAGCTTTGGAGGAGCATTCAAGGAGATACACAATCAAACAATAACTGTCAAGCTTGATGTGTCATGACAATACAGTCACTGAACATTCATTACAATCACAGATCTAATATTACAATAATATTAACCAAACTCATTTTAGGCACGTCAAAACTAAATTAATACCGTAATTTAGTAATATATTTAACTCACTGAAATTGTTAATGTTCCATTGAATAAATAGATTATTAGCAATTTCCCTTGATAACAAACCAATGCAGCTATTATTAATAATTCAAAGTTACTGATAAATGGAACGCATTAGGTCAGTGGTTCCCAATTAGTGGTACGCGATACGCGTACCCAGGGGTACGGGAAGTTGCATCAAGGGGTACCTACCTATACGCGCGGCAATATCTTGACTAAAATAATTTAATCAGTATCCTGGTACTAGATGCCTTATTATAGATATCTTATCGTGATTCGGATTGTGATCGTGATCGCGTGCCATCTCACTCACGCGCGTGGTGCGAGTAAGTAGATGCGAACGGGACGGCATGCAATCTCGATCACAATCAAACTTCTGTAATAAGGCCGCAGTATTTCATTTTGTATTATCATTCCTACAATAATAATAAAGTTGGAGCACACCATTTTAAACTATCACGGTTGTTCACTAAAGTTCACAAACACAACCACAACCTTACCACGGTAAATATCCCGTAAATAATCATATAACCTTTGGAACACACCATATCCAGTTGCAGTTTGGTCCGGTGCAGACGCAGTTTGTGAGGACCAGTAAAGTATAACAGTCTTTGAAAGACGTCACGCTGTATGCAGTCCGTCTGCATCCACCGGACTGCATACAGCGTGATGTCTTTCCGTCTTTCATAGAATTTCAAACTTTACTGGTCCTCACAGGACCGGACTGCAACTGGACTGGGGTGCTTGAGTCGCGCTCGAAGGGTACGCGAGTTTGAGGTCTTTCTTTAAGTGGTACGCAGGAAAAACTAATTGGGAACCACTGTGTTAGGTGTATTATTTACACAATCACAACGTGGCCTTCACAAACACATCAACCACTCGTGTAACCGTTGATTCATGTCGCTGTGTGCGTGCACAACACTCGCCTTTACAAATATTGTATTCGTAATAATATGTACAGATGTATGTGTGATATGAACAACGTGTATATAGATGCGCTGCGGCCGGTATTTACTAAAATTAGGTGAACACAGAAAAGAGAATTAAATAAAATGGAAATGAGAAGGAAATGGGCAGCAGCATCCTATTAGTACACGATGAACTTACTGCGATCCCCAAGCCGTCTGCCAAGCGTGGGGATTATGGCAACACCCCTCTTTAAGAGGGAGGCCTTTGTCCATTAGTGGACGTTTGATGGCTGCTGATGTGAGAAGGAAAATCTGTTACCAGGCATTATGACAGAACCTTGATTGAACATTCTCATGTATGTCAACGCGTCGAACTCCGCATCCAAAGAACTTGGACCTTACCTTTTTGGGTTACGTCTCCAAATTCTTTGTCCGCATCACAATTGCTAAACTGAAGTTTCGTTTATATGGGTGCAACTGGCTACAACAAATTTCTTACAAAAATGCCTTGACAGCCGTTCTAATTTAAACAAAAAATAAAATCTTCTCTGTGAGTAAACACTTTGTATCCCGGCAATTCTGGTATCCCGATTGTTATAGGATAGCGAGGGAAGCTGCGAGACGCCACTATTCAAATCTTATCAAAGGTACTTTAATGATTAGCATGATGTCACAACAGCCGCCAGCTGCGAAACGTACATCTGGAACATTGATGTGTTTCAACGTACATCTGGAACATTGATGTGTTTCACACACAATTACTTTATGCAAATGCGATAGATTCATACACCGCGTCACGTCACGTCACGTCACGTCACGTCACGTCGGGTAGCGATACTCGATTGATTACAAGTGTCGATTCATTTCTATTTAGTATCGGTTACACTGTAATCGAGTCGCTGGAATGATCATTTTATTTACTCGACTAAACAACAGTATGGGAATAACAGCTGCAATATACAATTATAAAGTCCATGTGTCAGGTTACAAGCTATCTTCTAACTCAGCTACCTCCACACTTCACTTCATCAGGCGCTACGTCGCAGAGTGAGGACAGATACACACACTAACTGAAATATATATTTACGTGTTTCTATACGTTTGTATTGTCCGATATTGTCAGATCTTGCGTCAAATTAAATTCAGGGTTGTTCATCACAGTGATATATGACTAATAACGGGATATTTACCGTGGTAAGGTTGTGGAATGAGCTCCCGATATTTCGGCGCAGTTACATGCACCGTGTTCACGGGAAATCTGAGTGTGCATGTACGAGTAAGTACGCCGAAATATCGGGAGCTCCATCCACAATCTTACCACGGTAAATATCCCATTAATAATCATGTAACTGTAAGTTTCACATTGTACACATTAAATACATTATTAGTATTCTATACAAGAGATAAGAGTTGTTGAAAGGTGAGTGAGTTTAGTTTGATATTTTTTAGAAAATCCGAATTCCGAAAGCTGACGCGTAGTTATAATTATACATTTTATGAAAAATCCCCGAACAATTTAAAACATCACGAGCGAACTAGTCCCCGCTCTAATTAAAAGTGTTGGTAAAAGTTAAACAAATATAATATTATTTAGCTCTTACCGCAGCGAGCACCACTTTCGTGCTTTCAACAAAATAAAACTTTATTTTTTGTTTAAAATTTGCCTCGAAAAGAGCGTTTGAAACTTAGAGTAAGTAGGAGGAGTTTGTCGCAAATAATGCGGCTTTATGTATCTACTCCGGCGGGTGAAATATGCGTAGGTGATTCGTACGAGAGTTCGGGAATCTAAGGATCTAAGGATCGTGTTCATTAGCGAAAATTGTTTTTTTGTATGAATATTTTTTAGCTTTAAAGATAAAGATAAAGATTATTTATTTGCACAAAACACGAGTAAATCATACACACATTTAAAAACGCATGCAAAATAGGTGGGTTAAAATATTAGTCACTTTGTATCTGTTTTGCCTAGTTTGTAGGCGTACAAATCTAGAGAGACATGGTATAAAAATACCGTAAATATTCTTTTTTTTTGTAGTTTATTATTGGCAGGAGTACTCCGGTATATCATAATATTAGCTTGATTAGGCCAGGCTAGTAGATTAGGTTGATTAGGCTTGAACAAAAACAAATCTGCCAGTTTCTCAATTATCTTCACACATTTAACAAAAATAGCTCAGAACCTGAGTAGCCGAAAATAACTAAAGCGACAGGAAAAACATGCGTGAGAAAATGAATTTATTATACGACTATACGTACATAATTAAAAAAATTACGACGTTTTTTTTAAATTAAATAGTAGGCTTCCGATTGACCGCCAACTCACCTGATGTTAAGCGATGATGCGGTCTAACTAGAGTAGATAATGTAGCCTCCAAATATCATTTTGACAATAATGAAGTGGACATAATTATTACAGGTATGGAAAGGAATAGTGTCGAATGTTCTAGAAGAGCAAATCGTACAGAAAAATACATACATACATTACATACATTATAAGCCATTAAATGTCCACTGCTGAACAAGGCCTCCCTCTTAGAGAGGGGTGTTGCCATAATCCCCACGCTTGGCAGGCGGCTTGGAGATCGCAGTACGTTCACCGTGTACTAACAGGACGCTGCTGCCCATCCTCCGGTGGTTCTGGTCGCAGTTTTAGGACATACCCGGGTCTACAGAAAAATAACTTGCACAAAATGCATAACTTTATTTTCTTTTCACGAACAAGATGCAGCACTCCGTGAACAAAATCTCCAGTAGAACTTGGAAACGAACAAATATAAAAATATACAAACAAACGGAAACAGCGATGCTGATTGCGGCCGCGGCGGGTCGCAGCGGGCCGCGGCGGCCCGTGGAACATGTGGACTCCACAGCTTGCACCAAGTTTTCTTAGATGCAGCTGTGTTCGATCCACAGGAGACTTGTAACAGAAGGATAACGTAAACTTACATGCAGTACAATTCAAAACGCTATTATGTCTTTATGAGTTAGCGTTTCAGACTCTAACCGTCTTATTACAAAACACGGTTTAACTTTAGTACTGGGATTAGTACCAGGTTTAAACCATGGACTAAAATAAACGTTATTATAAAACGAAGTTTTTCTCTAAGCCACGGATTGTCTATGGTACTAAAGTTAGACCGCCGAGACCCCTAGTTTAACTATGGTACTAACTTCGGTACTAATAGAATTTGAGGTTATAATTATTTTATTTAGTGTTTTTATTATTTACACATCGTTTAAAATAGATTTAAACACGATTGACATGATGGATTCAGAAGATTTGGACATCCTGGAGGCATCGCGGCGATCTGATAGACCTCGTCATCGTGTGAATCCTTTCGAATTGAGTGACGAAGAATTAAGATATAAATATAGGTTCACAAAACGCTTTGGCCCAAAAATTGTGCATGTTTTACGTAAGGATCTGGTCCACGATCCTAGAGGAAGCCCATTAAGCCCTGAAGTTCAAGTGGCTTGCGCTTTATGCAACTGGGCTCGCCATGAATTAAGTGCTTGTTTATAACCTTGGTAGATTACAATATAGCTATAGGTAAGCACTTACGCAAAAAGTAAAAAATATACACTGATGCATTAAATTATTGTTTTCTTCGTATATTCAATACATTACAGCCGATTTGGATAGTGTATCTCAACCAGTCAGTAAAACTTGCAAAAATGTAGCGGGCAAGGCATGTTCCATTTCATAGATAATTATAAAATTGCAAGCTACATTAAATGAACAGGAGGAAGCAATGAGAAAATTTAAGAACATTGCTAATTTTCCCACCGTAATTACAAAGATTTCATTAAACTACTTAATGTCTTTGGATAATTACAATTCTTTATCTCACATGCGCATAGCTTTTTTCTACGTTAGGATTTTGGCGTCGCACGTGATAGTATTATGCCATGATTTTGAAAAGTGCTCAAAATAATAAGTTATGCTTGTTTAATTGATTGAAACCTAAACAAACAGAAATTTAAGATAGCTAAATATCTTAAATTGCATTAATAAATAATTATTTAAGCTTTTGAAGTGTGTTTTAAACCTGCAGGAACGAATGAATGATTTCAATTTTAGTTTATTATCTGTGGCTAATATTGAAACCATGGACTATCTTTGGTATCAGCTGGTCCTCGATTAGTCGAAGATTTGTAATAAGGTCAAGTTTTAATCCCTTAGTACCGTAACAAACTCGGACTTTTTAGTCCTGGTTTAAACCTGGACTGATGGACTTTTTTGTAATAAGGCGGTAAAGGTTTTCAATATATGAAAATATTCTTCCAAGCGTTTCATATTCATGATTCATTACATTCTAAGACTGAAGAGACTATAATATAATTATTATGTAGTCAGAGTCCACAAACTATGCTAGATGAGGAATATAAGAAGACAACGTTTAGAATCAACATTAGGTGGGATCTTTACAATGTAATTATACTAATATATTTTAAAGCTAAGATATAAATTAAACTGAAAGAGCGAGAGCTAGAACCTTGATGTCAATGTATGGTTAAATAAATGAAGTTGTTCTAAATTCAATATGGCAGACTCCCAAGATGGCGGAGCAGTTATTTTTATGCAATCCCCATGGGTGTCGTAATAAAATGTAATAAAATGAAGTCATCTAAATTCAATATGACTGATGCCTAAAAGCTTGTTTTTACACAGTTTTTTATAATTAATAATATTTATTCTTTTTTGAAATGGTACACGAAACATTGGCATAGATTCTGATGCACTTTAAACAAAACTAAACTAAATTTGACAGCTCTAAAGTTGTTGCCATCCTTCTGTTACGTATTAAAATGAAAAGAGAGGCAGATAATTTGAGTCCTGTCAGATTGGTTTAGTTTAGTGGTATGGCAGAATAGGCCTCATTGTCTGACAATGCCCAAGAATTCAACGATACAGCTGATGACAACATTATGAGTGAACCACAGAGCATACCTACTGCGTTTCCTCACACTGTGACGCCGGTGTCCGCCGCGGGGTATCGACGCCGCACACGTCGCGTATTATTTCCTACAATACAAACTTGAACGAAACAAAATGCGCTGATACAAAGTTCCTTGAAAATGTATATACTTTGGTCCATTTAAAGTTATGAGGAATATATTTTGTCTCATTAAGAATGATTTTAGGACAATATTTTTGTAAAAAAGCAAAATAACGAGTAAGCGTGATATCATTATGCTAAACCACAATTCGAAGATGCGATCATTGAAGAACAGTTGTTTGATCACGTGACCAGTACATGTAACGAGGTTCCTGGTTCAGACTAAGCTCCTTAGTCTTGAGCATCGACGTAAAGTTGCTAGTCTATCGGTTTTTTTATCGGATACATTTCGGAGAGTGTGCATCGGATCTGCACGATTTAATTCCCTCCTGCACATTTTTCTATCGGACTGTCATAGCGGGCACAAAAAATTTACACCGCTTGTTGGCTGATATTCCGAAGCGCTTCGATTCCACTTTTATTATGCGAACTGCTAATCTGTGGAATGGCCTGCCTGAATGGGTGTTCCCTGATACTTACAATCTGGTTGTCTTCAATACACGAGTGAATCGATTTCTTCTAGGTAAGCGTGCTCCACCGTAGACCGCATCATCGCTTAACATTAGGCGAGTTGGTGGTCAAACGCAAACCTATTATTAAATAATAATAAAAATAGTGCGTGGAGTCCCTCCGCGCGGAAGAAGTGAAACTCTCGCTCTGTCTCTTTCTATTCCCCTCCATGGTAGCGTTAAACGTTTAACGTAACCATGTTGGAAATCGCATAAGAAGTTTCACTTCAAAAAAAGTTTCTATCATCTTAATATATGAAACCCAATGTTCATTATAATAATAATAATAAAAATTTATTTGCATAAACATTTTGTGGATACAATTTTTATAATGCGTCGAACTCCGGACAAGGAAACTCGTTACTCGTTACTACAATACAATACATACCTTCTCGTTGAGTACTCGTTGACTTGTTTGCTACTTGTTTGAATGTACAAATAAAAACAAAGAATGAGATTATGCTGTATGCCTGTATTACAGTCGGACCGGATGACGTAGCCCTGCCATTATCCAGCTAACAAACTCCGGCAGAGTATAAGGGTGTAGTTATTAGATCAGCTGCGGTCGACTCGACAGTAGCCCCCGTGCGGTAATTAAGGATTTTCAAGAAAAATATTTCTCTCTGAAAGTGATGGAGAGGCGCCGATAACAATGATGTGGGCGTCCGACATTAGCCGTTATCATTACTTGGAATGAAAACGGTCATTAGTATCTTATACAACCATTATACAACTAATGATCAGGTATTTACAGCTCCTATGATATATTTTCATATTTTATTTATGCTGTATGAAAAGTTTTTTCAGCATTTCATCTGATCTGAGTTTTGGTGATAAATAATTTGTCTAATTATTTTGCATTTGTAAATATAATAACTGTAAAGCACAACTTTACTACTAGATATCACTCAGCCAATAAAAATAGGTTTTTTATTATGTTTAGTTGCTCATAAACTACGTAGATAATTATTTAGTATAACTCTACCTCCTTAAATATTTAAATGGAGACACGCATATGTTTCCTATTATTTAGTATAACTCTACCTCCTTAAATATTTAAATGGAGACACGTATATGTTTCCCATTTGCGTGACTTGACACGCTCTTAGCCAGTTTATTTTACACTAGCGATCCGCCCCAGCTTCGCACGGGTATAGATTACAACCTGTGTCACCCGGGGATAGTGTTGCTTCCCGTCAGTGAAAGAATTTTTCAAATCGGTTCAGTAGTTTCGGAGCCCATTCAATGCAAACAAAAAAACAAACAAACAAACAATCAAATCTTTCCTCTTTATAATATTAGTATAGAATACAGTGTAGAGTTTTGTCATCCCCGTGTTTACTTAGTACGTGTCGTGAAGTACAACATGCAACGTGCTTTACTAATATTTCAAGTCAGACTCAGAAAACAATAAGTACTTACCTATCCTCAATAAGCAGTACATGTAACAAGCGTACGTTGTAAGATCTTCCTTAATACTCGTATGGTAATTGTCGGCAAATGAAAACATAACAATACAGTTACAAGGAGAACGAGCCGAGCCCGAGCCGGCGTACAAACATGGTAGCAGCGACCGACGTCAGCGGCCGCGAGTCGGAGCCCGCTAACAGCTTCTCCGAGAGTTCACAATTAAATTGTCTTCAGAGACGACCGCGGGGAGACTCGGCGCCGGCGATACACGCAGCGAGCGGCGAGTGCAGTGAGTGACGAGTGCAGTGAGTGTCGAGTGCAGCGAGCAGCCAGTGTGGTGAGTGTCGAGTGCAGCGAGCAGCCAGTGTGGTGAGTGACGAGTGCAGTGAGTGTCGAGTGCAGTGAGTGTTGAGTGCAGTGAGTGACGAGTGCAGTGAGTGTCGAGTGCAGTGAGTGTTGAGTGCAGTGAGTGACGAGTGCAGTGAGTGTCGAGTGCAGTGAGTGTCGAGTGCAGTGAGTGACGAGTGCAGTGAGTGTCGAGTGCAGTGAGTGACGAGTGCAGTGAGTGTCGAGTGCAGCGAGCAGCCAGTGTGGTGAGTGTCGAGTGCAGCGAGCAGCCAGTGTGGTGAGTGACGAGTGCAGTGAGTGTCGAGTGCAGTGAGTGTTGAGTGCAGTGAGTGACGAGTGCAGTGAGTGTCGAGTGCAGTGAGTGTTGAGTGCAGTGAGTGACGAGTGCAGTGAGTGTCGAGTGCAGTGAGTGTCGAGTGCAGTGAGTGACGAGTGCAGTGAGTGTCGAGTGCAGTGAGTGACGAGTGCAGTGAGTGTCGAGTGCAGTGAGTGACGAGTGCAGTGAGTGAAGAGTGCAGCGAGCAGCCAGTGTGGTGAGTGACGAGTGCAGTGAGTGTCGAGTGCAGTGAGTGTTGAGTGCAGTGAGTGACGAGTGCAGTGAGTGTCGAGTGCAGTGAGTGTTGAGTGCAGTGAGTGACGAGTGCAGTGAGTGTCGAGTGCAGTGAGTGTCGAGTGCAGTGAGTGACGAGTGCAGTGAGTGTCGAGTGCAGTGAGTGACGAGTGCAGTGAGTGACGAGTGCAGTGAGTGTCGAGTGCAGCGAGCAGCCAGTGTGGTGAGTGTCGAGTGCAGCGAGCAGCCAGTGTGGTGAGTGACGAGTGCAGTGTGTTAGGAGTGATCCATAGCCATCGATATAAATCCGTTTGATTCATGAGTTGCGTACTATACTTTATACTATGACTACGGGAAAAATAAAGATTTAAGGAGTTTGTATCGAGTATGTTCTGCGCAAGGAGGTTGTGTAGCATTGAGATGGAGGTCAAATATATTGGTGCGTTCTAAATTCAAACACCAAAATATTGATTAAAAGTGCCTTTTAAGATTAATAAAATAAGCTTTTAAGGGGGGGGGGGACTGGTATAGGTTATAAATAATATTTTATTTAGATTTATATCTGAAGCTGTAAGTAAGACCAAGCTTTTATCGTACTTTTGGCTTGAAAATTTAGTTTCAGGATTCCGTTCTTATTTAAGAAAATGTGTTATGATCTTGTACTTCTGTTTTGTTCAGTTTCTGTTTTCATTTGGAAAATTACTAAAGAAAGATATCTCGCCCTATCCAAAACAGCAGGTTAACAGGAGGAGGTTTTTTACTAATTTTTCTTAAAATTTCTTAGAGAATGTATGTTTTATGGTATCTTAAACGATTAGATGATTTGTAACAAGCATGCGGTGATATATTTTATTATATATTACCATCAGTTTTTGTATTTATTTTGTCCGTTAAGACAAGTATTCTGCGGAATTTTAGCGCATTTCCGTGAACTTGTTCGCCATAAGGGCCACGGAAAATGACGTGCACGCGTTAATTTATAAGATGTTAGGACTTTTTCCGCCGGAAATAGCGAAGTTGGTGGCTTGTTACGAGCAAAATGTAAAGTTGAACGGAATATTTTCGGTGAAAATTAAAGAAAGAAACCATTTTTTTTCTAATAACTGATTGTTATACTATTGATTTACTTTCAGTAAGTATCATCATAAATACTTTTATATGCACTGGCGCTAGTGGCGCCATTCGTCGGAGTATATTGTTACGTGGCTGTTTGCGTAGTTTTTTTTTATATTAATAAGGTCGTTTTTTTTGTCAATGTGGCTAGATGCGTATGCATTATAAGACCCCAAAAATGCAATAAAAGAAAAAAGCCCTAACGGCCACTGTGGCCCTCTCCTACGGAGGGCGATCTCAGCGAAATGTACCCAGCACGTGTAAACTGTCCTCTGAATAATCGTACATGTGAATGTCCTTCATTTTCCGGGGGGTGTTGTCCCCCAAGTGTTCGTGGACCCAAGTGTCAGTTAGGGGAGGCAAGTCCCCCGCCGCCCTCCTGTAGAATACCTCCTCACCATTGTAATGGAACTTCCCATTTTTCTATTGTGTTCAACTTCTTAAATTATAATGTTGATTGATTAACACGAGCTCATTTCCTGCGAGGTCGCGGCCGCGCCCGTCGCTGTGACGTCACAACTCGCCGTGATTAATGTTCCCCGATAACATCTGGGAAGCCTAGGGACTCCAGCATGTCCTAATATTATATATTTAAAGAAAAAAATGTTCATTAAACATCTTCCCGAGACGTGATCCTCCATTGTACGAGTCTCGTTTTGTTTTACCACAAGATGACTCATTTTTAGGGTTCCATTCTCAAATGGTACAAACGGGACCCTATTACTAAGCCTACGATGTCTGTCCGTCTGTCTGTCCTACCTATTAACGGCTGTATCTTTCGAACCGTAATAGATAGCGAGTTCAAAATTTTCACAGAATATTATGTAATGTTACGGCGGTTTGATTACATATAATAAAAAAGTCTAAAAGTGAAAACGGGTCAAAAAACTTATTTTTTTTACGTATTTTTATATTAGCTCTAACGAAAAACGGTAATAGGTACTTAGGTATATTGTTCAGTTCCAAACCTGTTGGTCTGTTGGCCGCGGCAGACCGCCACGGGAGACGCATGAGGCGCGGGGAGCGGGCGGCCAGACCCGACCCGGCGCGCGCGCTCCCCGCGGGACTCACAATCAGGTATCGAGGCTGGGCGCACGTCGCGGAGCGCGAACGGAATTGTGCGACTTGATCGGGACTCATCTAACAGAAAGCTTCAGTTTGGAGTAGGCATTGTTCGGTGGGCTGCCTGAAGCTGCGGTACCGCGGTGACACCGCTACATTGAACTTCCGCGCGATAATGTACGTTCGGTTCAGTGGTGTGACACGCACGTGGAGGTTGACCATCTGGTGCTGTGTTTTGGTGTCCCCCGTGCGCTGGGATCAGGTGTGTCTCGCATATAGCTCGCGAGTGCTCAGCAAAGTGCAAACAATGTTTGTGAACAGTGTTGTATATGCAGAGGAGCATTGCCAGCGGCAGATCTGGGCCCAGGTGACAGATAAGGTGACAGGATCGTCGCCTGTCCTCTGGTAGGCTTACAAACATTTTTACTATAATCCGCGTACCGCGGAAGTTGTACGGAACACATTGGTTTCGTACATATATAATTATAGTACACACTCTAAAGTATAACAACAAACAATAAAAAATGGCCAAGTGCGAGTCGGTTACAAGTTTCTGTTCATTACCAAGTTACAACTGGTTTTCGTTATTGAATTTTGTGGTGGTACGGAACCCTCAGTGCGCGAGCCCGAGTCGCACTTGGCCGGTTTATTAGGACTATATTTTGTTCTATTGTTGACGTTGTTTCCCATTGTGGAATGTAAGGCGCAGCGCACACTGGACACATTTATTACCGGCAATGAGTGTCGGTGTCCAGTAGCGGTCACCAGACACAGCGGCCAGTGTCCGACACTGGCGATACACTGATTTGTAATTGAAACGGGACCGCGCACATGAAATGCGATTTTTTTTCGTGTGGAAAATAAAATAAAATTATGTCATCATTATCATTTCAGCCGTAGGACGTCCACTGCTGGACATAGGCCTCCTCCATCGATCTCCAGAAGGGCCGGTTGGAAGCGGCCTGCATCCAGCATTTCCCTGCGGTCTCTTTTAGGTCGTCTGTCCATCTTGTGGGTGGACGTCCTACGTTACGCTTACCGGTCCATGGTCTCCATTCCAGAACCTTTCAGCCCCATCGGCCATCTGTTCTGCGTGATATGTGCCCTGCCCACTGCCACTTCACCTTACTAATCCGGTGGGCTATGTCGGTAACTTTCATTCGTCTACGGATCTCCTCATTTCTGATTCGATCGCGCAGAGAAACCCCGAGCATTGCCCTCTCCATAGCTCGTAGAGCGACTTTGAGCTTGTTTATGAGGCCCATAAAATTATGTTTTGTGTAATAAACTAAACACTGTTAGTTTCCAGCAGCTGAAACCAAATACATTGTTATATGGTCAATTGGTGAGTGTACAATAGAAGCAACAAGATCCAAAAAGTGTTCTATGTACATGTACCTATGAACACGAGAGCGTGTTTAATGCGTATGGTCGCAGGTGGCCCCGTGCGGTCCCGGGCCGGCCCCGTGCGGTCCCGGGCCGGCCCCGTGCGCTCCCGGGCCGGTCCCGGGCCGGGCGGGCCTAGTCCCCCGTGGTGACTCGCCACTAACTGCTATTAAAATGAGGATATTCTTCACAGGATTCATTGAATTTTTAATAAGAGTGGTCCGCGGGCCGCGTTATGCGGCGGTCCGACTCGCGCCAGCCGGCGGCGGTCCGACTCGCGCCAGTCGGCGGCGGTCCGACTCGCGCCAGTCGAGGGTCAAGTATTGATGGATCGTGACGCGCTGATTACAGCTTTAGATTAATTTTATGGATTCTGGATGACTCAGTGGTTTTTATTTTTTATTAATTGATTTTATCGTTAGCAATTAATATTTATGAAATGACATATTTTGATGGGTTATTTTCTTTAACGCGAATAAGTCCATGTTTGACTACTAACTAAAGCGCCGATGTAGTCGAAGATGAAGCACGCAGACTTAGAAAATATTCACTCTGGTCTTGAAAAGGCCCAGATTATATCTCTCAGGAAACAAGGAAGCCGGTAGGAAATGTGGTGATTACTGATTTTTTTCGCTCTTATATAAAAAACCGATATAGGTAGTCGAAATTTTTTATAATTTAATTGTTTTTAAATATTGAATGAAGTGTAGTTGAACCGTGTCCATCGCAAGCCGTGCGCGTTACGTTACCTCTGTCTCGTGTAATAAAACACGTTGAGAGTTGTGTATTCCCGGAAGGAGTGCCTTTTTCTGTACATCATTTGTCTCAGTCCCGGCGCGGAGTATCGCGGTGTCGACACGCGCGTGTCACCGCGTGACGTCACGTGTCTCTCATACGATGATACCCCAGGGTGCTGAGTCCGCCGTGTTATCAGGTAAGCTTACATCTCTGGAAATGAACGACAAACCCAAGTTTCAGGACATTGACAGGTTGATGTCAGACGGCCATGTTGTTAATATCTCTGTTATTGTGTTCTTACTTACACGAGGTCGGTATAAGATGTACGTTTACATCAAGGATTTTATATATACCCTAAAGGGACCTGGATTGAGTACTCATGCTAAAAAATCGGTCCGAGGGAAAAGCGAGCACGGAGTAATTTGTCCTTTTCTTGTAGGGTGTTCATGATTTTGAGGAAACGAAGACATGCAGACACGCACGGGCGAAGCCGGGATATATAGCCTATGCCAACCGGGGATAGTGCAGCATCCCAACAGTGAAAGAATTTTTCAAATCGGTTCAGTAGTTTCGGAGCCTATTCAATGCAAACAAACAAACAAACAATCAAATCTTTCCTCTTTATAATATTAGTATAGATGAACTTTTACACCCATATGTCAAATTACAAATTCGTAGTTACATAACTTTCAACACAACATACAAACTCCAATTCCACCTCCTTAATCCTTCTTTTTTGTAAAAATATTATAACAGTATTTATTTATTTTAAACTATTAGCCTGAATACCAAATTTTATTCCTGAGTATCATCAAAAACAAAGGACTTTAATATAATCTTTCAACCTCCATTTGTCCTCTTTAATTCGGCTTTTTCGCTAAATCTTTCTTAGCGGACCTCTAGGTATACCCCATAAGGAATCTACGTGCCAAATTTCAGCTTCGTAAGTCAAATAGTTTTTGATATTTCGTGACAAGTCAGTGAGTGGGTGAGTAAATTTAGCTTTTATAAATATAGAAGATTGGCATGACAACTATTTGGCATATTTTACTTACTGCGGGAAAATGACATGGAACTACATTCGTTTTCAAAGTTTGTCGAGAGCATCACTACATCACTATCACTATCATCACTACATAGTATAAAACAAAGTCGCTGTCGCTGTCTGTCCGTCCCTATGTATGCTTAAATTTTAAATAGATAGAGTGATTCAAGAAAAAGGTTTATATATATAATAAATGCATAATATAGTATAGAAACACTGATAATTGTAGAGGTTTCTAATGTGATGTCGTCAATAAACACATTTTTTTGCGCTTTACATTGCAAACGCTGGCTGAACCCTACGAGATAGATCAAAATAATGTACGTCAATATTGTATACCTTAAAAAAGTCCACGATGGTATATGTCTATTTCTTAGGGATAACCCACAATAACCATTTTATATTATTTATTTTTTACGAGAAATAATGGCTTATTTACGTGGGGATTTTAAGCAATACAGCATTAATCTTTATCCAATTAAGTACCTTAAATACATTGTGCATTTAATATAGACCAATATTATATGGCCGTTTACAGCTTGTAATTTAAATGAAAATTTTCTAAGATATTAGATTTAAAATGCAGGGACATAGCGGTTGCGGCGGTACCGGCCCCTCAGCCAGTGCCCAGTACCACTACAGGCCCGTACCGGCGGCGTGTTTTTCACATGGCCAATTATGAAAACAACATGTTTAGTTTGTTTTGCCTAATGACAAAAAAGCTGTGAACGTAGTATATAAAGACATTCTGTAGTATATATTATTTTATTTTTAGCATTGCACCCGTGCGAAGCCGGGGCGGGCCGCTAGTGTCGTTATAAAATCTTCTGTGTTGAAGTGCAAACTGCACACCCTGGAGTTTTTTGTTATACTTGCTGTTCGACTAAGAATTACGTCCAACCACATTTTTCTTACATCCTCTTTTGTTGGTATACTGTAACATGAAATATATTCAGCGATGAATTTAGGTACTTTCATTTTTTATGTAATATTTAGAATGATTCCCGTACGATTCGTCGAAACACCCTTGAACGATACAACTGTACACAGAAAGCTCGGTTCACCGTTGGATGGTGGTACTAGATCTACGTTTCGCCACTTATTCACCTGATGGTACGTGACGGTGTGGCGGAGGATGGAACACGTTGATCTAGAAATCTATTCATATCTATCTATACATGTCTATCACTAGCCATGAAGATATCTAGTTTGTTGTTCTCAGGAAACAAGGAGGACGGCAGGGAGTTCCATTCTTGGGCAGTACGTATCATAAATGAAGACCCAAATCGTTGAGTTCAAATCTTTGGAATTTTCACTAGGAAGGGGTGGTAGTGTGCAGCTGTTCTACTTTTCCTAAGTGAAAGGGGGGGTGGAACAAGGGCTCGAAGCTTTTGCGCACACTCGCCGAAACGCGAATTACTCTAAAATATCCCTAGGTCATGCTAAAACATAATGTATAAAAATAATTGTTCATGTTCACACGAGTATGGACACCCTAATAAACATTTTCTTGTATTTCAAGCTTTGTGTACCTACCTGTGAAAAGATATGCCGCAGCCACCGAATGATTCACTAGCACAGTTTTTACACAACAATTTTTCACCATCTTAAAATAATTATTCAAAAATCATGCATGAAAAAACAAAATAAGCAAACAATCAAAAACGTCATGTCGTTAATGCTGCCAGTAGCTTCATGGTTCAGTAGAACCATGAAGGTTCCTAGTAATTATACTTGGAACCTACATGGTTACTTAAAAATAAAATTGAAATAGGTACATGATACATTAGATATATCTACATTAATATCCGTTAGAAAATGGAAATAAAAATTAATCTTTATTTTATTGATAGTAATTTTATGTTTACACCCCAAAATAGGGCCTGCCTGGTATGTCCTATTGAATAAGTAAAACTACTAAAATATAATTACGGGATAATTACCGTGGTGGTTGTGGAATGAGATTCCACAACATCTTATAACTTTAGTGAACAGCCGAGATAGTTTAAAACAGAGTTTTACTAAAATATATGTTTTATGTAATGGCAATCTTTAGAAAGGGATACACTTCCTTCGTGGTAGCTATCTCAGTGAGCTCGTTTTACCTCCATGTTCCTAGCCACATTATTATGAACCCTTACGTTTAGACGTTAAGGTTTAGTTTTGTATGGGAATATTTTGACAGAACGCGTTCCTTTCCTTGCAACTTCCTTGGTTTACATTCATTCATCCGTATTGTCGTTAAGGTGGTACATTTCTCCTATGGCGGGAAATTCAAATTTCAAACAGTTTTCTTGTCCTTGTAGCTAGGCCGGGTAATTATTGTAAACGATCATGATGTTTGCGACAATTGATTATTATTCTTTACAAAATTATGTAAAGCTATTTATCTCTAATGCCCATTATTACTTACATATGTGAAAAAACTAGTTTTTGCTGTTTCAAACGGTTTATTCACAAATGTAAGTAATATGGTGCGTTACTGTTAAATAATTGTACATTATAATGTAAAGAACAGCCAACATTTTGCGCAAACACTGTGTTATTTAAAAATAATTACCTGGCCTGGCTACTAGGACCAAAAAACTGTTTAAAATTTAAATTTTCCGCCATAAGTGAATCGTACCACCTTAATGAACACTCGCCCTGCCTATTTGTCGCACTAATTATGCCCAAAATTCACCCATAAACAGCTTGTTGTACCTACAATAGTGTTTGTCAGGAGCTCGACATTTTCGATACATCGGTCAACAAAATCAAGAAAAGGCCCCTAATTTTCGAAAAATTTACATAATTTTAATGTAATTAATCTGTTTACGTTTACAATTGCTAAAGTAGTATATCGCTTAAAATATGAGCCATAGACAAGCTCTAATCACCGTGTAGATTACATCTTCAAGTTAAAATCATTCCTCATGCCGTACCGTCGATATCCTGTCCACATGTCTGTGTTCCAGTGTCCAGCTACTCTCCCCGCACCAGCTCGCACGCCAGCTCGCACGCCAGCTCGCACGCCAGCTCGCACGCCAGCTCGCACGCCAGCGCTGCATTGAACCAGTATTCTGTTACTGAACGAACCTACAAAGGATTTGTGCCAACGACAAAAAGTTTAATTCGTCGAGGAAATGTACCATACTTCGCTAAACGTATTTTACAAACACTTTGAACTCTACATCATTGCGGTAAAGTCAAAAATTGCATGGCGGGCTCGAGTTGATTCTATTTACATAATGTATTTGCTCGAAGTAATTTGCTATCTGGTAGGTAGCTAATTGAGCTGTTTGTTCGACATTCTTGCGGTGGAGGGCTCGTCTCGCCTCGTCTCGCCTCGCCTCGAGAGAGCTCGTGCTCTCGTGTTGTGTTTTGCTCCCTGAAAGGTCGTTTTGATAAACTCGAGTGACAAAGGCGCGGAGAAACAAATCAGATGTCATCAGAGATCAGTGAAAATCAAAATGAGACAAACAGTGTTGCAAACGTAAAACTATAACACTATCCTTGTTACTACAGATGTGAATAATAGAAGGGAATGTTCACTAACGTTGTTTACTAACTATATCGTACTTATTGTGAGGTTTTACACAAAATAAAAAAAGTACAGAAAAGCACGTCCAACTGTAACGCTTGTGCTGGCAAAGGTATAATGTTTTGTGTTTTTATTTTTTTTTATATGGGAGTTAAAACAATTTATTAGGTATATATTACTTTAAACCACATCTATTTCTACCTAGCTGCCCCATCAGACGTTGTCCTGTCTTAGAACTGTCAAACGCACTAAGTTAAAATCGTCGTTATTTTTCTGAAGTTTTCCAATTTTATTAATTTTTCTTTCCGTTTTTTACGGAAAATACTTAAATACTTTCGTTAATTATGGTACGTACGAAAGGCGCGACTATTATAATTTTAAGTGTAATAAAACCCCATTCTTAAATAAAAAAAATGCAATATGATAATGAAAAAATCTATGTTAATTATGGTAATATTGTCAAAACAAGTACATATTTAATAATAAAAAATAATAATATTTTATTTAATTATTTTGTTAAACGTGTACTGCCAAGCGCGGGAACTTCCAAGTTTAGTGGCGTTCAACCGATTCGATCCGAGATCGTTGTACGTACGCGTCTTTGTGTGCGTGCACCTGTTAACGCTTGTTGTGTGGAGCCAGCTTTCTGTACCTATTCATTATGTGGTTTCTGTGAGATCGCAGGTAAAACCGCAGGATGCTGCTAATCAGCGTAATAGCATTTTTATAATAAAAATATATCTATTGCAATACGACAGTTTTACTTTATTGACGTGATATTTTTTACAATTTCCTCTCGAGCCGTACCTCGACGTACTCGTTGTAGCATCTCTCGTGTCACCCGAGAGGGACGTGGTGCCACCGACATGGCGAATAACATTATGTTCCAATATTAAATAGACTCTTTCACAAGATAAAACAAAAAGTAAAGTACGCTGGTTTTATTAACGTAATGAGTTTGTTTCGGTTCCTCGCCCACGTGTAATAAAGACCCCAGTGAAATAACACAACGTAAGTTTTTAACAGCATTTTTAAGGATCGTGTTAATGGGCACATTCTTAGTTTTAAAAGAATTAATTTATTCAATTAAGGGGCATTTTTTACCAGTGCAACGTATGAGAAAATTAAACACGAAAGCAATATTGAGCCCCTGTCCCAGGTATGAGCGATACATTTAAAGTCAAATTCATACACGTTTGTTTCATATGACAAGAAGGGAGACGCGTGACAGAAACACAAACAAATGTAACTTGTATACATTTAATTGGTAAAAAATAAATCAAAAACACTAATTGGGCATATTTTCAGCTCTATGCGAAATTGTCTGCGGAGTCCAAACTCGGCTTGGCCTGTATCTTGGGTTATACACATAGTACGTGTTGAAATTTCCGATTTAAAAAGCACTGTTTTTAGATAAAGCTTCTTTAAATGGAATCAAACGTGCACTACAAATATTACAAGTCAGTAGTCGTACTACCATCAGTAGTTCGTTCAATAACAACCTACTCCTGTCTGTAGGAGATCTGTCGAGATAAAGTCGCCTTTATTCGCCCATTCCTATAATCACGCGCGTTATCTCACAGACGAATGAGCCTTTTGATTTATGCTTGTTTATCTTCCCATTTCTCACAATGAACCTAGAATCCTGTAAATATGGCGGAGAATATGATGTTACGAGTCATTAGTGTTTGTTTATTTACGACTTGTATCTGACATAACTGTAACATTACAAACAGGACCAGTATTGATTGAATCAGGCGTTACTTTGCGGAAGTCCATTTTTAATTTGTATATATGTCGAATTTCTAGTGTAATTCCGCTTCTACGTCGTTTCGAGTACAATAAGGATTTTGGTTAAACTATTTTCTGTGTAGATAATTGTGATTCTAATTTGAACCTAACCTGAATTTAAATATTAATTACATAAAAGATCAAAATTAACCTAACCTGAAACAAAAAGTAATTATATCTGTAACAAAAAATTCGTTATAACAATTTGTACTAATTAATTTTAATATATATTAATATATTATATATAATTTTTTTTTTTTTAGAAATTCGACATGTACAAATTAGGATCAGTATTTTCAAATTATTGCCCGTGACTGATAATTAGACACTTTTATTTCAACTATTGTATTGCTTTTTATTTATATAATACGGGAATTACTCACGTAAGATTAAGCCGGTCGCTCCGACTATAGTAGCTTAATCTTACGTGAGTAATTCCCGTGATAAATAAATAAAATGTGTGAAAACCACGTCAGTTTCTATAATATTGTATTGCTATTTTTAATTGTATTTTTAGTAACAAAATTATGATATAATGGTTTATATTCCGAAAATCTGTACGAAGCGCTTTGATTCTAATGTAATTGTGCGAACTGCTAGTCTGTGGAATGCGCTGCCTGAATTGGTGTCCATTAAGTCATTTATTTATAAAAAATAAAAATAAAACAATTAAAATTTTACATGTTTCCCGATAGTTACAATCTAGGTGTGTTCAAGTCGCGAGTGTAAAGGTTTTATAAGTAAACGTGCTCCATCGTAGACCGCATCATCGCTTAACATCAAGCAAGATGGCGGTTAGACCCAAGCTCATCCTTACTTATATTATAAAAGCGCAAGTAACTCTGTCTCTCTGTCTGGATGTTTGTTCGCTTTTCACGAGAAAACCGCTAAGCCGATCTTAACGAATTTTGGCAGGATGATAGTGTACATCATATAGACAGATATAGGGTACTTATTCTCTCAGAAAATGCGGGAAAATTGGAAAATCGCGGTTAGGACCGCGGGATTCAACTAGTTATCTATACTAATATTATAAAGAGGAAAGATTTGATTGTTTGTTTGTTTGTTTGTTTACATTGTATAGGCTCCGAAACTACTGAACCGATTTGAAAAATTCTTTCACTGTTGGGATGCTGCACTATCCCCGGTTGACATAGGCTATATATCCCGGCTTCGCCCGTGCGAAGCAAGGGCGGCCTACTAGTTATAATTATAAAAACATGTTTGACTCGAATAGTGCTACGATAACATTGTTACGAAACTCGTAGCTGTATACGGCGTAGCACGCCAGCTACGAAGCGCTACGCAGCGGTTATGGCATCGTAGCCGAGGCGTAGCTAACTTGAACTTCTTGCACGGTTTGATGTAAGCTTAGTCAAAGATCTGACTTATGCCTGGGCCACACACATCGCGATAATGTTCGGGCGATAAACTTCGTCTTCGGTCTACGGCGAAGCTGCGCGGTCACATTATGCGCGATGTAAAGTTTATCGCGATGTACGAGCGATGTATAAAAGCAAAAGACAAAATGGACGCCGCGGTTGCTCTATATTTTATGGCGGCAAATAATTATTTTTTTATGGCCAGTTTTGTTTGAGTTCCATAAAATCGGCTCAGACTCGTAATTGGCAATAAATTCTAAAATTCTATCGTTACTCCATTCCATATTTCGCTTTAGCTATATAATGCACTGCAGTTTAACATACACGTCCGCTACGCACGATGGCTGGCGGCCGACTGCAGTGTCGCCACGCAAGCGAAGTTCATCGCGATAAAACGCTTTGATCTGCGAGAATTTACCGACAGCGGAGCGAAGTCCTCGCAGCTACGTACGAAGCACCGAAGTATACGCGAACACTTGGCTACACACATCGGGATAACGCGAATCTTCGGGTTATCGCGATGTGTGCGGCCTAGGCAATAGAGAGGTATGCCAAATAATGACCACCAGCTACGTCAGGAAGCGCTGGTGGGGATGTTTCGACTCACACATACAACTTGTCACTGACAGCATGAACAAATAAATGTTACTGGGTCATCTCTAAATCTATGAATAGTATTTAATTTGTCATTATACTTATTTAACTAGAGTTGCACTTGACATTTGACTCGTCCCTGTATGCTCAGCATCCCCCGGCGCTAGTCAGTGCGGCGGAGATCCGTCAGTCCGGTGCGACACGTCAGCCGCGGCTGAAGGCGGCCGCGGAAGTGCTTGAGAGACAGTTCCGTGCGGTTGTTGGCTACATGTGTTCATTGTACCTCCCTGTATGCTCAGCATCCCCCGGCGCTAGTCAGTGCGGCGGAGATCCGTCAGTCCGGTGCGACACGTCAGCCGCGGCTGAAGGCGGCCGCGGAAGTGCTTGAGAGACAGTTCCGTGCGGTTGTTGGCTACATGTGTTCATTGTACCTCCCTGTATGCTCAGCATCCCCCGGCGCTAGTCAGTGCGGCGGAGATCCGTCAGTCCGGTGCGACACGTCAGCCGCGGCTGAAGGCGGCCGCGGAAGTGCTTGAGAGACAGTTCCGTGCGGTTGTTGGCTACATGTGTTCATTGTACCTCCCTGTATGCTCAGCATCCCCCGGCGCTAGTCAGTGCGGCGGAGATCCGTCAGTCCGGTGCGACACGTCAGCCGCGGCTGAAGGCGGCCGCGGAAGTGCTTGAGAGACAGTTCCGTGCGGTTGTTGGCTACATGTGTTCATTGTACCTCCCTGTATGCTCAGCATCCCCCGGCGCTAGTCAGTGCGGCGGAGATCCGTCAGTCCGGTGCGACACGTCAGCCGCGGCTAAAGGCGGCCGCGGAAGTGCTTGAGAGACAGTTCCGTGCGGTTGTTGGCTACATGTGTTCATTGTACCTCCCTGTATGCTCAGCATCCCCCGGCGCTAGTCAGTGCGGCGGAGATCCGTCAGTCCGGTGCGACACGTCAGCCGCGGCTGAAGGCGGCCGCGGAAGTGCTTGAGAGACAGTTCCGTGCGGTTGTTGGCTACATGTGTTCATTGTACCTCCCTGTATGCTCAGCATCCCCCGGCGCTAGTCAGTGCGGCGGAGATCCGTCAGTCCGGTGCGACACGTCAGCCGCGGCTGAAGGCGGCCGCGGAAGTGCTTGAGAGACAGTTCCGTGCGGTTGTTGGCTACATGTGTTCATTGTACCTCCCTGTATGCTCAGCATCCCCCGGCGCTAGTCAGTGCGGCGGAGATCCGTCAGTCCGGTGCGACACGTCAGCCGCGGCTGAAGGCGGCCGCGGAAGTGCTTGAGAGACAGTTCCGTGCGGTTGTTGGCTACATGTGTTCATTGTACCTCCCTGTATGCTCAGCATCCCCCGGCGCTAGTCAGTGCGGCGGAGATCCGTCAGTCCGGTGCGACACGTCAGCCGCGGCTGAAGGCGGCCGCGGAAGTGCTTGAGAGACAGTTCCGTGCGGTTGTTGGCTACATGTGTTCATTGTACCTCCCTGTATGCTCAGCATCCCCCGGCGCTAGTCAGTGCGGCGGAGATCCGTCAGTCCGGTGCGACACGTCAGCCGCGGCTGAAGGCGGCCGCGGAAGTGCTTGAGAGACAGTTCCGTGCGGTTGTTGGCTACATGTGTTCATTGTACCTCCCTGTATGCTCAGCATCCCCCGGCGCTAGTCAGTGCGGCGGAGATCCGTCAGTCCGGTGCGACACGTCAGCCGCGGCTGAAGGCGGCCGCGGAAGTGCTTGAGAGACAGTTCCGTGCGGTTGTTGGCTACATGTGTTCATTGTACCTCCCTGTATGCTCAGCATCCCCCGGCGCTAGTCAGTGCGGCGGAGATCCGTCAGTCCGGTGCGACACGTCAGCCGCGGCTGAAGGCGGCCGCGGAAGTGCTTGAGAGACAGTTCCGTGCGGTTGTTGGCTACATGTGTTCATTGTACCTCCCTGTATGCTCAGCATCCCCCGGCGCTAGTCAGTGCGGCGGAGATCCGTCAGTCCGGTGCGACACGTCAGCCGCGGCTGAAGGCGGCCGCGGAAGTGCTTGAGAGACAGTTCCGTGCGGTTGTTGGCTACATGTGTTCATTGTACCCGCGTGTTTGGTAAAGTGCTGTTTGTCATTCCGAGGGATGTTATTTGCATTTGTTACCTGAAGGTGTCATTCATATTCCATTCGTTGTTGTATGAATGGGTAAGTTTGTATACAAATAGCTATATTTCGCGTATTTTCTTTCCCGTTTCTTGTGTGATGAATATATTCTGTGAATATTTCGCGGATCTAGTGTTCCGTGTAAGATGGAAAACAGTTTTTAGGAGGCGGATACTTACATTTGATTGAAACCCTTTGGTTTTCCGAGCCTTTCTTCTGTCGGTTGAATAACATGACATATTTTTTAAACTAATATCTGGAGGCTTTTTTTCGTTTGACCACAAACTATTGTCAGCGGCTGCGACCTCATTCGGTACAGCAAGCAGGCAGCCCATCTGATAGTGTGTACTTAGTGATTGCTGCTTGTGAATTCCTTCAACACTATGAAACGTACACCAAGTGAAGCTTGGTGAAGTTCTACCTAGCAGTGGGTAGGAGTTTCAAAAGAAAGAGTTTAAGATAGTATAAGTTAAGATTTAATAAAGTAAGAATGAATTTACAGGAGACTGAGGGTCGTGTGAACTCGGAAGGTGATGGCGATAAAAAAACGTGTTGGTCCCTTGTTTTGAGACTTAGCTTGAAGAGCTGGGGCGCCGATCGCCGCGTGGCTCGACGCGGCTCGTGGCACGTAGGATGTCAGCAGGCAGCGCAGCGACGAGAGGCTTCGTGAGCTTTTCAGGCGTGACCGGAGTGCGGTCTGCGCGTAGTAGTTCCCGAAGTTTGTGCGTGGCCGGAGTACGACCGACGTAGTAGAAGGGAAGTAGACGTAGCGTCACGACAGCGTGGCGACTCGTACGTGGTCGGAGAATTGGCGTAGAGGGTAGGAGCCTGAAATGCGTCGAAGAAACTACGCATGAGGATCAGTACTCAAGAGCCGCACGGCCACGTCGTGTGAGACCCCGAAGATAACGGCAGATCGGACTAGGCCCCGCCTCACATGACGTGGTACCGGCGTTAAAACACAGTTTTTGATCGGAAGGATCCAAGATTACAGAATGCTTTAAGAGCTTAGAACACAATTATATTAGAATGTAAGTACGGCGCGCGTCCACATCCGCAGATAGTACGGATATGAAACGCACTTGCACTGCGTTTTAGAACACAAGTGGCCTGATGATAATTCAATTGACAAATAACGATTAGCATTATTTGTCGAGACAGATTTCACAATTAACACATTTAAAAGGCATCTCACGGAAATAACTTACCCGATTGAAGACGGGCTAACCAGTTGATTGTAAGATTTGATTGTAAGGTTAAGTTCTGAGCGACTTTTTCACTGTAGTCAACTGCGCGTATGACCCAGTTTTTATTTCGAGTCCTATATATAGCCTATTCCTTCTAGAAAGAATTCGATATTTATATACCCGAATCTTTTTAAAATGTAGTTTTTTACACAATTTCCTTTGTCTTAGAACAATGTTGTTTTTTGCATAGCGGAATGAAACTGACTGACATTACGTCAGTCACCTTCATTCTGTCAACAATGTTTATGTCATAGTAGTGACCTTTTTTATTCGTTAAGTTTGGCTTCTAGCGTATGTGCCATTTGCCATGAATTTGGGAGTAGGTAACGATCATGGAACGTTACATACCCCCTTTTTCAGTTAAGAATTTTTGCTCAAGAAAATTCGCTGACCTCTCTAGCATCCTAGTTATAATTTACACCTTCCCCGTCCAGGGTTGAGTCTAATATGTTAACATTAAGTAGGCTCGAGTGTAAAATTAATTTAATCAGGATGCTATGGTCTGAAGTTCCCAATAAGACTTGTGGCGTACTGTGAAGAGTCCGGTATCGCTGCATAAATGCTTTAGTGGCACCTATACAGACGGCAAGAATACCGGTGGGTTCTCCATTTTGCTGTTAAGAATGTTAGATACTATACTTAAAAGCAGCAAAATAAAAGAAAAGCTAACAAAATAAGGAACTATTTTGCTAGTTAGTACGTCAAAGAGAGTAAGTAGTGGTATTCAAGTGTAGGACCAAGAGATTGTAGGTAGTGATTGTAGTCTAGGTGACTAGTGAAGTTATTAAGGTATCGATAGAGTTAACTATAAGTAAACTTTAATTGTTTAGTTTGCTATAGCTATATTGACGACTGACTTGAATTACCTAGTATACAAAAGGTTATTTTAATTAATATTCGTGTTTTGGGCTTTTTTATGGAGTTCACGAGTACCGCTCCTAGCAATTTAGAGGCTTTTTTTTTAAAGAGTTTGCAATAACCGCTCTTAGTGTGAAGGCTTTCAGTTTTAGAGTACACTAACCGCCCTATTTCTGATGTTTAATAGACATACATAAATAGATATTATACGATATATGTAAATAAAAATATTTCTAAGTTTTTTTTTTTTTTTCAAGTCAGGTTTTTTTTTTAATTTTTAGATGTTAATATCAAGTTTTAGATGCTAGATTAATTAGATTTTCTTCAGAGGGAAGCTATAGTGGTAAAATATTTATTTTTAGTATTTAGTAAAGTTGAAGGTATGAGACTTTTTCTTTTAAAAGTTTTATAGTGAAAAATTGTTCTGCGAGTCATTTTAACGAGTGATATTGTCAGGTACGAGTAAATTTTAAGTATGCTAACTAAGTATGCGATAAAAATTATAAACGGGGTAAGCCATTTTATATTCCTACGCCAAAAAGAGTTTAGATTTTAGTTTTTAGAGAGATATCCGTCAAAGAGAGTTTTGATCTGGATTTTTAGAGAGATATCAGGTGAGTTTCCGTGAGAGCAAGTTTTACATATACAAGTTAGATGTTCCGAGTGTAGGTTGGGTGGTAAGTTTTGGTAAATAAGTTTGAGTTTAAAGAACAAGATTTTAAGATAGTGCGAGTATAAAAGTACTGAAAGATTTTAATTCTACTATAATAATAAAAAATTCGAGTAAAAAAAAATATTATAGTGCGTTTAAGACGCGGACAGAAGGCGTTACTTCTGTAGGTGTAACCTTTGTCTACCTTAGTCGCCTCTTACGACATGCATGGAGACTACAGCTGGGTATTCTAACAATAAGCTCCCGCACCAGCACAGGGCGGTTTTTACCATACAACCTACAGACGGACACAAGGTTACAGAGAAAGAGCCGTGAATATACCACGCCAGAGAGATCAACACTTTTTTATCCACCTTCCTGCTTAATACCTGGGCGCCACTGAAACGTACACCAAGTGAAGCTTGGTGAAGTTCTACCTAGCAGTGGGTAGGAGTTTCAAAAGAAAGAGTTTAAGATAGTATAAGTTAAGATTTAATAAAGTAAGAATGAATTTACAGGAGACTGAGGGTCGTGTGAACTCGGAAGGTGATGGCGATAAAAAAACGTGTTGGTCCCTTGTTTTGAGACTTAGCTTGAAGAGCTGGGGCGCCGATCGCCGCGTGGCTCGACGCGGCTCGTGGCACGTAGGATGTCAGCAGGCAGCGCAGCGACGAGAGGCTTCGTGAGCTTTTCAGGCGTGACCGGAGTGCGGTCTGCGCGTAGTAGTTCCAGAAGTTTGTGCGTGGCCGGAGTACGACCGACGTAGTAGAAGGGAAGTAGACGTAGCGTCACGACAGCGTGGCGACTCGTACGTGGTCGGAGAATTGGCGTAGAGGGTAGGAGCCTGAAATGCGTCGAAGAAACTACGCATGAGGATCAGTACTCAAGAGCCGCACGGCCACGTCGTGTGAGACCCCGAAGATAACGGCAGATCGGACTAGGCCCCGCCTCACATGACGTGGTACCGGCGTTAAAACACAGTTTTTGATCGGAAGGATCCAAGATTACAGAATGCTTTAAGAGCTTAGAACACAATTATATTAGAATGTAAGTACGGCGCGCGTCCACATCCGCAGATAGTACGGATATGAAACGCACTTGCACTGCGTTTTAGAACACAAGTGGCCTGATGATAATTCAATTGACAAATAACGATTAGCATTATTTGTCGAGACAGATTTCACAATTAACACATTTAAAAGGCATCTCACGGAAATAACTTACCCGATTGAAGACGGGCTAACCAGTTGATTGTAAGATTTGATTGTAAGGTTAAGTTCTGAGCGACTTTTTCACTGTAGTCAACTGCGCGTATGACCCAGTTTTTATTTCGAGTCCTATATATAGCCTATTCCTTCTAGAAAGAATTCGATATTTATATACCCGAATCTTTTTAAAATGTAGTTTTTTACACAATTTCCTTTGTCTTAGAACAATGTTGTTTTTTGCATAGCGGAATGAAACTGACTGACATTACGTCAGTCACCTTCATTCTGTCAACAATGTTTATGTCATAGTAGTGACCTTTTTTATTCGTTAAGTTTGGCTTCTAGCGTATGTGCCATTTGCCATGAATTTGGGAGTAGGTAACGATCATGGAACGTTACAACTAGAAGCAATGCGTTTCATCTCACTGGACAGTTAATGTTCCTGATGATCATCATATTTATAATTAAATAGATAAAAAAGTCTTCAAACGTTTCCCCGACCACAGCTATGATAAGAGTGAATTTCATCATCATCATCATCAGCCAGAAGACGTCCACTGCTGAACATAGGCCTCCCCTGTTAACCTCCACACTGAACGACAGCCTGCCTTTTGCATCCACTGGATGCCAGCGACTCTCACTATGTCGTCGGTCCATCTAGTGGGAGGCCTCCCTACGCTGTGTCTTCCGGTTCGTGGTCTCCACTCCAGAACCTTTCTTCCCCATCGGTTATCGGTTCTTCGAGCGATGTGGCCTGCCCATTGCCACTTCAACTTGCAAATTTTAACAGCTATGTCGGTGACTCTGGTTCTTTGGCGAATATCCACGTTTCGGATTTTATCGCGCAAAGAAACTCCGAGCATAGCTCTCTCCATTGCCCGCTGAGTGACTCTGAGTTTTTTCAAAAGACCAACAGTCAAGGACCCCGTCTCAGTACCATATGTCATCACTGGCAACACACACTGGTCAAACACCTTCGTCTTGAGGCACTGTGGTATCTTGGACGAGAAGATGTCACGCAATTTCCCGAACGCTGCCCATCCGAGTTGGATTCTTCGGGCGACCTCTTTGCCTAAGTTGGACTTACCTAACTGAACAATCTGTCCAAGATAGGTGTAATGGTCAACAACTTCGAGAGTATCGTTCCCAACGACTATCGGCACGGGTTCAACATGGACATGCACATGGAGTGAATTTATTTCATGGTAAATAAACTCCCGCGAGGTGATGCCATCACAGTGTGATTCCATCACAGTGTGATTCCATCACAGTGTGATCCCATCATCGTGTCTTGTTACCAGACATCGTGTTGCAGTTTCAGTGGATATAATCACGCAGATTACAAGTTGGTGCGAGCTGTATGAGCTGTTGGCGGTCAAACGCAAGCCTATCATCTACTATATAAAAATAAGTCGGGTTTTCCTTCCTGACGCTATAACTCCAGAACGCACGAACCGATTTCCACGGTTTTGCATTCGTTGGAAAGGTCTCGGGCATCTGGTGGCGAAACGGAGTTCGCCGGGTTTGCTAGTTAATTATAAAAAATATGGTCCGTTTGAAGCGGTCCAGTGTCCCGCGTGTGTGTGTGTGTGTGTGTTCGAGGCAGCCAGCTCCGACGTGTCTGCTCACAATGTGCTTCAGTATCGATATCAAAATTCAAATGTAAGGAGACAATGTCGCCTACAAATTGGTATCGTATTGAATAAGTAATGAGGCAACAATGTATTATTCATGAGATCCGATGTAGTGGAGACGGTGGCAGTGAGCGCCGCGTGCGGGCGCACCCGCGGGCCGACACTAGTGCGTCCGACTGGTCACTTGTCAGGCACACGTCGCTGGTATATTATATTATTTACAGCACATACATAGAACGCTGCCGGTTGACTATTGAATTTTTTGAACAGCTGTATCTTACTTAGTATTTATATTCTCTTTACAGCTGTAATCTAATTTATTATGAAAAAAATTTGTTAAAACTAACGTATAGTTTTTTTTATGATTATTATTCGCCGATCTGGCAGGCTAAAGCCTTTAAGGCCATTCTGCCTGTTCATCTGTTTGTTTTAATTTACAATGATTTAGTTTAAATAGCTCGGTAAAAACATTTCAAGGTTTTTATTTTGTAAAGATGTCAAAACAGGTTTGGGGTTTT
Organism: Agriopis marginaria; assembly: GCA_932305915.1. Lineage (NCBI taxonomy): Eukaryota > Metazoa > Arthropoda > Insecta > Lepidoptera > Geometridae > Agriopis > Agriopis marginaria. The sequence continues at coordinate 15,781,740 of OW029935.1, forward strand.
CTTGTTACTTGTTCTATAGTTACCCATCGAACGTTGTTCAAACATGACCGCGGAGACAGCCAGCACACACTTCCCGGTGCAAATATATTAAAACTCGCTCGTTTTATATTTTTGTTTCATTACTTTCATTTGTGTTTTCAAATTGTAGAATTATGTTCGTAATGAAATATTACTTTGTTTCGCGAGATAAACTCTGAGCAGTGAATGCCGAAATTATCGGCACCTTAACCACAACACTGAAAACTAGTTTCATTTGTATTTACGCTTACCAACAGGCGAATTGTTGGTTAAACCCGGACTTATTTGCGATAAAAAAAAGAAATATTAAAAACAAGACTTACATCTTCACCTTACATACCTTACATTACCTGACATTTCCACTCACAAACTTGCTGAGGTATAATATTCGCGTAATTACAAAAATACTTTCGTGTGTGCCGAATTATTTGGCGTGTATTGTGTTAACATTTTCCAGTGAGAGTAATTATTCGCTTTGTATAAATCTGTATTTTGAGCAATTAATCCTTTATCTGGAGATGTGGATTATTTCGTGATTCCATTTCAAGCAGCCTTTGATCTCAAGTCTTTGCTCTAAAATTCAAATGTATACGATATTCATAAAACTACAATAACTGGCTGTATTTCAATAAACATTTACATTACACAAGAGAGTAACGGTTTCAGATTAGAAACTGACAAAATTATTCTAAATCTTGAGCGGGACTTTGTTAAATAAATATTTCACAATATAATCGTGCTCGAGTATAAATAATAATTGTATAACTAAATAACCTGTTGTAAGTGAGTTCTCGTGTAGGAACTGAACGCGGTCGATGAAGAAGATAAGTACATCGTTTCGTCCAATTTCCTCGTTCATTTGTACAAAATGTAAGAGACATTTGATTTTTCGGCATTTTTTTGCTCGAAACCAATTTGGAATCATGTAAAATGTTGGTTTGAAGATATTATCTGATATTATGAATGTTGCTCGGTTGAAATTATATTCAAAGAAATGTATTTTTTTAACAACTGATTGAAAAGCGGACTAGAAAATAGAAATGCGTTTTATTTTCATAAGAAGACATTTAGAAGACCACGGTGATCCAATACGTATGTGAAAATATTTATTTAAGTACTCAACACAATGAGTTCGTCATCGAAACGTAATACCCTCCCGTCTGCAAATAACAAATCATTACAACTCAAAAGGCAAATGAATGATAAGAACGTGAATGCTTCACGTAATAACCACGCTCTCAAGGAAACCTCTCATTGGGACAGTTATCCAAATGTCCCGGATTCAAGGAGCGATCGGGACAAACGGGACAGCCGGGACGAGCGAGTGGGACGAGCGAGCCACTCGACCCTCCGCTGGACAAACTTGAACCATTATACGCGTTCTAAATGAGCAATGGGTTATTATAACCGGAGAGGCTCTCAGCAGAATGGATGCGCGACCTGCACCGTCCCATCCTCAGATCAGACAAACAAGAGATATATGGTAATGTGGCGGGACGGGTGCGATCGCATCTGGCCTAAATCGGGCTTGATGCCTTTGGTTGAACTCACCCTGCAGACCACCTTGCTGCCGTTTTTTGCATGTGGACTTGCGGTTGCGGTATAGTACATTTTTTTAATGAAACATGGAGACATTTGGATACGACCGATAATTGTGCAATCTCCCTTGTTTGTCTGATCTGGGGTCCCATCTGTGCGCTGGTGCTGTGTGGTCGCATTCCTGTAACAAGTTCCTTGACTCGCATGACAGGTCTGTATGGATGTGCTCACTGGAACACCAGCCATACCGGTAAATGAAATAAAGCAAAACCTACCATATTAAATGTACCTATATGAAGGAAGTTGATGGAGCATATAACTCGTGACGTCACGTCCCGTCTCCTCACAGTGAGGCTTCTCGGAGCCTTTCACTCATCAAAAACAGTGCAGGCGTTCAGGACTTATGGTGGAGATAATAGATATAATAGATAATAGTTTAGATAGCCCGTTGGTCCAGTTGGTAGTGAACCTGCCTTCTGAGCTTGGGGGCGTTGGTTCGATTCCCACCTAGGACAAACATTTGTGTGATGAACATTTGTGTTTGTTCTATATCTGGGTGTTAATATCTATTTAAGTTTGTATTTAAACCTATATATGTATGTATATCAGTCTCTGGCAGCCATATCACAAGCTTTGCTTAGTTTGGGGTCAGATGACCGTGTGTGCAAAAAAAAATGGTAAAAACATTTTAGCACCACTTTTAGGAGTAATATGAACCAATGTTTGGATGAGCATTTCATGTACTAGTGCATAATTGAATAGTTTGGTGACATATTCCGTGAGGTTTCCTGCGCGCGTGAGTCGCATGCCGATCCAACCAATCAGCCGTCTCCGTACTCGATCCAACCAATCAGCCGTCTCCGTACTCGATCCAACCAATCAGCCGTCTCCGTACTCGTCTACAGAATAGAAATGTCCGCTCATTATTGGCTATTAATACAGTTCCGCTGATTGGCTGCGAGGGCTCGGCGATACGACGCGGGGACGCAGTGCGCGCGTGTCCACACCAGGTACGTATCCTTTTAAAAAAAAAAAACGAGGGGAATATCTTCCAAAGATACCCGGCTGCATTGGGGTGCAGCCAGGTTATGTGGGATTATACCCACTAAAACCCCCCCGGTGACCAGCCTTAGTGCTTGACAAGAGGGCTCCGGGATCTCCAGAGTAACGCACCGGAGCCCTCGGCACTGAGCTACGGCTCCTCCCGAGACAACCGTGATGTCTCAGCTCCGCCGCCCCCGACAACGTTGGTCACACAACGTTGTCATTTTCTCCCTGGGCATGCTTCAGTGGATGGTCAGAGCCCCAAGTTTGACCATCCCGAGCCCGGAGGTCCCTTTTTAGTAGCCACTTACTACTATACCTGTGCGAAGCTGGGGCGGACCGCTAGTGTTTTATATATTTGAAAATTTGTATGTTATTTTTTTTTCTTTCTGGTAACTAATTTATTATCTCTTATTAAAGACTTCGAATATTTGTTTTCCAAAAACTATTTATCTATCCAGGCCCTAGTTGGTGTTGTAACGGGGCATATACACTACTTCTAGTATGTTTTAGTGAAAACATGTTTTTGGGTTTTGTGTAACGGTTTATCTCCTATCTACTGTATTAATTAGCAGCTGTATGTTTTTCTTGTAAAATAAAATGAAATATAATTAGCAAATTTATTTTTTTAATGTAAGTTTTAACATTGTTTAAGGGTTATAGACACTACAGCTGCGTTCTGCTTGCTATGGTAACGCAGTCGAGTGTGTGAACAGCCGACGCAGCGCAGCACGAGGCTTCCCTCCGTCACATTCACATTGCTATGGTAACGCAGTCGAGTGTGTGAACAGCCGACGCAGCGCAGCACGAGGCTTCCCTCCGTCACATTCACATTGCTATGGTAACGCAGTCGAGTGTGTGAACAGCCGACGCAGCGCAGCACGAGGCTTCCCTCCGTCACATTCACATTGCTATGGTAACGCAGTCGAGTGTGTGAACAGCCGACGCAGCGCAGCACGAGGCTTCCCTCCGTCACATTCACATTGCTATGGTAACGCAGTCGAGTGTGTGAACAGCCGACGCAGCGCAGCACGAGGCTTCCCTCCGTCACATTCACATTGCTATGGTAACGCAGTCGAGTGTGTGAACAGCCGACGCAGCGCAGCACGAGGCTTCCCTCCGTCACATTCACATTGCTATGGTAACGCAGTCGAGTGTGTGAACAGCCGACGCAGCGCAGCACGAGGCTTCCCTCCGTCACATTCACATTGCTATGGTAACGCAGTCGAGTGTGTGAACAGCCGACGCAGCGCAGCACGAGGCTTCCCTCCGTCACATTCACATTGCTATGGTAACGCAGTCGAGTGTGTGAACAGCCGACGCAGCGCAGCACGAGGCTTCCCTCCGTCACATTCACATTGCTATGGTAACGCAGTCGAGTGTGTGAACAGCCGACGCAGCGCAGCACGAGGCTTCCCTCCGTCACATTCACATTGCTATGGTAACGCAGTCGAGTGTGTGAACAGCCGACGCAGCGCAGCACGAGGCTTCCCTCCGTCACATTCACATTGCTATGGTAACGCAGTCGAGTGTGTGAACAGCCGACGCAGCGCAGCACGAGGCTTCCCTCCGTCACATTCACATTGCTATGGTAACGCAGTCGAGTGTGTGAACAGCCGACGCAGCGCAGCACGAGGCTTCCCTCCGTCACATTCACATTGCTATGGTAACGCAGTCGAGTGTGTGAACAGCCGACGCAGCGCAGCACGAGGCTTCCCTCCGTCACATTCACATTGCTATGGTAACGCAGTCGAGTGTGTGAACAGCCGACGCAGCGCAGCACGAGGCTTCCCTCCGTCACATTCACATTGCTATGGTAACGCAGTCGAGTGTGTGAACAGCCGACGCAGCGCAGCACGAGGCTTCCCTCCGTCACATTCACATTGCTATGGTAACGCAGTCGAGTGTGTGAACAGCCGACGCAGCGCAGCACGAGGCTTCCCTCCGTCACATTCACATTGCTATGGTAACGCAGTCGAGTGTGTGAACAGCCGACGCAGCGCAGCACGAGGCTTCCCTCCGTCACATTCACATTGCTATGGTAACGCAGTCGAGTGTGTGAACAGCCGACGCAGCGCAGCACGAGGCTTCCCTCCGTCACATTCACATTGCTATGGTAACGCAGTCGAGTGTGTGAACAGCCGACGCAGCGCAGCACGAGGCTTCCCTCCGTCACATTCACATTGCTATGGTAACGCAGTCGAGTGTGTGAACAGCCGACGCAGCGCAGCACGAGGCTTCCCTCCGTCACATTCACATTGCTATGGTAACGCAGTCGAGTGTGTGAACAGCCGACGCAGCGCAGCACGAGGCTTCCCTCCGTCACATTCACATTGCTATGGTAACGCAGTCGAGTGTGTGAACAGCCGACGCAGCGCAGCACGAGGCTTCCCTCCGTCACATTCACATTGCTATGGTAACGCAGTCGAGTGTGTGAACAGCCGACGCAGCGCAGCACGAGGCTTCCCTCCGTCACATTCACATTGCTATGGTAACGCAGTCGAGTGTGTGAACAGCCGACGCAGCGCAGCACGAGGCTTCCCTCCGTCACATTCACATTCATACAACACACATCATAAAACACTAACCATTTTAATTCAAAAGGCTTTCAGCCACTCCTCAGACCGTCGTCATGCGTTGCCTCGGATTAAAGCCCTCCAACTGTCGCCACACGAATACGACCTCTACGTGTCAACTATAGGGTCGGTATCTGCTTGGCCGTGGAGATGTCATCGTGTCTAATTAAGTTAACCCCGTCTAGAACCGTCCCTCCCTCCCTCCGCCTCCACCCCCGCGCCGCCCGCGCGCTGAGTACACCACAGAGTAGAGGACGGTGGGATGATAAAGAACGTCTCTCTGTCTCATAACTGTCTCGGCGGCGTCATGAAGCCGCTGGAGACACCTCGTGGAGCCGCGAGATGACGCGAGATGACGCGAGATGACGCGAGATGACGCGAGATGACGCGAGGCGCCCCGCGCGCGCTGGTGACGTATCTACGTCACGTGTTACGACTCAAATAGTAAGGGTGTGGATAGTAACATGGTAGGCAGGTGATTGTGACTGAATGTTGTTTAATAAAACGAATTTATTATGTTTACAAACCAGTTGGTTGGTTGGTTGGTTGGTTGGTTGGTTGGTTGGTTGGTTGGTTGGTTGGTTGGTTGGTTGGTTGGTTGGTTGCCTATGATGTTCTCATTGGGCACGGGCCTGATGGATCCACCGAGCAGGCCCAGTGCATGTTGGTGCATGTTATATTACACCCTTGAAGTTTTGAGGTTCTTCGACATGGTGCCGGTTTCCTCAGGATATTTTCCTTCACCGTTGTGGAGCGATGACATCGAAACTGCACATCATTTATTTCAGTGCTAAATAAGTTATTGGTGCAGATCCGAGGATCGAACCGGGTGCCGTCAGATTGTAAAGCGCACATTCTCCCGCTCGGCCATCGTCGCTCCTTATTTGTTTATAATCATCAGAAAGTATAATTATAATTGTTCTTTTGTTTAGTAATTCCCTGATGCTGCGTGGTGTCTGCGACAACTGACTCCTTTGATGACGAGTATCGGCTGATTTATTACAATCATCATCATCATCAGCCAGAAGACATCCACTGCTAAACATAGGCCTCCCCCTTTAACCTCCACACTGAACACTGACTGGTTCAGTGTGGAATTTCAATAATTATGGAGAAAAAATATGTTTCTGGCGGACCGTCGCGCGTCGTCAATCTTGTGTCAATAAAGTAGTTGAATTATAATAATTTAGCGTCATTTGATGTCGATACGGAGTCCTTCACAGCATCTAGCAGATAAACAAACCGTCCTCGTCTCCGAGTGGCGGCGCCGAACAAGAAACACAGATAATAAATATAATTATGTTTTGTTCGCGAGTACATTAGTTTAAACAGAATATGTTTTCCAGTCGCGCGGAGATGATTCAATCTTTTGATAACATTTCTAATTTACAAATATTTACTTTTACGAAATAAACCGGCCAAGTGTGAGTAGAACTCGCACCCTGAGGGTACCGTACAAACTTAGTAAATATGTATGTAGATCCATCCCGGGAATCGAGTCAATATCGATGATATCGAGGAAATATGCGAAAATATGCGACATAAACAGTCATATCTTTTGATCGCGTTAACTTAAAAGTTTTATTTTATTACAGCTAAAAGAAACCGGAGACTCAAGTATTTGATATAAATGTCAGCTTGATACCTTTACGTTTTGTTGAGAAAAAGGGTCTTGACAGACGGACACACGGACAACAAAGTGATCATATAAAGGTTCCTTTTGAGGTACGGAACCCTAAAAAGGGTGACAAGTTCTTCGCAGGGTGAGTTCATATTCATATTTCATTTATTGCGTATGTATGGACACAGGAGATGGAAAATTTACAGTAAATGAGCGCTATAATCGAGCTTTCGGCATGCAAGTTCAACTGAAGTCATCAAGCCAGACACGTTCGCACCCGCCACGTCCTACGATATCTTCCATATTTGTTTGATCTGAGCTACCACATTTGTCCAACTTGTGTAGTATAACACAGTGACATTTTACGTTCGCAACCAGAAATATAAAAAAATCTATAAGGTCTGCAGAAAGCTGTCAGTTCAAACCTTGGAAGCTACCATTACCCTTCAGTGATCGAGCAACCTAATCCCGAGCTGTGATGAATACTGTATGTATGTATGTGTGTATGTATGTGTGTATGTGTGTATGTCTGTATGTATGTACGTACGTACACGGCACCCCGCGCAGTACTCGAGGCAGTCTTGTGAAGGACAATCAGCGGGTAACGGCTGTGACAAGTTCCGCACGCCTCTAACAGTTAACTACCACTCAATGTGACACAACAAATATCATGATCCAGTAGCACAACTCTTGTTATCTGAGCTCGAGCCGCAGTGCTACTGCAATCACTGCACGTACAGACAAACCTACGTAACATTACACGTCTAAGTACCTACATAAATAGTAGTATTTGTCTCAACAATCTTCTCTCTCTTCTCACCCCACTGCGATGCTAGCTCGATGTCTCTCTCTTCTCACCCCACTGCAGTGCTAGCTCGATGTCTCTCTCTTCTCACCCCACTGCAGAACTAGCTCGATGTCTCTCTCTTCTCACCCCACTGTAGAGCTAGCTCGATGTCTCTCTCTTCTCACCCCACTGCAGTGCTAGCTTGATGTCTCTCTCTTCTCACCCCACTGCAGAACTAGCTCGATGTCTCTCTCTTCTCACCCCACTGCAGTGCTAGCTCGATGTCTCTCTCTTCTCACCCCACTGCAGAACTAGCTCGATGTCTCTCTCTTCTCACCCCACTGCGATGCTAGCTCGATGTCTCTCTCTTCTCACCCCACTGCAGTGCTAGCTCGATGTCTCTCTCTTCTCACCCCACTGCAGAACTAGCTCGATGTCTCTCTCTTCTCACCCCACTGTAGAGCTAGCTCGATGTCTCTCTCTTCTCACCCCACTGCAGTGCTAGCTCGATGTCTCTCTCTTCTCACCCCACTGCAGAACTAGCTCGATGTCTCTCTCTTCTCACCCCACTGTAGAGCTAGCTCGATGTCTCTCTCTTCTCACCCCACTGCAGTGCTAGCTCGATGTCTCTCTCTTCTCACCCCACTGCAGTGCTAGCTTGATGTCTCTCTCTTCTCACCCCACGGCAGTGCTAGCGCGATGTCTCTCTCTTCTCACCCCACTGCAGTGCTAGCTTGATGTCTCTCTCTTTTCGCTCACCACGAAACGTCATTCAATTGAAAAGAGTTGTTTCAAAAATTTTTTTTTTTATAATAGCACGTTTTATATTTACTTCACTTGTGACTAACGATGTAATCAAATCTTAGAAGTCAATCTTAAACCACTTCTGATTGTCTTATCGATTTGAAACTTTTGAGTATAACGTAATTCGAATGACGATATAGAAGGCTGGTATCCTGGAACTGATTTGTTGATGGAGCTTGACGGAGGTATCTAGTGAGAGAGACGTCTACCATGATGCCACATGAGCCGAGCGGTGCGGTGTCGACCCCCTCCCCCCTTGTCTCTCCTCACCTCCCCGCGCGCGCGTGTCCCTGTCCTGTTTGCGTATGTTTGTTGAATGCATGAAGTCGCCATACTGCTTGTATTGACACATAGCGTTAAAAGCCCCTCAGCCATCATAACAGCTTTTAGCGTCCCTGAATTTTATTTTACATCACATTTATGCGCCATTTACATTTAATTAAAACTGTTATCATTGTCTTAATTAATTCTCTAAGTTCGTAAAGTTGCCGTTACAAGGTGAGAGTAAATTCTACTTTATTGCGGTGCGGGGGTGGCGTTGTTCGATGTCACAGTATCGGAGGCAAACTGGAATGATCAAACACTTTGTGGATTTGGTAATATTATTAAAATGACACGTCTATTGGTATTTTATACTTTTAAGCAAAATAATGACGTATTCTTCGGTCCTGCACCAATCACTTATTTAGTACTTGTAGTGGATTATTCACCGAGACGATCCAGCATTGTATCAAGTCTTGTCTCTTCTTTTCACACTCTGTGAGACAATAACAATATATACCTACTTAATACTAGTAACAAAGTATTCATTATGCATTATAATACGTGGCAAACTAATACAACATCCACAATAATATATCACACAGGCTACAGCTTATATTATGAGTAAAGCCATAACTGTCATCGATTGAAATCGCTGACTGTAACCAAAACACAGAGAAAATAAACACTCACAACCAATTTCCCCAAGATGTCCCGATAAAAACGGATCATGCTATAAAAATGGAGACAACCGGCCGCGTCGGGACCGCACCAATTAAATAAACATAAAATAAATTGGACGCTCCTTTTATTAAACCGATCGCAGATGGGCCGCTGCGTGCTCCATACGAGGGACTCTACACTACACCGCGCCCGCAGTACTCTCGCTCGTGCTCCATGTGAGCTACACCGCGCTCGCAGTACGCTCGCTCGTGCTCCATGTGAGCTACACCGCGCTCGCAGTACGCTCGCTCGTGCTCCATGTGAGCTACACCGCGCCCGCAGTACGCTCGCTCGTGCTCCATGTGAGCTACACCGCGCTCGCAGTACGCTCGCTCGTGCTCCATGTGAGCTACACCGCGCCCGCAGTACGCTCGCTCGTGCTCCATGTGAGCTACACCGCGCTCGCAGTACGCTCGCTCGTGCTCCATGTGAGCTACACCGCGCTCGCAGTACGCTCGCTCGTGCTCCATGTGAGCTACACCGCGCCCGCAGTACGCTCGCTCGTGCTCCATGTGAGCTACACCGCGCTCGCAGTACGCTCGCTCGTGCTCCATGTGAGCTACACCGCGCTCGCAGTACGCTCGCTCGTGCTCCATGTGAGCTACACCGCGCTCGCAGTACGCTCGCTCGTGCTCCATGTGAGCTACACCGCGCCCGCAGTACGCTCGCTCGTGCTCCATGTGAGCTACACCGCGCTCGCAGTACGCTCGCTCGTGCTCCATGCGAGGGACTCTACACTACACCGCGCTCGCAGTACGCTCGCTCGTGCTCCATGTGAGCTACACCGCGCTCGCAGTACGCTCGCTCGTGCTCCATGTGAGCTACACCGCGCTCGCAGTACGCTCGCTCGTGCTCCATGTGAGCTACACCGCGCCCGCAGTACGCTCGCTCGTGCTCCATGTGAGCTACACCGCGCTCGCAGTACGCTCGCTCGTGCTCCATGCGAGGGACTCTACACTACACCGCGCCCGCAGTACGCTCGCTCGTGCTCCATGTGAGCTACACCGCGCCCGCAGTACGCTCGCTCGTGCTCCATGCGAGGGACTCTACACTACACCGCGCCCGCAGTACGCTCGCTCGTGCTCCATGTGAGCTACACCGCGCCCGCAGTACGCTCGCTCGTGCTCCATGTGAGCTACACCGCGCCCGCAGTACGCTCGCTCGTGCTCCATGTGAGCTACACCGCGCTCGCAGTACGCTCGCTCGTGCTCCATGTGAGCTACACCGCTCTCGCAGTACGCTCGCTCGTGCTCCATGTGAGCTACACCGCGCTCGCAGTACGCTCGCTCGTGCTCCATGTGAGCTACACCGCGCCCGCAGTACGCTCGCTCGTGCTCCATGTGAGCTACACCGCGCTCGCAGTACGCTCGCTCGTGCTCCATGTGAGCTACACCGCGCCCGCAGTACGCTCGCTCGTGCTCCATGTGAGCTACACCGCGCTCGCAGTACGCTCGCTCGTGCTCCATGTGAGCTACACCGCGCTCGCAGTACGCTCGCTCGTGCTCCATGTGAGCTACACCGCGCTCGCAGTACGCTCGCTCGTGCTCCATGCGAGGGACTCTACACTACACCTCGCCCGCAGTACGCTCGCTCGTGCTCCATGTGAGCTACACCGCGCCCGCAGTACGCTCGCTCGTGCTCCATGCGAGGGACTCTACACTACACCGCGCCCGCAGTACGCTCGCTCGTGCTCCATGTGAGCTACACCGCGCTCGCAGTACGCTCGCTCGTGCTCCATGTGAGCTACACCGCGCTCGCAGTACGCTCGCTCGTGCTCCATGTGAGCTACACCGCGCTCGCAGTACGCTCGCTCGTGCTCCGTGTGAGCTACACCGCGCTCGCAGTACGCTCGCTCGTGCTCCATGTGAGCTACACCGCGCCCGCAGTACGCTCGCTCGTGCTCCATGTGAGCTACACCGCGCCCGCAGTACGCTCGCTCGTGCTCCATGCGAGGGACTCTACACTACACCGCGCCCGCAGTACGCTCGCTCGTGCTCCATGTGAGCTACACCGCGCTCGCAGTACGCTCGCTCGTGCTCCATACGAGGGACTCTACACTACACCGCGCCCGCAGTACGCTCGCTCGTGCTCCATGTGAGCTACACCGCGCTCGCAGTACGCTCGCTCGTGCTCCATGCGAGGGACTCTACACTACACCGCACCCGCAGTACGCTCGCTCGTGCTCCATGTGAGCTACACCGCGCTCGCAGTACGCTCGCTCGTGCTCCATGTGAGCTACACCGCGCTCGCAGTACGCTCGCTCGTGCTCCATGTGAGCTACACCGCGCTCGCAGTACGCTCGCTCGTGCTCCATGTGAGCTACACCGCGCTCGCAGTACGCTCGCTCGTGCTCCATGTGAGCTACACCGCGCTCGCAGTACGCTCGCTCGTGCTCCATGTGAGCTACACCGCGCTCGCAGTACGCTCGCTCGTGCTCCATGTGAGGGACTCTTTACTACACCGCGCCCGCAGTACGCTCGCTCGTGCTCCATGTGAGCTACACCGCGCCCGCAGTACGCTCGCTCGTGCTCCATGTGAGCTACACCGCGCCCGCAGTACGCTCGCTCGTGCTCCATGTGAGCTACACCGCGCTCGCAGTACGCTCGCTCGTGCTCCGTGTGAGCTACACCGCGCTCGCAGTACGCTCGCTCGTGCTCCATGTGAGCTACACCGCGCTCGCAGTACGCTCGCTCGTGCTCCATGTGAGCTACACCGCGCTCGCAGTACGCTCGCTCGTGCTCCATGTGAGCTACACCGCGCTCGCAGTACGCCCGCTCGTGCTCCATATGAGCTACACCGCGCTCGCAGTACGCTCGCTCGTGCTCCATGTGAGCTACACCGCGCTCGCAGTACGCTCGCTCGTGCTCCATGTGAGCTACACCGCGCTCGCAGTACGCTCGCTCGTGCTCCATGTGAGCTACACCGCGCTCGCAGTACGCTCGCTCGTGCTCCATGTGAGCTACACCGCGCTCGCAGTACGCCCGCTCGTGCTCCATATGAGCTACACCGCGCTCGCAGTACGCTCGCTCGTGCTCCATGTGAGCTACACCGCGCTCGCAGTACGCCCGCTCGTGCTCCATGTGAGCTAAGGAGCTAAGATCAGAAGAACATGATTTGATATTTGACTTAACTTATGAGTTTACAATTTCGTCGCAAATTTCCTGGAAACCAGTTGCCAAGTCAATAAGTAGAAAAAGCAGGCGTGCAAGCTCTGATACTGTGTCGGAGCGCCGTTTACAACGCGTTTGGTATTCATAGCAGCGTCCGTATTACTTAGCGAGTAGTAATGGAATGGAGAGTGAATCCCCGGCGCGTGACAGTGCGGTGCGGTCCAGCAGTGCGGCTCCGCTCGGCCGGGTCTCCCCGCGCTACTGCCCCGAGCTCGTTATACCTGGCGGCCGCAGCCGCGGCTCTAGGCTTGACATGAGGTGGCCACGTGACCGCGCCGCCGCGCTATCTTATTAGCAAATAATTATTCTAAATCCTCTCACAGTCAGCTTCATTACGTACCTGTAAACCTTCGTTTCATGAATTTTCAGTAAATTTATAAGTTCCCCAAATTTTTTTTATCTTTGTATGACATAGTTTTGCCTTGTATTTTTAATGCACGTTGCGGCTCTTAATTTTTGCATTGGCCTCTGCATTAATTCTTATTTGAGTTTATTATCATTTAGAGGTCTATAGTATTCTTTGAGTCACGTGCGATTCGCCGAAACATCTTTCGACGATACAACCGTACTTACTGTTTTTTTTTTTTTTTCGTAAAAATTAAATGTAGAAGTCATGAAACAAAAGTTGTCCGGAATGAGGTTTTAGTGACTAGGTAGTAGTTACTAATTTGTTTGAAAAATATATTTATAAAAAAAAAAAAATATATATATATACTCTCCAAGAAGAAACGTTCAAAATTTTAATGTTAGTTTTATATGTTTGTAATATTTATCGGGAATGTTACGTATATTGTATTACCTTCTCTAGCCTCGGCTTGATTCATTTTAATGTGTGAGTTGTCGTTACAATTGTCTTCATTTTGCATGCGTGATATGTTTTTATTTAAGTAATCTACTTGTTAACACAATGAGAGATGCGGCGTTTTGTCTGTAAGACCCCGTCCATATTGGCCCCGCGACCGAGTCGTCCTCTTGTCCTGTGCGTGTGGAAACAATCTCGCAGTGCGGTCACGTGCTCACCATTCTATCAGCCAGTGTGAAGCCGGGATCGTTATTACATCGAGCCTACTTACAGAATGAGCCGGTGAAGCGGTCGGGACTCGGAAGCGGAGCCGGTGCTCACTGTGTTGCAGCTGGAACTTTATCTTCCAACTGTAATGGAGCCGGGTTGTGATCCTGCAGCAGACATTCAGAACCGATGTTGGATCTATCTGGGACATTCTGACTCCTATACGGGGTTACTGGTAATCAGTTTTTTCTTTAGAATTTCGAAAAGTCGTAGAACAAAAGTTGTTTGTTTCGATGTACTGAGGCTCATACAGTTTTGTTGATGATCTTCCGTAAAGTAACGCCTAATTGTAGAAATGGCGACTTGTTGCGGCAGACTGAGCCCTTCTGAGGCTCCGTTAGGTCTATTATTAAGTTCCTCATCATCAGCCAGAAGATATTACGTCCACTGCTGAACAAAGGCCCCTCCCTCTGATTTCTACATTGCACGACAGCCTGCCATCTGGCACTTTGGATCCACTGGATGCCCGTGACTCGCACTATGTCGTCGGTCCATCTAGTGGGAGGCCTCCCTACGCTGCGTCTTCCGGTTCGTGGTCTCCACTCAAGAACCTTTTTTCCCATCGGTTATCGGTTCTTCAAGCGATGTAACCTGCCCGTTTTCACTTCAATTTGCAAATCTGAGCATCTATGTTTGTAAAGAAACTCCGAGCGTAGGTAGTTCTCTCTACTGCCCGACCCAGCTGTGTGACTGAGATTTTCTAAAAGGCCAGCAGTTGAGTACCGCGTCTCAGTACCTACCATGTGTCATCACTGGCAAGTGGCAACACACACTGACCCTTGTTTTTAGGGGAGTTTTGGCGCCAACATGGAAAAAAACTCGAGTGTTAATGTGTACTAAATGGTGAATTATTATTCATTATGTGCTCGTAAACGTGCTCGAGTGTGGGCCAGTGATATAACGAGGTGAAACGTGTCTTTTCGTGTTGTTTTCAAAACTCCATAGGAGTCAAAAGTCTCCACCACTTTACAGGGGCATGAATTTGACTTGACTGTGACTTACTTTGCTTGACTCTGACTGTGACTATGACTTATTTGACGGTATTAATACTATGTAAACTGTTTATTATTACGATTTAAGGACATTGAATCTACGGTCATGAACATTTTAACAAAAAAAAAAACTTGTTTTTAGGCACTGTGTTATTTTTGACGAAAAGATGTCACGTTATTTCCCGAACGTTGCCCATTCGAGTTACATTAATCGGACGACATATTTGCTTAAGTTGGACCCCCGACGTACCGTTTGCATTAGTTAGACAATTTGTCCAGGGTAGTTATACTGATCAACCACTTCAAGGGTATATCATTCCCAGCCACTACCAGCGCGGGTACAACATGGACATCATTTTCATCTTGTCCATGTTCGTTTTAAAAAACTTAAATATATGTAAGGATATTTCGACGTATACATGACGAAGCACCAAGAAACTCGCGAGGCAGCGTGCAAACAGTCTAAGGGTTAAGACCCACCTGTTGGGAAAGGCTACTGAGGTCGCTGAGCATCGTATTGAGATCCTCCAGCGACTCTGCCATGATGACTATATCATCGGCAAAACGAAGGTGAGTGATGTATTCGCCGTTGATGTTGATGCCGAATCCGTTCCAGTCCAAGAGCTTGAAAACGTCCTCCAATGCGTTCGTGAACAGTTTCGGAGAGATAACATCTCCCTGTCTCACGCCTTTCTGCAGTTGGATTGGTTCCGTGCTCTCGTCCTGTAATCGGATCGACATGGTGGCGTTTCTATACAGACACTTCATCATCATCAAGTGGACGAGTTACCGTCGAACAAACATACATACAAACGGCGACGGATCTTAATATCATTACATACATAGTATTCATCCAGAATTATTTTACAGTCGTCATTTCTAATTGAACTCTAGCATACGCCAATAAAACTCAATTGCCAAAAAGTACAAATATGTAAGCCCGGTGACAGGAACGAGTAAGTATTTGTCCGCAAATTGTGAATATCATCCGGAAACACTTTATATTCCAATCTATCATTATTTGTCACGCACTGACGCGCACATTGACGGTACTCTGGGGATTCAAATAAGAACCGGCAAATATCGGAAAATGGTCTTAGAGACAAAATTCTGTTTTTTTTTTTACACAAAAATACTTCAGACAATTTTTTTAAACTTTCGCTATGTTTAAATAATACGTGATAAGTCTCGATAAACATTTAAAACAAAATTCTGTTTAGTTTAAATTAAGATCAAATATAAAGACATTTCTGGAGGCAGAGTTTTGCTAGGTGTTAGACTATTACTCAACTGAAAGTTCCAGTGATCTCCAATGCGTTAACATCGATTAATGTTGAGGAGATCCATGTAGACGTGAGACACGACGTGTAGACGTGAGACACGACGTGTAGACGTGAGACACGACGTGTAGACGTGAGACACGACGTGTACACTCAGAGCGCGTGTTACCTCTGCAGAGGACATTCCATACTCAATTAATAATAAAACTTGACTTCGTCCGGCAGGCGAGCCAGCCAGGTAAACAGCACCAGTCACGCATCTATGACTCGGCTACCTTCACCGCGGCAGGTGCGTGCGGGGCGCGCGGGGCGCGTGCGGGCGTGCGGGGCGCGCGGGGCGCGGGCGGGTCCCGCAGGTGCCGTTCGTTAGCCGGGCGCGGGGTTAACTCAATTTTTATCCATATCGACAATCTAATTTGGAGCAAATAAATGAATTATTTGGCGGCGGGCTTATTCCCGACGCTGAGGTATGAATTATCGCGCCGCTGATGCAAATTATTGCCGTACGGGCTTCATATTTGGCGCAAACAAATACAACAATCTGAATTATTGTTTGCGTCGTTAATTTTTACGAAGTGTCTAACTTGTGTTGACGTTGTGAGTTGTTGAGACCGGCTCGACCGTGTGGAAGGGAGTGGTGTCCCGGCGCGTGCCGAGTCAGCACTGCAGGCGCCGTGTCAAGTGGAGGCTGCGGCTGAGTCAGCAGTGCAGGCGCCGTGTCAGGTGGAGGCTGCGGCTGAGTCAGCACTGCAGGCGCCGTGTCAGGTGGAGGCTGCGGCTGAGTCAGCACTGCAGGCGCCGTGTCAGGTGGAGGCTGCGGCTGAGTCAGCAGTGCAGGCGCCGTGTCAAGTGGAGGCTGCGGCTGAGTCAGCAGTGCAGGCGCCGTGTCAGGTGGAGGCTGCGGCTGAGTCAGCACTGCAGGCGCCGTGTCAAGTGGAGGCTGCGGCTGAGTCAGCAGTGCAGGCGCCGTGTCAGGTGGAGGCTGCGGCTGAGTCAGCACTGCAGGCGCCGTGTCAGGTGGAGGCTGCGGCTGAGTCAGCACTGCAGGCGCCGTGTCAGGTGGAGGCTGCGGCTGAGTCAGCAGTGCAGGCGCCGTGTCAAGTGGAGGCTGCGGCTGAGTCAGCAGTGCAGGCGCCGTGTCAGGTGGAGGCTGCGGCTGAGTCAGCACTGCAGGCGCCGTGTCAAGTGGAGGCTGCGGCTGAGTCAGCAGTGCAGGCGCCGTGTCAGGTGGAGGCTGCGGCTGAGTCAGCACTGCAGGCGCCGTGTCAGGTGGAGGCTGCGGCTGAGTCAGCAGTGCAGGCGCCGTGTCAGGTGGAGGCTGCGGCTGAGTCAGCAGTGCAGGCGCCGTGTCAAGTGGAGGCTGCGGCTGAGTCAGCACTGCAGGCGCCGTGTCAGGTGGAGACTGCGGCTGAGTCAGCAGTGCAGGCGCCGTGTCAGGTGGAGGCTGCGGCTGAGTCAGCAGTGCAGGCGCCGTGTCAAGTGGAGGCTGCGGCTGAGTCAGCACTGCAGGCGCCGTGTCAGGTGGAGGCTGCGGCTGAGTCGCCGTGCACCTGAAATGACAGCAAATGCAAATGAGCCCTAATATTTTTTGACCAAAAAAAGGAATGAAAATTGGATGTTTGACGTTTTGATTCTATCAAAAAGAAAGATCTATAGAAAATTCAATTTCTTAAATAAATTTATTAGTATTTTTTATGGAAAATAACACTTTAAAAACAACTTATTAAATACCTGCACTTTACGAAAGTTGTATTTTATAAAACTCTCGAAAGGCGAGTGGACTTCATTAAAATACGTACTGACATAAAATATACAATTTTAATGTTATGGATTATAGGTTTTATATTGGTCTTGAAAATTATGGCTATATTTTTTCGTTTTGGATATCTACAATAATTGAACGATGCGTTTTGTAATACTAGTACAGCTAAACAAAAACGTTTAAAACGACGGCGTATTTTCTTAATTCAAATGGAATGCATAAATTACCCAAAATACACTCCGTAAGAACAGTTAGCGAGAATTTCTCTACGGTTTATTATTTTACTAGCGACCCGCCCGCCCGGCTTCGCATGGGTGTAATTTACGTGCGAAGCCGGGGTGGGTCGCTAGTTATCATACATATAAACCTTGCTCTTGAATCACTCTATGTATTAAAAAAAACGCTTCAAAATCCGTTGCGTAGTTTTAAAGATTTAAGCATACATAGGGACGGACAGACAGCGACAGCGACTTTGTTTTATACTATGTAGTGATAGTGATTTCCGCGTCCAAACAAAAGCTGTTCTAAAAAATATTTCCTGATTAGGGCTCGATGCAACGTCCCGACGTCCCGCCGTCTCGACGTCCCGACGTCCCGCCGCCCGGTGCCGCCTCTCGAAGGCGCAATACGGATTTATCTCGCGCCATTCTCGGCCGCCTCTACCATTTTCCGGGTCCGACGCGCTTCCGGTCACCCTTTTAACCATTTATCCGCGGACCGGATGCGATCCTCGTCGGTGCAGCTTCAGCCCCCCCCCCCCCTTTCCTGGACTACCCCTACTTACATGGAAATACGCAACTACTTTACCTTACCAAAAACACATGGTTGTAATAAATATTGTCAGTCACAGAGTAGGTAAAGCTATCAGTCCACAGGACTAAGTAATAACCCTTCTGTAGAGAACAAGTGATAGTGAAGTGATCTCACCACGTGGTCGCATCTGTTTGTCCGTTTATATCGATCGAAACTGGCCAGATGAAGTGTACATCCTGTAGGTATAGGTCCTGCGACTAACGCTCCCTACTCGCGACCGTAATGAAGATCGGTGAGAAGTTTGTGAATAGGCCGATTTATGTGGCCAGTTGGATGATTACAGTTTACTGAGTTTATATCGACGGGGCGGTCAGGGCTCCACTGCGGGGGCTGACGGCGGGACGAGGCTCCACTGCGGGGGCTGACGGCGGGACGAGGCTCCACTGCGGGGGCTGACGGCGGGACGAGGCTCCACTGCGGGGGCTGACGGCGGGACGAGGCTCCACTGCGGGGGCTGACGGCGGGACGAGGCTCCACTGCGGGGGCTGACGGTGGGACGAGGCTCCACTGCGGGGGCTGACGGTGGGACGAGGCTCCACTACGGGGGCTGACGGCGGGACGAGGCTCCACTGCGGGGGCTGACGGCGGGACGAGGCTCCACTGCGGGGGCTGACGGCGGGACGAGGCTCCACTGCGGGGGCTGACGGCGGGACGAGGCTCCACTGCGGGGGCTGACGGCGGGACGAGGCTCCACTGCGGGGGCTGACGGTGGGACGAGGCTCCACTACGGGGGCTGACGGTGGGCTGAGGCTCCACTGCGGGGGCTGACGGTGGGACGAGATCTCTTCTTTCTCATTTTACAGTTTATGCGCAAATATTTAAAGCGCCCTCGTGATTCGTGGACGCGTAAAAAATTCGCGCGGCGTTACACTGATAAAGCGATCAGGATCGTTGGTTTCGCCAAGTTACGGTGGGGCAATTCGAAGAGTGAGACATACACAGCAAAGAGAGGGATTCCGACAGACGGGAACACCACTTACTTGGTTATACTCGTTTTCCACTCCAAAGGTCCTGTGACGCCTTCGATTCGTGCGTGTGTTCGTCTTTAGGCTCTTTGTTTCACACACCACAGTTATTTATACGTCGAACCACAATATTGTTATTTGCCAGAGCACAATGTTCAGCTGGTGAAGTATTAGATCACCTTAGGATGAGTGCACCAAAACACGAAAGCAGGTCAAAATGACACCTAGTGCTATTACGCGCGGACACACTGTTTTACAGATGCGCTCCACATAGGTACATAGTCCGTTACAAATATATTTCACGAAGCAGGTTCTTGTTGGTGCTGTTTGAGGGTAGAGGAGGAACAGGAAATGCACAAAAATATAAACAATTGAAAATAATAACTATAATCTGGCGTAACCAATCTTAATAATTATTTGGCTCGTCTGTAACCTCTGGACACGAAACAATTACGTTACAAAGGACGTGTTACAATTAAAAATCAGTTTAAACTTTTCAAAATCTGTACGACTACAAACAATATAATCCACTTTAATGATAAGATCACAATAATAAGGTTTAGAAAAATTTAAATGATGACGAGTCAAAATTAAATTTCCCATTAAAAAGAATAGTTGGAAAGTTCGTCGGTCAGTTCGAAGCCACAGTCTCCGAGATCTGTAAATCACGCAGTTAGGACATAACCAGCGACTGAGTACACGCGAGTGCATACTGAGTACACACCAGTGCATACTGAGTACACGCGAGTGCATACTGAGTACACGCGAGTGCATACTGAGTACACGCGAGTGCATACTGAGTACACACGACCGTGTTCCGTGCTACGACTGTGTTCCGTGCTACGATCGTGGTCCGTGCTACGACCGCCACACGAGTTCATTATGCCGCGAAATATAAGTACCTAGTTTGAAGGAAATGTCCGGATATTTGTAGCATCCGAGTTTTGCTCCGGATATATGTTTTTCATCTGATAACCGTAAACTGGGACCGTTACGCTTAGAGTTTAATTTTTAAATCATTAAGTAAATAAATACTAAATTAGCATCAGTTAGTAGTAGAGATGAGCAAACCCGAGTACTGATGGACGAGAGTGCCCTTACTGGTCGCTGTACGTCGCTTTCCTTCCCATCGGCTGTCGGGAGGGAGCATTGTCTCCGCAGACTAAATGGCATTGTGGCCACCGCGCATTGTGTCGGGAACTAATAAATTAAAAGGGTTACCATAATGCGGAGTTCGTTACCCGCCACCAGGGACTGAGTGTCGCTCCGTGACGCATGACACCAGCGGTCAACTTACGGTCTGATGACAACACATGACCCCGCGTGGCGCCTCACTCGGAACTTGGATGGCCGGCATCATCATCATCATCTTTTTGCACTACTTTTTAACAATTTATCTGTAGTCCGTGAAACGTTCACCAAGTGAAGCTTGGTAAAGTTCTACCTAGCAGTGGGTGGTGTTTCAAAGAGTTTATGATAGTATAAGTTAAGTTTTAATCGAGCAAGCGAATGAATTTACAGGAGACTGAGGGTCGTGAACTAAGAAGGTGATGGCGATAAAAACGTGTTGGTCCCTTGTTTAGAGACTTAGCTTGAAGAGCTGGGGCGCCGATCGCTGCGTGGCTCGACGCGGCTCGTGGCACGTTGGACGTCAGCAGGGCAGCGTAGCGACGAGATGGCTCCGTGTGCGGCTACTGGTCAAGTAGACCGGCAGCGTAGCTCTGCAGCGTGGAGAGAAGTTCCAGGGCGTGGCCGGAGTACGGCCAACGTGGTAGCAGTGTTTGGGCGTGGCCGGAGTGTGGCCAGCGTGTCACGACAGCGTGGTGGCAGTACCCGGACGTGGCCAGAGGATCAGAGTAGAGGGAAGGAGCCTGAAAATGCGTCGAAGAACTACGCATGAGGACCAGTACGGACAGCCGCTCGGCCACGTCGCGTGAGATCCCGAAGATAACGGCAGATCGGACCAGGCGCCCATCATCTCACATGACGTGGTACCGGCGTTAAAACACAGTTTTTGATCGGAAGGATCCAAGATTACAGAATGCTTTAAGAGCTTAGAACACAATTATATTAGAATGTAAGTACGGCGCGCGTCCACATCCGCAGATAGTACGGATATGAAACGCACTTGCACTGCGTTTTAGAACACAGGTGGCCTGATGATAATTCAATTGACAAATAACGATTAGCATTATTTGTCGAGACAGATTTCACAATTAACACATTTTAAAAGCATTATCTTTGGAAACTTACCCGATTTGGAGTACGGGCTAACAAGATTTTAATTCAAGTTTAAGGTTATGAGCGACTTTCTCACTGGAATACATCTGCACGTATGACCCAGTTTTTTATTTCGGGTCCTATAAATAGCATATTCCTTCTAGAATGAATATGATATTTACATACCCGAATCTTTTTAAAATGCAGTTTATAATTTCCTTTGTCTTAGAACAATGTCGTTTTTTGCATAGCGAAATGAAACTGACTGACATTACGTCAATCACCTTCATTCTGTCAACAATGTTTATGTCATAGTAGTGACCTTTTTTATTCATTAAGTTTGGCTTCTAGCGTATGTGCCATTTGCCATGAATTTGGAAGTAGGTAACGATTATGGAACGTTACTTCCGTATATGTACTGTAGCCTGCTCGGCTGGACACACGTACCCTGCAGTGTGGGTTGTATGGAGCAGGTAAGCAGTGGCCGTGTGACCGGCAGAGTTGGGGGCGGGGGAAGGGAGGGGGCTGGAGAACAGACGACACTGACTCGGTGCCATCTGCTTACGCTTACAGAATAACTCAAACTGGCAACCCGTTCAACTAAGTCGAGTAAAAAACCCTTTCGGCTTTATCGACCTTTCGAAACAAAAAGCGACAAGTTTGTAACACACGAAACAAAGTTTCCCGCGACCTCTTTGACGAGCTCGTCCACTGTCTACTCACTGTCCTGGATACGATATATAACAATACATTATGTACACGGGCTTACAAATACCTCCGTCCGGCGAGAGTGCCCGCTATATACCTACCTACATCTCTGTACTTATAATGTACTTATATAATGTTTGCAATTTCACTTCTAAATAATAATTGTGAGTGTAGTTATTGTGCATATCGTAGTTCCGAGGACATGGTAGGTACGTTACATACAGGGGCCTCACAGACAACTCCTAGGTACGTTACATACAGGGGCCTCACAGACAACTCCTTGGGAGCTCTCCTCACTTACGAAAATCTTTCTTCACGCCTGGCGTGACCAAAATGCTGGCGTGTTTCTGGCTCAACATATAAGCATTTCCATTCAACGTAGTAATGCCGCCAGCATGCTGGGTACGCTGCCAACTGGTAGTGGGCTTGAGTATTTGGATTGTCTTTAGACCTTCAACGGTCTATAGGCAGACTAACTGTATTTGTGTGTTTGTGTTTTAGTGTTAGTTTTAGCTTATATTTTGTTATTTTGTTTAGTTAATAAAGGCACTAGCTAGCCCTATAAAAAAAACTCCTTAAGCGGTCTCTAACTAACGTTATAATAGCGCAGTTCAGTAAATGACGCGAACGTAACGCGCCCAGATACAGTTTGCGGTCGCGCAACACTTCATCTCCTTAACTTGATAACCGAACTCATATTTATCCTTTCAAAGTAACCTTGTAGCTATATTATTATAAATGTAACTAGTTTTTTACTTTTAGATCATTCCTCGGATATTTTAATCCGATATGGTAGGTCCAGTGGATGCAAAAGGCAGGCTGTTGTGGCAGTGTGGAGGTTAAAGGGGGAGGCCTATGTTCAGCAGTGGACGTCTTCTGGTTGATGATGATGATGATGATGGATGGTATGTATATAGAATACAGCCGTGATATATAGAGTGCAGTGGAGATGGAGACGGCGCGGCGCCAGCGAGGGTGTGATGCAGATCGAATCAGCCGACCAGCTCGCTGCAGGATCAAACTACATTACATGTTATTTACCTCTGGAACGTGTGGACTGTGCACGGACTCGGCAGGGGGCCGGGGGGAGGGGGGGGGTCTGGGCTGTCAGTGCCAAATCAATACTCATAATGTTGGTAGAGACTGGTTGTAACTGTGTCATCGATGTTAAATAACGCTGTGTTCGAAATTAGTACGCGCGCCTTACCAGGAATGGAAACTGGTTCTCAAGTGACGCTGCCGGAGTGCACCGCCCGGCGCTCTCAGCTGGAGGTCAGAAGGGAGAGAGGGAGGCTGGTGGTCGGCAGGGAGGGAGGGAGGCTGGAGGTCAGCAGGGAGGGAGGGAGGCTGGAGGACGGCAGGGAGGGAGGGAGGCTGGAGGACGGCAGGGAGGGAGGGAGCAACGCTGGACGTCGGCACCTGCTGGACCTGACGGACATGAGAAAGCGTCCACCACCATGTCCTGCGAGCTCTATGGTTTCCTCGCGATGTTTTCATCGCCGGCAATCGAGCTCACTGTCAGGATTGGAACCCACGTCCTTCAGCTTGTAATTCGAAAGTGGTGTTCTTGAGCCACGTCGGAGGATGGTGTTCCAACTCTGACACATGACCAGGCCCGCCAGTGACTCCCCCTCCTCGTCTCAGTAAACATGCCCTGCTTGCGCTCCCTTAGTCCGCTCCCCGACCCGACTGGTCTGACCCCGCGCCGGCACTGTACTTATAAATGCCCGCCGTTCGGGAATTGAAAACTGTTTGATTGGATACTTATACTGCAACCCGAGAGCAATCCAGCCAACTGTCCGCTCTCTGTGGCGCCGCTGTACTGAACCCTGCCCGCAGCCGGGAGCGGGGCGGGAGCGGGGCGGGAGCGGGGCGGGAGCGGGGCGGGAGCCGGCCGGGCCTCGGCCGGGAACTTTCGGTATTTGGCAGTAACTCCACCATTCATAAATACTAGTTTTTCACCACAGAATAATAAAGAGTTATTCCCCACAAGTTTTGGCAATTTTCTTTAGAACGAGTTTAGAATTGTTTTCGGTTATATCGAACGAGTTTACATAGTCATAGTCATAGTCATATTTATTTATTTCCATTGGAACACATTAGATCACTTGGACACGTCAACAAAACAATTCAGGTGGTAAATAAAATATTAATAACAACTTAATAAGCGGCTGTAAAGGGGCCTTGTCATAGAAAACATACTTTAACTAACAGTTTTTTTTAAAGCATTCAATTCGTTTCGTTCAGAGCCAGACAATTTCCAAACATTTTTATCTTCAGTATAATGGTTAAATTTATAATACGCCTTTTTTGTCAGATAGTGTTTAATGTAATTTTTAAAATTAGTTTCATTAAGATCCAGTATCTCTCTCGGAACTTTATTATAGCAGAGTATGGCATTGCCTACAAAAGAGTTACTACTTTTCTTAAGTCTGAGGTGGGGGAAAATTAATTTATGATTGTGATGACGATTTTGTGCTAGAGGACCGCCATGTTTTATAAGAGTGTTTAAGTTTTTTCGAGCGTACATTATGTTTTCATAAATATATAAAGAATGGACTGTAAGTATATTAACTTCTTTAAATATTTCTACTAGCGATGTTCTTGGGCTTAAATTATAGATAGCTCGTATCGCGCGCTTCTGAAGGACAAAAACTACATCAATGTCCGCGGCTGCCCCCCATAACAGGACACCGTAGCTCATTATGCTATGAAAGTAGGCATAATATACCAGTCGTGCAGTTGCTACGTCAGTAAGTTTGCGTACTTTCCGGATGGCGTGTACACAGGTACGTGTACACAGGTACGTGTACACAGGTACGTGTAGGAGTAAGCGTGTACCGCTGAGCTTAGCTTGCCGCCCAGTACTTCTATATGAGGCCCCCACTGTAGTTTCGCGTCCAGTGTCCAGAAATAAAGTTGAATTTACTAATTCCAGCTTCTTACCCAGTAGGTAAACTTCTGTATCTACCTCACTAACATTGGGCAATGTAAATTTAACACATTTCGTTTTTGTGGGGTTTAAGACCATGTTATTAACTGAAAACCAGTCACTGATTGTAGCTACAATTTACTGTTTCCGTTATGAACCTTCGTAGTTGAAATAAGGTTGAAATATACCGCGGCCCGCGTCGTCACGTGCCCTGTGTTGTGTAAGCCACACATCTCGATATACCCACTTATGCCACCTACCTAATGTTTCCAGTACAAAAACAATAAAGTAGATACTTGTTCCCGTATTAATATTTTGGATCTGTGTGTGTTATGTAAATTCATTTACTATCTCCCGGTTTTTTCTTGTATTGTTTGTGGTGGGTGGTCGGCAGGCAGGTGGTCGGCAGGCAGGTGGTCGGCAGGCAGGTGGTCGGCAGGCAGGTGCCTGTTGTCAAACATCGCCGGTAAGCTGGTG